>JANHMN010000019.1:44757283-44797988 GCA_030674055.1 Rhabdomys pumilio
CCTTGTGAACATAACCTAGGTGATTAGGTGGCAGTGGCATTGAATTTTGACTCTCTTACTCTGAAGGTGAAGAATTACTACAAAATCACCTTAAAGTATTAAGGTGTGTACCCAAGACACTCAGGGACTGGTCTGATGCTCAGAATTCAGTACACCTTTGCTGTAATCTGCAATTCAGAACTCAGTCTTGCCTGATCACAATCAGGATTTCTAAAGATGAGCTTGCTCTAGGTTGTATAGACAAGAAAGGAATCAAGGCTACATCATAAGAAAATAACTTCAGGATAATTGTGAGAAAGGGACTATTTTCTTTGTTGATAATTCAAGAAAAATCTCTGCTCTCTGCTCTCCAGTATTCTACATGTGAAGAGTATATTTTAGTTCAGAATAGCTCTGACTGTAATATAAAAGAAGTGGGCAATCGGTTCTGTTCTAGCAGCAAGAAAGGCACTTTCTAATCTTAGCAGGAGTCTGTAAAGGAGCCCCAGACAGCCTCAAGAGCAATCAGCAAATTTTTCCACATCACTATCATCTAAATAATATTTCTGTTTTTAAAATGGTCTCTCCAGGTCTAGGACAAGGGCTAACTTCTTCTATCACAAGGAAAATTATTTATAAAATTATTTTTGTACTTTATGGTATTTACACACCTAGCTGTCACTGGGCATATGTTGAAAACTCAATATATAAAAATAAAAACAACTGTCAGGGAATAACATCAAACAGTTCTAGCAAAAATTAAAGTTTCACCTTTCGTTAAAATTATTTGTACTGAGCTCTTACAAACTAAATATAAAATGTTTTAAATGCCCTAATTACAGTCTCTAATTTAAAGTAACTTCTCTGATATTCAGTTACTATGTTTTCCGATCAGTTACCTTCATGTATTTCCCTAATTAATAGCTTACATTTAAGTCCAGTTGAAGGCTGGAGACTCGCAGCAATCCCATGACCACAGTTCTTAACACACAGTTTTGAGGTAAACTGATGTATAACTTTAAAACTCTACAGGTGTCAACCTGAGACAACAACTAGTTTTGAGTTTTTCTTTCCTCCTGTTTTACATATTGTTAAGGAGTGTTGAAAGGCACATGCAGCTAAGGGGGTGGGGAAAGGAAAAATGAGGAGGTAAAGAAGAGGAGTTGAGTGGGGAGTGAGAAGGAAAGGTGGCTATCCAGGAAGCAGGGACAAAAAACTCAGACTCCTTAGGACTTACCACGACCATCTTGCCATCCTTAATTTCTCTGACAAAATTGGTTTCTTTGCCATCCCACTTCTGCACATGAATGAGCTTGTCTCCATCCAACCGAACCACAGACTGAGAGCAACAACAAAGTAAAGGGGGTTAACAGGCAGAAGTCCACTTCCCACAGAAGTCAAATGACAGCACTATCAGAGAGGACCATAACCGAGTACATCACCCACTGAGTAAATCACCAGTAATTATCCTAGGAACACCTCATCCTCTGTTACTTTCAAGTCTATGATTTCCAAAATTTGTCCATTTCTGTTTTCTTTTGTTTTGTTTTTTGTTTTGTTTTTCGAGATAGGGTTTCTCTGTGTAGCCCTGGCTGTCCTGGAACTCACTTGGTAGACCAGGCTGGCCTCGAACTCAGAAATCCACCTGCCTCTGCCTCCCAAGTGCTGGGATTAAAGGCGTGCGCCACCACCGCCCGGCAATGTGTCCATTTCTAATTCAGCACAAAAACACATGTCGATCAAATAGCTTGTCTAAAATATACGAATAATGGCTATAGCACAGCAGAAAGGGCAAAACTGGCATGGATCAGAAATAACACAGAACTAGTCACTCTTCTTGTTGAAGCAAAGCTGTGTTGTGAGACACACTAGCTGGTCAAGCTGAGGTGATCAGAGAGAAGGAAAAAGTCGTGGCCTTTCTTTCAAATAAACACTGTTCAATACTCTCTGGGTAAAAGTTACTATAAAATGTGAAAAATGTCCCTCAAAAGAAGACTAGCCTGCAAGTTTGGCTATGGAAATTACTCAGTGTCCAGGCTACAACTAATTGACCCTAAAGTGTTAACTCTGGCTCCTTCTCTCTGAAGGGGAATTCTGAAAGCTTCTTCTTCTTCTCCATGTCTGCAGAGAGACTGAGAATCTTCATTCCTCTGCCCCATCTCCACCGGATAATGCTTCCTCTTACCTTACAGTTCCTGTCATCTATGCTGGTTTCCTCAAATTCTTCTCCCAGCTGGAAACTGATCTCTGTGTTCTTGAATGTGCACTGTGTCCGGATCACCACTTTGCCACCTTCCTGACTGATAATCACCGTTGGTTTGGTCACATTTCCCACTTGCCTAGTGGCAAAACCCACTCCTGAAACAGCAAAAGGAGCTGGTACAGTTAACAGCAACTTCCAAAATAGTTCATAAAGCGGAAACCTGCTTGCCAGTCTGAGAATCCAGAATTGGATTCTAAAGTGTAGATTCCATTCAAATCTGATTAATAGTTAATCCATTAGCCAGGACGAGCTGAGCACAAATAGGGAAATGTTGAACGACCCCTCCAATCCCCTCTCCAAAGTTACAGAAGCTTCACATTTTCCATAGACTATCAAATGGTCCCGTTATTTGGTCCTGGGCGAGAAGGCAGGAAAATGCCACAGTAAAAATTTATTTAAGTGGGATGTGCACAGTCTAGTATAATTAAAGCAATGTGTTCGGCCTGTCTCTCAGAAGCAGGTAAGTAGGGTTTTTTAAGAATCATAATACAGCGTTAAAAAAAAAAACAAAAAACAAACAAAAAAAAAAAAAACAGTTTGTCTTATTTTTACCTACCCAGAGCCTTCATGTACTCATCAAAATTCTGACTGTCTGTCAGCTTCCAGGTTGCACAGAAAGCATCTACCATCCTTGCCCTCCTAGTCAGCTGAAAATAGGTAGAAGCTGGAGGAACTCTGGTCTACCCACCAGTGTAATTCCCAGAAAATCCTTTGCACTTCAGCAGCAGCTCCTGCCTTCTTATTTGGAAAAGAAGCAGGCAAAAAGCCAATCGTCTGAATGGCTAACCTGTCTCTTTCCAGTAGGCTGCCGCGGGGGGAGGCGCTGGGCAGATGGCTCCAATCCTCCTTGTGATTTGCTCAGGCCACTGGGTTAGCAGAGTAGGTCAAGATACTCCCAGTACACACAACACAATACTGGAGCCAGAGAGCGCGCCATAGGAAGTCAGCGGGGCCTGGGAACAGAAACTGGAAGAAGAGCGAGGGCTTTTCAGGTTGGGGGGCGGGGAGGGGGGGATGGATTTAGCAACTTCAGTCTCAAACTGGGAGGAAAGAAAAGGGAATAATAGGACATTCAGATCGATTCCTTAACGGGAGCATGCTGCTGGTTACAAATGAAGGCCTCCTTAAAGAAAAACCCACTGAAATGTCAGATTTTTTTTTCAGACAAAGGAGACTAAAGAGTGTATTTTAGTTTTCCCTTATATTTAAACGGAGAGCAAAATGCAGACTAGAATATGCCAAACTGGGAAAAGATACAGAGCGTGGGTGAAGACGGATTTCCTAGATGAACTTTGTTTGAAACCTACTCAGTATCAGTGAAACAGTCTTGCTAGGGAGCCAACTCTCAACACAAACACAGTGGGTTTGCCCTTTGTTCTTTCTAAGAATGTAAGAATCAGACCAGAATGGGAAAGGAACCTTAAAAAGTGTGGTTAAGATTCACTAATGAGTTAGAGAAACAACGAGGAGAGTCTTTTCCTTCACTTCCTCAAAGGGGCTACAGAATCGATGTGGAAAAGCTCGACAGACAACCAGTTAAGAGCTTAAGGGACATTTTGGTTTCCGAAGGTCACATCTACCTAAATCTGAGGCTTGCATAAGCAGGGAGCCAGGGACTGGAGGGGTGACGGGAGTGTCCCTACAAACATCCCTACAGAGCTTGCCTATCATTTGTGCCAACTCAATATATAAGTACGCCAGAATAGCTGGAAGGTTCTGATAGAGGAGCTAGAGGGGTCTGTGAATTCCCTCTTTGCACTGAGATTCTCCCTGCTTTGTAGATGTATGTGTCCAAAAAAAAGGCATTTTCCCAGGCTCAGAGAGAGAAAGAGTGCCAGGAGTCTGACAAGGCAATCCCTGCTTTCCTGCCAGCCCAGCTTGGGCCTCAGCTCACACACAGTACATGCAGTCCATTCTGCAGCACATATGGAAGACACGGGCTCAGAACACTTTCGCCTATTGCTATTCTAGCTGGGTGGCAGTACACCTGTTTATCACAAACAGCTCAACTGTCTCCATACGTGTCTTCCTTCAAGTCTGTACTACATATGTGAATAGGTCCACCAACTTGTGGAACTTACCAAAAAACCCACCGATTGTTTGTAATGGTTTGCTCTCACAAATGACGTGATGTGAAGGCTTCGTTCATTGTGCATCCCCGGTATTTAGCAGTCATTCCACGTGCCCACACGATCCAACTAAATGTAAGCAACGTCTGGCTTTGTCTGATCCTTTAGCAACAGCTACCACACTGTTCTCAAAATATCTCCTGGAACCAAGGAACCTTTCAAATACAAATTTGCATTCCCCTCACTACTAAGGACACAGAACATTTTTATGTGCTTTTCTCTATTTTGTATATCTTTCAGACACTGACTATTTAAATATTTTCCTACATTAAAGTTGTTTTTCCCTTTTTCTGTGGTGCTATAGCCATTCTTTGTATATTTTAGATAAGCTACTTGGTGGATATGTGTTTTTTGCATAAATGCTTTTTATTTTTCTTTGTTTTCTTGGTCAAAACAAAAAATTCACTAATATGCCAAACTTTATTATGTATACATCTTAAGAATGTATAAATTGGATCTGTGTTAATGGTATCACAGTATAGTTATTTTAAATTTCTAAATCTGGTCTTGTCCTCGTATTTAAACCCTTCTTGTTCTCGAGTTAAAGACAGAAACTTAAAGCATCATCTAAGCCAGACCTACCCCTGATATTTGAAGGAGGCAGGGCATGTGTTAAACACCTCAACTTAGCATGCTGAAATATTTGCCTTTGTGCATTTATCTTCTCTATTTTTCAGATGAAGAATATGACAAAAAGAGTTTATTCTAACTAAAAGTACATATGCATATAATTCTTTAATATAGAATTATAATTCTATACATTTTATAATTTCTTTCCTAGGAAGCATTTTGTAAATTTCATATTGATTTACAGAGGAGAATATTGTTATATAGACATGTACTGTAAAATATTTGGAAGACCCAATCTATAAATTTCTCACTATATAATATATACTGATTAAATATGTATGGAATACTCATTGCTTTAAACAGGAACATATTTGAGTCCCTATTGAGACAGTTCTAGAGCAGAAACTGTATTTGCTATGCTATGGCAGATTCAATCAATATTTTTCCCCAATTTCCTAAACCTTGGAGTAATGTGTGACTCTGCTGAGGATGTAATAATTTACACGCATCATAAAATCAGGAAGGAAAGGTGATAAACTGACTGACCCTTCTCCTAGAGCTAATTTCGGTATGTGTTAACTAGTGACAATGAGACCACTAAACATTTCCATGACTGGTGGTGTTGGCGATATGGCTCAGTGGTAGAATGTGTGCAAGGCTCTGTTGTCAGCAAGCCAACGGGAAATGATGAAATCCATTAGAAAGATCTACTTATTCAAGTGGTCAAAGAAAAAGGGCGGTAGGGGCTTTGAGAGATCTTGGCGAATCTCCACAGGAGGCTGAGTCTCTGGGAGCTTGCTTTCTAACAGCATCCCCTTTTCAGAAAACAGAGAGTGGCTGTAAATTTTCATCACTTAAAAAAGAAAAGGCCAACCGAGATCCTGACTGATATGTCCTGCAGAAGAGGTAATCAACATTCAAGATCTTTGCTCAAACTTCTTTTCATCACCAAAACTATACAAAATCCTAAAGGAACATCTTCATAGTTGAAATGAAACATGACTTGTGCTGATGTTACTACTGATGCACAGCACACGCCTGTGGACCAGACACCATCTCCCCGGCCCCTTTTCTAGGAGCTCACCTGTCTATCTTACCTACACCATCTACACAACCAAGAAGCTATAACTTCTCAGTGCCTCAGTTGCTTAGAATAAAGAAGATCAGAACCTGAAAGCCCAGGGTTAGTGTGATTCTGCTAGCTGAATTTGATGGAGAAGATACCAAGGCAGTGAAGAGAGGAGACAATGGCCCATCTGTCCCCTTAGTGATAAGAAGCTTGTAGTTTGGTATGTGTAAAAAATACCTAGCTTGGCAATGTAACTCTATGTGGCAATGTGAAGAGGCCAAGACAATATTTCCTCTCTCTTCTACTTCCTGCTGCTTTGTGCTTTCAACCTTGCTTTATCTAAGTGGTCTCTTCCTTGTATTTCCTTAAATGCTGAATATAAAGTAAGTCTTTGGATTCCTTCCAGAGAGACAAAGTGACTCAGAAGATAGTTTCTCTTATTCCAGGACTGTTATAAAAGTTTCAGGTTCAAGACCCTCTCTTCTTGAATTATCTATGTGCAACAGCTCTGTACACACACACACACACACACACACACACACACACACACACACACACAAAGCAGCTCTCTTCTCAATTCCTTATCAGTTTCTGCTATCAGTTAGCATTTACCTCAAATATTATTTCCTCACAGGAGACCAATCCAGAACTTTTCAGTTATACCGTCTTGTCAATTTATGTCTTTTTCACATGTCATAATTCAGCAAAATATGTTTATAATTCATTGTTTAGTATCTTTCTTTCTCATAGGAACACAAATTCTTGGTGCACCTGTTTTACTCCATGACATAGTTCATGCTCACTGTCTGTCCCCATAGGATATCCACAGTGTGTGTGCAAGCACCAAAAGAGTGAGCACAGAGAAACAAAGAACTCCAAAAAGATGATACATTGCTGCCTATAAGGTTTTTGCCAGGTCTTTATCCAACCCTTTTTCTCTTTGCAAAGTGTATGGTCTCCAAGGCAAGAAACCCAAGCTTCCTCCTTATTCCTATCACATTAACATTTAAGTGTATTACCACTCTACTTGGCAGTGTGAACCTGGCTGAGACAAATATAATGCATATATGTGGGGCGGTGGACTGTGAGAAGTAGCTGGATGCTTGGTCGAGCATAAGGCTGGAACCTCGGTCACTTATTGGACAGCAGGAGTTCAGCTCTGCTCCCAGGCCCTGGTTCTTTTCATTTAGCTTCAGCCTTCCACAGCCCCTCCCACAGAGAGGTCTATGGCCATCAGTCAGGAGGAACAGGCCTCAGGCCCTAGAGAGATTTACATACTAATGAGATGCCTGAAGGCCAGAGGGTGAAGCCAACTAAGCATTCTTCCCCAGCCACGCCCTCTCTCCCTCCCTATTTAACTCAGGTCTGCCCTGAGTTTCATGGGGGTGCACATCCAGACTCAACCATCATCCATCATGCCAATAAAGCCACTTTGGAAACTCATGGACGTTCTCATGTCATTGGGGCTGCGCTGTGAGGAACCTTGGAGAAGGCCTTTAATGAGTCACTGTAGCCACAGCCGCTGTGCCTAACTTCCCACCTAGATGAACTTTCTGCATTCCCACAGTCTAGAGAACCCCCCAGCATTCCCAGGCACCCTACCCACACATATATATACATACATATACACACATACATTCTGAGGCATTTGGCAAGGCCAAATGAACAATGGTCATATGAGTTTAGGCTATATTGCTAGCAAGGCTATCCTTCCAAGCAAGGACAACCTGTGCTTGAAAACATCATCTGAATAATAATAATAATAATAATAATAATAATAATAATAATAATAGATGATGGGTGATCTGAAGTAAACCTATTCCTGTTTACTGCACCTGGGAAGGGCTAAAAGCACATTCCAACAACAAGCTATGTTATGGTGAATCAAAGGTCACAAGACTTTCATCTTGTTTTCTTAGAGTTCTCTCACAAGCTCCTAGAACATTCCTCACAAAGCTTCATTCATGGACTATGTTCTAACAAAGTGGACATTAAGACTAAGGTTTTAAGTTTCTCTTTAATATTTGAAGAAAACCCATATACAATGGACTAGGAGAACATTCAATTGCGTGATGTACACTTTACTCTAAGTGTCGAACAATTTTGTTTCTTGTGTAATCAGAAACACTGATGGTAACAGATACACATAGAGAAGGTACTTTCAATGTATCCTAAGGTCTACTTATTCTGGGTTATTTTCATTTGTACATCAATAGGGCTTCTGTTTGTTACTCTTGTTCTCATAAGCTTTGAAGATTTCTGTTTTCTTTCTACATAAAATATCAAAATAAGCATTAAGCAATGACTAGGAGACAACTAGCTTATTAAAGGAAAGTATTAATTTAGGATATGATGAAGACTAAAGAAAACACTGGATCTGTTTTAAATAGATCAGGATGAATATAGGGAATTAGATGAAAACAGAGCTCTGTAAAGAGTTGAAGGAAGAGATTTCAGGCTAGCTAAACTGTGGGAACACTCTCAGTTCACTCTCAAAGAAATCAGCTTCTTTCAGGAAAAGTGTTTTGTAGTATTATCAGGTGTATGCGGATTCAGGAAGCTCTACAAGTCCTGGCTTCAGTAATTATTCTTCTTTAACTGGTATGCAAGAAAGAGAATGTTTCACTCAGACAGAAATATCAACTTCAAAATCACATCATATGGACCTGATCTCAGCACCAACTTTCTTTCCTACTTTCTCCCTGACCTGTTAAAAATCTTGATTCTGATCACATCCTAGTGCATAGGACATGCAGAACTTACATTAAGCGAAGACGTGAGTGGCATCGTGGAGGTGTCATTAGATTCTCTAGTTTCTCTAGGGGATGAAGGACCACAGGGGGCAGTAGGATCGTGTATAAATTAATGATGTGACTGCTCCACAGCGTGGTTAAGGAGAAGATTTTATTGTAAATATGAGAGAGAAAACAGCCAGAGTCATCTGGAAGAGTCCAGAAAAGAGAGAGAAAGTAGTAGACTAAATATGGCCAGCAGACTGGACTGGCCATGAGAGAAGCAGGAGCAGAAGAACAAAAAGAGGGAGAAAGGGAGAGATGAAGAGATGAAGACAAAGAGAGTGAGCAAAAGAAAGGACCAAGAAAGCACATAACCAGCATAGCAGGGTTATAAGGAGGGAGAGAAGCTCTTGAGCTCCAGGAAGTTTAACAGGTGAAAGAGGGGGAACTTAGAAGAGCCAGAGAGCTAGCAAGGACATTGAAATGTGGAATAACTACTGGAGATACGATACATAGGGAGCCTGCAGACCAGCCTGTGGTTTGGTATGCTAATGGGCACCACAAACAGCCATTTGTTCCTTCTGCCAATGGCTCCTTTTGGTAGAGCACAACTGGCTTCGGAAATTACTATGTAATGCTGGTTGTTGTCTAGCTGCCAGAATTTGAGGAAATGGAGTTTTCTTTGGACCTGAAAAATCACATGTCAGACAAATCAATCAACTATACTTCCTCTCTCACACAAACAGCAGGGCAGAATCCAAAAAATAAAAAGTAAAAAGTAAAATGTAAAAAAATAAAAAATAAGAAAGAAAGAAAGAAAGAAAGAAAGAAAAAAGGAAGAAAGAAAGAAAAAAGGAAGAAAGAAAGAAAAAAGGAAGAAAGAAAGAAAGAAGGAAGGAAAGAAAGAAAAAAAGAAAGGAGAAGGAAAGAAAAAAGAAGAAAGGAAGAAAACAAGAAGAGAGAGAGACAGAGAGAAAGGTAAAGCTCTTGTGTGTTTGGCTATACCGTCAGAGAGTAGTAGATTTTAAAACTGCGTCATTGATAGGACATATGTGCTCCTGTCAATCCCAAGTTTTCTCACAACGATTTTGATAGAGCTGACCTGAAGTTATTGAAAACCAAAACTTAGGATGAAATTAGGCAGAGTTCATGCACTGCTTGATGGGCCATTCCGTTGCACATTGTCAGAATCATCTCAGTAAATCTGATTTCTGATGTCCATAAGTACAAAGTAACCCTACAGCACAAATGACACTACAGTCTTCTTACCTACTGAGGATGGCTGAAATGTTGTATTACTTATACCACAGTTAACTCTTTACTGGGAAAAAAAACCATTGTGTGATATTTAGCAAGGAAGAAACCCAAGTATCCCAAAGATAAAAAGTGTTAAGCTAAGCTTATTGTGCAAAACTGTATTTTAATGTAAGTTTGCCTTAACCATAAAATAAATTTCCAAAATTTTTACAAAGTTTAATTATCTCTATTAATTTTTAAGAGAATATTTCTGAAGACATTGAGAAATCCAATTCCAAGAAAGGATCTGGTCCACTTGGGCCTTCAGACGAAAGTATTTCCATATTCATTTTACAGAGAAAAAAAAACCCAGAATCTTATATGAGAACTGTATATGAATATTTTCCAGATAAAATTTAAGCCCTTGCAACATATTATTTTCTAAATAATTTATTAGAGCAAGAATGAATAGAATTTGGGCAGTAATGTCATTATAAATTGTAAACAGCTCATTGAAACTTCTGATTATATTTCCTGTGTTAGTTGATAGAAAAGCATAGCATTATACTTTTGAAAGTGTCATTAACTTATATTTTCTTCATTTGTAAGCAACATTTTAGAAATTGGAGATTTTTCTGATTTTGTAGAGTGCCTGCTTGGTATCAGGTCCAGAGGAAACTCTATTTCCCCAAATTCTGGCAGTTAGAAGCCAGCATTCCTCAGAAACTTGTGCAGCCCATCCCCCTCCTCCAAAAGTAGCTATTTCTTTCTTCACTGGCAGAAGGAACAAATAGCTATCTGTCATGCCTATTAGCATATCAAAGCACAGGCTGGCCTCCAGGCTCCCTCGGCCTCATAAATACCTCTATACATTTATAGTCGATGATGGATATCTGGCTCTTCTCAGCTCTTCTTTCATCATCCCCCACCACCAAGCTTCCTTCTGCTCAGGAGTTCCCCTCCCCCCAGCTTATGACCCTGCTATTTTGGCTATGTGCTCTCTTTTGCTCAGTCTTTCTTCATCATTTATCATTTTCTTCCCTTTTCCTACCTCTCTCAGTCTTGTTCCAGTTGTAGTTTTCTGGCCATGTTCTGTCTACTATTTTCTCTGCTCTGGACTCTTCCAGATGCATCTGAAGGTTCTCTCCCTAATATGTACAGTAAAAGCCTTTCCCTTAACCAAACCATGGAGCACTACCTTATAAGCACTAGCTTATGCACTTCCCCCGTAAGAAGTTTTGAGTTAGATCTCCAAAACCACATAAAAACCACTGAGTATGGTAGAACATGCCTTTAATGACAGCCTTCAAGAGGAGACAGAAGGGCAGCTTTAAAGCCCAGGAGGCCTCCCTAGTCTTGTGCAGAGGGTCTCAAAACACACAAAAAGACAAACAACAAAATAACCTTTTAAAACTACAAGATTTTGAGGGATTGGTTCTCTTACTTTGTCTTAATTTGGCTCCCAAAAGATGATGAGAGTCCCTGCCCCCAGCTAGCTTTGATTGGTAATAAACAATTGCCATACAGTCAATGACTGGGCAGGGAGACAGAGGTGGGACCTTTAAATTTCAAGATCAAGGGGTGGGGGTGGGGTAGGCTTGTGTCAGGGGTTGGGTAAGGAGTGGGGAGAACAGACAGAATTGTCATAATAGGGAAGCAACGAAAACAGACTTAAAGGCCCACCAACATGTAATAATCTGGGAGAGTGGCCCTAGGGGCTACTCCCTCAATTATGTCTGGGATAGCAGAGATGAAATAGAGATTTTAAAATATGTTAACTCGGGAATACTGGAGGAGAGTGTGTGGAGAAGTGCCCAGACATTGAGTTAGTTAAGGCTTATCAAAATTAGCTAGTGTGTGTGTGTGTGTGTGTGTGTGTGTGTGTGTGTGTGTGTTTCACTCTCTAATGAAGAGCTCTTGGGCAAGTACAGAGAAAACGTGCAGGCCCCACCAGGAGCCTAAAGCAGATTACCTAATGCACTGCTACACAAGATAAATGGAAATATTGCAGTTATCTTACTTTTGGTGGTGTTTGTAATGATACAGAAATGAGTTTACAAATAATTAAACTGTATAATTTAGGAAATTGCAAAATTCCTAAGTTTTCTCTGTTTTTTGTTTCTTTTTTATTTTTTTAATTGTTGTTTTTTGAGACAAGGTTTCTCTGTATAACAGTCCTGGCTTCCCTAGAATTGCTTTGTAGAACAGGGTGGCCTGTTCCTCACCCCGCTCCCACCCCTGAGTGCTAGGATAAAAGCTATGCACTACTAATGTCTAACTGCTAATATTTAATTGATTTGAAAATATTTTAAGAGATGTTAATATCTTGATAATATGGTTTATCTGAAGATTAATATAAGGAAATCTATTGAGAAACCTCAGTAAGTTAAGGCATTCCTAGAACTCAAATATTCGCTGAACGTGTTTGCTTCTGCCACTGGTACCTATAAGAAGGTGCTAACCATCAAAGGGAATTGCATCTAAGCAAAATATACATGAGAATAAATTTGCATAATTATATGTTCCTAGAAATTAACCTACAGTGAAGGACAACTCTATAAACTACAATTTATCAATATATGTAATATACAGATTATAAATTATCAGACATTTTAGTCCAATAGTTTCTTAGTGAGTGTGTGCTGGTTTTATGGCCGTATAATATATAACACGTAAGAGGAAATTGGAGCTGATTAGGTGGCATTGTTTGTGAAACCTTTCCACCTGCGATGGAAGCCCTTGCCAAATAATTAACAACAACTTGATGTCATTAAATTACAAGGTAAGTTTTTAAGTGTAGCTTCCAGATTCTTGCTTCTGTCACCTGGGGAAAGACTCAAGTTATGGCTTGCCTTGTGTTGTTTTATATCATATCAGAAAGATGTGGATTTATATTTCTTTCCTTCCTTCTATAGAGAAGCCAAATGTTGGTGACAGAATTATTCCTGGGGAGGTGCAACATATATGGAGATGCAACATATAGGGAATCTATGACAGATGAAAGTACAGATGCCACAAAATCCAACTTGGTGAGCCAATGAGTTTTATTGTGGTTACTTACAGTAATGATTGAGAGGCTACTTACAGAATCAAAGAGCTGCATCACCAAAGTTCACTCCACATTGGTGGCAGATCACAAAGCTGGAGACTTGGAACACACTGCGCAGCCTGCAGACAGCTCAGCAGGTTGGAAAGTGTCCCTTTCAGGTGCTTCAGTTGGTCTAAACTTTTTCCAAGTAGCTCAGCTGGTTTCTACTTCTTCCAGAAAGCTGCTCTAGTCAGGGCCTTTTTAACAGTGTGCATGTGCTTTGCAGCTTGGCTTGTCTGAGAATGTCTTCTTTGCTTACTCTGGATAGGAGGAGCCTAGTGGTTCTGGTCAGTTTTAGGGTTTTCCTGAAACTATTCTGAGTTGCTTATCTTCCTGTTGAAGAAACTGGAGAGATCGGACCAAAGTTAGAAGGACTCCAATAAGTCAGCATCTAATTCTGCTGCTCCGTGTCTCCTATCTGAGGCTCTTGGTGGTATTGTCTAGGCTCCAACAGATCTGGGCAGGCTTGGTCCTCCAGTTCTGCTTGCAGTGTCACAGTGACACAGTAGCCTGGCTCAGTCTAGCTCTACTCCATGAAGTTTCTCTTTGAGGATGCTGTGTGGTCTCAGCAATGGTGGTCTTCACTGCAATCTAGGGTTTACCTTTACACAATGAGTCCCTCAGGGAGTCCTTGTTAGAAACCAAATGCTACCAACAATTGCTTGGCCTTGGCAGCTTTCTGCAACCTCAGTGAAGATCTTTCTATCTACATAACTCTTGTATGTTAGATGCCCCAATAGCCAAAACCATGTGGTTGAGTCTTACAATATCTGTCTCTAGTTTGAGATGTTTTCTGGCCCCTTTTTGCCACAGCTATGGTGGTCTTTATGTGCTTTGGCATCTGAGTCTAGGAAAATACTTCTTTAAATGGTTGTTTGGGGGCAAAATAATTCTTTAGTGGTATTCTTAGGTCAATCTTTTTACATGTAGATTCATTGATTATTACAAACTGAAGCCTTCTATAACTTCACTATTATTTTAAAAATTATTGCATCATTATTTTATGATAGCTATAAAATATTTCTATATTTGTAATCATTTATTATGCTATTATTATTATGCCACAGAGCATGTGTTAGAGGACAACTTGCAGGTGTCAGTTCTCTTTTCTATGCTGTGGTCCCTTTGGTGAATATAACTCAAATCAACAGGGATGGTGGCATGTGCATTTTTCTACTAAGCCATCCCAATGGCCCAATCTTATTATTCTTAATAATTTATCAGACATTTTTCAATATAAATGGATATTATATAATATGCATATATAAGTTTTTTCTTTTCAATTTAAATTTTCTTATGTCATTGCACTGTCTAAACGTTTCAATTCAAAGTTAAATATTACTTGCTTAATCTTGTCTTATTGTCTCATATTTTTATTTTTAAAAGAATCCTAATGTTCATTTATTTATTATGTTGCCTTCAGGTGTCTCACAGGTAATATTTTTATATAAAATATTGACCTTAAATTCCTAATTTTTTAGTCAGTTTTATAATGATATGCTTACAAATTCTATAGGCTTTGTTGTGGTTATTGTTTTTATCATCTAACATAATGTGGACTTTAAAGACTTAAGATAACACAAGAGCTTTTTGTTCTATTTCACTATCTGCCTACTGGTTATGGGATGATAATATTGTGTAAACCAGGAACCCCATAGCATCCTTCCTTAAATATTGCAAACATGAATACTACATTTCAAGTTGAGTTCTGTCTCCCAACCTGCACTTTTGTCGCACCCGATATAAAAGAAACCAACATCTGGAAGTACCAGATGGTGTCAACATGGAAGTATAATCACCTTCAACAAATACTTTATAATAACTTTAAACACAAATGACAGCTATACTTAACACAAAGAAAAAATACTTCAGAGGCTTAAGCATGAGGTTGGGGCAAAAGTACATAGTAGTAAATCTTACAACTATTTCTTTATGGGTACATAAGCTACTCTGTAAACATTTGAAAGAGGAGCTATCAGTTATGATATGGACACCATGCAGCACAGGGAAAACCCTCCTACATCTGTAACAAGTCCTACTCTGGATTGCTACTTCTCTTTCTGAAACACATATAAATAATCCACGGTATAAACCAACACCAACATTAATAATAATAATAACAATAAACAACAATATATCATCTTGAAGACAAAGAATAAAAATACAGTCTAGTAAATGACTTCCTAAAGCAAAAACAAAACAAAAACTCCCCCAAACAAACAAACTAACACAACTCAAATGTCATTAGTTTATTATACATGCACAGGATTCCCATAAAACAGAAGTAAGACTCTTCCAGGAGAGAACAGGCTGGGATAAGAAGATGAGTCAGATGAACAGTAGGAAAAGGATTAAGTTTAAAAGTAAGCTGATCAAAAGATTTAGCAATAAAAACAGTTAAGTAGAAGGAATTAGATCAATTGAGAGATTAGATTATTATCTGTGAAGAATTACTAAAATGCAGAGGCATTATGTATAACAGAAACAGAAACATTAAAAGTAAGGGAAGTGCATTAGGCAGTGGTGACACACATCTTTAATTCTAGCGTTTGAGTTCAGGGGCAGCCTGGTTTATAGAGTGAGTTCCACAACAGCAAGGACCATAGAGAGAAACTGTGCCTCAGGAAAACAAGCAAACAAACAAACAAGATGAGAGTTGTGCAACCTAGATTCTGAGGTTACCAACAAATATATCAAAACAATTGGAATAAAGATACAAAGTAAATTCCAAGGAACTTTTCTGTATTTATTACTAATACAGGTCACACTATAAGTGGTACTAATGTAGGTCACTATGCCATACCATTTGAGATATCAAGATAAAAAGAGGACACAAATTCTCCAGCCCTAGAAATGTTCTGAATCAAATATAATTCAAATCAAATAAATATAAAAAAAATAAGGCATGTATTCAACCAGAGAAAATGATGCTTAAATTTTAATAATAACTAGTAGTTTTGCAATATTCTTTCCTAGTAAGTTTGAGACAGCTGGTCAACACAGAGCAATACCACAGATATTTTGACATTTATTAGAGTATGAAACAGAACTTTTCTTTGAAAATCCTTTTAATTGACACTTTCCTTATAATTTTTAACATATGTGACTTACTGCAGGAATGCATTTCACTGGGCATTGGACTTGACAGCCCATTTTTCTGTGAAATTGGATGTCTTGTAGGTTTAGTAAAGTCTTATTGTGAGATAGTCAGTTACTCCCTAAAATAAGCCCAAGACTGTCATCAAATCATGTTTCCAACTCCTCAGTTGTAACTCTAGACTTTGAACAATGTCATATACATTAGGGTAATGATTTTTTTTAACCTCAAAATAAAAATACAACTTTATGAACACCTTCCCAAACCAAAAGATGCTGGGTCCAGGGAGGACTCAGTTCAGCTGGAAAGAGACTATGTTTGGCGTTGCTGGTCACTGTTCATACTTCCAACATCAAAACTAAACATGCATGTTTTTTCAAAGGGACAGATCTTAAACAACTGGGTAATGTCTCACTTCAGAATTTCCTCTGAGTATTTTTTTGTCAAAAAAATTAACTGATCACAACTGAATTAAACTTCATACACTTTATGAAAATCAAAGGAAATTATAGCCCACTTATTCATAAAGTTGAGATTTCTTTTAGTATCCTATGCAGTTCTCCATAGGTTTGTGTTCTCAGCCCTGTTACTCTCTTCAAGGATAGGAAAAATGAGCACAATACACACAACATACAACAAAACTCCACACCCCAGAGATTTGTGTTGTTAATCTTAAATCTGTCCAATCCAGTATTTAGATTAATATCCTAATCTCTGAATGTTCTATATTAGAATCCTCTTATCAAAAGATTTTCTTGTTTGACTTTGAAAGTTTACTGAGCAGGTTAAAAGTACAGAATATATCTGTAGACAAATTATTTAACCAGGCTCATTTCTCATTCATCGTTTGAAAATGACAATATCCCCCCCCAGACCATCTTTTTGGTTCTTCTTTAGTGTCCTATAATTCTTTGGTATGTCTACATTACTTTGCCAGTTCTCCTATTTAACTTTGGGGAAACTAATTGATAAGAAGAGAAATCTTTGACCTTTGTGTATGTTAACAGTTTGCTTGAAGGAAAACATTACCTAACCCTCATGAAGCAATCACTGGATATTTTCATGATTCTAACTCAAGGCAAATAAAAAACAGTTCTACTGAAGCAATGCTTGGAGATTCAAATACTTTTCATGTTTTCAAAGACAGAATTTGGAGAGGAAAGAAGAGCTGGCATCAGTGTTTGAGCCTTTCCAGTAAATTAACCTGACTTTACCCCGGAAACCCTACAATGGAAAAGGCTTTACATTTTGTTAGAAAAATATGACATTTGCTCTTTGCTAAAAGAACAACTTATTTAAACAAGTGACATGCAAGTAGTCAGTTGGATAATGAATACAAAATAGTCTCCAATCTTATTTTTCAGAGTCAAAAATGAATGGAAATACAGCTAAAGGAGTCAAGAATAACTAGAAAACAAAACAGCCAAGAAAATGAACTAATTAAACAAAAGAAGTTGTAGGAGCCAGGGCAATGGTGACTCATGCCTTCAATACCAGCACTCTAGAGTCAGAGGCAGAGTTAAGCAGATCTCTGTGAGTTCGAGGGCAGGCTAGTCTACAGAGCTAGTTCCAGGATAGCCAGGACTACACAGAGAAACTTTCTCTCAAAAAAAAACAAACAAGAAATGAACAAACAAACAAAATCAAAACAACAACAAAAAGCAGGAATAAAGGGAACAAAGAATGGATGGATCAGACAAACAAAAAGCAAATAATAACAGGTCAGCATAAAGAAACTTATTGCCAGCCAGACATGACACATGCCTATAATCCCAGCACTTGTGAGCCACGCAGCATGACTTGGAGATCAACTTGAACTCCACAGTGAAATCCAATCTCAAATCAATGAAGCAGAGAATTTGTGTAGAATGTACAAAGCTTTAAGTTAAGTTCCCAGCCTCATGCACACACACACACACACACACACACACACACAATGTCCATAAGAAATTTTCTTTATAGAGTCACACATCTTACAAGTAAAAAGTAAAAACAATATCATGCAAATGAGAAATATAAAGAAGATCAAGATTGTTAGCTTTGGGACAAGGATTCTTTACTGGGCACACAAAAAAAAAGCTAAAATCTTATTCTGTGTTCTTTCTGTAAGGGCATGAGGGAAAATTTTGGAGTAAAAAGAATATATTTCATCTTGATCACTTTGCGAACTGTCTGGTCCTTCTCATTTGTCAAAACATTCTACTATTAATAGTATTTCTAAATAGCTACATTATTTATCATACGTGTTACAGAACAGCCCAGTTTCATTGTATGAGAATACCCCTGGGCCCAACTTCCCTGGGTGCCCTGGGACTAACATAAAAGATAGATAGGTCTAGGGTTGCACAGAGTACAGTTTGTTGGGGGCATTTGCAAAGAGAATCATGTGCCCAGGCAGCAAGAAGATCAGTTAGATTCATGCAATCTGGGTTAGAAAGAGGGATGAATTTATGGCCTGAAAAAACAGTGACTTCATCTATTGTAAGGTAATATCGAAAAACTAGCACATTTCTGCAGTCAAGGTTCCTATATGTCTTTTATAATTTTTAATCTTCATTTGATTTTCTGGTGAAACCAATTTAGGATCTTCTACTTAGGTTTCTGTTGCTGTGATAAATGCCATAACTAAAAGAAACTTGGAGAGAACAGGATTATTTCATCTTATACTCTCAGGTTATAATTCGTCATGAAGAGAAATTAGTAAGTGAAGGAACTTGACGAAGGAACTGAACCAGAAACCACTACAGGAGAACATTAACTAAAGGCTTGTTCCAGGCTTACATTCAGCTATCGTTGTTATACAACCCAGCCTGGCTGCTTAGGAATGGTACCGCCCACAGTGGACTGAGCCCCCTGCAACAGTTAGGAATCAAGATGCTTCCACATGCCTATCTGATAGAGGTAATTCAGTGTTTGAGATTTCTTTTTCCTAACTATGCCAAGTTAACAACTAAAGCTAACTGTGACCTAGTAACTCAGGGACACTTACAGAGGGGATAAACCAAACTGGCTGCAGTTGTGATAAACGAAATCCATACAGTAAGTAAAATATATGAAATATTTTATTAGGGTTAGGGTTAAAATGCCACAAAGCTTGACATTTCCACATGAAGCAGGGATAGAGCAAAGCAGAGCTTCGTGATTTACAAGATTGGGAGCCACTGAATGTCCTTTTTACTCCATGTGTTTTTAACATATAACAATGTACTTCATACACTTGCTAATCTGTGAAAATAAATTGAGCTAGTAAACTTGTCTGTTTGTACCTTAGTTGCTTTTTAAAATAGGTGTTATTATCATAAACAGTTCTTATAAGTTTTAAGTATGTGACTCTACTAATATAAATTGCTTAAATTAGTGCCACAACAAATCCCTGATATAGTTTAGTTATTCTCATGTACTCTGTGACAATGTGTAACATTACTTTAACTCATCAAAAACAGAAGAAATACAGGGGAAAGTATAGAATTTTATTGTCAGCCAGTTTTAAACAAGGATTACCTAGAATTGATTTGCATGTCTAGACTTTTAGTTTGAGCAATGACAGAGCTCTTCCAATAAACTGATTTGCATAGTTAGCACACATCTTAGGAGGGCAAGTGCTAGGCAAATACCAAGAACATTTTCGTGTTTATGTTACCAGTTAGCCAGGAAGAACTCCTGGGCTCTGTGCTATTACATTATACATAATGAGAGTGTTTCACAAGGGTTGAGTGGATTGATGACTGGGAGGGTGTGGGACGTGTCTGAGTTCGTGAACTAGAGCCCTGCATGGCAACAAAGGAAAAGCTCAAGGAGAGAACCAAGCACTGGAGATGAAGCTTACTTTAAAGCATGAACCGAGCATTTGTGAGGCTCTAGGGTTGATCTTCAGAGCTGAAAAGAAAGGACTAAGTGTAGCGTTTCTAATCACGGTCTTCCTGAGCAGTAATCTCTCAATGCCATTTAATATTTCACACTATTCACGTCTTTATCCACATATATATGTTCATTTACTTGTAGCTAATATGTACAGGCTAATATACTAATATAGTGTGAACAGTAATGAGCATGGACATTATAAAACAAAAACATACCAAGAATGATATAAATATCGACAAACACAAACCATAAATTTTAATAGATTGCCTTGATTGTAGATGGCTTCATAATAGCAGAAGTTACTATTTCAAGGCCCACTATACATTTAGGAGGTTTATCTTCAATCACATTGAATATAAATTTATATTATATTATATTATATTATAAATATAATATATTATATTATATTTCAAACCATTCTGTCTTATGAACTTTCTTTTTTAAAAAATATGTTATTTATTTTTATTTTATGCATATGAGTGTTTACCTACATGTATGTAAGTGCGCCGCATACACGCCTGGTGAGAATACAGCATCGAATCTTCTTAACTAGAGTTACAGGAGGTTTTGAACTGACATGTGGGTGCTACAATCAGAACTGCAACAGCAGAAAGTGCCCTTAAAGTTTAGCCATCTCCTCAACCCTATTATAAACTTTCTCAAGCATTTTTCTGTTGTTAAGATCACTTTATGTGGCGGGGAAGTGGTGGCACATGCCTTTAATCTCAGCACTTGGGAGGCAGAGGCAGGTGGATTTCTGAGTTCGAGGCCAGCCTAGTCTACAGAGTGAGTTCCAGGACAGTCAGCCAGGGCTACACAGAAAAACCCTGTCTTGAAAAACTGACCCCCCATACCCCCCAAAAAAGATCACTTTATGTGGTTTAAATTTGCAGCTCAGAATATGTCCAACAAAATCATCTAAGATAATAACACTCATGCGCACTCAGTGTTTAGTTTTTCAGTTGTACAAACTATTACTATTGTTTTATTTTAGGAACCATATTCAGATTTTGTTTTGTTGTTTTTTAATTGAAATCCACTGTAGCTAGGTGAATTCACAGTTCCATTTCTCATTCAAAATAAGTTTCCCATAATGACAACACAGCTGTGATTACATGTTCAGCTCTATGAAGTTTTCAAAAAATGTATTTAGTCATGTTTATTTTATATAAAATTACATACTTTATTTATGAAGTCACCAGTCCTGTAAATCGAAATAGAAGAAGAGGGAAAATGTCACTCTCTATAGCCTTCTCCGTCCAGGGGACACTTAGTGATGAGTGGCAAACATTCATACACTCAACGTAGTAAAATATCAATTTCTAGCCCATCCTACATAAAATTAGATATTAATGATTGTACAAATACTCTTACCTGAGACCTATTAGGTCATTTTCTGTCTCACTGGAATTCATATAAAGCATGTCTCCCAAAACTCAAAAGCCACATAAGGGGAAGAGACTTTAAAGACAGGAGATGTGACTGCTCAGTCCATACCATAACAAAGTATGTTTTCCTGTAGCTGAACTCGATTGCTAATTAGTTCCACTCCTACCTAACAGCAGAAAAGTTTCTGCCATTTTTCTACAAATGAAGTAGAGTTTATGATTATTAAGTGACTTGAGAACAGTAAATGAAGAACTTCTTTCCTCTTGTTCTTCTTCTCCATGACATTTCATTTAACATCTGAAAACACGGGCTTTGTTTAAAGAGTACAGATGCTGGCACACAAGGAGATTAGTTAGCATCAAAAGCTCTAGTCCCAAATCATCCTGTCCTCGGGAAGTCATCACATCTCTTCAGTAGATTGGATGCTGAGCCTGTCTTCTGTGGGAGAAAAGGGGATTTAGGAAACAGTATGAGACTTTTGGCTGGAGTAACAGAATGCTTCACAATTATTATTTTACATAAAAAAAAAACTAAGAGAACACTGGGTGGGAAAAGTAATAACCAATACTTTTAAGTTGGAAATAAGTTTGAGATATTTATTATACATTTAAGGCCTTTTATCAAGTAGACTTGTGAGCAAAGAAGTGTAGAATTCATAAGAGAAGTGTATGAGAAGGTTCATCACAAGTGTGTGACTAACATACCCAGCAGGAGTAAGCAGGATCTGCAACTCATCTTAAAAGCCAGGGAAAGTATTGTGTCATCTATCCAGAGAGTGAGCCTGGGGTCAGAGAGACACAATGAAAAGATTGACCCTAGTGAATCAGAACCTAAAGGGATTGAAGCAAGAAATCTGAAACATCTGGATATGTTTGCTCATGCCTGTAGATTTGGCACTTTGGAGGCTGAAGCAGGAAGATCATGAGCTAGACATCAGCCTGGACTACACAGTGAGACTGTGTCTCAGAACCAAAAACAAAAAAGGAGAGGGAGGAAATGAAAGCAAGGACAGTGCTACACACCGGAACCCAGGAAGTAGGGCTTCAAGGGGTGGTTACCTGTGAGATGCTGATGGGAAATTTGAAAACAGAAGATGAAATGAATATTCAGATAGAATGATTTGCAGAATCATTGATAACAGTGATTTGCAGAGCCTGAAGGACTGGGTTTAGGAGAAATAAATAGGATACTGTAAGTCCACACAGACCTTTCAAGAAGTTCTATCACAAAGAAGGACCAAGGAACTGCAGCCACATGGGATTTTTGGAGTCATGAAAGCATATTTTAAATGGGTGTTATCACAGCATATGGTTTGGTGAGTAAAGAGAAATACTGATATCACAGGAAGGGATAAGGGAACTGAAAGCGTTTGGTTGGATAGATGTTTTGTGTGTACTTTGAGGTTAGGGGACAAGGAATGCAGGAGCCATGCAGTGAATAGAAAGCTAACTTCTTAAGGAATTAGCCATGATGGGAACCTGTTAGGCTGACAATAAGGGGCAGAAGAACAATGCATACACACACACACACACACACACACACACACACACACACCACTACCACCACCACCACCACCACCACCGCCACCACCACCACCACCACCGCCACTGAGGGGAGAAGAAAGAATAAGAAAAGAAAACACACTACATTCTACTCAGAAGTTCATGAAGTGGGTAACTAAAATGGAGACCACTGTTCAAGGAAAGCTAGAATTTACTTAGAATGTGAAGCTAAGCAAACATTTAGATAAGAAGATTGACTATATAAGAGTGTTGCTTCCAATGGCCTGTGAATTTCTACAGGCTAACATACTGAGGCTTGTGGGGATCTATGATACAAATGTGTCCCTCCAAATTTAAATGAAACCTAATATTAAGAATGGAGTCTGCACCAGGAGAACACAGCCCATAGAGTCGTCTAGGCAGGGCTCATAGTGGCTCATAAAGATGGAATTGTCAATTACAGAGCCTGCCTGGGTCTGTGTTGGGTCCTCTGTATATATGTTACAGTTATTAGCTTGGTGGGTTTGTGAGACTCCTAACAGTGGAAGAGGGGATGACTCTGACTCTTTCACTTGCTCTGGGGATACTTTTCCCCCTACTGACGTGTTTATAAAAAGATAAAGAGATAAAGAGAATATGTTCTGTGGGTGTGTAGAGAGGTATGGGGGAAGGAGATGTCTCAGCGAACCCATACAGAGGCATCTCTTCCTGTGAGGGATCAGTCACACACACACTGGTATAGTATAGAATAGAGTTTATTGAGGGCATGGGGAGGTGAGGCAGAGAGAGAGAGAGAGAGAGAGAGAGAGAGAGAGAGAGAGAGAGAGAGGGAGAGGAGTAGAGGAGAGAAGTAGAGGCCAGCCATGACCATGAGAGAGGGGGAAGGGCGAGGGGACAGAGAAGCTAGAGGCAAGAGATCAAGAGAGTAAGAGATTAAGAGAGAGAGGAGAGGGCAAGCAGCCCCTTTTATAGTGGGCCAGGCCTACCGGGCTGTTGCCAGGTAACCGTGGAGGTGGAGTTTAGACAGAATACTAACAACTACTATGTTGCTTTATCCAGCCCTGATATAAGTAAGGGTTGTGCCTAGTCTTATTGAATCTTTTTATGCAGTGTTTGGTTGATATCCCTGGGAAGCCTGCTCTTTTCTGAAGGGAAACAGAAAAACAGTGGA
Organism: Rhabdomys pumilio; assembly: GCA_030674055.1. Lineage (NCBI taxonomy): Eukaryota > Metazoa > Chordata > Mammalia > Rodentia > Muridae > Rhabdomys > Rhabdomys pumilio. The sequence continues at coordinate 44,781,373 of JANHMN010000019.1, forward strand.
TCTGGGGGAGATAAAGGGGAAGAAGTAACTGGGAAGAAGGGAAGGAGGAGAGGTTGCCCATGGGATGTATTGTAAAAGAGATGAAAAATGGAACAAGAAAAAAGAGGTTAAATAAAGGAAAAGAAATGAAGTCTTTGGAGGGAGTTAAGTCAGATAAATCAGATGGCATTGTCTTAAAAATAGGCCCACACCAAACATGGAGTCTGCTAACATCTTGATCTTGGACTCTTAAGTCTTCTAGATGACAAGAAAATACATTCTGTCCTTTGAAGATTGCAACATCTTGGGTATTTTGTTGCTAACAGCACCATTGAAAGTCAGAAATGCTGCATCAGGGCCATGAAGAAGTTGGGAAATAGCCAGGCACTGATGGTTATATCCTAGGAGAAGTCAGCCCTGGTCCCCATCCCTGCTTTCATAAATAGCTCCACTGCTCCTGTGAGTGTAACCCTGAGAGCCACGATGATCACTGCAGCCTCTGGTGGAGAGCTTGAGGAACTGAAGCTTTCGAGGTGAAAAAGAGTGAACTTTTGAGCTACAAAAGTCTAGACCTGTGAGATCTTAGGGTAAATGAAGAATCATGGAGGGGATAAATTTGAGGAAGAAAGTAGAAGGATGTGAAAGCCATAGTGTGGTTTGTTTGAAGTAGAAAAGGAAGTCTCTGGGTGTGTAGGCACCCAGGCCAAGAAGCTAGCCAATTCCATGGAAGGATAGAGACTCATCTGATTTTCCAATGGAATATGACACGTTTGTCAACTGTCACTGAACAAATTATCTAGCATTAATGAAGAAACTCTTCCATGTATTCTCCCATTTGAGAGCAAGTTTGCAGAAAACAAAAGATTTTTTTTAAACAATTACATCGATTTATTATTTGGGGATGGTGGCATGCATGCCATGGCATGTGTGGGGGACAGAGGACGACTCATAGGAACCAGTTCTCTTCTATCATATAGAGCTCAGGTACTAAACTCAGGTTGTCAGGCTTGGTGACAAGTGTCTAACATGCTGAGCCATCTTGCTGGCTCCACAAGTCATGTTCTTATGTAACTGAGGGTTGAGGATGATAGTTATACCCAACATGGGCAGGAGTTTGTGTTATGAGTAGCCCTTTAGAGATGCCTACCCAGACACGGTCCATAGTCAATTGACAGTCTTTATTCCAGTCAGCTGGGACCATACCCAGGTATTAGGGTACTTAAGTTTGACTTCAAGTGTCCAGTACCCAGGGTTTTTGAAGACAAAACTATGACCTGGAATCTTGAGGAAGTTCCACGGAAATCAGCAGTTGAACAGAGGTTAAAAGCAGCTATGTATAAGGGGTTCTGCACAAACAAGCTAATGTAAGTTAGCTAGGACATTCTGACCTTTGATTAATAGAACAGAGTTGGGGAATTACCATGAGATTCTCCATCAAAGAATCAAATTCTAGTTAAACTTGATATGGCCTCAACAAGAATACAAGATGGGGGAAACTTTGCATTGTCTTACCCCGTTACATATTTCTATGGCAAGCATGTACATCAGAGAAGTCTGTCATCTTGTAATAATAGATTAGAGAAAACAGGCATGTAGGTTGATGTCTAACTCTATAATCAACAGCAGTTTCAGTTAAAACAGGATAAACAACAGGATAAATAACAACAACAAAACCACGAATGAGACCAGATCTTAACAAATTGCTGAATGCTTAAAGTTTACTGTGAAGATACACAGGAAAGAAATTAGTCAACAAAGCTCCTGAACTATGAGATGTGAAAGTAAATTTTGTTAAAGATTACAAAGTCTTGGGTATTTTGTTACGAGCAGCCTTATGAATTGCCTTAGAAAGGCAATGGTAACACTTAGGGAAACATCAATAACGTATATTTAGCGTCCCTTTTTTGTTGCATGTGTCTTCATGCCTGTCTGTAAACAAATCTGTGTATACATGTATGTGCAACTGCACTTGTGGGTGTGTGATGACTAGAAGCCAGGGGTCAAAGTCAATATTTCTCTATCTTTCTCAAGCACTCTTCACCTTATTTTTTGAGACAGTGTTTATGTCTAAACCTGGAGCTTCCTGATTCATCTAGAATAGCTACCATAAGCCCCACAAGCTATCCATAAGCCCCAAGGGTCCTTCTGGCTCCACTTTGCCAAAGGAATTATACGAACAGGTTAGAGAACCCAGCTTTTACAAGAATGCCAAGGATCAGACTAAAGTCCTCATGCTTGTAATGAAAGAACTTTAGTGACTGAGCTGTCTATCCAGGCACATTTTTTTTAAAGCTCTGCATGGATTTTTAAAAGGTTGGGTGACTATCTATAAGAACCATTCTACTTACCCCATTAAGCCTGCCACAGAGCAGTAGTCTCAGTACACACTGAAGATATATGGTAATATGCAAAAGCCAGAAAGCAACTCTCTTTTCTTTCCCAATCCAGCCCCATCACTAGCTCTGTAGTAGACAACCTGCTGTGGTCTTCCCACCCTGTTCTTCTCAAGCTACAGCAGATCACCCACATCTTCTCCTCCAACCTTCCTTACCCCAATTCATTCCTGAATCCCAGTCCCTAACTCCAGCAGGCATTCCCTGGAAATCCACAGGCCACACTTGCCAGATAAGCACATGGACCAATGAAACAGGCGGGTAAGCTTCAGATCTTCACTTTCCTTCCTCTCAACCAACTCCAATCCCCCAGTCTCATCCCAGCTCAGTAGCAGACTATCTGCTGTGGTTTCTTCATCCTCTGTTCACATTCCAAAGGGACCAAGAAGAACCTGGTGAAATACTGTTTTCCTTCCTCCTGTGCACCCCCTCATTGCCCCAGTTCTAGTCCATCTCAATTTCTAAGTGTCAGCTCCCTACCTAGATACACATTGTACCTGGAACCTCTAGTGGCCACACCTGGAAAGATCTTAGAAACATTTCCTATCAGGCAACAATCAGTCACCACACCTTCCTAAGAAACAGAGAGGACAATAGAAACCAAGGAACAAGATACCCACAATACAATGAAAGATATTAAAGACCAGGTATCATTGTCTGAATTACAATTATCCCAAACCCAGATGCTAGGCAATAGCATAGAGACACAAACAATAACTACCAAGACAATATGTCTCTCCACTGGAACCCAGCAACCCTACTACAGTGAGCCCTTAAAAATATAATCTAGCTAAAGATAAAGAACCTTAAAATATCCTTTATGAATATGATAGAGATCCTTGAAGATGAATCAAATAACCTTCTTAAATAAACATATAAAAGCACAAACATGTTGTGGAATAAAATGAATAAAAACAGTCCAAGACATGAATCAATAAAACCAACAAAATCAAATAGAATAAATAAAGAAAACACAAACTGAAGGCAATATAGAAATGAAAAATTTATAAACTTCCATGAGAACCTCAGAGGCACTTCTCCTCAACAGAATACAAGAGATAGAAGAAAGAATTTCAGGCATTCAAGAAATGGATACCTCAATCAATAAAAATGTTAAATCTAATACACACACACACACACACACACACACACACACACATATATATATATATTAGATTAAGGCACAAATTTTTTAAGAAATCTGAGACATTCTGAAAAGCCAAGGGAATAGTAGGACTCAGAAGAAGCCCATGTTCAAGGTATAAAAGAATATTTTCAACAAAATTATGGAAGAAAATTTTCCTAACCAAAAAGAGGTAACTATCAAGGTTCAAGAAGCATACAAAACACCAAATAACCTGTACCAAAAAAAGAAATTCTCTTTACTTACTATGTGTACTGGTTTGAATACATTTGGCCCCCATACATTCATGTGTTTGAATGCTTAACTATGAGGAATGGCATTATTAGGAGGTGTGGCCTTGTTGGAGGAAGTGTGTCATTGTGTAGGTGGGCTTTGAGGCTTCCTATGCTCAAGCTCTACCCAGTGAGAAAGAGGGCCACTTTCTGACTGCCTGCAGAAGACAGTCTCATCCTGGCTGCCTTTGGATCAAAATGTAGAACTCTCACTTCCTTCTCCAGCACCATTTTTGCTTATAGTCTGCCATATTCCCACCACGATGATAATGAACTAAGCCTCTGAAACTGTAAGCCAGTCCCAATGAAATGTTTTCCCTTATAAGAGTTGCCGTAGTCATGGTGTCTCTTCACAGCAATAAAACCCTAAATAAGACATGCAATCATCAAAACACTAAACATACAGAACAAAGAAAGAATATTAAAGGCTGAAAGGAAAAGGAGTAGGTAACATATAAAGGCAGACTTGTTAGAATAACACCTGACTTCTCAATGGAGACTTTAAAAATTAAAAGAGACTAAATGAATATTCTACAAAATCTAAGAGACCACAGATGCCATCCCACACTCTTCTATCCACCAGAACTTTCAATCACAATTAATAAAGAAAGACATTCCATGCTAATAATCAAGTTTAACCAGTATCTAAATATCCATCTTTACAGAAGCTGCCAGAAGGGAAACTTTATGAATACACAGCTATTTTATAATCCAAGACCAGAAAATCAAAAGCATAGGAAACACACACACACACACACACACACACACACACACACACCACACCAACACAACAACAAAATAGCAGGAATCAACAAATACTGCTCGTGGATAACTCTCAGAATCAGTGGTCTCAATGTCTCAATAAAAAGACACTGACAGAATGAATGCAAAGAAGAGATCCATCCTTCTGCTCCATCCAAGCATACCTTAACATCAAGGATGAACATCACCTCAAGATAAAAGCATGGAAATAAATATTCCAAGCAAAAACAGTAAGTCATGTCAATTTCTGACAAAATACCCCTGGAACCAAAACTAATCAGCATACATAAAAAAAGACATTACATAGTTATCAAAGGAAAAAGGAAAAACCCACCAAGATGATATTGCAATTCTAAATATTTATGCACCAAATACAGAGGCAACCAAGTTTCTAAAAAAAAAAAAAAAAAAAAAAAAAAACAACTACTATAGCTAAAATCACATATTAACCCTCACATACTGATAAAGAGTGAATTAAGTACCCAACTCTCACCAATAGACAGTTGATCCAGACAAAAATTAAACACAGAAGTTCTGGAGATAAATGACATCATAAGTCAAATGGACCTAACTGATATTTATATATTTATGTAATATTTCACCCAAACACAAATGAATGTACTGTCTTCTCAGCTCTCCATAGAACTTTCTCTAAAACTGACCACATAATTAGAAGCAAAGCAAGTCTCAGTGGGTAGAAGAATCCTCTGCATCTTATCTGACCACCATAAATTAAAGGTGGGTATCAACTACAAAAAAAAAGATTACAAACTCATAGAAGCTGAAAAAACTTACTACGGAATGAATAATGAGTCAACACCAAAATTAAGAAATTAAAATCTTTCTAAGAATGAAAATGAATAGAGAACATACTCAAACTTATGGAACCCAATGATGGTGGTTCTAAGTTCACAGCAATGAGTCCCTACATTTAAAAGAAAAAGAAAAAAATGGAGTGATCTCATACTAGTAACTCAATAGCATCACTGAAACTTCTAGAAAAAATAATAAGAAGAAGAACTCCCATCCGAAGGGGGTAGATGACAAGAAATAATCAAACTCCTTGATGAAATTCATAAAATATACACAAACAAAAAACAATACAAAGAGTCAATGAAACAAAGAGTTGATTCTTCAAGGAAGTCAGTAAGATTCGCAAACTCTTCATCCAATTCACTAAAAGACAGGAGGGGATCCAAATGCATAAAACTAGAGATGAAGGGGAGGACATGACAACAGTCATCCAGAGAACCAGAAGACATACTTTAAACACCTGGACCCCACCAACTCCATTAGAGAGGCCAGGGATGCAAACAATGATGACACAAGGATATTTTATATTTCTTATCCACAGGAAATAAAAGTCATCATACTGGCACAGAACGGGGATAGAAGAAAGAGAGATGAGTGGAGACTACAGGGAGCTTATGAACTAATGATCTTTGAAACACGCAGGAGGTTAGCCACCAAGTGGAATGAAAGGTGGTGTAAACTTTCCTTGGCTTCCTGCTGAGGTAGCAGCTCTTAGAGCATTGGAATAGAGGTAGCCATTTTCATCGTATGTAGCTGTGTCTGAGGTACAATTTCCTGAGTTAAGTGTCTCTGTCACTTTTTTTTTTAAAAAAAGAGTTATTTCTTTTATTTATATGAGTACACTATAACAGTCTTCAGACAGACCAGAAGAGGGCATCAGATCCCATTACAGATGGCTGTGAGCCACCATGTGGTTGCTGGGAATTGAACTCAGGACCTCTGAAAGAGCACTTAGCGCTCTTAACTGCTGAGCCATCTCTGTAGTCGCCACCCCCTGCTGCCATCACTTTTTAATTAAACCTTTTATAAACTCTGAGAGTTTGAGTACTATATTTATGTCATTTCTACTCTTTCCTCTCCTCAGACTCAGAGACTCACGTCTCTTCTTCTCTCTTAAGTTTAATTTATTTGTTACACACCCATACCACACACAATATCTTGAGTCCATTTAGTTGTCTCTCTGCTTTTCATTAATGCAGTTGAATAATCATTCAAGTACAGTAGTATCTGGTAAGACTGCCACAGAACGGGGATTGCAAAAATGAATAGTTATTCAGCAATAAACAGGTTGGAAGAAGTGACTTTGGGCAAACATTACCAGAGTTAATACAGTACTAGCCAGTAACCGGTCACACCAAGTGCACTGAACTGGAAAAGATGCACTATGAAATAGCTGTTAGAAAGACCAGCACTTTTAAAAAGAGTAAAACACTTTCAGTTTCTATTCCTCCAACTCCCCTTCTGCCCTGTGGCCATCAAGGAAAGTGTCCACACATTGAAGGATATCCCAAAGACCCAACTCAGGTACCAGAGGACTCCAGGCATTTGAACTCAAGAGTAGCACAAATGAAGCACTTCTCAGTTTTTTTTTTATTAAAACAAGCAAACCGTAATGAGATATTTACAATTAGCTTAAACAAGTACAAGTACAAAGAGGTGTTACATCTTATCATCTTTGTTCATGTGGAAAGAGCCAAGAATATTCCTTCTGGGCCTAACCGGTCTTGTGCATTATGTAGGAAGTCCGAATTACTAAACAGTCCATGCCCAGAAATTGTTTACAGCCAATGTGGTCTTTTTAGCGGTAAATAACAAATTGCCACTTGATTTTAGAGGACTACCCCTCTCATTTCACCCAGTTCCTGACTTCTCTCCACCAGTATGGTGGTGGTAATGCTGTAGTTCTGCTGAAGACACATGCCATTTTCCCTAACTCAATCCCCAGCACCAATCCAGGCATAGGGAGTAGGAACATTGCAGTAATACCAATGGAGGTTGGACACAACACAGGAAGGTTACCACACTCATCAGGGACAGCTTGTGTGTGTCACAAGTGCTGTGTATGTGGTTTTAGCAGGATAGGCACAACACAACCCAAATCACAGACTGAACTTTTCTTTCATAAAGCTGCAAAAGTATGAGGACAGATCTTAGAAGAGAACCCATTCTTGACATTTCCAAAATCATCGTAGCTTCTAAGGGTATTCTACATATTCTCCATATGCACTGACGAGCATAGTATATCTCATCAACAAAGCTGCGTTTTGCAACAGATGATGGCTTCTACAGAACTTGTCAAAATGCTGAGAATAAGTGGCCATGGAGTCCCTAACCCTAAATGACACATCTGCACCAAGCCCTACAACTATGGTTTCCTTCTGATGAGGAGATCATAGGTCAAATTAGACAGCCTTGTTTGCCGGCGAGATATATGTCTACTAATTACGCATTAAAGATGCCTCATTGGGCCAATTGTTTTGACTTTGAGTCTTTACAGCTGGGTAGGACTACTGGTTACTTTTCTTCTTTGGCAGCTTGTATCTAGAACTTTCTCATACTATAAGAGTTAACCTCAGAGAGGAGACTTCCATGTCAATTCTAGCTCAATTCTTCCAAACCCTGTGTCTGAAGTGTGTGGTGTTTTCAGCAACCTTTAATTTGTGAGAGGCAACCAAGGGCAGTCTCAACTGCCTATATTGTTTTGAGAGTCTCTTGGGCTTCTGGTCAACAACTCAAAGGGAGGTTTCCCTTGTCTGACACTAAGGTTTTTGATAGTCTATGAATCCTTTGGGTGGAAGAGAGCTTCTATACAACAAAGAATGTAATCTACTGAGTGAAGAGAAAGCCCACAATGTTGAAAAGAATCTTTGCATATGCATCCAACTGAAGATTTATATAATATATATATTAGATAAACTCTATACACACTATATATTATTATAAATATATATACTATATAGAAAGTACATATATATTTATATATAGTGTAAAAACTCAAAGAACAGAATGAAGAAGAAAAAAGAAAGAGAGAGAAAAGAAAAAAGGAAGGAAAGAAGCCAACAAAAAATAATAGGCTATAGATTTGAACAGAATTCTCAAAAGAAGAGATAAAAATGGCTATGTGGCTAAATGTCTACAAATATTTACCATACTTAGCAATCAGAAAAAATGCTAATTAAGGCTACATGTCTCTCATGTGACAATGTGGCTCTGTAGAAATGACTCTGTGTAAAGTGAAACCAGAAAACTCTGGGCAGGATGTGGTCTTAACTCCCTCTGCAAACTTAAAAGAAAGGTGGCCTCTTGGAGTAAATGCCTTTATATGCAGACCTTGCAAACCAGGGGCCAGATACATCCCACAGCACCCTGCCTCTGCACTGACTCCACTGTAGTGCACAGGTAAGTGAGGGACAACAAGAATGGAAGGATCCAATCTACAAAAGTCTTTTCCACGGTCCAGACACTATTCAGTTTACATATGTTTATGTTTTTAACTCACATACTTTATGACTGACACAGGCCACAGAACAATCACTTTGCAGATGAGGAAGGAGAAAGGAGACAGTGGAAAATGCTGACCTCGTGTAGAGCAGGATGACCTGACAGCCGTCATTGTGGTACTCTCTTCAAAAGAGCTTCAAAATCAGAATTCAAAGGATTTGTGGGTTTATTATACCTGAACTTCCACAAAGACACTTGAGCTCATGGAAAAGTTGCTTGTGGTGATCTTTTAGGTGGATGGCACAGATACCCATCAGGTTATGATCAGATTAGCAAGATGTTTAGCAAAAAACACAGGAAGAGTCAGAATAACACAACAGTCTAGAAATACAGTCAATAACTTTGCTTCTCACTTAATATTTCCACAATTTTGCAATCATCATCTGACTTTGGGTTTCCTTTTTTCATTCAGCACAGCCTTTGCTCTAGAGAAAAGATGCTGCTACTATGGGCATCTCAGGTCCTCTCATGAATAAAGTTCTTTGCTCTGTTTAACTGTCTCTAACATGGGTGAGTTTCAGAGGAAGACCCATACATCAGGAAGCTCCTGTCCCATCTCCCTTTGTCAAGCCTAGTTTCAGGTGGGCCCTCTGTTTGTTCTTACAGCAGTAAAGAGAGCCAGTCTAGGTCAACGAACAATTGACCTTCACATGATCCAAGATGATTCACTACAAGAGCAGATCTCAAGCAAAAGGATCAGATTAACCTAGACATGATTTGCTGGAACTCTTGTGGATAGGGAAGGAAATATCCTCTCATAGTATTTAAACAGGGTGTTACACAGCCAACCTTGTTGATAGTTATCTCCCTGTCATGTGGCTTGCCCTAGTTTGAAAAGTCAAACCCAACTGAGACAAGCAAAATGAAAGAGTGTGAGGCCGGTTCACAAAGCTAAACTGAACACTGACTTGAATACCAGCCAAGCCAGATATAGAGTCTACATATAGCCAGAGGTGAACAACATTATGGACGGCCCAGACCTCCTTATCAGACAATGGGTTCACCTCTGGAATTACAATCAGATGCACAAATCAATACCTCTTTCTCTCCCTTTCCTTAAATGCAGTACGAGTTGAGTTTGTCTTGCTATCAAAAGTACAGGTGAATGCTTTAAATTCTCCATGACATATTGGGTTTCTAAATATATATATATGGCTCAAAGATGCCAGACACTATCTAGAAACTGCAGTTAGAGGTGGAAGATGGTGAACGCTCATAGTCTCAGGGGATGTGCAAACCTTCAGGCAGGCTGAAAAACCTAAGAAATCTTGAATCTGCTTAACTGAATTAAGGTCCACAAATGCAACAAACTTGACTTCAGGGTGCAAGGTTAAAATAGTGACAGGATACACAGTATGAAGAGGATGGGCTCACCACTGAGAAGAAAGTCACTGTTGGTCCTTCCATCTGCATAACCTATACTTTATTAATGATATAACCCTTCTAGAGAAGTCAAGGCTCGGAAAGGGTAGGGCAAGTTTCATTATTGAAATTGTTTTATTCTGGAACATGTATTTTAAAGTGACAAAAAATGAGAAAGCAACAACCTTTGTAAAAAATAAATTAGTAGAAAATGGGGTATTTGAGAAAATTCACTTGGTTATAGCCACCACTTTATTGAAGCGTGACTGACATAAGGAAAGCTGTACATACGTAATATGAATTACCTGATAAGTTGGAAGGTAAAGATACATAATGACTGTTAAGGCATACATAAAATATTAAGGCCTAGATGAAATGTTAAGGCCTAGGTAAAATGTTGAGGCCTAGGTAACTGTTACTCGGTTAGCCTGACATTTTGTTCATTACTAATACTATAAGGAAATTTCACGTAAGTTGTTCCATCTGTTACTAGGAAATTTTCCCATGCCCAAGTTGATTGTATATCTGTTATGTTTGGTGCCCTTAGAAACCAGTCTCAATAGAAGTCAGTAGAACTGCTTTGTCTATTTAACCACGAGAAGTCTGAATCAATCACCCAGCAACTTTTCCTGCACCGACATACAAACTTTTACTGTATCTGGCTTTATAAGCTGCCTCTGGGTTGGGCCCCAACATAAGAAAGACGCCCGCATCTATTTAAAATAAGACTTAATATCTGATTAGGGGTCCAGTAAACTTTAAGTTCCCAAGACGTTCCTGGGAACTGACATCCTACTGGGAAAAAAAAAAAAAAAAAAAAACCAAAACCATTCATGGGTAACTGACATCCTGTTGACAAGTCAAGACACAAATGTTAGACAAGTCCCCTTCTGGTAGAAAAGTTAAGACATGAATATTCAGTAGGGCAAATCCCCTACCACAGTCGAATACCTCAACCAATGGAAACAGGATAAATGTATAACAAAGACATGTTTTTTAAGGAAATTTCTTACCCTTAAATCCTGATTGGTGAAATAACTGGGCACAGATGTTTGTGGATTTTAGGCTTAAAAATACTTCTTAACTCAAGGTCACGGTTCAGTTCCCCAGTCTGATCAATCCTGGGGCATATCTGTCTGACTGAGATCAGTGTTCATGTGGTTTGTGAGGTGATTTCTGAATCCCAGCAGTGACATCATCACCACAGTCTATTTTATAGATATATCTACTAGTAGATTTGAGTAGAAAAATTCCAGGGCAAGCAAGATGTAAATCTGAAAAGCTACCTTAAGGAGGAGTATGGGGGAGAGAAGGAAAAAAACATACCATTTGAGCTGGCATCAAGTTCAGACAACATAGCAGACAAGCAGACACATGACAGGAATAGATGCTCTAAAGAGTAAGGAAGCCCAAAGGAAAGGATCAGGGTGTTAGGAAGACACACTTGGCATCTGAGTAATACTCCATTGTGTAAATGTACCAGTTTCTTTCTATTCAATTGAGGAATATATAGGTTGTTTTCAGTTTTTGTCTATTATGAAAAACTTCTACGAACATAGCTGAGCAAGTATCCTTGAGGTAGAGTGGAGCATCCTTTGGGTGTATGCCCAGGAGTAGTATAGCTGGGTGTTGACATAGATCAGTTTCCACTTTTCTGAGAATCTGCCAGATTGATTCCCAAAGTTGCTATACAAGTTTGCATGACAGGTGTAAGGTGGAATCTCAGAGTTATTTTGATTTGCATATTGAATCTTTCTATAAGTGTTTCTCAGCATTTAAGATTGCTCTGTTGATAATTCTGTTTATCTCTGTACCCCATGTTTAAACGGATTATTCAGTTTGTTGATGTGAAGTTTCTTGACTTCTTTATATGTTCTGAATATTATCCCTCTGTCAAATAGGGAGTTGGTGAAAAACTACAGGCAAATGAATGAAACTAGAAAAAAAAATCATCCTGAATGAGGCAACCCAAAACCAGAAAGGCAAATATGTCTTTCGGTACTCACTTATAAGTGGATATTAGCTAAAAGGAAAAAATAATCGTGCTACAATCCACAGACCCAGAGAAGCTGAGTAACGAGGATGGCTCTAAAGCAGACACATGGATTTCTCTGGGAAAGGGAATGAGAATAGATTTAGAAGATGGACTGGGGCAGTTGGAGATGGGAACAGGTAGGGGATTTGGGGGGAGAGAGTACTTGAAAAGACTACTGGAATTGGGAGGGGGCATTTCTGGGGGCAAGGTAGAAACCGAATGCAATGGAAACTTCCTGGAATCTATGAGGGTAACTTTGTGCTTCCCATAATTTCAGTTAACTCAGTCATTCTGGATTTCTGACAAAGTTGAAGACTTAGAGTCTCATAGCCAATCCCGGCTCTTTACTTTGAGAGAAAAAATTCAAGAGGATGGTTTTCAGCTGACATTCTTTCTAAAGCCAAGAAAAAAAGCCAGGTTCAGAACTAAGTCTTTTAGTTAGGAGGGATGACAGAGGTTCTGGTTAGTCAACAAAATGATAAACTGGATATTAGGTCTATCTTGTACCTTACTGACATAAATTGGTATAGTTATGCTCGAATTGTATTTTAAGAGAAAAGTTTTATTTTAAGAAGAAGGGTGATATGTAGGAGGAGCTAAAGTGGAAGGAGTAAGGAGAGAAAGAGGAAGAGTAAAGAAAGGAGGAGCTAGGTGACAAGGGGGGGAGGGGCGGAGAGGGGGGACATGAAGGCAGATGTTTGAGTGTCTCTGCCAGTCAAAGATAGTTGATACATCTAGGTTGGGTATTGGGTTACACTTCTGATTGTATGGGCAATTCATAATTGAGCATTAGTAAACATTTAAAGTCTTTGATTAACGTAAAAAAAAAGAAGAGGCAAAAGAAATACATACAGACACAGAGATTACACACATTAAATATACAGAAAAATCATTAAAACAAAACTGAAAACCATAATATATAAACAAAAAGTCTTAAGGTTAAAAATTAATGCCCAGACAAAGCACTGTGCAATGAAAATCTATTTAAAATGTCACTGAATTCACATTTCTTGGCAGACTATTACTGGGCACGAGACCTGTCCTTCAGTGTAGTTAGAATATCTATTGAGACCTCATTGGAGAAAACTAATTTTTCCTTTGTGAATGGTTAACAATTGGGCATAGCTTCTGGGTTAGGGAGAGTGTCTTCTGTCTTTTTACCTTCTCATCTGATGCCCTATGTGGCAGGGTCAGGCATGAGGCTCCTTTGGCTAACTACTTTATGATGTCATTAGCTCAAGCATTTCACTGTTTAGCTTTTGCCTGGGTGATCTGTCTACTGGCAAGAATGGGACATTGAAGTCGCCCACTCTCATTGTGTGACAGTTACTATGTGACTTTAGCAATAGCAGTGTTTCTTTGAAAAACTTATGTGCCGTTCTAAGAAAGATTCAAGCATCCTCCCTTGGGCCCTCCTTGTTATTTGGCTCTTTTGGGTCTGTGGATTGTAGGGTGGTTACTTTGCACTTTATGGCTAATAGACACTTATAAGTGAGTACATACCATGCATGTCCTTTTGAATCTGTGTTACCTCACTCAGGATAATGTTTATAAGTTCCATAAATTTGCCTGAAAATTCATGATATCCTTGTTTTTAATAGCTGAGTAGTAATCCATTGTATAAATGTACCACATTTTCTTTATCCATTCTTCAGTTGAAGGACATCTGGGTTGTTTCTAATTTCTATCTATTAAAAATAAAGCTGTTATGAACATAGTTGAGCAAGTGTCCTTGTCAGTTGGTGGAGAATCTTTTATGTATATGCCCAGGAGTGGTATAGTTGGGTTTTGAGGTAGAACTATTTTCAATTTTCTGAGAAACTACTAAATTGATTTTCAAGTAGTTGTACAAGTTTGAACTCCCACTAACAATGGAGGAATGTTCCCCTCGCTCTACATTCTTCTTGAAAGGGGAAATAAAATAGTTATCAGAGGTGGAAGGAGGGAGGGATGTGGGTAGGAGGGGGATTAGGTATAGGGATAACAGGGGAAAGAGAACAGAAATATGGGGGTGGGGTGAGAGGTAATGTGTATCTCTAGGACATGGCAGAGACCAGGGATGGAGGGAGGCCCCAGGGAGCCTATGGAGGTGACTCTATCTGACTCTCCTAGTGATGGGGGATTCAGGGCCTGAAGTGGCCACCTCCTGTAGCCAGGCAGAACTCCCAGTGGAAGGATAAGGACAGCAACCCACCCACAAAACCTTCTACTCAAAATGTTTCGTGCCTAGAAGACGCTCAGGGACAAAGATGGAGCAGAGATAGAAGGAATGACCAATTAATGACTGACCCAAATTGAGATAGATGAAGAAGCTCGGAGAGTTTTGTGGAAGAGTTGAGGCGATGATTAAGAGACCTGAAGAGGATAGGGACTCCACAGGAAGACCAACAATGTCAACTAACATGTATCCTTGGTTGTCCCCAGAGACTGAACCACCAACCAAAGAGAGAGCATAGGCTGACCTTGGTTTGGTGCATATATGTAGCAGATGTGCAGATTGATCTTCATGAGGATCCCCCAACAACTGTATCAGAGAATGTCCCTGAATCTGTTGCCTGCCTGCCTGCCTGCCTGACTGTGGATCCTATTCCCATAACTGGGTTGCCATGTCTTGCCTCAGTGGGAAAGGATGTGCCTAGTCTTGCAGTGATTTGATGACCTTGGGTAGGGTGATACCCAGTTGGTGGAGCCTCAGAATAGAAAAAGAGGGTGGAATGTTTGAAAGGGGGAACTGGGAGGAGGGGGCTGATGTTGGGATGTAAAGTGAGTAAATAAATTAATGGAAAAAAATTGTGCTCTTGTGTTTGGTGCATACATGTTTATAATCATAAAAACCTGTTGGTGGATTTTTTTTTTCCTTTCATGAGTATGTAGTATTCTTCCTTATTCCTTTCATTACCATTTTATACCATTTATACAATTAATTTTGGTATGACTTTTCTTTTTTCAGATATTAAAATGGGTATACCAGGTTGTTTCTTTTGTTCGTTTGTTTGGAATATCTTTTCCCACACTTTTACCCTGAGGTGTTGTCTGTCCTTGATGTTAAGATGTATTCCTTTCATGCAGCAGGATGGATCACCTCTTTGCATCTATTCTGTTAGTGCCTTTTTTTTTTATTGAGGAACTTAGACTATTGATGCTGAGAGTTATCAATGAGGATTTGTTAATTCCTGTTTTGTTGTGTGTGGTATGTGTGTGTGATGGTGGTGGGTTATTTCCTGCTCTTGATTTTCTGGTCTGGAATTTTAACATTAGTTATATATTCTTGAAGTTTTCCTTTTGTCACCTTCTATAAAGATAGATGTGAAAATAGATAAGGAGATAGATACTGACTAAATTTGATTTTTATCAAGGAATGTCTTTCTCTATCTACTGTGATGGAAGTTTTGCTGGATATATGAGTCTGGGCTGGCATCTGGGCTCTCTTAGAGTCTGTAGAATATATGGTCAGACTCTTCTGGCTTTTAGAATCTCTATTAAGACTTCTATTGAGAAGTCAGTTGTTATTCTAATCGATCTGCCTTTATATATTAATTGATATTTTTCTCCTGAAGCCTTAATATTCTTTCTTTGTTCTGTACATTTAAGTGTTTAGGAGTCCATCTCTTCTGGCACAGTTTATTGCCCCAGTCCCACAGGGCATTGAACTGGGATCAGAAGACCTGGAAGAGAGAACTAGTGGACAGGGGTCACAAAGAACGAGCGGCTTGTCTAAAGTCTGATCAAACTGGCATTTTTACTTTTTCACACAGGGGTTATATACACAAAAAGGCAGGATGTGGGGAAGAGAATGACACAGAAGCATAGGTGTTCTCAGGGGGAGTACAGATATCTTCCAGAACAGGTATCAGTTGGGTGAAGGTTCAGGGGACAGGTCACTATGACTCTGTCTATATTTACTTGTTTCTTATCTAAGCTGGTACTTCCCACCAAGGCTACCTATCCACAAGGTCTATGGCTACTAGTTCTTTTCCAAGCTGAAAAATTTCTACCAAAGCTGCCTGTTTACAAGATCTTATAGCTATCCATTTCAGTGTTTTTCCACAGAGATCAAGACTCTGTGTTAGCAAGCATGTATAGGACTTAGGCCTATTGTTGATTGTTAGGCGTTCACTGTATAAGCAAGAATGCTCCCTGACAGTTTATATTTTATATGGTGCTCTGTGTACCTCTTGTACCTTAATAGGCATCTCCTTTTTCAGATTAGGGGGGTTTTCTTCTATGATTTTGCTGAAAATATTTTCTGTGTCTTTGATCTTGGTTTCTTCTTCCTTCTTCTTCTTCTTCTTCCTTCTCCTTCTCCTTCTCCTTCTCCTTCTCCTTCTCCTTCTCCTTCTCCTTCTCCTTCTCCT
>JANHMN010000019.1:44797998-44819593 GCA_030674055.1 Rhabdomys pumilio
CTTCTCCTTCTCCTTCTCCTTCTCCTTCTCCTTCTCCTTCTCCTTCTTCTTCTCCTCCTTCTCCTTCCTTCTCCTTCTCCTTCTCCTTCTCCTTCTCCTTATTCTTCTTCCTCTTCCTCTTCTCCTTTCTCCTCCTCATCCTCCTTCTTCTTTTGTTCTTCCTATTTTTTTGTAAACTTAGTCTTTTCAGAATGTCCCATATTTCCTGGATGTTTTGTGTATGGCTGGATTTTTTTTTAAAAAGATGTAACACTTTCTTTGACAAAGGTATCCATCTTTTTCTATTTTATTTTCAGTGCCTGAGGCTCTCTCTTTTATCTCTTGTTTTCTGTTGGTGATGCTTATCTCTGAAGTTCCCATGTTTCTCATGTCTAGAGTTCCTTCCGTTTGGGTTTTCTTTAATGATCCTATTTCTACTTTCAGGTCATGAACTATTTTTTTCTTCATTTAATTTCATTCTTTATGTTTTTATAACATTAAATGAATTTGCTCATATCATCTTCAAGGTCTTTAAACACATTCAGCATAGCTATTTTGAAGTCCCTGTCTTGTGTCTTCAGCTAAGTTGTGTTTCTCTAGCATTGCTGAATTCTGGTAGAGATATATTGTGCTGGCTCTTACTGTGAGTTTGTGATGGTCATTAATATAGAGGTTGATATATGGTCATGCCCTTTCTTGGATGAGTTTTCCATTCCTTTGTTGCCCTCTCTAGATCTTAGGAGAATATTGTGGATGAGAATTCCGTGGTAGGGAGTGCTTCTGTGTCTATGTCAGGAGTAGTCTTTAGGGAAAGAATGTGTTTCAGGTCTGTTATGAAGAAATAGGATGGGGTGAGAGTGCTATTGAAAGGGTCCACAGAGAAAAACAAGAGTAGGTCTGTCATAAAGATCTGATGCTTCTCAGGGGAGTGAAATAAGAGAGGGGAGATAAGCCCCTCTAGGTGGTCTGATACAAGGCTGGGAATGAGCTTGGAGGAATTTCCAGTGGTGAAAAGGATGGAGAATGAAGTCTCACCTTTCCTATATTCCAAAGCTTCCACATTATTACTCTCTTTCCTTTTATATTAAAAGAAATGACTACTTCTGCTTGGAAGTTTGGTGTGGCAAATTCATGATATCAATGTCTGAAATGTGATTGTTTTCTGATTGCTACCAGAAGAGCCAAGAGAGTGGCCCTCAGCAATCTTTTAAGAGGGAGAGAATCTCTCCCAGTTACATTCCTTAGGCAACCCTCTTTGAAGGTTTATGCAGCTTTATTGCCTCTCATTTTCTGTGTTTCTAGAACTGGTTCATTTCCCCTTTGTTTCTAATACCCATTTCTATTCATATTTCTCTTTACGTGTTCTCTTAGTACTTAGTGTTTCTTCTCCTTTGCTGTCCTCCCCAAATCCTCTTTTCTGTCACTAATGATCTAGTAATTTTCCCATTGAAAAGCAATGAAATCAAGTACTTGCCTGTAAAGTTGGCTTGTCAACTATTATCTGATGATAAACCAGCCAGCCTCCAACTTGGGCTTGAAAGCCATTGTATGCTAGAAAAGCCAAACTAAGTTTATCCCTGTTGTTAAATTACTCTACCTGTGACTTTGACTAGAAACTATCCTATGTTGCCTGTTCCAGGAAAGAGCAACCATGTATTTTTTTTTGAGTACTTTGTTAAGCTTTTATTTTGCTTCTATAACCAGGCTTACATGAAAAATTCACCACTCTATGGTTTTTGCCCAACAACCACAAAAAAAGGGTTGAAAAACTGGTTTGGGTTGGTCTCGTTAGCCCTTACCTTAGGGGGAAACACTCACAAATTCAGCTCCGGTGTGTACACAAATAAAGCTTGATTTAATTTGCCCATCATTTGTGTTGATGGTCTTTTTTTCTCATGTCTGTGGGATTAAAAGTTATTGCTTTGCTCTTATCCAGACAATACACAGAAAATTCTCCTTGAGCTTAAAAATTCTACTTACTTATGCTACCTGAGCCTGGTTGTGTCCCAGTCTATTAAAATCTAGTAGTGTTAGTGTTAGTGTTAAACCCAACAATAGTTCAAAATCCAGTTGTTTTTTCTTCCTGTATTTCTGATAGTTGAAGGTATTTCAAATGATATTTTTTTCTCAGGCAATTCCAAAACAGAGAAGGAAATTGTCATCTCTGGAGAAACTGTTTTTGTCAATAGATCATCAGCTAGGGGAAGGAAGGTGGGTATGCGATAAATCTATCAAGTGTCATCGAAGAAGTATATGTGAATATTGAGCAGAGATATGTGTGGATCAAGGATTATTTTCTGATGGGAATATCTTTTTTTGTAGTTAGGTATCTTTATCAACTTCACCCAGCCTACAGTCATCTGTCAGGAAAGTCTCAGTTGAGAAATTTTCTAGATCAGATTGGCCCTTGGACATGTGGGTGGAACTGTCTTTTGTTACTTAATGAAAGAGGACCCAGCCCACTGTCAGGATGCACCATCCCTAGGCACGTAATCATAAGCTATATGGGGAAGCTAGTCGAACTCGGTCCTGTGCATGAGATTTCCCACACTTCCCTCAATGATGAACTTTGACTAGGTGTTTAAGCCGGGTTATTTCCTCCCAGAAATCATTGTTGTCAGAATATTGTTATCACCTTAACGAGAAGGAAACTGCAAGTCAGTTTTTGCTAATTGTCATTCACTTCTCATTTATCAACTAAAAGGTAAGATTTGTTTTTGTTCACATTTGCTTACATGGATAAAACCCAGATGTCTCAGTCTGATCTTCCTGGGTCTTCAGGATCTTGGCAGAACCTCATTTTCAATGTTGAACCTTGTGTTTCTCACCAGGTCTCTCTGTGTGTACCACTATGTGAACCACAATAATCTACCTAGGGAATTCTGTCTCCACTGGGCACCTCTCATCTGAAGTATTGGCCATTCCTTCTGAGTTCAACCTTCCTCTGTGAGTTCACTCCATTGCTTCATTTGTACCCTTGACTTATCACAGCTTACTCTGTCATGTGACTCACATTGATGCTGCTGCTCACCATCGGGCTGATGCAGAACTGAGGAGACAGCAGAAGCTCTGCAGGAGCACCCGGAGGGACAGCCATAGGGGAGGCCCTCTTCTCGCTCTTTCTGGCTACCTAAAGGTTCTATGAGAACCTTCTCTACAGAGCCATTCAGAACAGGAATGGGATGCAGTGAAAGGGAACAGGAAGCTGTTTCCACAAGGAAGGGAATTCTTAGGAGTTCAATTCATTGAAATAGGAGGATTCATCACCAAGGCAACACGGTGTAACATGCGTGCAACCTAGGAAAGTTAAACAGGTGTCATAGCGGTACTAAATGTTTCCATATCTTGGAGATACAATAAGGAGTTAAGATGGCTTAGCACATACATGTCGAATTAAACTGTCATGGAGCATTGAATGACTTGCTGATAACACCAGTCAATGCTGAGGAACAAAGCCACCAAGTTTGAGTGTACTTTTGTGGAGATTACATACAATAATGCCCCATCTGTCTCCCCACAAGCTAGAAAATAGTAGTAGTGCAGGGAAAAAATAAATATAAATTTGTTTGTAAGAGTGCACAGACCATTATTGTCAATGTTTTATTCTTTCAAACTATCTTACAAAATGAGTCCCAAAACTCAAAGACTGTCAAGTCTAGGTTGTTAGATGGTTTTCCTGTAACTTCAGTTTAAGAAAACTGAAACTCTAAGAATATGTAATAAAAGAATGGCAGCAAGGAAGCAAAGCACTGTTTCTTCCTCTTTTGGGTTGGGTGACAGAATTACCCAGTCACCGAGCCTCATTTTCTGCTAATAGGCAAAGTAACTGATCAGTTCATGTCCGAGTCTCTGATCATCATGGAGTAATCATTGCCCCACTACCTCCTGGTCCATTTCCTAAACTTCTATTTTCTTGAGACAGAGATGCTCTGGTCTGAGGAGTGAGACTGTGCACTCGTTAATTATCACTGGGAGAGAAACACCTGATCCAGAGACCTACAGACAGCCTGTCTGTGTTCACAGGGAATACTAACAAAGACAGGCTGGTAACAGGAAGCAAGCAGACATGTGTCATGGCCCTGCAACCTTTTGTCAAAGTAGTAAAAGCAGAATTACTACAGGGTGTGACCCTCAGTGCAGAGGAAGTGAAATAAGTCATGTCTTGTTTTTTCTGCATGTTTAGTGACCGTGTGTGTGTGTGTAAATCCCACCTAATAGGCACCAAGAACAAAGATTATTCATTCAGTGATTATAGCAGTATCTTAGAAAGAGATGGTGTAGCTCATGGGAACCTGAAGGGGAGGCATCAATAAAAGCAAAATAAACCCAAGGAGGAGGAATCCACACTGGATTCGGCAACTGTTCTGTAACTTCGAAAGGACTGTTATAGTAAAAAGCATTCTTGTCTTTAAGCACATCCTCATCATCAATAATCACCTTAGCCTTTTAACTCATTTGTACCTCAGTTTCTCCTCATGCAAAATGGGGACAATAGTAGTACCGTACCATGGGAGTATATGACTTATAAGAACCTATGTGGATAAAACTCTCAGAATGGTATGTATACATCGGAGAACTGTTATGGAAGTGTCTCCTGCTATCTGGGGGAGATGATAGAAGCCCACAGTTTGGAAGCTCAGTTTCTGAAGCCAGCCTGCCTTGCTTTAAAACCTGGCTTTGCTCCTTACTCGGCTCATCTTGAATAACCACTTTGGACCAGGTGTTTTCATGCATAGGGCTGTAGTCAGAATTAAATATAAATAAAGCACTCGGGATAATAGTTAATGCTTAGGTTTAGACATTCCATTCTAACTCTCCTTATGCTGCCCACTTGCATGTGTCCTCTCTAGGGAAAGCTCTCCACTGGTACCAGCAGCTATACTCAGCGCCTTTAACCCCCAACAGTTCCTTGCCAAGACTTCTTGCCCAGCATTCTCTTTGTGCACTCAATGTTCCCACACAGCATACAGTGAGAAAAAAATCTATCTCTGCCGTACCCTACCCTGGGAAGACCAGGCAAATCACTTAGTTAACCTCACGTCCCTTCCTTTTACAAGTCCCATTTTGTCACTGAGAGGGCTGTGCTCCAATAGACGATATTCTGAATTAAGGCAAGAATAAAGACACCCATTCACACGTTATTCACTTGGGCTCAAGCTGCTTTGAGCGCTCCAAATAAGTCTCAATTGGAAAACAGTGCTTCTAACTTGAAAGGCATCAAAGGCCTATTTGAACGTTAAGGATTTAGACAATTCAGAATTGTTTGTAATTTGATTTTAATGAAACAAAGCATTTGTGCTCAACCGTATTAAATTAATTTTTAAAAATCCAGCCAGTTGTGTTGTATATAAAAAAGAAACTTTGTTGAATAGAAAAGGCTGTAACCTTTACAAACGCCTAAGTATATTTTAGAGATGCATTATAGCCCCCTCTTCTGGCACCTAAGGACAATAGTGTTTCCTAAAATCAGAAAGAAACCTGTAGCCAGATTAAAGTACTTGATTATAGTTTGATAAACCATCTTTGCGGGGGAAAATGTGTTTGAAAAACTATAGTTTGGTGATTCCACCCGCTGCTTAAGATAATCCCCACCACACAGAAGAATTAGTAAAAACAAAGCAACAACAAAAACCCGGAAACCGAGGGCAATGTAGGCAAAGGTTGGCTTTGATGGGTTAACGGTGGAGTGACATCGCCACCTCGTGTCACTTTTAGGAATTCTCATGCATACGTATTCAATTTTGTGAACATGTAAACAAAGTAATTTACCCAATTTTGGGTAGAAATTCATCCAAATCCACATAAACTGGCTGCCTTGTTCCATCCCTCTTAGTAGCCATCACGTTACGACATCGAAAAATGGAGGACAAAAGTAAATCTCTTACGTGATTTCAAATACAAATTGATTTTTTAAAAAATAAAACAGGAATATCTGAACATCTATTTAGTGCACTGAGAGCTCTCACAGAACTGCCAACGTCAAGTCCACGGAGTCTAAGGAGTAGTAAGTCCTTTGTTTTTAATTTCTTACTCTCGGAAGAATGGCTCCCCAAGGCCTCAGCAGCTGGGCTAGCCTGCACCTCAGAGAAGCTGCACAGTCACTCTTGCAAACATGTGCCCCCTCCAAGGCAAACGGAACAGAGCACGTGAGACTGGTTCATGCGCTCAATATGCTCTGCTTTCAAAATATTCATCAGTGGATATCAGATTGTTTGTATGCTCCCCCTGCTACAGTCTGCAGCTTGATCGTCCTGTGAAGGGTTCCCTCATCAGAGCCATGGTACTACTCAGAGTGGTGAGAGCTAGAATCTATGACGAAATCTACTGTAAGATGAACAGGTCTCTCAACCACATGCTCCCACCATGGCCTTGCATAGAAACCTTTGAAACTGCAAACACACCTTTTCAGTCTCTCAGTTACCGCTGGTACTTTTGACTCAGTACTCCAAAGGTGCCTAATACCATTTCAGAACGCCTCTGTGTTCTATGCACCGTCGTGGGAGGACCAGGACACACAAAAAGGTTAAGCCTGGGAATAACACTTAATCTCCCTCCCATCTAGATACTCATTAGTGCCTTCCTCTTTTCTGTCTAGTTACCAACGACAGTTCTCGGAACATCAAACAAATGCTGCCATTCAAAGATAGGAACCCTGGCTCAAAGAAAAGGTTGACGCTCGAGTTGCCTCTTGCAAGTACCGTCATTTGGTTCGAACCCTGAAAATTAATAGTAAGTTAAATGATTACTGTGTTTGTCATATAAAATCTTCTGTGGAAAGAGGGGGAGGGAGAGACACAGAGAGAGACAGAGAGAAGGAAGAAGGAAGGAAAGAAGGAAAGAGAAAAGAAAGGAAAAGAAAAAAGAAGTAGCTCTTGTGTGATTCTCTCTGTATACAGCCTTTTAGTTTTGCTAGAATTTGGGCAGACTGAATAATATTCTTGTCTGAGTGAATATGGACAGAGTGGCCTTTTGGCTTAAGGGAGGCAGTGCACACTCTGACTCAGAGAGTTTCTGCCCTGGCTCTCTGTGGCTCCTGTGTGGGTGGGTTCTCAAGGCCACCCTTCGAATTCACTTTATTCACTTGTGCAAATCAAAGCAACAATTTTGTGTGGTTGTTTCCCTGAAGCTTCAAATGGCTCTATTATGTGCCTAGCAAACACCAGTCCCCAGGAGCATGGGCTACTGCTCTGTGCTCCATGAGAGGTTGGCTCCTGAACTCAAACAGGTATTAACAACCCGAGCTTCAACCTTTCCTTTGAGCAAGGGTTCCGATCTTTGAATAGCAGCATTTGTTTGATGTTCTGAGAACTGTCATTAGTAACTAGACAGAAAAGAGAATGGCACTAATGAAGCAATCCTAGTTTTAGATGAGATAATGTTGTGAAAGTGGCAAAAAAAAAAAAAAGACTAAGGAGAGAGAAGGGACCCTCTTGATAGACAACCTGGAAATAAATTTGGGGCCTTAAAGCTGCTGCGAGCCTCTCTGCTCTGGCAAATGGCAGCAATTTCTGCTGTGTGTCTGGCACTGTGCTCAGAATTTTGCCAATATTTGGTTCCTCCACTTTTATAATAATTTGCCAGTTCACACATTAAGAAATTGGAGCAAACAGCATAAAATAATTAACCAGGGCCATGAGAGCAGGCCTTGGAAGATGCCAGGTATGCACAGGCAGGCTGGTAAGCTTGTTGCATTCTTAGCCAGCCTTTGTCTTGCCCTTCCCCCACCTTCTCTTCAAATCTGCTCTCCTATCCCTCCATCTCCCCTTCACACCCTTATCCTTTTTTCTCATGTCTTTCCTCTCTTGGCTCCTCTCTTTCTCTCTTCCCCCTCTCTCCCTCTCTCCTCCTCACCCTTTGCCTCCCCCTCTCTTTATGTCTTCCTTCCCCCTTTCTTCTCTCCTACCTTCCTCACTTCTCTGCCCTTTCCTCCTCAGTCACCAAATCCCCTCTCCCCGTTTCCCATGCTCCCCCTCACCCCTCCCATCATTCATCCAACATGCCCAGACCCCTGAAGATAATGCATTATTTCTTTTTGCAGTAAGATGCCCGACCCTTAGTCACATCCAGATAAGACCCAAACTTCCCCCTTCCCTCAGATCACAAAATATCTTCAGCACATGACACAGGATGGATTACTTTTGTTCTCTTTGTTTGCAGAAAGCTAAGTTTGTGGACAGCCACACTCGATAGCTTTATTGTTCCATTTTAGCCTCGTTTATCTGACAGGGTTAATTAAGACTGTCTAATAATTAACTCAAGCAGGAAGCATACACAAAGACAATGCAAAAATGGGTTGAAGACTTTCGTTAATAAGCTACAACGGCCCAGCCAAGCAATTTCAGTTGATAGTGTGTACTTCTTAAACATAGTACTCTTTACACTAAAAAGAAAATATAATGCTCATGAGAAATGTCAATTTTGGCTTTAAACAACTTATAACCTCAAATTCTCCTTTGTCTTGGCTCCTCAGTGAAATAATAAATACATTCTTTTTCTCTAAAATATTCTTTAACAAGTCTGATGTCTTTATAAGACAAACATACATATACACACACAGTATATACATATACAATATACACACATATAATGGGGCATTGTATGTGTGTGTGCACTATTATATATTGTGCTGCAGGAGATACATAATACAGAATATTTATCACTGCTAGTAATAATGAGAAAAGACATTTTGGGTGTAAACAAAAGAAAAGAACATTATTAGCTATATGTTGCTTCTTTTCCTTCTACATTTTCATAGAAAACTTAGTCATTTAAATACTGACTCACAATTACTTTGTTGGGCAAGTGTCATGAAACCCTAGTGGCATCTATAAAAAAGCAATATCCATCTGTTGTCGGATATTTGATTACATTGTGAGCCCTGAGATTGTGTTATTTACTGAAAAAAATCTTGTTTTTAGTTGAGGTGTGGTTCAGTCCATTGCACACACCTTTAATTCCTCTGGCTGGAATATAGACATGCCCTTAGTACACAAATTTAATCCTAAACAATGAAGGCAAACT
Organism: Rhabdomys pumilio; assembly: GCA_030674055.1. Classification (NCBI taxonomy): domain Eukaryota; kingdom Metazoa; phylum Chordata; class Mammalia; order Rodentia; family Muridae; genus Rhabdomys; species Rhabdomys pumilio. Next base: position 44,806,999 of record JANHMN010000019.1, read on the forward strand.
TCATTTGAAAGAGGAAGCACTCATGTTTGAAAGTGACATTGAATTGAGTGGCAGACAAAGTGATGAATCAGAGGAAGATTTGACAGAATAGCAAATGCCCAACTCTCATGAGTTGAGAGAAGAAAGGGAGGCTACTTAAAAGACCAGTGTACCTCATAGTCCTTCCTGTCTTCCTGTTATATTCAACTGTATGGTGAACAGTTCAACAGTGAGGCAAAGTATATCCTTTCCTCCTTAATTTGATTGTCTAATGCATTTGGTCAGAGCAACAAGGAACTTCAGAATACTGCTACCAAGAACAGAGCTGCTGTGATAAACCTTGTCATGACCTTCACAGGCTGTTACCACCAGCTTTGAGGAGGAAGAATGTTGTGCTCCAGACTGGGGGAAAAAAACCTAGAATGTTTAAAAAAAGAGAGAAAACAAAACAAACAAAACAAAACAAAAACAGTGCCTGTTCCCATTGTCTTTACAGTCAGGAATCAAGGAGGAATGAACGTTGGTACTCAGCTGTCTTTTTCCACTTTTCTTTTGTATTCAGTCTGGGATCCTGTGAAGAGATGCTGCCCAGCCTCAGGATAAGTCTCATTGAGTTCAGCCGCTCTGGTGCTGCTCTCACTTACATGTTTAGAGTGCATCTCCTGGGTAATTCTAGACCCACTTAAGTTGATAGTGAAGATCAACTGTCATTAATTAATGACATGAATATCAGGCTGGAGGTCCCTGAAGTTTGCTCTCATGGAGTGAACTACCTGGATGACATCACTAGTAAGCCTTGGTTAGCAGTCAGAGGCAGTAAGTCAAGGAGATGACTATTCTATAAGGCAAATACAAGATACATTTACACTATCACCTGTCAGACACTTATTAACGTGACTGAATTTTCACAGATGTGGTAAACACTTCCAACTCTCCATTTCCAATATAATCTATTCTCTCAACATTATGAATTAGGGACATTTGTACAATTAGAGCCAACTAGACAATTTAGCTAGCCACCCACTTCCTGACCAACAAATAAGACCAGGTACAATGGAGTAAAGCATGGTGATGATAATAGCTAATATTTATCAAAACATTTCTTTCAGGCATTATTCAAGTGCTTTACATATACGGTATCATTACTGGTTTCACCCACTGCCTTAGTTTATTGATGATGTTGTGATAAACTACCCTGACAAAAGCAATTTGGGAGAGACAGGGTTTATAGTAGGTAACAATTTCAGGTTCCACTCCATCTCTGAGAAAAAGCACAGTACCAGGAGCTCAAGGTAGCCTTTGTTATCACATCCACAGTCCAGAGCAGAGATGAAATCAATGCAGGCATGCCTTATAGATACTCTGTTCATTTTTTCCACTCTTATGAAATCTAGGAGCCCAAACTTAGAGAATAGTACCACCCACAACACACTGGGTCTTCCTATATCAATTAATGTAATCAAGAAGATCCTGCAGAGGTAAACTAATCTAGGAAATTCCTCATAGAGACTCCTCCTCCCGCAGGTGATCTTAGGTGTGTCAAGTTGCTGATCAAAACAAACCATCACACTCACTATAAAATAGAGATTGTTATCAGTGCCATTCCGCAGAGGGTAAGGTGGAAACTTAACAGACAGTATCTTCTTTGCTCAAGATCACATCGCTAGTACATAGGAATAAAATTCAAACCCAGGGAGTTCTTTCTCCAGTCTCTTCACTTCAGTAATATTGACAGCAAAGGCTATCCAATCCTCTTGAGGTCTTCATAAGGGCTACTACCTGTTACTAGCAGCATCCCAGCTTTGTCCTCTGGAGTCCAGTAGCAATTTCTGTCCTCACTTCCTTTCCCTAGTAGTCTCCAAACTGTGTCAAAATCCTCTAGGAGGCTGATTCATAATCCCAGCCCATTTGGAAACAACTGTTCTCTCTATCATGCTGATCACTCAACATTACACCATTAAACAAGATTCATAAAAATAGAAAACTTTAATGGTTAATATACTTTATTGAATACTAATTTAATGCACACATCTATACTAGCATTGATTATTTTATCAAAAAAAAAATATATCTGAGAGCTGAAAATAATGAAGCTCTTGGAAATCTGCCTCTGGTATAGGTAGTCACAAAGTTAACCTTTATCCCATACAAGCACAAGCAGAAGGGGATTTAAGGTACAAGACCATCCTCCATCCTTTCAATTGTATTGTCACTTTTTACCCAGCATATTTAAGAAGAGAAAATAAAGGAAACTTGTATCAGTTATGAATTTCTACTGTGGAATTTTATTCAGTTAATGTTTCTGTTCTCTTTTAAAAAGAAAACTACTCTGTGGAAGACAAGAGAGGAAAGACTGTAGGAGACAGAGGGAATGGAGGACCCCAGGAGAACACGGCCCACAGAATCAGCTAAGCAGAGCTCACATGGGCTCAGAGAAGAGACAAGCACAGGGTCTGCATGGGTCTGCAGCAGGTCTTCCGCATATATGTTGTGGTTGTTAGCTTCTTGCATTTGTGGAACTCTTAACAGTGGGAGAAGGTGACTCTCTGAGTCTATTGTTTACTCTTGGGACTCTTCTCATCCTACTGGGTTGCCCTGTCCAGATTGGATCTAAGGCCTTTTGCCTTGTCTTAATGTATCTTCTTTTTTGTGTGTTTCCTGTTGTCTCTTTGTTGTGTGTTCCTGCTCTTTCCTGAAGGGATAATGAGAGTATCTGGGGAAACAGATCTGTAGGGTGAAACTAGGGGAATGGAGAGAGAGAGAGAGAGTTGTGATTGGGATGTATCGTATGAGAGAATCTATTTTTAATAAAAAAGAAAAGAAAAAGCCTATATTTAAATATATATTAAAAGCATGTCTTTTGCTCTTTTAACCTTCAGTATCATACTTTAGGAAAAATATAAAAATTAAGATCAGCATTCTGATGAAATTGTTCTAGTAACAATTTGCATACACACTACACACGCAAAAGCAGAAAGAATAAAAATCAGTCTAAGAAAAAGAGTACAATATCTTGTGCAATCCACATTAAAACAAGGGGCACACATACACCAAGTTAAAGAATATAGTGAAATTTATTCAACACACATGTTTCATATGAGCAAGGTTGTCACAAATTTTATGTTATGGGGATTCATATGAAATATGAACATCCAGGTAGTTCACTCCATGAGATTAAACTTCAGGGACCACCAGCCTGAATATTCATGTCATTAATTAACGATAGTTAATCTTCACAGTACATACAGACTGGATGCAAAACACATTAGACAAAAACATCCTAGAGATATTTAAGTTGTTACAACTTTTACAATATTTCCAGATTATCTCCTAATATTTTGCAGAAAATATGGTGCAATTTTAATTAAAAATAAGCACATATTATAAGTGTGGTTTTTACTACTAATTCCTTCTCACACAAAAAAATATAATTTCCTACAAATTCTACAAAGTATTAAATTAATAGGTTTTGGTCTATACATATCAAGAAAAATGTTCTAACTCGCTAAGACAGAATTAAACAGACATCTAAGTAAATCCCAAAATGGACAGTGAAGTTTGTTGGGGTATGAACAGTGTGCTCTTCCTTGGGTTCAATTTGAAGGTAATACCTTTTAATAACCTATTTTGGTATCATGACTGCAGTTTAAGTACAGAGCATCACAACAAAACACGCACGTACACACACACACACACACACACACACACACACACACACACACAATGTTACCATGAATTACACACCCCCAGAATGCATAGCTGCTATGTCTCTCAATACACATAAAATCAACAACACCCTTGATAAATTCTAAGCCTTCATTTTTCTTCATTTAGGGGTTTTTTTGGTTGGCCTTGGTCTTTCTCTTCATTCTTCGTTTTTGCATCTGCAAAAATAAAATATTTCTCAATCATATGCAAAATATGCGGAAATACACTGTATGTTTCAAATGGAAGTTGTTTTTCACTTCGCTTCCTCATGCACTTTCCATCCTGACTAGACCATATTTTGCCCTTTTCATGGATATGAATCTGCATAGATAAGAAGTATTTGAGTCCTTTGTAAGTATCCCTCCTAGTCAACTTTCCTCAGGGTCTATAGCTACTGCATGCCAGGCTGACTATTAAGATGTCATTATACCTTCCATCAACAGCAGTGTTTCTCAACCTACATAACAGATATCTGCATATCAGCTGTTTACATTACAGTTCACAGCAACATCAAAATTACAGTCACAAAGTAGCAATAAAATAATTTTATGATTGGGGCAGTCACTACAACATGAGACCTCTACTAAGCGGCTATAGCATTAAAGAAGGTTGAGAACCACTGATCTACAGGGTGGCCAACTAAAGTAGAATCAGATTAAATGACCTGTGGGACAATCACAACTTGAACCTTCATTAAATGGCTACATGGGCCCTCAATCATTGCCCTATCCTGCGATATACTTTCTCTGTATTCTTTACATTTCCTATTTCCTTTACATCTTGGGAATACCCTTACATTCTGCCCTTAAGGAAAAATAAAATCAATCCCTTCTCACCTTCCTTTAGCCAAATGCCTAAGTTCTCCTGTTATCCAGACTTATTATTTCTGCCCCTTCCCATAACAATGTAAGATGTGCCTCTCAGGAATGATTACAGAATTTGTTGGCATTTATTGGAAGATGAAAATGTAGTGACTGTACTGATAAAGTGTGAAGAAAGAGTGTTAAGTGAATATAACCCCTACCTGACTGCAGAACCCTGTTCATTGCCATGGAAACTTTTGCCGGTGGTCCTACTAATGCTCTTACTTCCAAAGTCTAATGCCCTCATGAATCCAACTCCTGTCAGTTTCAAACTCAAAAAAAGGCTGACAATTCCAGCCACAATTCCCTAATTCTTTTGTTTGTTTGTTTGGTTGGTTGGTTGGTTTTTTTTGTTTTTGTTTTTGTTTTTTGTTTTTTTGAGACAGGGTTTCTCAGGTAGTCTTGGCTGTCCTGGAACTCACTCTGTAGACCAGACTGGCCTCGAAGTCAGAAATCCACCTGCCTCTGCCTCCTAAGTACTGAGATTAAAGGCGTGCGCCACCATTGCCTGGCTCCCTAACTCTTTATTTGACCAACCTTCCCCTTTTTTCTTGCATCTTCATTTTAAGTCACTACCATCTTTAAACACTCCTCCCCATAGGGTCTCACTATGTAGATCAGAGTAGCCTCAAACTCACGGAGATTTATCTCCCTCTGCCTTCCCAGTGATGGGATTCAATATATGCAGTTCAGTGGTAATACAGTTTTTTCTCTTTCATCCTCTGAAATGTTCCATATTTGGTTGTCTTCAGTTAAATGAAATTATTTCAATCTCAACTATTCCCTCAAAATTTCTCCTTAAGCCATCTATAGCATCTTTGAAGAGAAGTCTGTTATTTAGCACTTTTCATTTGTCAGCTGTCTATTAACCAACCTTGGCTATATAATGAGTTTCAAGGCAGCTTGGACTATAATGTGAGACCTCTGTTTAAAAAAAAAAATTGACTAAGCTAAGCACATGAAGGAGTTCAGGCAACATCCAGTTGACAACAAACAAAATATGTAGAGTGTATCATTTTTTAAGAAGTGAAAGGGGTTCATGAGGTTATTAAATCAGGAGAAGAAAATAGGAATGGTTATGCAGTCTCTAGGCCTGGACTTTACAAACTGATACAGAGTTGGCTGGAAATAGCATCTGAAAAGGATGGATTTTAGTAAAAATCTGCAAAGTGTGCACAGTTTGTATCACATGGAAAAAGGAAATTAAATAAGACAACAGTAAATGGAGCCATCCAGTGGCCACAGACGAACTAGGCTTGCCTAAAAAGAGGGCTGGAAATGAAAACAAGACAGAGGGGCGAGAGAAATATGGAGCCAAGATAAAGTTTTCTGATCAAGGTTCATTTATTGAAAGAAAATCATGGGTACATAAGCACAAGCAGGGAATGCAGCTGAAGACACTTAACCACAAGTGCCTTGCAGCTAGGTACACTAAACAAGTCCAGACTATGTCTGAGAAAAACAAGATGTTTAGATGTTTATCAGAGTGTGCTCAGCTGTTGTGGGCTGTTTGCAAAAACATCATGCTAGAAAAACAAGTCTCTTGTCAGGGTGAAAAAGTATCAGCCTTTAAATATATGGTCCAAGATGGTTGCAAAAATAGCCGCTTTCAGCTAGGAGTTGGCTCCCGACAAGTAAAGTCCAATATGTGAGAGGGACAACAGAAAGAAGAAAAAGCATGAGATGGAGCATCAGAACCATGAGTAACAGGTAGAGAAATGGTGGATGTATGGGCCAGTTCTGAAAGCACAGCTAAGAGCATTCACTAAAGGATGAGAGGCAGGATGTGCAAACTCAGAGGGAAACAGGAATGAGCCAACACGTCTGGTTTCAGAAACTGGAGCTGTGAAATGGCTACTCGCAGAGATTGGGAAAACACAGGAAGAATGGGGTTTAGAAGACAAATCCAGAGATTGCTTTTATGCCCACTAAATTTGATAATACTGTTCCATACCCTAGCAGTGATGTCATCCAGGTAGTTCACTCCATGAGAGCAAACTTCAGGGACCTCCAGCCTGATATTCATGTCATTAATTAATGACAGTTGATTTTCACTGTCAGCTTAAGTGGGTCTAGAATTACCCAGGAGAAGTACTCTAAACATGTAAGTGAGAGCAGTGCCAGAGCGGCTGAACTCAATGAGACTTATCCTGAGGCTGGGCAGCAACTCTTCACAGGATCCCAGACTGAATACAAAAGAAAAGTGGGAAAAGACAGCTGAGTACCAACATTCATTCCTCCCTGATTCCTGACTGCAAAGACAATGGGAACAGGCACCTCACCATCCTTCCTGCCTTACTGCTATGTTCAACTGGACATCCTTTCAAACAGTGAGGCAAAGTATATCCTTCCTCCTTAATTTGATTGTCTAATGCATTTGGTTAGAGCAACAAGGAACTTCAGAATACTGCTAACACGAACAGAGCTGCTGTGATAAATAAACCTTGTCATGAGCTTCACAGGCTGTCACCACCAGCTTTGAGGAGGAAGAGTGTTGCGCTCCAAACTGGGAAAAAAACCCTAGAAGTAACCAACCAACATCTGATTTACTGAAAGCTCACTCTATGACGTGGATGCCTTGGTGACCTGGAACCTGAGACTAGATAGCCCAGGAAAATAACATAAAACCAAACACTACCATTCTTAAAGAAAATGTAGCATAAAACGACTCCTAATGGCATTTTGCTCTACTCACAGATCAGTGCCTTGCTCAGCCATCATTAGAGAAGCTTCCTCCTACCATTCCACCTGGGTATCCATCCCATGTGCAGTCACCAAAGGTAGCTGCTGATGTGAATGTCAGGAAGAGCACACTGATAGGAGCCTGATAATAGTTGTCTCCTTAGAGGTCTGCCAGATTCTGACATATTCAGATGAAGACGTTCACAGCTAACCATTGATCTGATCAAGAAGTTTCCAATGGAGAAGTTAGAGAGAAGACTGAAGGAGCTGAAAGGGTTTGTGGCCCCATGAGGAGAGCAACAATACCAACCAACCAGAGCTCCCCAGGGTCTAAACCACCAGCCTGGGAGCACATAGGGAGGGACCCATGACTCCATCTGTATATCTAGGGGAGGATGGTCTTGTCGGGCATAGGTGGGAGAAGAGATCCTTGGTCCCATGAAGGCTGAACACTGAGTGGGGGCGGGGGAAATTCGAGGGTAGGGAGGTGGGAGTGGGGAGGTAGGTGGGGCACATTCTCATAGAAGCAGGAGAAGGGAAGATGGGATAGGGGATTCCTGGGTGGTGGGGGGAATGGGGTAAGGGGATAAAACCTAAAATGTAAATATAATATCCAATAAAAAAAGGAACGCCGATATGGATGTCAGGAAGTGCATGCTGAAAGGAGCCTGACGAAGCTGTCTCCTCGAAGCTCTGCCAGAGTCTGACATATCCAGAGGCGGATGCTAGCAGCTACCCATTGATCTGATCAAGGGTTCCCAATGGAGAAGTTAGAGGACTGAAGGAGCTGAAAGGGTTGGTGATCCCAAGAGGAGAGCAACAGTGTCAGCCAACCAGAGCTCCCCAGAGTCTAAAGCACCAACCTGGGAGCACAAAGGGAGGCACCCATGACTTCAGCTGTATACTTAAGGGAGGATGGCCTTGTAGGCCATGGGTGGGAGAGGAGATCCCTGGTCCCATAAAGGCTGAACACCGAGCGGGGAGGAATTAGAGGGTGGGGAAGGGGGGTAGGTGGGGGCACACCCTTGTGGAGGCAGGAGGGGGAACGGGATAGGGGGTTCCTGGGTTGTGGGGGGAATGGAGTGAGGGGATAAAATCTGAAATGTATTTTATAAAATAAAAAATAAAAAAAGGAAAAAAATAAAAAAATAGAATTATCAATATATCCTTAGAAAGAGAGAGAGAGAGAGAGAGAGAGAGAGAGAGAGAGAGAGAGAGAGAAGCTTCCTCTTGTAGCAAATGGAAATAAATACAGAGACCCACAGCTAGACATGCAACAAGGAGAAACCTTGGAACACTCAGCCCTAAATGGGAGGTCTCTATCAAATCCCTCCCCTCAAAATTTAGAAACTCTACATAAGAGGAGACAGTGTTAGAGCCAGAAGGAATATAGGACACCAAAAAACCAAGCCCTCTGAATCAGTTGAATGGGTACAGCAAATATGAACTCACAGAGACTGAGGTAGCATGCACAGGGCCTACATGTGTCTGCACCAAATGGGGTCTGGGAGAGCTGAAGGGAGAAGTAGACTCATGCCCCTACCCTTAGGCCAGAAGTAATTGGCAAAGGGAGTCTCACTAAGTAAACAAAGTTCTCAAGGGCAGGCTGCACACCCAGAAGGGGCTAACTAATTAGAGACAAACTCAAACTATCTTTGGAGGTTCCTTGTCCCATAATATTGTGTCAGGGTTTGTTTGGTTTTTTTTTTTTTCATTTTATCTTATTTTTTAAACTTTTATTTTATACATATATATATTTTGTCCTGCTCTCTTTTTACCCGACATGTCCTTTGTATATATATTACAGTGTCCAATTTAGTGTTTTTATGAGATTTCCAAGGGCATGAGTGAGTGAGTTTATGCATCTTTGTCTGTTTCTTGTGCCTTTTCTTGGGCTCTTTTCCTCTTTCCTTATCTGTCCTATTCCAACACGTTAGCTTCGGTTTTATCTTATTGTATTTTATTTTATTATTATCTCTTGGAAACCTGTTTGTTTTCTACTGAAAGACAGAAAGGTAGTGGGTCCAAATGGGAGGGGAGGTGGGGAGGAACCGGGAGAAGTAGAGGAGGAAAGTGTAACGAGGATATATTATGTGAGGAAAAAAATCTATTTTCAACACAAAACATTCCTTCCTTACTATGATTCTGTCAGTCGGTTGGTCACTGCAAGGAGAACAGTAACTCATACAAGTTACTCAGTAACTCATAAATCTTGGTGTCAGTAGAATAGAAACTAGCCAAGGAGATCAGATAGCATTTGAAGCAAAGAAGCATTGACCACGTTGCCCAGAGACTGTGCTTCCTACCTTCTATTCTAGTAAGTGATGAAGGAGAGGAACAGAAAGAAACCCAGAGTGGAAAAGTCAATGAGGAAGAAAGACAGCATGAAAGCAAAGTGTCCAGGGAACGTAAGGAGGAAAACTGTTTAAGGGAAGAAGTAATAACCAGTCATGCTAAACGCTCTGAAAGATTATGCTAGGAAAGGGCTAAGGATTGACCTACAACAAGAGCAAAGACAACGGCCCAGACATATGTGTGATGGGATGTGATAGGGCTAGAAGAAGAGTGGAGAAAAGAAAATTAGTAGTTAAAAGAGCGACACATTCTCATGGTACTTTTCTATGAAACAAAGGCAGAAATGTAAGTATCAGCTATAAGAAGACTTGGGTCATGAAAGCATCTGGGTCACGGTCACAGTCACTTTCTGTTTTGAAAGAACATGGTAGGCATTTCGTGGACGTTCATGGAAAGAACTTCAGAAAGTATGTTTGGAGGAAAAGAGTATCCATGATGTTGTACAGCATTATAAAACACAACACACTAAGTTAGTCCTGCAATCATTTTGCCAAGGCTGGTTCTGAACCAACCACCCACAAAACATCCTTCTGGGAAAAGCTATTAGAACTGGTGATGATTTCATCCTAGACGATACTGGCTTCCTCTGTAAGCAAAAGAAGTAGCAAATTTATTCTGTAAACTATATTCTTAGTCATGGTTTGGTCCAATGAGATACAGGTATGAAGGCTTCTTAGTTATTCTTCTCAAGATCCAACTAGAAACTCCTAAGAGACAAGATAAAACAGGATAGCACCTATTGAGAATTACTGATGAGACTATGAACAGTGTTCACCCCATCGGAGGAGCTATTGGCGAGGGATGACTACTGGGATGGCAAGAGTCAGTTTTCCTCAGGGATGTGTCCCATACTCCAGCAGATATCTTTCACCCGTGCACATGAAGGTAGCGCTAGGAGGATTCAGTGAATTGTTGTTTTTATTTCTGTTTTTGCTTTTAAAGAGCATGTGAAGTTTTGAGGAAGAAATGTGGAGGAGATGGGGGAGGAGTTGAAGGGGAAGGAATACTGGTATATTATATGCATGTATGGAATTCTCAAACTTTAGAATATCTTCTTTATCATATATATATATATATATACATATATATATACATATATACATATATACATATATACACACTACATATATATACACACACACATAATATATTATATAGAAATACATATAATATATACATACATATAATATATACATATTATATATATATATGGAAATACATTAAATCCATTAAACTCTCCTTGGTGATATGTTGAGAATGCTGGTGCTAAGTTTAATGTTCTTAGAGCTAGACACTGTCACGTCCTTTTTTTGTCACATAACCTGTTAAGGTTTAACTATGAGTAACTTTCACAACACTACCGTGGCCTTTCTGGGCTCCTTCTCTTTCTTACAGTCAGTCTTTCCTTCCATACTGAAAACAATCTGCCCATGTGGTTTACCAGAAATGGGACCAGTTCAGGGGTTGGAGATTTAGTTCAGTGGTAAAGACTTGCCTAGCAAGTGCAAGCCCCTAGGTTCTAGGCTCCAAGAAAACAAAGAAAGAAAGAAAAAAAATGGGACATTTCATGTATAAGAATATGTTTTCTCCTTTATAGCATAAAATGTATTCTGAAATGACATGTTCAACTATTTAAAGTGTATAATGTAATAGAGATCTCTAATGAGATATGAAAGAAAACAAAATTGTTACTCATTTAACTCTCAAAATTGCCCTCATTTCAGCTAATCTCTCTCTCTCTCTCTCTCTCTCTCTCTCTCTCTCTCTCTCTCTTTCTCTCTCTCTCTCTCTCTCTGTAGATGCTATTACATTGAACTCAGTTATTCTAGGGGTGATCACCCATTTTCTTTATCTCTACAATACACAAATTCATTAGCAAGTCCTTCTGATTCTGCCTACTAGACACCACCCTAACCCACCCCTTTCTCTGTTCTTCCTACCAACTTGAAGTCATTACATTTCACTTGCCATGGGTTAGTCAAATTTTGTTTTCCTCCTTTTTTAAGGAGATGTTTGTTTTAGGTTAATTAAGATACAATACTAATCTGGTGTCTAATCATACAACATATAGGATGCTTATACGAAAATACATCTGTACTGAGAAAACCTGAATGGGAGGATAGGCTAGGGATGCAGCTCAGTAGAAAAGTACTTCCCTAGCATACGTGATGCCCAAGTCCAATTCACAGTTTTGAATTGAATGCATAAAATTAAGTAAATGGATAAATTAGTAAGTGCCATGTAGGGAACCATTACACTGGGCTGCCCTACAAACCATGATTCTGCTGACTGAGCAATGTCTGACACTGTAGTAGCTCACATGGCACATGGGGCCTCTGTAGCTCCATTGACCTTGTCTCCCTGAAGTCCCCTGGTGAGGGGAGACAGACAGAACTGACCCCATGCCTGCTTTACCCCCCCTCATGAAGGGTCGCATGCAAGAAGACTGTGTGCTTCCCCAGCTGCCTCTGAGTTTCTGTAACTGTACACCTCTGGCTAGGCTAGGATTACATGTTTCCTTGTGAATCCAAAAGTTTAATTTGGCCTAAAGACATTTTTTCTAGTGGGAGTTTTACAACCATAATTTAACATAAATGCTTCCCTGACACCCATTTTCCATTTAATATTTAATGAGAAAACTTTAAACATAAATCAGATGCCAACCCATCACTAGACATCCTCTCATTGGAAATGAAAATCCTTTTCTCCACCCATATTTCTAAAGTTTCACAAGATCTGGACCTTGCATCTGTGCCCATAGTTATCCTGAGGAACTTGTTCTCTCACTCACCCTCAGCCCACAGAGGCCAGGATTTATTCTAGGCTGCATCAGCAGTTTATTCTGCATTCCTTATTCTGCCTTCTTCTCTTTCCTATCTCCTTACAGCTGGATTAGTATGATATGCACAAAGAAGTCATTGAATTTTTAATTATTTTAAAAATTGTGGGTTTCATTAAGAACACTGCATCTGAGAACTCCATCCATGCCCACTGCATCTGAGAACTTC
>JANHMN010000019.1:44835386-44882679 GCA_030674055.1 Rhabdomys pumilio
AGGGACAGGGACAGGGACAGGGACAGGGACAGGGACAGGGACAGGGATGGAAAAAGGCCTCATTTAGTACTCACCTTGATCCTTGTAATCTTTCATTCTCCTGGGCTTATGAACAGTTATCTTACTTATTTGACAACATAGCTATCATTTAAAAGAGAGTTTTAGAAATATTTGATCCTAACGTTAAAACGTCCTGGGTTTTCATGGTTATTGTGTTTTGGGGTTTGCTTATTTGGGTTATGAAGTCATCCAAGACTTCTAGAAAAGTTAGTTCTGGATTTAAATTTTAAATCTTTCACATCCAAGTAATAGCAACGTTTCCTTTTCATTTGGTCACAAATCTTCACATACACAGATGTTCAAATATGGAAATGCATCATTCTTTAACAGTACTTATTTTAAATCTCAGGTCTTCATTTTCCCTTCAGTCTTGAGAGTCTTTAACTCAAAATACCATTCATATTCCGATTAAAATTTATTCTTTCTGCACATTTTGGGATAATATATGACCATCTACAGGATTCATTCCTTAATGTGGCTTATAAGCATTCAAATTAAGACATGCTGCCCCGACCCCTGATAAAATGGTAAGGGCCTTGATTTACTTAACGCCATGTTTCTCTCTACTCTGCCGCCACAGTAAAACCCTACTCAAACCATTCTTCATTTGGGGAGCAGTCACTGTTCCTGTTTATTCTGAGGTATCAGACTTTAGCTCCTAGTTAGCACAAGGCAACACACGGACACACACGTCCTCTTTGGGAACACACGGACAGCATATTCTCATTGCTGTTCACAGATTCTGATGATTTACTCGACCTTCTCCAAGTCTTTGCACGGTCTGCAGTGTCCTTGGCCTTGTGCTATGAGCATGTATGACCGCAATCTTTTGTAGAGCTCATCTATCCAGTTTTAGATGTGTTCAGCCAGTGCCAGGTCTCCAGAGAGGGATCCTCTGCCTCACCAATAGGGTGGTTAGGAAGGAATGTACATTACCAGTGTCAGGAACTACATAGCCTTCCAAAAAGCTACAGCTAAAGAATATCTTGTCAGAATAAATTTACTGCTACTGGTTAATTGGTTCTGAGACATGACAAAAGCTGACACAGAACCTCTCATTGCTGGAGACTGAGTGGCTGACAGTATGACAGTATGTTGTCTCTGTCAACCAGTCCAGTGCTGTCATTTTCCACACGATGAAGCCCTTGTCTCCAAGATGAATACTGTTAAGCATACCCTGATGTCACATGATAGCAGGTTGAATTTCTTTCACAGGTAGTCCCCTGAGGTGGCTTCTTCTAAGGACATTCCTTGACCAGGCAGAACTTCAGCCCTGCTTACTAAGCAGGCTAGAGCTCAATGATCTATCCTGGTGACTGTCATGGGTTAATTGAAGGTATAATACAGATATTGTTTGTAGTGGTACATACAAGGGACAGGCCAAGGGACAACCCTCTTTGTAAGGCCTGTGGAAAGGAAGGAAAGCACTGTCCTGCAGGGAGTTAAGGCATTCCAGTTGTTGTTCATGCAGGGTAGTGACCTTGCTGGGCTCCCGGGCTGTCGCCTCCCATGCTGCTGTCCTTTGGTTTCTTTTGACCCCCAGGGGCATCAGGGTGCACATCCATGGTGGCCTGTGGCCCAGGTGCTGATGAAAACAAAAAGGGGATAGGGAGAGGAAGGAGCATTTGGCACTCAACCCATCTTGAGATGCAAAACCCACTGCCAATGTGCCCTGGTCTCAGCACGGTTGCCTAAAAACACACCAAAAATCTAATTTTGCAGTCACAAACCCAAGGCCACATGCACAACATAGGAAGATAACTTGGCTGGACATAGGCATCAATCCCAGGGTGAAGAATTAGGATTTCTAGGAGGAAGAGGTGACTGCTTAGAATGTAGGCCAACAGGTTCCTGGACATTTTCCCATAACTACACCAAAAGCCTGTGCAACAGTTATGTAGAGACAGAAGTTGAAGTACGAAATATTACCTGGATAGGAATCCAATATATCCCCAGAGATATTTTTCCATTAAAAGTTTGAAAGTTCCATTAAAACTTTTAAAAGTTGGTAAAAGAGAAAGTAGGAGGGTTTACCCATATAATAGAGAATGTGGGGCTGTTCTGAAGGGTGGTCTTAATCAAGTTTGAGTCGCAGATCAAGCATCCTTTCCCTATGACACGTTATTGACCATGCTTCTGTTGAGAAAAAGCCTGTAATCTATGGGGCTGGAGGATAACACCCACAGCATCCTGCAGGTCACACCTTGGCAACCTTGTAGCACCTGTTGTAGACATTAATCCAAACCCAATGTCTTTAAACACGAAAGTCAACTATTACCTACGGTAGACCTGCAAACTTGATGATACTGATCTCAGGAAGAAATGTATAAATATGATAAAGGTGAAGGGGACCCTCCCCTACCACCCCTAACAAATATATCCTTGTCCTCACAATCACCACCAAAAAACTGAAAAAAAAGATAAAGACTGAAAACCAAAATACAGAGAGAGGAAAACAGCAAAACAAACTGAAACAAACCTGCACAAGTTAACCTAACTGGAAATCCAAAACTGAACTGGAAGAACTGTGGGTCGAAGGTAAAAGGGCTCGGATCTACTTGTGTGTCTCTCCAATATAAGTTAATAATTTACAATGATGTCTGCTGAAATGTACCAACTGGCAAATTACCACGGCTTTACATCTCGGCATTTTGACAAATTCTCTCCCCAAGAGGGATGGTCTCCTTGCTCTATCATTTGCCAGATACCATGATATTTCTGTTTTCTCCATGAACATTCATCCTTTTCTCAGTGTTCTTTGCAATATGACAAATTTCTTTGGATGAACTAAGGAAATACAGTAATAATATTTCTGTTACACATAATGGATCTTGATGGAGAGTTGTTTCCTTTTTCCCTTCTGGAAAAATAATTCTAACAAAGACTAAAGCCAAGGGGCAGTTCACTGGGCACACTGCCAGAATCCACCTTAGCACTGGATACTCTGGTCCCATCTGAACGGGTTTGCAAACTTGTTGATCATTAGCAAGATTTTCTGTTTTAGGTAAAGAACACTGGGAATCTCTTGTTTTTCAGATCCAAGCTTAACGCATGAACCAGGTTAACGAATTTCTCCTAGTAGGATGATCCCATAATTTAAGACCTATCAGGATACTCCTTATCTGACTAGGAGTCCGAGAGAGTGACAGCAATCTTGTGACTTAGGATGTTCAGGCTGGGAGCTTGAAGAAGACGTTTGTTGGGAATTCAACCTCCCATAAACACCTAGAGATGCTTAGGCCTGGGAGACAGCCCAATGATCTTTCCAAAGAATCCCTATTTTAAAGACAAATTGAAAAATGACACCCCAAATCTCTGCCATGGGCCCTTCTCATCACAGGCATAATCAAGTGTCTAGAGATAATGAGTTTGACATCATCACACAGATCCCTAAGTTGCCATTATTAGCTGGAAAAGAGAATGCGTATAAAGTTCAGGTTTTTAGTTGCCAGCTCAAAATATTTTGTCTTTCCTTTGTCAGCTTCACATCCAAGTGACAACGCTTTTGCTTGTTCCTAAAGGTCTTGGTTACTGTCTAGTTACAAATGGTTGTCTAAAATCTCATAACTCAGGAGGCAGATGCAGGAGGATTACCACAAGTTTGAATCCTGCCTGGTTTATATAGCAAGTTCCAGGTCATCCAGGGTAACATAGTGAGACCTTATCTCAAAACAAAATGAAACAAATAAAGCCAACCAAGCAAACAACAACAACAAAATCAGTTAATTAATTAATTAAACAAAACAAATGGGATAAGGCTAAAATCCAGGGATGAACATCAAACACAAAACCTTGCAAATGGCCCAGCCATAGCTCCCTCACAATTCTTGCTATAGATAAAATTTCTAAGCCAGACACATGTCCTTATCGAAGGGACAATCCCCCACCCCAAGCTTTTGAAAAACCCTGTCTTAGCAGTTTTCCATTCTCTCCCTGCCTGCATAATTGATCAAGCAAACCAATTACAGCCTTTCAGCTACAGTGGCACCTGCATATCTTTATACATAAAATCTTCATCCCCAAATTCTGGTTATTCTCTAGATTCCTAGGTATGGTTATTGTATGGCCCTATACAGGGTTCTCCCATTCCCATCCCCATCCCCATCCCCCAACCCCCATCCCCCACCCCACATTCCCCATCCCCATCCTGTCACTATATGTAACTGATGAATTACCCTCAAATTTAAATCTTCATAATATAAGTTTTTGACATTTGGCTTTTTCTACCAATGGTGTGAATAAATTAAGATACCCTAGAATACCAATACCACTTTTCTCCCTAGAAAAAGAACCTGAAGGACAGAAAGGGAAAAGGCACTGGGCTCACATATGTCCTTTGTCCACACCAACCAACAGTGGGGTACAACTAACTCTATTCTACACACTGCAATCTACAGTTGTTTTAACCGTCTCAACCCTAACATTAAGTTGAAATATATGTAGCTACGTCCTCTGCTCCAGCCTAGGATATCTGGAGCCTAATGTTTATTTCAACGACTCTTAATGGTGCTTGAAATGCACCATTGCATTGAAATGAATCGTTTTGGTGTCTCAACCATATTCCCCTGAGAGCCTGGAAAGTCTGAGGTGGCCTTTAAGCTCATCTGCCTAGGTGTTTCTGTTCCCCATGACTTCTCTGCTTTCTGAAGGCCACAATATTTATGGAACTTCTCTATCATGCTCGGATTTTCCCTGGGAACTAAGCTGTAACACTCTCCTTTGGATTTGCTAACCCCACTGAAATTTCCATTGCTATTTTTTTTTGCTGCTCAACCAAGAGGCCTGGAAATCTGGAGACCTCAGCAAATACTCCACAGCCAAGTTCTCCTTCTCATAGTACGAGTTCTCCCGCTAGCTAGTAAATGATTCATCTCCCTTCCCAGAAACATAAAACCTAACTCATGACATTGTTTGCCTTTGCTTCCTCTAAGGTGTGTTCTCAGTTCTCCAGTCTCATCTCAGAAAGTTAAAGCTAGACTGTTGTCAGAAATAACCTTGGCTCTAAAGAATATGATTCTTAAAAAAAAAAAATGTGACTCTTTGTTTCCACTTAACCAACGATAGAAACGTAGGTGATTGTGTGTATCATTTTCAGCTAACAGTGTCCATACAATCACCAAAGGAGGTTTAACAAGTAAAGAAATCTCAGTTAATAATTAAATTGTTATCAGATATACACATTTAGCAGCTCTTCTCAACTGAGCCTTTAGCCAGGCAGTTGCTTTATATACATTTATAAACTGTAAATTGTTTTATTGTATTATTTCATGTAATCCTTACCACAAATATCAGCATGTATTCATGCGAGAGAGAAATCGAGAAAACTCATAATCATGAGATGACTAAAATTGAGTTTTTCGGACATCAAGAATCTTGCCCTATGTTAGGATTTAAATTTCTTATATGTGATTCCAGAACATAGGTTTTTTTAGCCATTTCATTGGGTTCTATCTAGTCTCTATTGGCCTTTATAAATTTGGTTAAGATTAGAATAAAATAGAAGTATCTTAATTTAGAAATAAGCTACCCAAAAGTTACCTATTACAACCATTTGCCACATGCTGAATCTCAGCCAAAATTGTTCTATGATCCAGATATTCTTCACAGTACTTCTATTTTATTTTACTTTATTTTGTTGGTGTGTGTGTGTTTGTAACTGTTTGTGTGTGTGTATCTGTGTGTGTGCATGTGTGTGCATGCGCGTGCACGTGCGTGCGCGCGTGTGTGTGTGTGTGTGTGTGTGTGTGTGTGTGTGTGTGTGTGTGGTCATGGAAACCAAAAGAGGATTTAGAACCCTGGAGTTATGATTATAGATAGTTGCAAACTGCCCAGTGTGGGCAGAAAAGACACACCTGAATTGAATTCAGGTCCTTTGCAAGAACAGAAAGCACTCTTAACATCTAAGCCATCCCTGCAGCCCCGTCTTTATAATATTTTACCCTCAAAAAAAATTTTTAGCTCCTCATCTGATTCAAACCTAATTTTAATTTGCTCTTAAAACTTGATTTGCTCCTAAAAATGTAAATTGCGGAACTGAGAAAAATACATATAATTTTGAATACAATATATATCTTTATGTTACTCTTTAATTATTACACAGTTTATATACGGAAATACAACTTCCATATCATTAAAATTCTTTCATAGAATATATAGAAAGAGAGCTCCTGTTTATGCAATAATATATTTATTGTATAAACTCTTCTGTAATTCAATCACTGTAATTTCTAGGCAAGTTACTTTTATCTCCCACCTTACTTTCCATTCACAATAGGGAACAGAACTCATTCATTGAAAACAGTGTGAATTTTTGTTTTTAAATAACCTTAAGCTTTTCTCAAACATTATTTTAGAGTTATTCATGATGCTCTTCATCCTTATAGTTTATTAGAATATTAAAATTACTTATATCTTATAAAAAGACTTTTTCTCTTGAAAAAGAAAAAAGACACACATAATGAAATAAAAGAAACAAACCACCGTTTGGTGAATACTCTCACAGTTCCTGACTGCTGGAGACTGAATGCTATTAGCTAATCCTTTGTTTTCTATACACTAAGGTAAACTCACAAGTAACACTATAAAGTCTTAAGATTTCCTTTTGAACCTTAAGATTTGATGGCTTTCTCCCAGCTACACACAGGCCAGCCTAGAGATCCTCTCTGCTCAGCAGCTGCCGAACGATCAGCCACTGGATTGCATCTGTCTGCCCTAACAGCAGCCTCATCAAATTGTACAGGCTTTAGATACTTTTATAGCTTTACTAACATCATCATTTTACCTCCTGATGTCAGGCAGTGTGCATTAACTCCTCTTTGTTCTTTTTTGTCATTCCACCAAGAACTAGATTCTCACCTTTGCACTTGATTAAATTGTGGAGAATAAGGTTGCATCCTACCAGTGCCAGCCAGGAGCCTGACAAACTGAATTAACAGCAAATTAGCTCTTCCTGTGAGCTTTTTAAAATCTTCCAATGAGAAGAGGGGATAGAATAGGGGTTTTCTAGGAAGGAGAAATAGGAAAAGGTGATTGCATCTGAAATATAAATAAAATATCCAATAAAAAATAAATTTAAAAAAATCTTATGAGGGCCAGGGAAAAATACAGGAGGAGGGAATGAGTCAAAGTAGACAAAGACAAAACAAAACAAGCCCTATTTGGTGAAGATTAATCTTATGCCAGAAGAATGAAGGCAGCGTTTGCCAAATTTGTTTGTGCATAAGTCTCAGTGGTGACAGTTGTTATCAATATAGAGTTCCCAGTATTCCTCAGAGCATTTTTTTTCTGTCTGGTATTAAAAGAAAATTTTGAAACAGGCCCAAACTAATAAAAATAGCAGGGCCCTGTGATTCCTTTTCCCTAACCTAAATAGTTAAAAATGCCTGTCAGCAGGTTTGGACCCAGTTAATTAGTTACAGAGGATGTGGAATTACAAGACAAAGGCCTGTTGAAACATCCCAGGAACTGACTGGCCAAGAGAGGAACTGCACCCTGTCCCCATGGATGGTACAGCCTGCTGATGTTCAAAAAAAGTAAAACAACCAATCGTGTGCACCCGCTTGAAAGTTCCTACCTTTCCCCACCCCATACATATAAAAACCCTAGACCCCTGAGCCGAGGGGTCAGTCCCTCTATCTCCTATGTGAAATATGGAAATATGGACTGACCCAGAGCTCTGATATTAAATTGCCTCATGTGTTTGCAGCAAGCCGGTCTCTCGTGAGTCTCTGGGTGCGCACCATCCTGGGACTTGAGTGGGAATCCCCCTTTGAGGACTTTCAGTATCATATGTATTCTTAATTCTGTAGCCAATTTTGAGGTTAACACATTTGAGAACAGAATTAGAATAAAGTTTAGCTCACTACATCTTTCTCACTACATCTTATAATGTCTCCTATACCCTTCTCCAGAATGCATTGATTCATTTATTTTGACATTAAGACAATGTGTCAGTTACTCGGCACGTTATGACTGGTACTTTTAACAGTGTAGCAATGCACACACTCAGTCTTGAAGTTCAATTTCAGGCCCGAGTAGATCTTTTTACCGTAAATTAAAAATTGAACTAAATTGAAAAATAAATGTTTGTTGCACTTGTTACATCAGGATATGGATATTAACCTCACACTCTTCCACCCTTACTTCTCACAACCAATCATAAGGTTCACTGATAAAGTAGTTTACCATCATGTCACTAAACACTATGTAGGGCATCCCTCCTGGGAGAGATACAGACTCCTGGGAAGCAAGAACAAACACTCTATGCATTGGCCATGGACATCAGGGGTTCAGTGGAACACTCCAATTAACTTCATAACCACTGACCTTGTGCTACTCTCACTACTTGAAAAACCTGTCTTTATAGGCAGAAAGGTTTGGGTGAATTTGATACAACAATAAAACATCGGTTGGTATTTTAAGCCTTCAGGTTCCATGAGCCAAGAAAGACACTTTAAGTTATTCCACCACTCTGATCACATTCAAATTCTGCACTGATATGCTTTTGCATTTGGTAAAGGATAATGAAGAACTCTGGAATAGGAAAATTCTCCTAATCCAACTGAATTAAAATATCAACACAAAACAAACAAAAACCCAAACAAACAAACAAACAAAAACCCATCTGAGTCTACAGTGTCTTTCTTTTCATGTTGCAACTTAAAGGAGAAAGATTTATTCTAGTTTGTAGTTCAAGGGTACAGACCATCAAGATGGCAGGACATTGAAGAAGTGCATCACATCTCATTTATTCAAGTAAGAAAGCCAAAAATAATGAATGCCTGCACTTGCTCAAGTGCCTTTGTCTTCTTCTACAGCCCAGCATTTCCTGCCAGGGAACTCTGCTACCCACAGCAGGGGGTCTTCTCTTTTCAGAGAATACAGGTCAGATAATCCCCCATAGGCATGCAGAGAGGCCTGTCTCCCATATTCTGTCAAGCTGACAACTTAACACTAGTGTCACAATTAACAACCTGTAAGTTAGCCTTATTACAGACAACTCTCAGAGGTCTTCCCAAACAAAAGTGGTGTACTGAAAAAGACTTGCTCACAGAAGCTCACTGGCACTGAAGGGAGACTGGCCATCCTGAATTTTTGAGATCTCTTTGGGTCACTTAATTGTGATAGCTTTTTTTATAGCTGTTGTTACCAAGATTTAATTGTTTGGTTTAATTGGTTTAGTTTAAAAAAAAAAAAAGAAAACAAAAACCTCAGTTTAGCAATTACCCCTATGCTATCTGAATTAGCTTTACTTATTGAGCAAATTGACTTCAGAAACGGAAACACCATTACAGTATAATACAAGGGAAATTTTATATCACTTGGGTATAAAAGACAGTAATAAAGATGGCTGAAAGTCATTTTGTTTTACCAAAGCCACAGAAAATTCTTTTCTGTTTATTTGTTTTGAAGTTCTGAAGAAGTTTTCCTTACAAATGATCAAATACATAAGTTAATCTCTTATAAATTCACCTGAAAATGTCTATTGGGTGTCAACTATAGGCCTAATATCGAGCTCTATCTAGAAGAAGTCATCATAATTAACTACCAGCACAGGCCTAATGTAATTTACAACTACAGTAGGTCTCAGGAAAACAGATAGCATGGGACCTGTGCAACATTAGACTCATCGGTAGTCTGAGATGAACGAATAAAAGCAGCACTTGCTGAGAGGTCAGAGAAAGATAGTGTTTAATGAAGAGAGAATCACACGGCACATCTCATGGCTGTAAGAAGACCATTCATGGAGAGATGGCTCAGCTGTTAAGAGCACGGTTATTGTTGCAGAAGATCCAGTTTTGGTTCCCAGCACCCATATGGTGTCTCACAACCACCCTTGCCTCTAGTTCTAAGGCATCAAATTTCTTCTTTGGACCTCTAAGGAATGCACATGGGGACATATACATGCATACAAGGCAAAACACTCATACACATAAAATAAAATTAATTTTAAAACATAAAGAAAGGGCATGTAGCCAGTGCACAGGAAAGATGGCATCAAGCAGCACAAGATAAAGGGACGATGTAATAGGAACCATGTCACCCAGGCATTAAAAATTAGGTGTGTGCAGCAACAGAAAGTCTTCGAAGGATTTTAAGAAATAGCGGACAATCAAACCTGCATTTTAGAAAAGTCACGATGTGCCGCTTCTGTCCTGGGAATTTCACCTTTAGAAGGTTACTCAAGACAGGAGCCGGGTGGCTTAAGGAAGGGGCAAGGAAATGCGCTAGAGCGGCCTTATGGCCTCAGCCATCACTGTTGGGCTTTTCTTTCCATGATGGCCATAGGAAGACCTCACTTTCATAACAGGCTCTTCCTGACACTTTCTGTACAGATGCTTCTCATTAAAGATTCTCTCGTGAGGGATGTGGCTGGGAGCTGGGAGGCAAGGTGCTGGAGTCCTTGCTCTCCAGTGAGCTTAGCTGTGCGACCTTGGGCAAGTCACCTAATCTCTCTGTGCTTCAGTCTCCCTCTTGTAAATGGGATTAAAACCTACCTCACAGGGTTGTTGTGGGGATTAATTAGAGAGGAAGTTTGTAAAGCATCTAAAAGGTTCTTGAAGAAGGCGCTATATAAATACAAAATAATATCCATTTAAAAGAAAAAGAAGAGTCATGATGGCTGCAACAAATGGCACAGATTGGAAAGAGAAAAAATGGATTTAAGAAATGAGTTACGGTACTAAAAAAAAAAAAAAAAGGTTGGCCAGTAAAATGATTGCCATGTAAGTACATAGACCTATGATTCTCAGAACCTACAGAAATGCTGTCTGGATCTGTACGCATAGAGATGTGGTATTCTTGGAGTCAACTGACCAGCCAAGGCTACTTGATTAGATGATGTTAAAGAAAAAAAAAAGACCCTATCTCAAGGTGGAGAGCAATATAAAATAGGCACCCAACACAAACTTCTAGTCTCCACTGGCAAGTGCACACGTACTCTTAGCCACATGAACACACTCACATCAACACACACACACACACACACACACATACATACATACATATAAAGAAATGAGTTTGCAGGGACTGAAGAGATAACTTATCAGTTAAAGTACTCATGACTCTGTCTCAGCATATGAATCTGGGTTGAATTTCCAAAACCCATGTTTAAAAAAAAGGAACAACAACAACAAAAAAAAGCAAACAAGCAAGCAAGCAAGAAAGAACAAAAGGAGAAAGGAGAAAGGGAGGGAGGGAGAGGGAGAGAGGGGGAGGGAGGGAGGGAGGGAAGGAGGGAGAAAGAGAGAGAGAGAGAGAGAGAGAGAGAAATTCCAGAGCTGGTAAGGTAGAGGCAGGTGAACTCTGGGGCTTGCTGGCAAGTTCCAAGATAGTGAGAGACTCTGCCTCAAAATAAAATGTGCATAGTTACCAAGTAGCAACACTCAAGGTTGTCCTCTGCCCTCATCCCTCCACATTTGTAAAATATAAGAGTTTAGAGAACATTGCAAAGTCTAAATGAGAGGTGAGAATAATTTGCAAGGTAGCTTGTGTGTCCTACTTAACAATTCATAAACTCTCGAGTTATTTGTGTTTAAAAATTGACCTGTTTTCACAGAATTACATGTGGCAGAGCTAAAAAGAATCGGCAATGAAGCGTGAGGCACATAGGCTTCATGGTGGGTTGTCATCTGATCTCCATGCTCCTGCTTCTTACGTAAGACCTTGGGCAAGCACACAGATGGTCTAAGCTGCTTCCATTTCTTTGGAGTTCACAAAACAAAACCTGCCAAGGTTGGGGAGATTAAATGTAACAAATGCATGTGGACTACTACTCATGTGAGTAACCCATTCATGCTGAGGAAACTGAGGACACGTTAGCTGGTGGCTTCCTACCATCTGAGAGATGTTCATCTCCCTTCTGAAATCTGGTCTTCCTTCTGGAGTTTCTTTCTTAGCAATGAACACAGTAATGGAGTTTGATAAGAGGCACAAAGGGGCGAGAAGTCAATAGTGGGGGTAAACATGGGACACACACCCTGCCTCTGTGGTGCTTTGGATGTCTTCCTGCTGAGTGAGATTCTGTGAGGAAGACACTCTTGCTTTCCAAACGCAGATAAACAGGTGAGTCAGAGCACTTTCTAGCTCACTGCTCAACTGCTCAGAGAAACTGGTGTTACTGGTTCCTGAAATGGCAGAGGCAGAGGCAGCTTAGTATAATGGGGCAGAGTGGAGTTGGGAGAAGAAATATGATTTGTAATCCCTGTCTTCTGTGACCTTGGGTGAAGCACTAAGTTACTCTTCTCTTCTATGATGAAGAGACAAGCTAGATGGTCTCCAACAGCCCTTTTATGCAAAGAAAGCCTGCCATTTAATGAATTTCACATCTGGCTTTGAAATGAAATATTCTCTCATATATCTCAACTGCAGTCTCTTCTCCCTCCTTTCCCCTAGTCTCTCTCCCTTGCCTCCTTCTCTCACCTCCATATCCACCCCATCCCGTGCCCCCCAAGACAAGAGGAGGCCTCCTGGGAACATCAACCTATCACAGCATAACAAGCCACAATAAGAGTATGTGCATACCATCACATCAATGCTGGACAAGGCAACCCAGTAGGAGGAAAAGGGTCCCCAGAAGGAGGCAAAAGAGTCAGAGACAGCCTCTTCTCCCACTATTAGGATGACATCAGGCAATTGAGCCATAACATATATGCAGAGGACCTAGGGTGGACCCATACCAGCCCCCTGATCTCTGCAAAACCCCCATTATTGCCAGTCAACTGACCCTCACATCTGGCTTTTTTTAAACAGCTCAACACCAGTTTCCCACTCTTTCTTCTTAATCTGGGTGGCCAAACATAAGTATATCCTTTCATCCACACAGGCCAGGCACATATACAGCTCCCTGGCTCAACACTTAGAATATAGGGAGGCTGAAATTTGAAATATAGACATCAAAGACAGGTTTTATTGAAACTAAACTACTCGATCTGCTAAACTGAGACTCAGAAGGAAGAGCTCTAGCTATTTATTACAACCAAACCACATTCCTTTAGTATTAATGACCAAGTAGTTTGAGAATCTCCCTTACAGGAAAAGGCATCTTTCTAAAAGTCTGGTCCACAGATGACTTTGTAGGTCAGGGATCTAAAACAGTTGCTGGAAACACCACCCAGCATGGCCAAGAATCCATCCTGAATTAGCTGTCAAAGTGATTCCTCGAAGACCAACTTAACTCATAAGACAGTTTATGTATGTTTACTAAGGAAGTCATCATTGGGGAGAAGGGCAAGGTTTACAAAGGGACATAGAAAAGATGGGGAAATGTGACAGTAATGTAGATGCCTTCTATTTCTATGTAGTATAGTTTCATCATTTTCATTTAGTTCCTGTTATCAGCTGTGAAGGAAACCCTGTAGCCCCCATTGTACTGTCAAGTGAAACATCCTCACAGAGTTCAGGAACTTTCCCCAAGACTAGAAAATTAATAAGTGGATGGATTAGAACCAAAAGGTAACATCACACAGCTAGAAAACAGATCACACCACTACCAAATACTTAAGAGTTGAAAATACCCTTTAACTACAAAATTTGCTAGATCTTACCTGATGAGGCAAATTAAAAATATGTCAAGTTCCTGTTGCCTGGTTGTATTGGATACTTTGTAAATGTTAAAGTCATAACTACTAACAGTGATTTGAGAATTTCCCTGGATCATAAAAAGATCTTAAGCAGTTAGTATTCCAGGTCAATACACCCACAGACACAGATGTCTACAGCTGTGAAGTCCAGACGTGCTGCACAGATTCCCGAGCTCTTGAACTTTTGGGGGGTTGCATATCAAATATCCTGTATACCAGGAATTTACATTACAATCCAAAACAGTCACAAAATTACAGTTAGGGAGTAGCAATGAAATAATTACATGGTTGGGAGGGGCGGGTATCACCACAACAGAAGGAAGTGTATTAAAAGGTCACAGCATTAGGAAGGCTCTGCGGCATGGCCCCTGAATCCGTACTCTTGAACTTGATGTATATCCACACAGTTTTCTTGCAATAATAAGGTGTAAAAATGATATCATCACAGATATTATTTGTACGACAGATTTCTATTTTTTTCTCCTGGGTTCCTCTAAATTTACCTAATAACACATCTATCAAAATATATGTTTAACCTTAAACTCCTGATTATGTAAAATAGGATGGGTCAGAACTGAACCATGAAACTTAATTATCATACACAGTAATAGGCATTTAAGAAATGTATTAAAGCTGAACAGACCTTGGCTGTGTGAGATGCAGTATGAACCTTTAATTTTTACTAAAACTGTTAAGCATGCAAAATATACACCACATGACTTTTAAATGTATAAACATGGTTCCCTTTCCTGTATCCATGTTCTATTTTTCTCTTCCTTCTTACTTATGCCATAACTGTACTAAAATATGTGGATATAAGGTATGTCACTAGAGCAATAGTTAACATGCTGACCTCAAAAAACATGTGGACACACAAGAGACAAACACAGTGTAAGGATATCAGGAAGGAGGAATTGGCCAAGGGATAAATGTAATATTCACTAGCTGTACATACACACACAGAAAAATATTTTTTGATTGGTGTTTAGTTTCTTTCATAATATTCAGTTGCTATTTTTGAAGAGTGGTAGAGTTTTCAAACTTTCATGTCCATTCATATTCTGTAGCTGTATTTTGCCAAAGAAGCTGGTTTTTTCCCCCCAAATTTGTATCTAATTTCTTAAGTAGAAAAAAATGAAAAGGATACTTACAAATCTGTGGTTAAAATGTGCTGTTGTTTCTAAGACAGCTGAAAGGTGAAGCCAAAAGGGGGTCTTTCCTGGAAATGCAAAAGAAGAGAAGAAAAAGTCTTTGAGGCACAAGAAAAGAGGATAATTACATTAATAAAAAAATTGGAATATTTTGGATATGCTTTTTTAAAACAGGTTCTAAGTAGTAAACATTAAGATTTTCCTAGCCTAGCCGGGCAGTGGTGGCGCACGCCTTTAATCCCAGCACTTGGGAGGCAGAGGCAGGCGGATTTCTGAGTTCGAGGCCAGCCTGGTCTATAGAGTGAGTTCCAGGACAGCCAGGGATGCTCAGAGAAACCCTGTCTCAAAAAAAAAAAAAAAAATTTTTTTTCCTAGCCTCTTTAGGGAAACCAGAACCTCTGAATCAATGGTGATATTGTGCAATGAAAATTTAAAGTGACTGCACTCCCAACACCAGATGTACCAAGATTATCAGCTACAAAATCTAGAGGGTGATTACTGCCTCATCACCTAGAAACAACACATCACAGCCAACAGTTTTATTCCTATTTACAGAGCAATCTTGTAAGAAAATACTTGGCATTGCTGTATTCTTGAAAAGTTGTAACTATACATAACAAACGTTTAGGATGTGATCTCAGGCATCCCATTTTGGATTGGATACAAAATGTTTCCCTTAGGCTTGTGCCTCTGAACTTTTGGTCCCCAGCTGTAGGAGGAGCCCTAGCTGTGTGACCTGTAAGTGGGACCTAGCTGGAGCGGGTAGATCAATGGAAGTGGGATTTAAGATTACAGTCTGTCCCCAGGTCCATCTAGCTGCCTCTTCGTATTATTTATCAACATGTAAGAAATTGTATCATCAGCTCTCACTACCTGTGATGGGCCCAACTGCCCCATGTTTCTTGGTGTGATAAACTGTATTATCCACCTAACTGGTGACCTCAACTAAGTCTTGCCTCTCTTAATTTATTGCTGTTTCTGTCAGGTATTCTTCCACGGCAGCCAGAAATGTCAGAGAAACTGAGACATTGTATCCAGGTGCGTAGCACAGATATGGAAACCACAGATAAGGATTCCAATCATCTTCATTCCAATTATGGAAATAAACTACATACATTCAATTCCTCTTCAAAGAACGGCCCCTGGCTCTTGGTTTAAGCATGTGATGCAAATAGGGTGGGAAGGAGTAGGAAAATGACTCACCAGTGTTTCCAAGGCAATAAAGGCATGTAAGTAACCTTACAAAGCAACAAAGTAGCCTTATGTCCCAGTTCACTGCCTTCCTAAGTTATCTCAACAATCTCCTAAATTATATTCTTATATGCATGCTTGCTTCCTGAAAATTCATTCTTTACCTACATATTAGGTGGAATAATTTTAAAGAAAATCTGCTCACGTTCACCCTATGACTGATCATTTCCAGGCTTCCTATCTCTACATCATCAAGCTCGAGACTCATTATTTGGTACAAGTTTTCCCATAGGCATTCACTTCATTCTTCATTCCTCCTTGCTTTTCACTCAAATCCAGTATGCATCAATGCTAAAACTCTAATGCTGTGCCCAAGCATTGGGTCCATATTTGCCTTAGTGGCTGAGGCTCTTTAACCTCAATTTTCTCTCACTGCTGGCTGGCAGCTACCCATCCATTCTGGGTCAACTTGAGCACCCCCGTCACAGAAGCCTTTCATGTCACTTTCAGGCTAGGTAGAACAGTACATCTAATTGTACTTAACCCATGCACTGTAACTTTCTTCACAATGACTGCCTTTCTTCTTCTCTTTCCAGTTTGTTTTCAAACACTTCAAAGACATAAACAGTGACTCACTTGTCTTACCCCTAGCACACTTTTTCACAGGTGGTGGGGAAAATGCAATAAACATCTTGTTGAGTGTCAAAGTGCACGAGGGACTTTGCAGACTTCACAGATGTCCGACTGCATACTTCCCTACCTTGCGTGAATCTTAAAAATCGAAAGAGGACACTTTTGAGCCTTGTTCCTATACCCAACTTCTCATACGGCTTTGTATTATTCCAATAACTTAGGGACAATTTCCCTTCAGTTAAGTCTTGTATTTATAGGCCAAACATAAGGAAGTGAAGAGAGGAAGAGAAAAATAAATCACACAGCAGTCATATGAGAAGTAGTAAGAAGGTAAAAAAAAAAATGTAAGCTTAAAGATCTGTAGACTACAATGCATATATATATATATATATATATATATATATATATATATATATATATCCATCCAAAATTAAGAAAAAAAATTTCATAACTACGCTTTCCTTCTTTAACCATTTGCATGTCATTCTTGGCAAAGATCCAGTAAAAAGTGAAACCAGAAATGTACTACTAAGTCTCTTAGATAAATCCACAGATGGTTATTTGGGCTTTTAAATCCACAGATGGTTATTTGGGTGATTAAAATCTCTATTAATTTTACATGCTTTCCAGAATTAAATTAACTTTAATGTTATAAATGTTCATACCTATTCTGTCCATAGCAGGACAAACCCATGAAATATGAATAGAACAACTGTTTTTCCTCTTGGCTTCTTTTTGACTAAATGTTACAACCAAAATACTTCTTCACTGGACTTTGAAAATAGTTTTACACCCATTATTTTGACTCTTCACATATCAAAATTCAGACTTATAGTTAACATGATAAAGATGAACAGTGAAACTCAAGACTGATTGTGTCGCTACTTATCCTTTATTATTAAACATTTTTCATGAAAAACACAAATATTCCCAAAAATGTTTCAAGAAAAGTGGGGCCGGGCAGTGGTGGCACACGCCTTTAATCCCAGCACTGGGAGGCAGAGGCAGGCGAATTTCTGAGTTCGAGGCCAGCCTGGTCTACCAAGTGAGTTCTAGGATAGCCAGGGCTACACAGAGAAACTCTGTCTCGAAAAAAACAAAACAAAACAAAACAAAAACAATCAAGAAAAGTGGGATATCCCTACTAGTTTTTGTAAAACCTAGAGTCATCCAAGAAGGGACTCTCAACTGAAGGATTTTCCAGATCACACTGGACAGTGGATTTGTCTATGAGGGATTGCTTTGATTGCTAATTAACATGGAAGAGCCCACCCAGCTCTCTGTGGCTGCCCACTGTCCTGCCCAGTACTAGGCATTTGGTCCTAGGCTATATAAAAAAAGCTATCAAACATAACCTTGAATGAAAACCAATGTTCATCCATGGTTTCTGCTTCAAATTCCTAGTAGAATCCCCATGATGGCATCCTGTAATACTAAAGTATAACCTACAAGCAAAATACAACATTTCACCCTTAAATTGATTCAAGTCATGCCATTTGTCATAGCAACAGACAAAAAAAAACAAGAATAATATCATACATACTTTTATTTTTATAAATAAGAAAAATTACTAGACTCATATACTAAATTATAATTGTAAACTATGTTAAACACTTAAAGATAAGTGTAAAATGAAATAAATATAAGTGTTTGTGGTTATTCAATGAGAATGACCCCATAGGCTTATACATCTCAATGATTATGTGTAGTCATCAAAACTGTTCTGGGAAGGACTAGGAGACTTGTTCTTATTGGAAGAGGACTATAAAACTCTCCCTCTTTCTGTCTCCAAGTTGTGGATAAGGGTGTAAACTCTTAGCTGCTGCTGCAACACCATGTCTGCCTGCCTGCTACCATGTTCCCTACCATGATGACCGTGGACTCAACTGGCAGAGGCACACAGTCCTTGTGCTGACAGACAAGCACTAGGAAAACCAGGAATGTTAAACACACATGGTGGTCTCTTCAAAGGGAGAGATGTATAACCTGTTTTCTGCCCAGAAGGTTGGGAGGGGAGGTGACTAATAGTCTGGTGATTTTTGCACTGTGCGTATAGATCCTCCCCAAAACCCCTAAGATATAACATATAGTGTAGAGAACCCATCTTTATGGAAGAGGCTAGATGCACTTTACAAAGAGTATTGCAATGTGGTCATGCCTTAAGCTTTGTTATACCCATGAGATTTAGTTAATTATCCCCAGGAAACTTATTTTCCAAATTGTGATATGCTTTAATATGCCTGAAACAAACAATCTGGTGTCAGATCTCCAAATTTGGACCAACATCAGCTACTGAGTTGTGTTAAACAGAGCTTCCTTCTGCTCTGACACAGGTTCGATGCTCTTCTGGCCATGGCGTTTGCAAAGACTCCTATACTCACCCTCTGAAATTGTAATCAAGCCCTCAAGTAGATGCTTTTTTTTCATAACTTGCCTTGGTGATAGTGTCTCTTCACAGCAACAGAATAGCGGGTAAGACATTCTAATATGATTTTCCTGAACTTTAACATGTAAAGAGCAATTTCCATAGCATGGATACCATACAAGGTCTAACCCTTTCTGCATTATCTCTATATCGAATTATGTTTATATCCAATCTTGATCAGAGTTTGATAGCTAAGAGATACAAAAGGCAAAAGAGCAAGTGACCTCACCAAGATGGATTTTATTTTATCCTTGTAAGAAAGATTGATTAAAGTGTGAATTTGTCAGCAGAGATCCATCCAGTTAGAAACAAGCGCTTCAGAATTGTGAGCTAGCAGATCTTGATTATCATCTCATCTAAGCAGAGGCCAAGATAAAGACAAACAGGTGAAGGATTACTATGGATAGCCCAGACTCCCAGGACTGAGGCTCTTCCTTTTCTTCCTGACACTGTTCCTCTTTCTGACCAAGGTTACGGTTAAGAGAACTAAACAGTCATTTGTTGTTATTGAGATCTGATTCACTAGGTTAGAAATGGACCCATAGCAACCACTTCACAGCTGAATTCAACAAAATTGCTCAACACATTTGTTCTGAGTGCTTATCTTCCCCTTTGGTGTTCTTCTTTCATATGCTTCCTGCATATCTTTCTGGTTTTTGGCCAGTACATATCTAAATCGCCTTTAATAAATGTGTGAATCATGAGTAGACAAGACTTAGGGTAAATTTTGCCTGTAGGGTTAGCAAAATAATAAACACATATAATCTCTTTAGTTCTAAAATTATGACAGGGTGGTTATGTAAGTTTCTATCTCACAAGATCTAGCATTGTATATGGAAATTTCAAAAGATAATATCAATCAAAGGTGTGTTCCACTATAAAGATACACATCAAGTCGTAAGTTTGGGGATTGAAATAAGTTGTTTTGGAACAAATAATCAATGAGACACAGGGTAAGATTTGGTCTAAGTTTGCATTGTACTGTTCTACAATTTCCATGAGATATTAGCTTTAATTATGGCTCCATCATGAAGTATTTTATAGCAAACAATTGTGCACGATACAAACATATGTAAGTTGAACTGTACCAGCTAAGTACTATTGATCTCTGTATGGCAAATGAACCACTCCAATTGTATGAGAAAGCTTTAGAGGGCTGTTCTGAAGATGGATTTATCCTCTTGAGCATGACAGTGGTGGAACCAACCATGAAAGGGGAATTGTGATGGTAACAAAGCATGTGCATACATGACAGTGCCTTCTACCCATAATCCAAAGAATTAGCTTAGGAAGATACATAAGACACTGTACATTGCACACAGGAGGCATGCAGCACATGCTTGTCAATGAATTTGTTAGTGAATGCACTAATGAAAGAATAAGCATTTCTAAAGGGCTGAGAATGGATAAATGAAGACAATATTTAAAGAGTCTCAGAGATTGTATACTTTAGGCTACTGGCAAAGTTTAACAAATTTTAATGCTAAGTTAGCTTTTTCTTAAAAGACAAAAATGGGTAGGTTAACAGTGAGCAGACAGGAATGTAAGCGAAAAGTCTCTAGATGTAATCTCAGAAATGGGCAATAAAAACCCACCAACAGGTAAAGACAGTACAATTATTATAATAAAGAAATGACATGGTAGCTCCCTGTGAATAGCAACCCCCTGCCCAGATCATAACAAGAAAGCTTAACACAGAGACTATTACTGTGCCCTTTGTGTTGTTAGGTGTGCTCATCCCAAAGGATTATTTCATTAAACATGAGGTGTGAAGATTCTAAGTTACTTCTAGATTACACACTGAACAGAAAGCAGTCTTTTCCTGTTTGCAAATTGGACTGAATGTGTGGACTGATTCCGTAATCACAAGGTGGACCAAGACTCTACATCGCAGACAACACGAGAAGATGGGAGGAGCTTGTGATGCTGTCCAGTCATTGCATGTCCTTGATCACTTGGTAGAACTGTCTGGAAGAAAAAGCTAAGCTTATACTGTGGTTAAACTGCTGTTATTTTGAGGCGTTAATTAACATACCCATTTCCTAACAAAGCCATAGAGAAAGAAAAACATTTTAAAATGGGAAAAATTCATGGAAAGTAGTCCTATGAAATACCGGATGAGGATCAGCAAGGTCTAAAACATGTAAACATGTTAGAGATTCAGTGTCTACAGAAGAAGGTTAATAGTATACTCAGTAAAATGACAGGAGGAGAGAGTAATAGACAGGGATGCTGAGATTATCAGCATTTAGATGACAGTAGAAGAGACAAAGGAAGTATTCAGCCAGTGAGTGGAACCAGGAACCTAGGACTCAGACAAAAGGCAAACTAAACAATGGAAGATCAACAATTTTTTTTATGGTATATGTAGTTTACAAATGAGAACACAATGTCAGAATACTTCATAAAGGAGTGTTTGCACACAAATCAGTAGGAAGCGGCAAAAAAAAAAATCAGCGCAGGAAAAAATAAAGGCCTTTCTCATACAGGAGTGCAAAATGACGAAAAACAATAGAATCAACGCCAGCTGGCAAAGACATTCGAAGGAATTTCATGTTCTAGGTATTTAAAATCCATGTAGAGGTGTGCTGAAAAATTAAAACAATCATGTCTTGAAACAGAACAGTGTCCATCAAGGTTCTGAACAAGCCAAGTTCAATTCCAGAAATCGTAAGAGAGACAGAACAAGGACCATAGCATCTTCTCCTTTTACAGGAAACCCTCAAGAACAGAGACAAAGGCAGCAGAGGCATCTTAGTCTGATAGATGCTACCTCTAAGATATGGCTTAACCCGGAAATGACAAAATCGTCCTGGGACTTTATTGTTTCTTACCATTTACATTTAAGCCTTAAAGTATTTTTTAAAAAAAAAAAAAAAAAAAAAAAAAAGTTTACAAGAAGGAAATAAGCTGCCTCCTATAAGAAACAGGCAACAGCTTGGGAATTTATGTCATTTGTGAGATATATTCCAGTTTCTGGGCAGTCACCAATGTTCCAGAATTTTCAGGAGATACTGCACAGTGTGCCTTCCAAGTATCATCTTTATCCACTTGAACTATCCCATCCAACGAAGACAGAATACTTGAGAAACGAATCGGAGCAAAGATTTCTGTTTCTCTTAGTACCATGAACTTCAGATTGATCAAATAAAGATTGCTTCCTTTCTTGCAAAACACATGCTACAAACACACACTACAGCTGCACATGGAGCATTCAGGAAGATGCTAGGATTTTCTTATAGAGCCATTGCATTTCCATTGGAATTGCTCACAGAAAACCACTTTGTCTGAGAAACTCATCCTTTTCTTTCCTTTGAAGAGAAATCTGGTGGTAATCTCTTCCTCCTTGCATAGTGACTGTATTATCCATGGTCGTTTTGTCTGGGGTGGTGGGGGTGGAATTTTAGCCTTTAATAATCTGAGTTTTATAAGTTTTAAATACTGGATCATGTTTAGGATAACACACCCCTTTACTGTGGTGTTTGTGTCATCATTTTTTAATATAATGATTAGACATAGCTTATCATTCTTCCAAGTGAATGCAGGGTGGGAAAGCCCAACCTAAAATGATTTTTCCTATATAAGCACATGCAGAACACCCAGGCAGCAGCTGCTATAAAGCATTAAGTTAGCTTGTGGGGAGTGAGAGAGCTTTCTTTTGATGTTGAATTGCATAAAGAAAGGGTATGGATGGATGGAAGATGAGCCTGTGGCACGTGTGGACCCTGTGATTCTTGCATCTTTAGAGTTATACTCTGACCTTCAAGCCACTCAGCTCAAACAGAAACGTCCCTCTCCTGACCCCATAAGGTGCCACAGAACAAACACAGCACCAAGCGGAGGAGCAGGCTCACATCTGTAACGAATTGCTCAGTGTTTCTTAACGCTTGCCTGCAAAGCTTCAGTAAAAGTAGAAATTTTAAAAGTTTCCTCCAGTACAGCCCATGTAACATTCTGACTATAATTAGTTTGTAAACATCTCATGTCAGCTGGATAGCTTACAGTATCTTTTTATGATATAATTTTATTTTGTTTCAACAAATTTATTTCAACAAATCAAGTTATCTATTACCAGATAGCTTTTACAAATAAAAATAAAATAACAATTAGGCAACTTCTAGAATCTTTTGATCCAGAAAAACAAAATAAAACAAACAAACGAAAAATGACAAATAGGTTTGGGTAACCATTGGGCATTATAGTTAGCAAAATATCATCATGGATAATTATAAACTTAATTGAGCTAAAATACTCGATGTATCCCCCAATACCGTTATATCCAACCCTAGTAGTTTTACCCTTTGTACCTGACCATTCATATTCATATAAAGAAAAGAAACAACAAGTGTCTTAGATACAAACTTGAACACCTCGACTTTCTCGAAAGGAAGGAAGCAGGAAGTGCTATTGCCTTGGTTTTCCTGATGCTGTGAACTTTGTCTCACTGAATCTTTACATAAGACACAAGAAAGCACTAATAAGGTCGGATGCCTGAGGGAACCTTCAGGTCTACAAGAGTCAGTGCCAAGCAGAAACAAGATTTGAATCCAGGTCTGCCTAGCACAACGCCACACTGACTGATGACAGAAGTAATAACTGTCTGACTCAACTCCTAGAAGCCACATGACACACATATGGAAGCAGGTAGAACGTGAGCCTGATGAAGTCTATCTCAGTGGCTGCTTTGGATAAGGTTCTGTATTATTCAAAGGTACTTCTATTTAATGTTCCATTAACATTATTATATTTGAAGACCAGATGTCCCATCCCTGCCTTTGTAACATCAGTAACCTGCTCAGAGGAAACTGATCTGTTTGGGAAAGGCCTAGCAGTGTGTTCTATGGGAGCTGAAGACAACCAATCGCTGTGTGGTCACTGAGTTCAAGCCTGATCCTTGGCTTTTGGAGACCATTTTTCTGTGTGGAACTTAGACTATATATGCCAAACCTGATTCAAAAGTTGCACTTCTGCCTCTATGCTTCTGAGTACAGCACTCAGCCTGCTATGAATCATTTGTAAAGAGATATTTGAAGACTGAATGATAAGCATGGAATTTTAATAGGAATCATTTTTTGAAAAGTAAACTGAAATAAATACTGTTATTTTGTTCATCAACGAAGCAACTTCTAGTTTCCATGCTTGTCTTCACTAAGTTGCATAGCCTAGCTTTGTTTTTTTGTTTGTGTGTCTATGTTGTCATAATTTATTGTGATTTTACTGTGTGTGTGTTAAATCATGTATATGAGCCAAAAGACCAAAACCTTAGACGTAGGAAGATGTCTCAGTGATCAAGAGAACAGAATATACACTGCTCTTACAGAGAACATAAATTCTGCTCCCAGAATCCACATCATATGATGCAGAGCTGCCCAAGTCCAGCTCCAGGGGATCTGATGTCCTCTTCTAGGACTCCAAAGCATTACACTCATGTAAACAAACCCACGCCTGCCACATACACATCTCTAATTGAAATATTTCTGAAGAACAAAATTTTATCTTTTGTTATTCATGGTCTTTCTAGAACTGGAGAGAAGGTGGCAGCAGGCCACAGCAGACAGCTGTACAGACTGCCATCACAGCTGTCACTGTCCGCAGCCACACAAACTGCCATCACAGTTGTCCCTCACTACAACCACATAGACTGTCATCACATCTAGACTTCTTATGCCATTAAGTAAAGTGTCCAGTGTCAAGAATTGCTTACATCTTGTTAAGTCATTAACCAAAGTGACCCCACAGAACTACTCTAACATCACAGGCTACTGGTTGCTCTCGAAAACCTGGGGGTAAGTCCCTATTTCCAAAGACAACATTTACTTATGTCATGAAAAACAGAGAAGACAACCTGGTGTCTAGCTAGAGACTTCATCTATACTGAATAGTATTTGTGGTACTAGAAGGTACTCAGCATGCTACCAAAAAGGAAATGTAACCATCCACATCTCCCAGATCCACACCCTTCAACCTATAACAGAGATCCTCCTGCAAACTCAGTAGTGACACTAATGTGAAGGGAGGAACCATCCATTTGTTACTCATTGAAGCTAAGGCCTAATAGAACTCATACATGACATTGCTAAAGTGGCCAAGAACTTGAGACTAGATAGGCCATGGGTCTATGAGGAAAATTATTATGAGGCTGCTAAAGGAACATAGCAATAAAAATGACTCCTAATAACATACCGTTACACCCATAGATCACTGTCTTATGTCAACCCTTTCCTGGTTATAGCACCAAGACATAATAGATAAGAGAAAGTAGAGATAAATTAATCTTCGTGGAAGTGAAAGATTCTGTTCATTAAAGACAACATCAAAAAGTGAAAGGGTCTCCCCTGTCAATCACAGATGCACACAATGCCAATCAAAATGCCAATCGATACATTTGTCAATCAAGATGCCTGCAATAGATGCATCTCGAGTATAGAAGCAACACAACTAACAAAAAAGTACTGGCAACGGATCTGAATGGACACTCTTGAAGAAATCCAATGTGCACATGAAGTGGTATTCAGCATTATTAACTATGAACAACATGCAAAGCAAAACCAGAATGAAACATCACTTTGGACGCACAATGACAGCTTTAATTTACAAAACACAAGGGCAAGCGCATCAGACACAAAGAAAAACTGAAAACTGTATTCATTGCTGGTTAGAATGTGAAAAGGTACAATCTCTCTGGAAAGGAGTTTGACAGTTCCTTTAACTGTTAAACACATTTAGCTTGTGACTCAACCTCTCCGCTTGTGAATGTATAGCCAACAGTATGTTCACAAAAATATACTCACAGCAGTGGCAAGTACGAGCAAAATGTGGAAAAACAATTGGTGTATAGCCACAGAATACAGTATTTTCTGGCAGTATGAAGAAATAAAGAATTGACTCATGTGTCTACACAGTTCAACATCCAAAAGAATATGCTACATGAACCAAACCACATTAACATGAAATTTCCAAGATATGTATATTGAAACTAAGGTTTGAGTGCCTTGGGCAGAGTTGAGAAAGTTTGGGAGAAATCAAAGGTCATAGCTAATGGCTCTAAGATTTCTCATTTGAGTGTGGAACGATCTACAATTGTGATAACGCTGTTCAATTATACTATATACTACTGAATTGTGTGCCTGATATGAATGTATATGAATTATATGCCAGTAAATAGATCTTGAAACACAATTTACTACAGTAGCTACTCAGAAGATGAATCTTCTTTGTGACCACAGATACAAGGATACATTTTTATACCAAGGATACATTTAACATGTCTTTTATATATCGACATATTGAATAGCCAGGGGTGTAAGAAATACTGAAGGAATACCCAATCCTCACATATAAGTGTCTTGTGTATAAAGCAGATTATGAAATGAGTGGATTGTAGATAAATGGTAATACTAACTGCAAGAACATGTCAATTTCTGAGATTTTTCATTTTCATTTAAAATCCAATTCCAAATCTATTTTTCTGAATGAACTGCACATTTCTGGATGAGAAATTCTCCCTTTAACTGCTTAACAATAGACTCAATCGTCCTTTAATCTGTTCAAAGCCACGGGGAGTAGGTTGTATCCTCCTCACTAATTCTGATATCTTTGCTGTGGTTTGGACCTTAAATGGACCCTAGTGGTTCTTATTCCTCAGAATGGCGTGAAAAGGGGGAGGTGGAAACCTTATGACGTGGGATGCAATGTGCAGTACCTGATCACTGAGACAGACCTTTGAAGGAGACAGCAGGACTCTACTCTTCATCTTCCTGGCTGTCCTAATAAGTATTGAGCTTTGCTCTACCCTACGGTCCCCATCATGACAATATAGCTTCATAGGCCTAAAGGCAATGGAGTCAACGAATCATGGATTAGAACCTACAAAACTAATCTACCCTCCCCTTTCACTATTGATTATCTCAGGCATGTGCTGCAGTAATAAATTACTATCTGACACATTGCTTACACACCTTAAAACCTGACGGCTCTCAGCCTTGAGTCCTAGGAAAAGGAGAATGTGAATAGGGGTCCCAGACCATGGACTGTTGGGATAGAAATAGCCTTCAGAAAAGAAAAGGCTTAACCCCTTTTATATCACTTGTCCAATGCCAACCCTGAGCTCCAGCATGCCTTTGTCTCAGTGAGTTGCTGCGATGAATAAAGACAGAATTAGACCAGGTCTTCTGAGACCTGGTGCACCCTTCTTTTTACATCATATTGTCGTTTAAGGCACAGATGGCCTTAAACTCACAGAGATCTACCTACTCCTGCTTTCCAAGTGCTGAGGTTAAAGGCATACACCACCATGTCCAGGAACTTGTTCCATGTTTCTTCCGTCCTCTACAAACTGCTTGAGTGGCAATCTCTCACGTGACGTATTTTTAAATGACGGTAGCTATCCATTTAAACACCCTTCCTTCCTGATAAGCTATTGAACCAATGCAAGTCATATACACAGACAACTTCACATTAACACTGAGAGCTTACTAAGCTTGGATTCTAAATACTAGTTAAAAGTATGTCTCTTTTCAAACTTTGAAAACTCTTCTCAACCCAAAGAACTACAGAGAATTATATTTCCTCTTTCTGAATTAAAATTACTCCATGCTCGTGTAAAGCAGGGCTATTCAAGCACTCTTCGATAACAAAGAACTAAGAGCTATGTGGCGTGATCTCACATTTTATCAACCAGCATTTGGGTCGTTTGTGATGCTTGTTCTCTAAGGCATAACTATTTTTAATCTCATCTGTGAGAAACCCAGCATAAGGTTAGAGTTGAATCTCCCAAGTGCCAGTAACTTTGAAAACATCTTTCCAAAGAATACTCACGATATGCTCTAACTCTTTGTGACAGGTAATTTTACTTGTGTACTTCACTGGATTAAAAAAAAATTAAATTAGAAAATATCATCCATTAATGAAACACATCTTTGGGTGTAGCTGTGAGGATACTGCCACAGGTTTAATAGAGAAGGAAAGATCTACCCATAAGGTAAGCTGTATCATCTCAGAGGTCTGCGACTGAAAGAAAGGGGTGAAGGAAAAACACAGCCGAGTGCCAGCATTGCCTGCTTTCGAATTTTTGGTCCATGGAGATTCATAGGGTCCTACTACCGATCCTGCTCTTGTTTCTGTACCCCTCCACGCCTTCCCTACCATGATGGACTGGATCCTTATAAATCAGAAGCCAAAGTAAACCTTTCCTCCCTTTAGTTGTTTCTTCTGGGTATTTGGTAGAAGTGATTAAAAAAAAAGTACTAATACACATAATTTTCTTGATTTTAAAAAGCAAGTGTAAGTGTATTTCATGTTTTCATGAGTCTTTATTATCTTCACTAAATCAGTCGATAAATATTAATTAACAGCGGAAATACAGATCTACATCAGACGTAATTTTTCAGTGTTTAGAGCCAAGCATTTCCTGTAACTAACATGAGAATAAGACATTATTCACTCAGAAAGTCCACATGACTTCTCTTTGACAAAGTCAAGTTTTCATTTCTCACGAAAAATATTATAATTAAATTTTAAAATTACTTCATTGTCTTCTTTAATACTCCTGTAAAATATTAGCTCCATTAATCAGCACATGATTCTGTTTTCCCATAGTATACCCTCACTATCTAAAGAGTGCTCAGGGTTCTGGATAAGGTGGCACTCAACCCATTTGTTAAATTAGGGTTACTCAAATAAATGGTATTGCTAACATAATGTCACCAGGTGCTTTGAATGTACAGAAACTACGAGAAAATCTTTATGGACTTCAACGTTTTTCAGTACTAAACAGCATTAATGGACAGCAATCACTGACATTTCTATTTTATAAACAAGCACCAAGTTCTAACACATAAAGTAAAATATCCAAACTCTCTCATGCAGAATGTTTAGGGGCCTCAAACAAGTCACACACTCTAAGGTAGCCATAATAATGCTAAAATTATTCTTAGCGATAATAGCATCACCAAGCAATTGCTATAACACAAAGTTTTAAGTATGCATATAAATTCTAATCTGACTAATCGTCATAATAATGTCATAGATCAGAACATACTATCTAATTTAGTTCTTTTGCAAAATCATGAATCAATTTCCTGACTGAATCAACTTAAGAGGCAGTGTTCTTAGTTTGGGGCTGTAGAGTCTTTTTTTTAGTCTATGCTTTCTTGACACCACTGCATGGGCAGAACATCACAGCAGTAGAAGTTGTGGGCAGAGAAGAGTTGTTTACTTCATGGTAGCCAGAGAACATAGAGGAATTCAGGAAAGGGACAAGAATAAGATACCCCAAAGTATTTGCCCTACTGACCTACTTTCTCCGGCTGTGTCTTGCCCTCTAAAGTTTTATTACTGCTGCTTCCAAAAGACCAAATATTCACACATGAGCCTGTAGGGGGACGTTTTATAATTAAATTGTAGCAAGAACACAAGTATATTTATTCTGCCCTCCTTTTGTTTGTCTCAATTTTTAAGAACTTTTCCTTATTGACTCTATAAGTGAGAAGATAAAGAAGAAAGGTAAATTTGCAACTTTCTCAAAAAAAAAGTATTTAAAGTTCTAACTTAGGTAGAAGCCTGGCTAAAGCTCAAAATACAATACAAGTAGTTTTTTATGTTGTTGTTTTAAACAACCAAAAGATGCTACCAAATAGACATTATTATAACATTTTCAAAATAGGTATAATCATCCCCATTTCATCAATGAAAAGCAGTCTGGGGAAAAGAAATAAAAAGGCCTTTCGAATGCATGAACTCAGAATTCACAGTACCAAGATTTGAACTCAAATCGTGACTCCAATACAAATATATCAACTATCGATACTCATACTGTCTAGGAAAAAAATTAGTACATATAGGACTTGGTAATATCCATGGCTTCAGGCATTACCTGGGATAATAGAAGATACTGTTATCATGTTTGAGAGGATGTCCAGAGTGTAAAAGTACAGCTAGAATTTTTGAGTGTTAGCACATGCACCACAACATATCTGAAGTTAGTCAGAGCCCAGATCGTAAGCTGTGTTTTTCAATGACTCCAGCATGAGTCACTTGACTCCCGTGTCTGCAAAACTGATTTGAGAGAAATCTATTGGCTTAATGGGTACACTGAGGTGTGGCTGAAAGTCAGTGTTTAAGATAGTTTAAAGATAGTACTTTAAAAATTAGAAATGAACAACTGAAAAAAATAGATAAATAAGTACAAATATAATTTGCCGGGGATGGGGGGGGTTGGGAGGTCATTGCAAACAAAATTCCAAGAAATTCTTATTAAATTGAGGAGACATCCAAAGCAGCATTGCAGACAACCTCAAAATGAGATGATCCAAATGCATCTGCATTCATTCACACATTAGACCCCCTACAAACTGCCACAAGAAACTAGAGCCATGTGAGTTCCAAGGTATTATCCTATCATCAGTAATTCATATCAATTAATAGCAATTAAAGACACTACTGCAAACTATAATTCTACTTCTGGATGAATAGATACAGTTTAGAGGTAAATGAGCCCCCATGTATATTAAAGCTGCCCGGCTAAAAATAACACCACGTTTATTGCATTTTGGTGACAGTCATGGGTGCTCCCAATGAGCATATAGCCACGAGCAACAATTTCAAATTTCAGTTTGATTGGGTAAAGGCAGACACTGAGGATAACTGCTGTGGTTTGAATCTGAAATGTCATCGACAGACAGGCTCATGTTTTCAATGCCCAGCTCCCAGCCTGTGGTGCTATTTTAAAATCTGTGTATCCGTTTGGAAGTGGGGCTGGATGGCTGAAGTCACTAGGGTCTGAACTTTGAAGAGTATATCTGCCTCTAGAGATCTCACTCTGTCTCTTTATGTGCCAAGAAGAACTACTACAGCCACAGACTCCCAACAGCAAGCCTTCCTCTATGCCTTCCCCACCATGATGGACTGAGACACGTTAAACCATGAGCCACGATAAACCATAAACCTGCCCTCCCTTAAATTGCTTCTAGGCAGTATCTTATCATCTTGAGGCGGAACATAACTGTTGTAATAAAGTAAACAGAAAGCTTGGATAACTGTTCCTTCATTTGACAGCAACTAACTGGGATAATCCTGTAACGAGCAAAACAGAACACAGAACAAATTTTGTGTGTTTTGCTACGAGACATGAAGGGGGAAGTTACACTGTTTAAACACTAGGAGTCAAGATGAACGTTAATCAAAAAGGGAGCTCAGAAAAGCTTTTAGGGAGGCAAGTGAGGTAGGGAGACCTTACCAGGTCTCTACAGTGTGTATGCAGAGCAAGCACAGCCACTGGTGACCTTACATTCAACAGAATGACTCGATTTCTCTGCATTGCACATCTGTTTTTACGTATTGGTGTCACACCTACAAATTAAGGATGCTGTTGTTGCTGTTCTGGTCCTCACCTTAGGACTTGCAATTCCCCCACAGTCCTCTTGCCCACTTATTCCTTTCTGCTGAGTGAGTTCCTGACTGACTACATGTCTAGAGCCATACTTGGTCCTCTGCACTGAGGTCAGTGAGATTCAGCTACATGAGCAGACAAATGAGGGCAGATATATATCAGCTCCCCTCAGATTAAAATAGTGAATTGATTGAATGCATAAACAAATTTGATTGTTTTAACTGAGGTGAAATGTGCTTAAAAGTCTTAGTACCGTTGTGTCAAGTGATATTTATGCAACTGCACTGTTTTCTAAAACACCCACTTAAATATTAATCATATCTATATAATATGATAGTCTTTTGCAGATTTACCAGATCTCTTATTACATAGATGCAAAAGTTTTG
The DNA here is from genome assembly GCA_030674055.1 of Rhabdomys pumilio. Lineage (NCBI taxonomy): Eukaryota > Metazoa > Chordata > Mammalia > Rodentia > Muridae > Rhabdomys > Rhabdomys pumilio. Next base: position 44,867,201 of record JANHMN010000019.1, read on the forward strand.
TTAGCCAGATTCTATATCTGCAAATATTAGCCCCAAAACTAAATTTAAAAAAATACATCTGAAGTTACACTAATAATGAAGAAAATCTCCTAAAATATTATATATACAATATATGCACAATGTAATATAAACAAAACTTACACTAGTATGGAATGTAAGATTGCTGTCAAGTGGGAGGAAACACCAAACAAACACGTTTGTCTTTGAACTCAAACTTGCTAATTCCACACATTATTTTTTAAGACTTTAAGTTTCACAGCTCTGTATAATCCATAAAACACAAGTGGTTTTTTTGTCAGTAATTTATAGGTAGAAGTATAAGGCCTAAAATTAATATTTACCTATGAAATATTTTAGAAGGTTTATTTAATTTTAAATAAATTACAGTCATAAACATGGTACATATGAAGGTTATTAAAGGTTACTCCCTGTAGCAATTTATATCTTTTCTGTAAAAGTCACTATAATTAGTAACCATATATTTATATGTTTGATTATGTCTATCTTCTATTCTAAACCAAGAAAGTTTCCAACCTAAAATTGACTGAAATTCTTGCTGCAAAGGAAAACAGTACACACTCAGTAGAAACTATATCTTAATTTTTGATCTTTTTCTGATACCTAATAGGATACTATCTGAGATGCTGAGCAGTGACATGAGTGGCTTCTAGTCAGTCATCATTGGTGAGACACAGCCTGTACTCTATACTGCAGAATTGATGAGCTGCTGTATTAGGTGGATCTGATGTATTAAATGCAATTTATACGAGATATTTTTGAATAACTAATACATGACAATGCATTAGTCAAATGAAAGAGTATTTTAGCCGGGCGATGGTGGCGCACGCCTTTGATCCCAGCACTTGGGAGGCAGAGGCAGGCGGATTTCTGAGTTCGAGGCCAGCTTGGTCTACAGAGTGAGTTCCAGGGCAGCCAGGGCTACACAGAGAAACCCTGTCTCAAAAAAAAAAGTGAAAGAGTATTTTAGCTAACTTCTGAAAACAGGGAATGAAAAGATTAACTTAGTGCTTGAGATTCCCAGCTCAAGTTCTGCATAAATGACTTGAAATCTACGTATTTTCCAAATAAGTCCTCATCTCCTATAATCACAGTACCTGTGTTTCAAATCCTTGTATGTTGCTTATTTATAACAAAATAATTCTCTGCCTTACAGAATTCCTTCTCTGAAAGTAGTTCATTGGTGGGAAGGAATAGGCTCAAGAAACTTAGGGTGGGGTATGGGACAGCCCAGTGAAGCTTGGGACAGTGACCTACTCAATGCTGGTGGGTTTTCTTTGCCGCTAGAAGAAGACTTTCTATAGTGTCTGAGGAGGTTAAACCTGCCAAGCCTAAAAACCTGTATGATGAGGTAAGATTACTCAAGTGGAAAATCTTATCAAAGTTTGTGCTTGGAAAAACAAAACAAAACCAGACTTCTTGATGCTCTGCAGAGATTCATGACATCATGGAGGAATTGAGAGGTATAGTGGTAAATTCCTACCACCCTTTCCAGTTAGTTCACCTATACAATTATGTGGGCCTTTCCATACACACTGAGTCTCCAGAGATCTAATAATGTAAAACACTTTAGCAAATTCCCTCCAAGGTAAAACAGATGTCATACGTGCCCCTTATGTCTTCTCCAAGGAAGCATAATGTCTAATAAGCCCATAGATTTAGAAAGCAACAGATTGTTAACTTGTGTGTGCTTCTCTAGCCCACTTACTGAGTGATCATAAAAGCTGCCAGTTTAAAGTATGTCTGTGAATAAGGGAAGACGCCACAGAAAGACAAGGCTGCCTGGAACTTATAACTCATCAGATCTGATAGAGCTTTAAGTCCCAGCAGCTGACAATGATCCTGGTTGGAGGGCACCCTATAAGTGAGTCATAATGAACCCCAAGGACTCTTCTACAGATAACTACCCTCCTTTAGAGGAATAGCATCTGTTTAGCTTTTTATTAAGTCTTAATAAACCATGGGTCATTATAAGAATTTTAAACTAACTGTTGGACCAACTAACTAGTACAAAGAACTTCAATACTAAACAAAAGCCATCTGTATAAGACTGAACTCAAGCAATTCCCAATGACACAAATAATTTACTTCAGGAGCTAGGCCACAAGTTTATAGTCTATACTACTGTCTAACTATCTTCTTTCCTATCAGCTCACACATATGGCTCCATCAGGAGTCAGCTATAACACAGTGACAGGAAGAGAAGCTTTAGTCTGCCTTATAAACCTTTGTGCACAATATGTAAACACTATAGGCGAGTAAATAGCTACTGTAATACAGCTGCTTTCGAATGCATCCCTGAGGATAGTGTGGGTCACTCTACCAGACAAAGAAATGTATTGGTGTGGCTACTTGAGAGCAAAAACAATAATGAATGGTTGGCACAAAGGTTTGTATTTAAGACTACCAGCTCTGGCTGTGTACCCAGTTCTAGAGAAAAGACGTATAATTATGAGCACTTATTTCATCATGTGTGTGTAGTTTGCTTTTGTCTTCTCTTTAAGCATTTATCATCTAGCCTTTATTACGCACAGCTATTATAGCTGTGTCATAGTGCTAACGTAACATGACGTATAGAATAATAAATATCAACCAATGGCAATATTCTCTTCTCAGACATGGCTAGTATAGTTTTGGTAATAAAACACACCTCAAAAGGGTTATATCGTATTACAGAAGATTGACTTCTTCATTGCTCCTGAGATTAAAGGTGGTTTAAGAAAAGGCATAGGAGTGCTAAGGTGACGAAGGTTAGACTTTGATGACAAATCCATGAGTTAGTTTGTTGAGGTCATTGTCTTCACTTATCACAGGCTGACTTGGGTGTTGTGAAATAGGTTGTAGACATCATAGCATCTGTAGTCAACTGACTCGAAGAAGTTTACCTTTAATAATTAGGGTGGGCCAGAAACAATCACTTGAAGGGCTTGAGAGCAGAATGCAGGTTTACTAAGGTGAAATTCTATTGTGGAGAGACATTTCAACCATTGCTCCCCAGTTCCTGGCCAGTCCTTCTGCCAGCTCACAAATCACTTACTTTGTGACCACTTGCAAAATTCCTTGTAATTTTTCCCCTTCTAGAGTTTATTCGCTGATGTGCCTGGACGGATACAGTTATGCTCACATTGTGAGGATAATGAAGAAAGGATGAGTAGAGCATATGAAAATTATTTAAAATATGAGATTTTTCTATAAAAACATTAAGGCTGTTTAATCTTGACTTCCTGAGGAGTATCAAAATCACAGTATATATATATATATATATATACACGCACACATATATATATTAATATATGTTTCTCTGTATACATATATATATATATATATGTATACAGAGAAACTGAGAAAGTAAACCCTCATTTACCTATTTATTTTTAAATTAAAGGTTATTTACCTACACGGATAATAACCTGCCCCAAAGCTGTACAGAACATCAGAATTCAAAACATCAGGTTCCATGAGATGCAAGTAATTAAATAATCATTTAAATGAACTGCCATTCCATAATCACCATTGAATCACTTTTTTGAAAAATAAGATATTTCTACATTTCAAAACTTCATAGCAACCTAGTAAAACAATTTTTTTTAATATAGATATAGCACCAGAGAGATGACTCGGTCCTTAAAGAACTTGCTATTCTCGTAGAGGCACTGGGGTTGGTCAATCACCCATGTCACATGACCATATACAACTTTAGTTTTAGACGATCTGTTGCCCTTTTCTCACCTCCACAGGCATCAAACATGCACACCATGCACATACGTACATGAAGATACTCAACACATGCACATAATATAAAAACAAATAAATATTGTTAAAAACAAAGCATGAGAATGCTTGAATCTTGTTTTGAAGGAAAAGGATATTTTACATTGTTCATGGATACATCAGTATACATAAGGCCCAACAAGAGAAGGATGTTTAAAGCAAAACTGGAGTGATTCAGTGTCCAGTATCCTTCTGCTCTTTGGCAGTAAAAAAATTTGGAGTGACAGTCCCTGCCAGGAAAAAGGCCAATGACACTCATGTCACCATAAGGAAATGAGCTCAGCAGCTTCCACGGTTTCTCTTCCTCTGCAAGCAGTAAACAACCACCTGCCACCATTCTTTTCTCTGACAGATGACCTCTCCCCAAGGATAAATCCAGAAAGCACAGGAGTAGCACATCCATGGTTCATGTGTCACTTAACCTAGGCTGCGTCTGAGCAGTTCTGTCAGGAATTTTGACCGTTTTGCAAGCTACTAAAGCTTCCCGTGATGAAACTGGCCAGGCTAGTCCCAAGTTGCCTTTTAATTATCTTCATTAGTAATAGGGTACATATACTGACTAACACACTTGTGTCTTACACTTCTTGGAAAAGAGTCATGTGACTTCTAAATGAAGAATTTTAAAGTTGGTATCTGTGATACCGACTGCTATCCTTGCTCCAACAACCCTCAATCTTCATAACTGATAAACATGAAATAGCACAGCTTTTATGATACAGTGACTTCACAGAATGTAGCCTCTGCTTTAGCACCCTGGATGGCTCACTATGCCCTCCACTCAGGCTCAACCCTGGAGCCTCAGCATCTATGGCCAGACTTCTTTGGTTATCTGCCCAGACATCATCTTCCTCCAGACTCTGTGTCACCATGGCCAACCCACATGCTGGGATACCATCTGCTGAGCTTTCCTGGTTCTCATGGTCTCCAACCTCTTGGCTGTCAAATCCACTTCTGTTGTGATCATCTTCTGCCCTCCTAAGGACTCCACTGACTTACTTGGACACTCTTCCATCAGTTAAAGTAAATTACAATTCCAGGCACTTCTTGCGCTCTGAAGCTGACACAAACGGACACATCCCACTACCACCAAACTCTTCAGTGATGTTATACTAGTCTCTGCCCTGTTTCTAAATCAGAAAACACTCCAATTGAACACGTTTCAAGCATAATGGAAACCGATGGTTGTTTACTAGTTTCTAGTAAATGATAAGACGTGTGCCAGCCCGTGCTAAAGAACTCTGATAAGAAGTGGAAAGTTCTCACAGATAAACAGAGGTAAAAAAAATTAGTCATCGAGTTAGCATTGCAAACAGCCTGCTATCCAAAGCACATATATAAGGACATAACATTAGCCCCTTAGCATGGAAACAAAATGTTCACACAATTAGGAAACTATTTTCAAAGCAGTTATAGGTTTTTGTCAACATGTACGAAGCTATGAAAGATATAAATACTTTATCATGCTTTTAAAACAGTTCTTTGGTTTGGCAAATAGTCTTTGGATTACAAAAAAAAAAAAAAAAAAAAAAAACTGAAAAATACAATCATCAGTCAGTGTTAGACGCTATTGCCATGCATTGATCAACATAAGTTTAATAAGTTAAAGATGTATTGAAAACAAACAGCCTTCGCCGGGCAGTGGTGGCGCACGCCTTTGATCCCAGCACTTGGGAGGCAGAGGCAGGCGGATTTCTGAGTTCCAGGCCAGCCTGGTCTACAGAGTGAGTTCCAGGACAGCCAGGGCTACACAGAGAAACCCTGTCTCGAAAAACCAAAAAAAAGAAAAAGAAAAGAAAACAAACAGCCTTAAAGTGATATGACCTTCAAACTGGAAAAACTTCATAAACATCATAGCAAGTAAGAGTAAACAACAATAATTAAATAGTCACATAAGGAAACATTCTGTATACGATACAACAATGAGTTTTTCTTTAATAGCCTTAGGAGAGAAACACTAATGTCAGTTTCATTTTACAGATAATACCCGAGGCCCGTAACGGTTAAATGTTTTGCCTGAGTCCATGTAGCTCAAAATGGAAGCAAATAAAACTCAAGACTGGCAGTTCACGACTTGGCTTACTGCACTGTGATTTGCCTCTGAGTGATTTCAGAGACTACTGAAGCCAGACAGTGCCAAAGCATGTTAGGAAAGAGATTCAATTTCCAATTTTCAGGTTCTTTCCCAAAAATCCCCATGAGGTTTAAACGTTCACCATGCAGTAGAAATATTATAAAATTCCATGTAGCAGACTACTAATTGATACAAGCAAAAACAAAAGAGGAATTACAAATTGCTGCTGTAATCACCAATTCATGTGACGAGCTTAAGCTATGGATATGCATTTAAATTATACCAAGAGACTCCACACGCTTCTTGAGAGGTTCATGTTGGAGATGCCTCTGGAATCAGCTCACAGAGTTAAACCATGTTCTCCATTACATACCAATAATAAGGGAGCCACATACTAAATTCAATATGAGATATCCTTCACATATATGCAATGTGGCTGTGACCTTGAAGGACTGCTATTTAGCAATCATAGCCATACATAGAATTGTTATTTGCTTGACATCTCTAGGACAATGATGTCACTCTGGGACAGTGACGTCTTCTTTCTAGTTACTGCCTTGACCTTCTAAGGCTGTGCATTTACATATACAGTTTTCTACCGGTGAGGTTTTTAATAATTACCAAAGCAACATTTATGATGTTTGCAAAGTAAGGTAACAGTCTGACAGGTTATTCAGCTATTTTCTGTCCTTGAGTATCTGTATATTAGAATTTTATCTGAAGAGAATATAAATGAAACCTGATACTTAATCAATGACAGCAGTTATTGCAGTGACATGTGATTAAAAGTGACAGCTATTGCTTTTAACATGCTATATAACTTATGTCAAATACACTATTGTTTTAAAATTCTGTTGCCAATATGCTGGTCAAGAACACTTATTTTACTTATTTTATAAATATGTAAAACATCTTTAAAATATTAACAAATTTGAGGTGAATTTAACTCAAAAATTAGTTGCAATACTTTTAATCTTAGGAGATACACTGGTGTCAAAGTTTAAACCGAACTGTGATAAAGACTTATTTGCCACAGTACCATGCATCATTAATGATACAAACTCAATGTTTACTTACAGCCCAGAACTGCAATAAAGGAAACTGCAGGCCTTGGTTGCAGCTACAAACTCATGTTTTTCAAGCTGACATCGTTGGTTCTGTCTCCAGAAGAATGTTGACATACCCCAAGCCTTTCTAGAAATGGATATGTCACGTCATTAATTATCCCCAAATCAAAACAACCGTGAGGCAGAATGTTGCTGAGAAGTCCCTAAGTAGGCTACGAACCCTCACGACCGGTGAATTCCAATTTGACAAACTATATCCTCCTCTGTATTGGAACAAATGGGACAGACTACTTCACCCAGAGGGAACTGGCAGTTAGGTTAGATTCATAAAGCAGGAGAGGCAGTCAAATGGGAAGCAGTGACACATTGAAGCTATATTTTTACCACCCATCCTGAAATCAGAAAAGCAGGCAGTTTATTTTGATGAGGGAGCTCTAAGGATTCATCATATTCTCTCTTTTCTTTCACACATAAGAAACATAATAAATAAAGAAATGAACCAAATACTTTTCGTATTTTATCCTATGCAACTGCTGTTTGATTATGAAATCTGGGCTGTGAGCTAGAGGACCATCATTAACCCAGCTACATAACCTAAAGGAAAACTCCAGATCAAAATAAAAACAACCAGTCCCATTAAGATCAAACATTGCTGCAGACATGGTTGGCTGGTTAAATATCAGAGCCATTTGTAAGTACATCATTTTGGGGATTGCCGTGGACTTGAAAAATCTTTTTCATTAACTAGATTTTGTTTAACAGAAAATGTTTGCAGCCTTTCAAGTGAGACCTAGCGTTGTCCTGAATAATGAGTCCGGTAGTGCATGACACACTAGGAGAGAAACAAAGCACTCCGCCCCTGTAGCCTGAATATGAAAGCAAACAAGTGTGTTGATTGGCAACAGCTAGTGTGATTCACTTAGGGAAGGTTCCCTGGTCTATTTTTGCTTATGTAACAGATCAGTTGACTAGGTGGAGGTCTGTGATCAGTTGACATTTGATTTAAAAGTGACATGTCAAGCTTGTTGGTTTCATTTTGCCTGTGTAAAAGTTGTGGGTACAGATAAACCTCAGGCACAAGAACTCGTGTTTATTTTGAGAAAGTCAATTCACCTATTATCATCTCACTTTCTTTTTTTTTAAATTGGATATTTTACTTATTTACATTTCAGATGCCATCCCCTTTCTCCATTTTCCCTCCCTGGAAACCCCCTATTCCATCCCCCCTCCTCCCTTTTGCTTTTATATCATTTTAATTACATGCAAGTATTAAGGTCAGTTCTAGGTTGAGGGTCTAGCAATACAATGGATGCAAATAGTCAAGGAACAAGCAAGACAATAAACACAAATAGTCAAAGAGCAAGCAAGGCATTAAACCCAATTACGTGAACATTCCGGTGATCACTGTTTCTAAGGGCTTTTCAGGCTGACCAAAATATCTGAGCCTACTTCTCTGTCCTAGCCCAAAGTCATTTTCATGTCTGAAGCCTACTTCCTTGTTCTATCCTAAAATTTAGATTCCTGCCTGAAATTACTTCTTTGTTCTAGCCTAATGTCAAATTCCTGCCTGAAGTCCACTTCCTTGTCCTTGGCCAATTTCATATTCCTGCCAAGCAGCCCATTTCTTTGGCATTGGACCATGTCAGATTCTTGCCAAGCAGCCCCAAAGGCTCTCTGCCTCTCTCCCTTTTTTATTTTATAAACAAGAATGAGCCTATCTTAGGTTGTTCTGCCAAGAATGCCTTCCTTACCCATCATGGAATATGCATTATCAAAAGCAATGCACTTGTCTTAGGCTGGTAAAGCTCTGTGCAGAATCTTACCTGTTTTTGGCTTGCAAGACTGTTAATTTAATAACTTTATCTGGTGGTCCATTTTCAGGTTCAAGCCATGTACTTTGGCTGCCAACATGTTGATGTTGTTAAAGACAAGTTTTAACACAATGGGCAGAACAGACAGTTTGACTCTCCATATGACTTGTAGGATCTTGTCTTAATTTATTCACTATTTCCAACTTCCCATCTACTTTAAATCTTATCATCTTCAAATGGCTTCAGTAGTTACAATATAGAAACCCATACATTTAGGATACTATGGAAGTTAATCATCACTGTCAAGTAGATTTAAAGTCACACTAGAAACACACCTTTTGGTTTCTGTGAAGTAGTTTCCAAGATCTAACTGATGTGGGAAATGCCACACTTGAAATGTACAGTCCCATTGCATGGGCCCAGATTGAGTAAAGATGCAAAAAGTGAATTAAGCATTGGCATTTAGCACTATGATGCCTCCTGACTCTAATGAGCCTCCTCGTGTTTCTACTACCATGTCTTTTCCACTATGATGGGCAGTGTACTCTCAAACTGTGAGCTGAAACAAACCTTCCTTCCCTTCCTTATTTCTTGGAAGGTATTTTTTTTTCACGACAACAAGAAAAGTACCAATTCTTTAGCAAATAACATCCTGTCATTGTGAACCCTCTTAAGAGGTAAGAAGGAGAGTGGACATGAATAGCAAATGCTTGCAATTCCAAGTGATACACAATTCCAAAAGGAGAGCAGAGCTACAAAGACAGAACCTCACTTATCATAAAAACAATGTAAAAAAAAGTAGGTGCTTTTTTCAAATTTAAAATATGCCAGTCAAAACAACATATTGAGATTATTATAGAAGTGTATGTGAAAAAACTGCTCACGATGGTTCTGCAAGCTGATTAACTGTAGCACTGTACTAAAAAGGAAGTTTCAGGACTATCACAATAAAATGTATCCCTTCTCAGAAGTGGGAGTTGATTTTATTCTTTACTCTCTGTATTGCTGAAATGTCACAAGATACAATTCACAAAAGTTCCTTGACTGGCAATGGGTTAATGTTACAATAAAATTAAGTTGAAAATCTGGTAGGTCAAAAATTGTGCAGCACAGTTAACCTATAAAACACTAAGGCTTAGAAATGTCACTGTAGAGCCTTTATTGTTTCTTTCGTGGTTGCATGGTTGACTGGAACCTGTAGCTTACTGTTGCTGTTTATATAGCCAGGGTGTTGTAATACATAGTGCCATTCCAGAAACACTAACATTGAAAATTCAGAATATAGCTGCTAATGAATACGTATCACTTTCACATCATAAAGTAGAAAAATTGCGAATTAAACCATCTTGAGTTGGACACATGCTACATAAAAACCACATAGATTGTTATACACAAAAGCAAAGTGAGCTCATCAAAGGCAAACTGGAAGAAGGAGCATTAAGCGTGGAATGGCTCATTTACTGTAACTGGTAAGCATGTTTAACACCAACAGCTCATTGAGTTTACACGGCAACAGACTGTTCCTAACTGTTTTATTTGCCTTCTGTTAGAATGAATGATCTGGGAATAGCTCAACCACTGAGTTCTTTTGGAGTTCTCAATGACTAATATAACTTGTTCAACGATTGATAACCACAGCATGATGGATAAACAGGAATTGATTGCAGTACAGCAATCCTGATTCTAGCAAACCCAAAGTCATTCAACATGCACTAGTAAGCTGCCTTTGAACAGGTTGTAACATATTCCATCCAATCAAGATTTCTTTTGATGTAACAAACCAGAGTTGACAATCTACATCCCTTGACATAATCCAAAATCTACAGGCTAAGCTAAAAAGAAATTAAAATTGTTCATAAAATAAACACATAAATTAAAGCTTTATCCTCTTTTCTTTTTATTGTTTAAATATTGTTGTGTATATGCACACATGTGCACAGAGGTTGGAGGACTATGTTCAGGAGTCATTTCTCTTTTTCCCCTGTGGCCTCAAGAGACTGAACTCATGTTGGCAAGCTTGGTGTGGCAAGTGCCTTTGCCCACTAAGCTCTAAAACTTTTATTATTATCAACATCAAATTCATCAGTGTACAGTGATGGTGATAGCTTTCCCTTTCACATTAGCTTTGGGACTCCAGCCTTGAAAAATTAAAGTTCCTCTAGATTGAAGTGAAATTGTCATCTTTCTTGCCCCATACATGACAATAATAAGACCAGGAACATTTTCTTTCAAATTTTATCACCATACCACTCCACTGCTATTATCTATTGCATTTGAAAAATTGAAATTATTTCATTTTTACTACTGATGATATGTTTTCACATGTACAACATTTGAATTATTCAAAAATGTTACAAATAACTTCTAAAATATGCACTGATGTGAAAGAATTATAAAAACGTCTGCTAAAAATTCACCACTCTTGTGAATACTGTAGCTCAAATTTACTTGGTCTTTTTGATAGAAAACTGCTGCTTTTTCAGGTTTTTGCTTGGAATGTTGTCATTATACTTAACTGGTATAAAAATATTATGACATCAAGATACATATGATCTCTATCTATATCATTTATCTATATATAAATAGCTATATATATGTATATATGTGGATAGATAGATAGATAGATAATAGTGAGATGTTTGCTATGTTATAACTTAACATATTCATCCTTTGATGATGTCCTTAGTGACTATTGCTTCTGAGAATAGAAAACCAACTTACCAATAGGCCTCTGCCTTACTAGGCCTTTAAATGATCATATTTTTGAAATATTAGTTAAAACTTAACAGATTCATTAATTTTACTCTCAAAATAAAACAAATTCATTCTTAGGATCATGCTGTTTGTGTCTCCTGTTCATTGACATAAAAGGAAGTTTTCATACAATTCAGCCATTGATTCTTCTATTAATATAATGCTATACATGATTGCAAACCCATTCCCTAATCTATTTTTCTTCAGTTATTTCTCATCATTTTTCTTCTCTTATAAATCCTCATTCAATACTTGTGCATTTACATTTTCCCCAAACTTTAACCAATTATTGTTACTATGGTCATGGAATAGTCGAGACTTTATCAACACGAAGTGTGTGCATTGCATGTTGTTTTTACATGCTAAGCTCTTTGTGGGGTTTTCACATTAATTTAATTCCTCCTTATATTAGTTACTTTTATGTTGCTGTGATAAAAGACCATGAGCAGAGAAACCTATGGAAAAAATGTTTATTTGGCTAACAGTTCCAGAAGGATAGACTCCTCAAAGACAGGAAGAACAGGGTAACAGATAGGGATGGCAACAGGAGCAAGAAGCTGACTGGTCACATCTCAACCACACACAGGAAGCAGAGAGCAAAATGGGGTTGTGGCTATAAATCCTCAAAGCCCTCTCCTCAGTGATATACTTCCTCCAGTAAGGGTGTACCTCCCACAGAGTCCATAACCTTCCCCCAAAAAATGCCACCATCTGGAGACCAAGAATTCAAATACAGGAGCCTATGAGGGACATTCCTCTTCAAACCATTACAGTTCCTTTACGTTTCTGTATTAGTGTTAGTGTAAGGGGGAAGTAGTTTGCTGTCTTAACATGTTTTAATACTCAGAAAAAGCAAGTTCTTAAATTATCCTTTTTATTTTCTAAAAGGTTTTCCCCATGCCATTCATACTTCCATTTTAATGGCAAACTTTTCCCCAAAGTCCTTTTGAGATTTCAAATTTAACTGTATTAAATTTATAAGAGCATATGGGGTGGGCAACTTTTATACAACACTTATTATTCTTATACAGGAATGCAGTGGAGACATTGCTCTCTGCTAACTTTGTTTTGTGCTTGTCGTTCTCTCATTCCCCTCTTCATATAATTCTTATATATCTCCTATCCATAGGTATATGCATGACTGTTATAAATGAAATAACTTTCCATCATGTTGTCTATTTATTGTGGACAAGTAAGCCGACTTTTTTTTTTTTAATGTATGTGAGTACATTGTAGCTGTCTTCAGACATACCAGAAGAGAGCATTGGATCTTATTACAGATGGTTATGAACCAGCCTGTCATTGCTGGGAATTGAACCCAGGACTTCTGGAAGAGCAGTCAGTGCTCTTAACCGCTCTTAACCACCTCTCCAGCCCCTACAGTTGTCTTTTTATGCCTAAGTAACTGTGCCCTTTTATTCTAATATTCTACTTTGTCATATTTTTCCTAATAATTGTAACTTTTCAAAATTACAACTTTTAAAAAGACAGCAATGTTCAGTGTTTGAGACTAAAGACTCACAGGTTAAAGCACCTGACTACTAATTCAATTTTGCTACTCAACATCTGTGAACTTGGCCAAGTTGTTTTAGTTTCTTTGCTTTTCAGTTTCCAAGTTTGTAAAATGAAAATGATAGCAATTAGTACCTCTTAGAGGTTAAAATTTGAAAAGAAAAAAATGTGTATTGTAAGAAATTTAAAATAGTTTTTCACATCGACAATAATTTCTATTATATCCTCGTTCTATTCTATCCATTAGAATTTATGAAGTGAGGTTAAGTTCAGGCGATCAACCTTGTCATACAGAGATTTTTTTTTCTGATTTCTTTGGAAGATTTTCTTAAGCTTTTGCTATCTTACCTTACTAAGTGAGTGACACACGTGTTTTCTTAAAAATAAACGTTTGGAGTCTGTTAGAAAATCAAAAGTGTAGGTATTATTTTTTTAGTCTATAACTGTAAAATTATTTAATTAAAATTTCCAACTTTGACCAACATCCTATTCCAATTACACACGCACTCTGTATTTTTTGTCTTTTGTTGGCTTCTACTTTCTTTAGCCAATATTTGGAAGTGTTCTTTTTAGCTCTTCTTTTGATACTTCTTGTGAGGGTTGTAGAATTTAGTGTTTTGCTATAAAATGAATGTGTACAATGTGTTATTTCTTCACAGAGCTCACTGAGTAGAGAAAGAATGTGTTCCTTAAGAGTGTATATTCCAGCAATGAAGGATAAATGTCTGATGAATGTGAGATGTCTTGCTCTTTTAAGGCAGTATTTTATCTTCTGTTCTCCACACTGGTCAAGGACACAGGTTTGACAGCAGACAGAATTAGACTCATATCCACCTTCACCACCCACTGGCTAAATATGTGCAGTTGGCCAGCCAGTCAGCCTTCATGACAGAAGGGAACAAGCCCTCTTCACCTCCTGGAGAGCTGTCATGAGAATTAAAGTAAACGGCTTCTGTTTATAAATCCTGAGCATTCATCCCACGCAGTGACCCAGTAAGTATTTTTTATATATCACCTTTATTGTCTTCAAATATGAAGCAAGAATTTATGTTTATTATTTTTCACATTATAGAGATTAGAATGTCTACTGTAGAAATGTGTTTTTCACAAAATTGTTTTTGCTAAAATCCTCTGCTTACAGAAAGCAAATGTCAAATGAAAATGCTATTCTTCGTTGATAAGTAGACATTAAAATTAAAATGTTTCAATAAGACATAGAGCCCATTACCACTGTCTAATTCTTAGCTGTTATAAAGAAAATCCACACCAGTCTCCAGACAGCAAGCATAGATCCTAAGCCCCTGGCAGTATCTACTTGTTGCTGTTGCCTCACTGTACTGGTCTCTTAGGGATCTGAGAGTGAAGGAGCAAATTCCTCACTCCAGATGGTAGAACACAGAATTAAGAGTGAGGGCGGCCGCAAGGCAAATTACACCTTTGTAAAATACTGTTAAGATTGCACATGCCTTAAATGTGTGCATATATATCTATATATCAAGATAAATATACATAAATGGTTTAAAGATTTTTTTATATTATTTTCCTATTCCTCAAAATCTATTAATTTGAGTTGTATGTCCACCAGTCAGGACAATCAAGAATATTTCCCTGAAAATAGTTATGCAATCCTAACATTTGCAAGGCTGAGGCTGAGGTCTGGCTACATGTTCAAGAGCAGTTCAGGCTACATAGCAAGACCCTGCCTGTCTCAAGGAAACAAAACCTAATTTACAGACATTGTTTACTGTGGTCTTTCAGAAAAATATTTCCAAGGAGAGTGATAATTATTGTAATGAATTTCTATCCAGCGTTAAAGACTAGTCACTTTTAAAAGATTTTACTGAAAATTGGCTTTCACTGAGAAATTTAAAGAGACAAAGCTAAGAAGAATAGAAATTTTAAAATATGCTCTTTCTCTACTATTCCCAGGTCCCAAGGAGACACTAGATGGAAATGTGTGTAGTGTTTGCTATTTATCACTAGAAATGGTTGACAAAACAGTACTGAGTAACTTTCTAAACTGAGGCCATCTCTCCTAGCCATTTTTTGCTGTGCTGTCCCCTGGCTTCACAGTAATAAAGATATATTCAGTGGTACCCTCAGTCCAAGGATCGACTGGATCAAAACTTTACTTACCTTTATCTTTCTTCTCTGAATCTGGTCTCAGGGGCTTTATGGTTTCTGCCTCCCCAGTCTAATCTTGTGTGGTTTCCAGTATATCATGACCCCTGAAAGAAACAAAATGGGAGGAAAAATTATAATGATAAATATCTCTAGTTCATTGTTTGTCACTGAAATAAACAAGTCCTTGCTTGAGCAAAACCATGTCACTTAAAGTGATAAAATAATCTCAAAAATGTTCTGCTTTCCTAAGATTAGGAGGGCAGACAGATTTCTTAAGCAAACAGCTGCCTACCTTCATATATTATATATATATATGCATATATATAATATACATATATAATGTATTATGTT
>JANHMN010000019.1:44891824-44947950 GCA_030674055.1 Rhabdomys pumilio
TATATATTATATATTATATATTATATATTATATATTATATATTATATTATATTATATATTATATATTATATATGTATATATCTAATTATCTTATATATAAATGTATATATATAATGCCCCTTGTAAACCACACATAACACACACATATACATATACCATATACATATATCAGATAAATATCAGACTGAGGAAATACTTTGTGTTTAAATTTGTGGCTAATGTTAATAAATACTACACTTTACTAGTAATAACTAACACATATATGTATATATACACACATACACACACATACACACACACACACACACACACACACACACACACATACATACTTCATTCTTAGACTTGTTCACATATAAAAAACCAGCTAAAATGGATTTGGGTTCACAAAATACAGTAGTCATTAACATTGGCCACTAATTTAAACGCAAAGTCTTCAGTCTGATATTTAAAGCCCTCCACAACAGCCTCAATCTCTACTTCTGCTCTGACCTTCTCTGGGTCCTGAATAGTCTTTGCGACTCTGTCTTACTCTTTTCTGCATTTGAGCTTTTGTTTCTGCTACCTTCTAATTCAAGGATTTTTTTTTTTTCATTCACGGGATTTTCATCAGCGCTTAAAAGACCACCTCAGTTTCTACATCTTCTGGACAATCCTTCTGAATAGCTAAGTTTTTTTTTTTCTCTTTTTTTGAATTCTCTGACGTACTTCAACACTTCCTGTTTCTTTAAGAGATGGACAGTTAGGCTGACCTATTGGTCTTCCATCACCTGCCATGAGCTCACAGGATTCTAAGCACCCAACAAGGAAGATGAGTCTCCCTCATTCCTGCTGGCGTCTATCACTAATAAACACACAGAAATGCCTGCATCCAAGACGATGCTATTAAGTGGGCATTTGTTTCTTTAAGGTTAGTCTTTCTCCTCAAGAAAAACAGACTCACTAAATTCCAAAGTTCATTAAAACTTTCAATAAACAGGTGTAAATGTTCTTTATTTTTATTTTGTATGTCTAGATGTTTTGCCAACATGGAGGTTTGTGGTTCATGTGGATGACTGGTGACTACAGGAGCCTGAAGATGGCAGTAGAGTCTCTGAAACTGGGGTTATAGGTGGTTGTAAACTGCCATTTGGACACTGGGATTCAAACTCAGGACCTCTGGAAGAGCAGCAAGTGCTCTTAACCATGGAGCTATCTCTCCAGCACTAAATAAATGTTTATCATCACTCTCAAACGTGAGTATGAAAATGCAGTATTAAAACATGGAATTACGGACTCTTTTTTACAATAATATAAGTAGTTTTACGTATTGACTTTATAATGAAAATTGAACTCAATTTTTTCATATTAGTATAATTATGTTGAGAAAAAACTGAAATCTCAATAAGATATTTGTCTGTTAGCGCATGAGTAATTAAACGTGGAGGTGGCTACATTAACAAGGTTTTAAATTTGTAGCTTATTGATTTTTGAGTTATTATCTCTATAATCTTTGTCCATATTTTCTCAAGTGTTAGCCACAGATATATACTTATGGGGGAGCTGGTGGAAGGACTGGAGGATCAGAGGGGGATTGCAACCCCATAGGAAGAACAATGTTGGTTGGCCAGACCACCCAGTGCTCCCAGGGACTAGACCATCAACCAAGGAGTGTACATGGAGGGATCCATGGCTCCAGATACACAGGTAGCAGAGGATGGCCTTGTCAGACATCAATTGGAGGGGAAGTTCCTGATCCTGTGGAGCTTTAGTGGTGGAAGTGAGTAGGTGGGTGGGTGGGGAGCACCCTCATAGAGGCAAAGGGGATGAGGGAGAGGGTGGATGAAATGGGAGGGCTGTGGAGGGGTAACAGGGAAAGGAGATATCATTTGAGATGTAAATGAATGGAATAATTAATAAAAAAATAAAAAAGAAAGATTTTCTTTCAAACTTATTTCCTTTCAAATTTTTTGGATACAGAATATAATATAATACAGAATATAATATAATACAGAATATAATATAATAAAATTCATTAATGATGATTAAAGGATTATCCTGAACAAGATTTATTTCTACAGAGCTTACTTTTCACCCCAAAATACAAAGAATACAGCAAAACATCAAGATATTAAAATATATAATAATGATGATATATATGTGATGACGAAAATATAAAATGACAATGATAATAAATGTCACCAACAACCTACATGTTAATAATATTCATGGTTTTCACACACAAGACAGCCTTAAGAACCAGACCCTAGCCTGGTTTCCTTTCACTCCTGGTTTCATTTTAGCCGATCCATCTCCAAGGTGGAAGACAGGCAGCAACTATTTTCCCTGCTCTTTATCTCTGTTAAGGACGATTCCTTCTCTTTTCATGCTCTGCCAGGTTCACTTGTTCCCAAGAATGACACTGAGACCAAGGC
Source organism: Rhabdomys pumilio (assembly GCA_030674055.1). Taxonomy (NCBI): domain Eukaryota; kingdom Metazoa; phylum Chordata; class Mammalia; order Rodentia; family Muridae; genus Rhabdomys; species Rhabdomys pumilio. The sequence continues at coordinate 44,894,239 of JANHMN010000019.1, forward strand.
AGATTAATCAAACTTTCACATGCCCCAAATCACAGCTGTTTGTTCGGTCCCAGCATGACTCACACCTGCCCAGAAAGCTTGTTACTTCTTCCCCCACCCTCCCCGCCACAGCCTTAGCTTCCAACTTGGGCTTATAGTACAAACTGATGGAACAAGAGACTGTAACTAAAGCCTGGGTAGAGATACATTGTTCTCATTGATTGTATGCTTTAGAAATTAGTTATAGAACTGTTGGCAGCTTTTGTTTTTCCAGGGTAAAGCTTGATAATGAAGTAAAATCAAGAAGGAGTAAGAAACAGGTTTCTTTCAAAATAACTTGAGTTCTGCGTCAAGCTGTGACTACCTGCGTCAAGCTGTGACTACCTGCATCAAGCTGTGACTTCATGAAGCTCATAAACAACCTCCCGTCCCTTCGTGTTAACCTGACATATATTTTCTATTATGGAAAATGGTAATAATTTTTAAAATGTGCTTAATTACAATTACGTAAGCATCTCCATTCTCAACAGATGGGAAGGGTTAAGAGATGGGACAGAATTGTCTTATAGTTAAGATAAAGTGTCAGTACACCAGCTTTAAAGGGAAAATGAAGGCAAGTGGTTATAAAAATTAAATTTCTACTTTCAGAAGTAGGAGTTTTGAAGTCAAACTAGAACCCCAAACCTAAGCTTATGAAGATGAAGCAACTTCTGGGATGTGTTAGAAGTTCAACATCCTACAGCTAACATCTACCCCGTGTCCGAGACTACTCAGATCTATTGTGAGGGAGAGCCTGTTCCTCACTCCCTCTGAAACCTTTTCCCAAATGAATGAAAACCAAAGTTCACCCTCAGACTAGTAAGAACATATCTAACGTCTCTACTGTTGATTCCGTATGGACTATGAGATGACTGGTTTCCTGCAATGCTGAAGGACGGTGCCTAAGGAAGTCTGCAGTAGACGCACTACCCATCTTACCACACTGCCTCTTTTGTGGCCATCTTCACACCTGGCACTAAGAATGAGAGCTTGGTGTACCACACCTAGACTTTTTTAAATGTCCAGGATGACAGATGAGTTGTCTTTTTCAATCCAGTCAATGTCCAGTGGACCGCGAATTTAGATTTACATAATAACCAAAATAGGCTCTGATACTTTCTATTTAATGACTGGACAGAGGGGTTGGGTATAGTAGAACCAGTTTAAACTTATCCCTGTCTAGTTTACAAATAAATGAGACTCAGGCTACAGCTACATTATTTGGCTTTGACAGTTACTACAGGTAGTTCCTAATCTATTTTCTAACTGCCGCCCTGGCTACTTCTCCAGTGGTGTGCCCCAAATATTTGCTGTTTCTCCTGGCCATGTGCTCATAGTCTGTCTGTCTGTGCCCATGGTCTGCTTCTACTCATGGAGGCTTCTTCCTCTCTTTCTAGTTCTTCTCCCTCCTCCTCTCTGCAACCTCCAGCTAGGTAACTCAAACCCCACTTACTTCTAACCTATCCAGTAATTGGCTGTAGTCATTTTTGTGTAACCAATAGTCTTAAGTTAAGGAACAAGGTTCGCATAACAAAAGCTTGTAAATGTGAGAACTCACCCTATGGCCTAGACCTTTGGGTATAGAATTTAGCATTATAATACATAACAATAGTCCAAATCTCAATACTAGGGAGATGCTTCAGTGGGTAAAATGCTTGCTGAGCAAGCAAGCACAAGGACCCAGCACTCACATAAAATCTTCAAGTTATGCTAGTTTGTAGCCCCAGCACTAGACAGAGCAGGGACAGACCTATCCCAGTGGTTTCCTGGACAGCCAACCTAGCTGAAATGACAATCTCCAATGAAAGGACAGCAAGAGACCCTGCCTCAAAAGTCAAAGTGGAAAACAATAACGGCAAGCACTGGCATCAACCTCTGTTCTTTACCTGCATATGAATGGGTGAGCATGCACACACACACACACACACACACACACACACACACACACACCACATATGTGAACCAAATAAAAGACTGAACAAATATTCTTTACTTATTCATCCAGAAAATGCAGCCATAATACCAGTTCCACAGGTCGAAAAATAAAAGAGGCATTGGAACACACCTAGTCTGAGGCCTGGCAGTGGATCGTTTATTTCCCTTTCCTTAACATGGCCATTTCCATAGAAAATGTATAAGAACTGCTCTCCCTTAAACTCCATTATGGGTCAAAGAGCATACAGTATGTTTGCGACTCCCACTTCTGTTCTTAATATAACCTCCCTCCTTTGGAAAACAGTCCCATGGCTTAATCTCTTCTAGACTCACAGCCTCTCCCACCACCGAGTTTTTTAATTATTGAATAAAAATCAATTTGACTCAGTGTCCCAAGATGTCAACTTTCTCCACCATCACCTTCGGATGAGTATTGAACACTGATCCGTCTCCTCACCTCCTACTTGCTCCTCCTTGCGATCTCAGAGACTTGCCTTTCATCTTGTCAAATTCAAAGCTCTATTAACCATCCTCCTGCTCTGACTCTTACAACTCTGACACATTTGGAAGTTATGCCTGCACTCGTTGCTATAACAAGTCTCTTCCCACCTTCTTCCTGGGCTTCCTGGTGTACTCTGTTCTCTTCTGCGTCTTCATTCTCACCATACTCTCTCCTATAGACCAAAATATCTCTCAAGCTTCCATACAGTGGCCTCTTAAATATCGCACCTCTGATTTAACTCTTACACATAAGGTAGGGATTTTATTTTCATAATGTGGTCACATTCTGAGGTTCTGAGAAAGACAAAAAAAAAATGGAGAATATGTAATTCAGAACACCCATCAAGTCCACTCCCATTCTCAAATTGCCATGTCCATAAGTTGTGCCAGCTTGCAACCTCACACCCGAGATGCACTTGGCATCTGCCCATACACAACTCAGCTATCATCAGGTCCAGTCCTTTTCGTGCTCTAATAATTCTGGAACCAGAATATTACCTACTCTTCCTCATTTGGGTGGCTTGATTAACGGTTGGAAATACTTGTTTGCACTGCCCCACAATCTACCTACTCACCTAAAAACTGTCGGAGTGGGGAGTGTCTACAACTTCTTAGTCTGTGTGAAAAGCTTAAGTGAGTCGGTCTTTATTTCTGTCTAACTTTTCACTCCCATGAGAGTTCTGCTTCTGCCCCTCGGCACCCAGAGTGATGACAAATGTCCTTCCTTCATCAAGGACAGAGGAACTGGGAGGCAAAGTGGTTTCTGAGGAAGTGCTGCCTTTTGTGACTTCTTCTTACAAACCACCAGAGTAACAAAAATTCTTCGTGTCTGTAATATGGCTGTTTGATTAGATTCAAAAGACCTCTTTGGGAAAGGGAGGCAAAGAGGTCTTATTTCATCACTCCGAGTTTAGCATTACAGTTTGTTTCAGAGGTTCCACAATAAAAGTGGTTATTTTCATTAAAAAAAAAACCCAACATAATAAAGTAATATAATTGCCTGAACTATAAACCATTCCTGTTTACACTTGTGTGTGCAGGGAAACAGAGAGAGGCAGAGAGACTGAGAGATTCAAATTGTTTTTTTCTTGAGATATGTAATCTCAGCGCATAAAAATTAATATAGAAATGGAAATTTTGTGATGTTAGGATACAGGCATGCAGAGAAAGGCTGTGGGACTCCTTTTCTGTGGTTTTACTTTTGAGGCTGTCAGACTGGGCCTCAGTTTCTCCCTTTATTTCATTCCCCAACTGAACACTTTCAGTAGCCCATACTGAACACCCAGCACAGACGATGCTTCCTCTTATTGTCAGAACAATGTTAGGACTTCAAAGGAAGAGGGATATGTGGAAGGAGGGTCCTAGGAGGACTTCCTGCCCATCTATCCTGTGCTCAGAGGCTTCAGCTGTTGCTCCAGCACGTAAGTGTTCACTGTGTCCTGACTCCACACTGTTTGAAGCATCTCAGGTCCCTTGGCCCTCTTTCCTGCCTGAAAAAATCTTGTTTCTAATTCATCTAAGATTCTCCTTTAGATTGCTGCCTCACGTTCAGGAACCGACACAAATCCACTTCATTATTATCTCAGCATCTAAGAACCCTTTTCTCCACCAAACAAAGAAACAAACACACAAACTCAGCTCCTGGATTTTGTCATATTGAGACTCTGAGTGACTGAGGGATACAAATTCTCATTCTATAAAGTCCAAGCAGATACCCTACCTGAGCACATGAACAGAACTGCCAGTTGCAATTACATGCTTGGGAAAAAAATGTTTCTCTCATTTGAGTAAAAAGTAGAAACTTCATTGAATTTCTCAAAATCAGCTCTACTTCTAGTAAGAAGAAAAGTAATAAGTATTTTTGTTTTGGCAAGTATGCACAGAAGTGTGACCTAGAACTTTTCTTGTGAAATAGCACTATTTCACAATGACACAGAAAAGCTTCATACAAAGTATATGATAACGTGTGAAAACAAAAAGATTAGAAAAGCATGCACCAATAGGAAAGGTTCCAAAAGGAAGACTTCCGTCTTGAATTCATTCCTAATATGTGATTTTGGTAGATATAATTACTGAGTCTAGGAGCCTGCATTAAGAGATGATTCATTAATATCTGCATGATACTTTAACCAAGGAGTCTTCTTCTTATTATAGACTCTGTCAATTGTTTTGACATGCAGAAAGGAGTCTTTTTTTTTTCTACTTAGCCAAAATTTTTGCACTAAAGAAATGAACAAAGTTACTGTCAAGCCACACAAAACTGAGTGTTAGCAACACCTGAAAGTACAAATTTCTATGGAATTCTTTGTCATTTTAAATGCAAATTTAGTCTTGGTTGAGCCTGGTTCACTTTCATTTGCCTAAAACAATCCATTAAGCAATAAATATTAGTGGAAAATATTGTAACAATTTTTCAGAGGACTTTGCTATACTTGAGCTTTAGCTTTGAAAAACAAAAACTTCCAGTATCTCTATCATCTCTGTCTGTCTATCATCTATCATCTATCTATCATCTATTATCTATTTATCTATCTATCTCATTCATACACACACACTTAATCGGCTAGAACTTTCTACAATTTTACATATAAAATTGATTCTATTATGTATTTTGAAACAGAGATATAATCTTAATATATAATCAAGAGATATCATGGTTTAATGGCTATAAAAAATTAAAATATGAGCTCACAAAGACTTATCCACAAATATCCTTAGCTGTGGGGTTCACAATCGCACAAATTGACCATAATACAGAGTCAAGAAGAAGGTTTGGTGGGTAAAATCATTTGTCACCACGCCTGAAGATGGGAGTCTGGTCCTTGGACTCAGATGGTAGAAGAAATGTACTTATTCCCCCAAGTTGTTCTCTATCCTTCATATGCATTCTATAGCACACACACACATACACACACACACACACACACACACACACACACACACACACACACATGCCTGCTACCATAAATAGGGCCAAGAACCTGAAACTGAATAGGTCTTATGCCCTAGAAGAGAACCTACTATTACTCTGCTGAAAGGCATGATATTAAATACCTAAAGGCTTATACCCATAGACCAGTGCATCCCTCAAGCTCCATCAGAGAAGCTTCCTTTTGCAGTAGAGGTGATTAACCCTGACAAGTCCTCCACAGGCAGAGACTAATACTTTGAACTCATAGCACTTAATGGAACATATGTATCATACCCTCTCCTCTCAAGGCACAGAGATAATCCACTCAGAGGACTGGAAAAAATTGTAACAGCTAGAGGCAGTGTTTTCTGGATAAAACATGAGAGTTGCATATAAACTCATAGTGGCTGTGACTGCATGCACAAGATCTTGACAAGATCAAACCTGATGAAACCTCAGCACAAATGGGGATGGATTCATGAAGCCTTCCTCCCAGCTGTGCCACTATTGACAACTGATGATGGGAGAGGGGGAGTCCATTTTCTTAAAAGATATAATGAGCCCTGAAGGCTACCCGTGCTCCAGTGCATGGACTTATAGCTTTGCTTATGCAGGCAGCACTAAGTCCACCCAATGGGTGTAAAAAATACAATGCTTGAAATTTGGAGCTAAGAGATGGTGGAAGGGACGAAATCGGTGGCGAAGTAACAAGGAGCTGGACTTAATCAAAACACAGTGTATGCATTCATAAAATTATCAAATAATATATGGCTTTATAATTCAAAATAAGGAGTCCAAATGCACATCAACTGAAAAAATGGACAGAATATGGTACGTCAACACAAGGAGAAACTCTTCAGCAGTTAAAAAGAACAGAACACAATGCACACTGCAATACAGACGTACCACAAAGCATGGTGTGAATGAATCCAGAAACCAAATAACATATAGTATGCTATTTGTTGGCAATGTTTAGAGAAAGTAAGCCAATAGAAACTGAAAGGTAGAGACACAATTTCCTGGATTTGGGATGGGACCAGAAGGCTATAAATAGGCATGGCTGGGTCTCACAAATTGCTGAAGATTAAAAGTGAATCATAATCATTATTACACATCCTGGTGAAACTTCTAAGAAGTCATTGATTGGAGGTGGCTTTCTGCCTTTGAAGAAGGGAAATTTTATAATGTATAAATCTATAATCTAAATATCAACAAATTTATTTTTAAGTCTGTAATGCAAACTGGATGGGAATTTAAATAATTGTAAGACTGTTGGAAAAATAAATTGATCCGTCATTAACTTAAATATACACTTAAGTAGACTAAAGAGGAGGAACAAATTCTTTAACAAGAGCGGAATTTGACACTTCTTAAAATATTCTAGATTGAGTAATCTCTTGCCTATAATATTATGTTGAAAAAAGTCATAGAAAAATATTAGTAAATTACTAAAACTATTCTCTGGGCCTTTTCTTTCTTTTCTTCCTTCCTTCCTTCTTTCTTTTTTTTTTTTTAATTTAGATTTTTAAAAATTGAATCACTTGAACTTTCCAAATACTTTTTTTTCTTTTTTTCCCTAGAGACAGTGTCAGTTGTCTGGCTCTGACTCCTGTCTGGCAGTCACAGGATACAGTGTTTCAGAGGTGCAATCTTTGGCATCAGAGAATTGTGGTCACCACATTTTAATTTTCATTTTAATGAGCCAAATTCTGAAAGCCTCTGAATATACAAAGAGAAAAGCAACCCTCAAGAGTAAGTCTAACCCATTACTTTTTCAGTATCCAAGAGTGCTTCATTCTGGCTTGTCTTTCCTAGCTGAACATGCCTCTAAGCCGTCATGAGTGTCCAGTATCCACCTGCTGGTCCGGTAGAGTCCAGCTGCTAACCCCATTGTTTGCTTTAATGGCTTCCCTTGGGCTCAGCACCTGCTCTTTAGGGAGATTTCCTGAATCAAGAATGCATTCTGATACCATCTTTGAGAAGATGGAATGCCACGATTATCTCAGTTTGACTAGAGAAGGGAATTGAGCTGTGGGGTCCGGGAGGTTCATGAGACCAGGTCACCCTTTACAGAAACCCTCAAACCTTCAGGAACCCCCAAAAGGCTTCAGTAACTGGAGCCAAGACCAATCTGAACTGGGGGTGCCTTCTGTCTCTCAGTTTCTGGGACCACCTGGCACTGAAGTTCCCTCGTCCTTTATCAGCCAGGGTCCAAGCAGCAGGCAGAGCTGCGGGGCACGCCTGAGGTCACTGGTTTCCTATCAGGCTTACTTTATCAGGAATTGGGGGAAACCGGTAAAGTGAGGTCTCTTGGCTATCAACACAGTTCTGGACGCTTGAAGCAGGTTGGAACTCAGACCTCTACTGATAGGAAAAACGAGGCCGGAGGAAAACGATGTGGCGTTGATGGCGCGAGCAGAGAAAGGCTCAGCAACTTATAACCCTAGTCCACTTTCAGTAGCCAGAGAGCAAAAGCCAATGAGCAGACCCTCCCGGGAGCACCAGCTTTCACCCCAACAGTCCCCCAGCTCTGGGTGAAAGGATGGGATCTGCTCTGAATTCTCCCTGGGTGTGTGTAGACCAGGCATAAAATAGCAAAGTTGAGCTTACATTTTCCCTCGCTCGGTCTCCCCAACTCCCCGAGTCCTTTCCCTCTATCCCCTCTCTAATGACACCTGCTTGCAGTCTGCCGGGTACTTACCAGCTGCGCGCAAGAGACGCGGGCGGTGCCGGGCCAGGTCCCTCGCGGTGGCGCCTGCCGCCGGCCTCTCTGCGGCACCGAGCTGCGACGCGGCTGGAGCTCGCTGCCGCCTCTGCTTCGGGATGCGGCTGGGCTGAGCCGGTGGCAGCAATGTGTGGGGCGGAGGGAGCCGCTCAGTCCCGCCCCCGCGAGCTGAGCTAGGATCCGCAGGACCAGCCCAGTAAACCGAAGCCGCCAGCGCCGAGCCCCAGGGGACAAATGCAACAGTGGTTCCTGCTCCAGGTGTTCTGAGAGGAAAGCTCTCGGCGCAAGTACACAGACAACCCAAGTCAGTTCCCCTGGGAGCACGCACCTCTGCTGCTGTCCGTCTGTCTGGGTGCTCTTATCCTTCCCTCCTGTAGGTGTGTGTTTCCAGGACTTGGGCTCCTGGTATCAGGAGGTTGCACTTTTATCTAAGAAGGGATGTTTGGAGAAACTAGCTCTGTCTGCATCTGGAATCTGGGTGTTTGCGTCTATTCAAGGATTCTTTTAGCACACTGGAGCCTCACACTCCAGTGAAGAACAGGGTTTTTTTGTGCGTTTGTTTTGTTTTGTTTGCAATGAAAAGCAGACATCAGTATATATCAGACTTTGCTTTTAGACTCTCACTAAGGAAAACAAAGTTCTTACTACTAAACTGTCCTTTAAAAGATGTAGGAAATGGAAGATGTTGCTGCTAACAAAACTACATACTTAAAAAGCATCTGAACCATTAGAAGGTGAATGTCACATGACTGTGTCCACAATAGCCATAAAAACGTGCTTAGAAAGAAGACAGCTTTTAAATTCTGTACGATTTTCCTTCTTTTCTTTTCTTTCTTTCTTTCTTTCTTTCTTTCTTTCTTTCTTTCCTTCTTTGTTATTTACATAAGAAACACGGTGCCATAACACATGTGTAGCGGTCAGAGGACAATTTTTGTGGGACTTGGTTCTCTCCTTCTATTATGCTGGTCCTGGGACAGGTTTCATGGTAGCAAATGTCTTTACCAAATGAGTAGTTTTAAAATGTACGAATTGATTTCTTTATGCTTTGTTTTTATGTATCGTGACTTAAAAAGACCTATTTGTGGAATATTCTCGGCTACTTAGAGAAGACTGAAGATTTTCTTGTGTCTTCTCATGTGTAAATAAAGCCAATGCCACCATGTGGCCAGCTGGAAGGTCTGCAGCTACCGCCACTGGACAGAACTCACTGTGCATCCAATGAACAATTTCAGTTCTAAGAGCTGATGGTCCCAGTAGCTTCCCACCGTTGTGTTAACTTATGTTAGACGGTGACTTTAAATACAGAAAGCTCAAATCAGCTTCAACGTTTTCTCAAGAGATATGATAGAAAGATGGTGGAAGGACAAGTGGGAAGCTTAAATGTTAGCTCTTGGAGTAGACAAAGGAGAGGGAGACGAAGTAAACTCATGACAAGATGAAAAAGATGAAAGCTAAAAAAAAAATAAAAAGGCTGGTCGGTGGTAGCGCACGCCTTTAATCCCAACACTTGGGAGGCAGAGGCAGGCGGATTTCTGAGTTCGAGGCCAGCCTGGTCTACCAAGTGAGTTCCAGGACAGCTAGAGCTACACAGAGAAACCTTGTCTCAAAAAAACAAAAAAACAAAAAAACAAAACAAAACAAAACAAAACAAAACAAAAAAAAACAAACAAACAAACAAAAAGATGAAAGCTGACATACTTTATGGAGAAGCTGTGGGTAAGACTGGTTGGCCAGGGCAATGGCCAAAGGTATCCACATAGACACAAAAGCCACCCACAGTGATACCAGTGGGTATATGATTAGATTGTGGTGCAGGGAATCTTCATGAATGTAGTGGAAAGATCTGGAACTGAAGGAAGACTCCAGAGATGAGGAAGAAGGTGCACATGTGCACACTCAAGAGAGGGAGACTCTAAGTGGGTGAAAGGTGAAAGGTGAAAGGTGAGAGGTGAGAGGTGGCTAACAGTTCAGTACTAAGGAGCCACAGGGCATGATGCTGCTCCCATGACCTCTGGGAGGATGCAAGAAGAATAACCGACTAAGCCAAAAGAAGAAACTGAAATCCAGAGCCAGGAGGAAGTTCTAGTCAACCATTTATACAGATGGTAGCAGTGTTCCTCAATACTAAATAAAGATCCTCCAAGATTAAACTGGTTCCATGGAGAAAAACCTTCAAGGTCCTACAACTGTGCCCTTGAATAAAGCTTTCCCTCTAAGAAAACCCTCCTTCTGTCCCTGACTCGAAACCCTCAACATCCTTTACACAAAAATAACTAACCACTTATCATTTTGCCACTGACCTATGATGGGTATGTGATCAAAACTGCGGGGCAGTGGAGAAATGGACGGAGGTGTGGAGCAAGAAGCAGCGAGGAGCCTGGGCCGCTTGAAGCAGGACATTGCATTCTGATGGGACACCAAGATTTTCAGGGAGAAGAGCTGTGCTAGGTCTCAAATGCATTCTGGGTCGTTTGGTTGTGGCAGTTGCTGGCTGACATCTGAGTGGAAGCTGGGAACAGCCACTATGCGGGTCTATTGAGAATATTTTAGCTTCCTGGGGTGGCATAACAAATTGTTACAACCTGAGTGATTCAGACATATTTGTAATCTCTCATAGTTCAGGGATCAAAGTCTGAAAACAAGGCGCTCTCTCTATGTCTCTGTCTCTCTGTTTCTTTGTCTCTGTCTCTCTCTGTCTCTCTGCCCCCCCCCTCTCCGTTCCCTTACCTCCACCCCCCTCTAAAGGCCCTGTCATAAGCCATCCTTGATGCAGATGGGCTTGTACTGGGTGTTATATTCTCTCTGTCCCTTTCATCATGTTTCCCCAGATTTCTCCTCTACTCTCCACATTCTGCTCTTACATAAGGACACTTGTAGGGCACATCCAATTATGCTCAGATGATGTCATCTGGATACACATTCTCTATTAAAATAGAGGCTCTCAGCCTTCCTAATACTGCAACCCTCATGCTGTGGTGAACCCCAACCAAAACTGTATTTTAATTACTACTTCATAACTGTAGTTTTGCTACTGTTATATCATAATGTAAACATCTGTTTTCTGGTACTTTTAGGTGGCCTCTGTAAAAGAGTGGTTGAGAAATGTCATCTTAAAAGATCTTTTAAAGAAGAGATCACATTCACAAGTACCAGGGACTAGGATTTGAACATATGTTTTTAAGGCAGCACCATTAGTCCACTATACTCCAATCTGACAGGGCCACAGAATTAGGCAGGCTAATGACACTACCAGGTGAGGGATTTTTCAACTCTATTTGGAAAACTGAGCTATCGTTGTAATATGAGGCTTATTAACACGTCTGAAGTATTTGGAACATTAAAAGTAATATAAATAAAACTCCGAAGTTTTATTTATATTACTTTTAATGATCCAGAGTGATGTTAGATCGGAGTAGTGACTTGTCACTAGAAACAAAAGCACCACCAGGCGATGGTGGCGCACGCCTTTAATCCCAGCACTTGGGAGGCAGAGGCAGGCTGATTTCTGAGTTTGAGGCCAGCCTGGTCTACAGAGTGAGTTCCAGGACAGCCAGGGCTATACAGAGAAACCCTGTCTGGAAAAAACAAACAAACAAACAAACAAAAAGAAACAAAAGCACCAAGACAAAGATCCATGTGGTTCAGCATTTCCACTTCATCACTGGGGGTGTTAGCACGTGGACTTGTGCTTGCTGTTCAGTGAAGGGGAAATACAGTCTAGGACAAGGGTCCCCAAGGGGAGAAACAGTAGAGGCTGGAACAGAGCTGTGGTCTCAAACTTCTTGGCACACAGACTCTGCTGGGAACCACAAGGAGTTGAAAATGGGGGGGTCAAAGGGTTCCCATCCTCCTCCTGTGTACCCACACACCACTGGTGACCTCGAGGAGTTAGCCCAGATGGCCTTCGATAAGCCCAGGACTGGGGTAGAAGGGAAATCTGGCTTAGTTTAAAGTGAGTGCTAGGAGTATAGAGGGGTGTCTAAGGGGGTCTTAGGGGTCTGTATGACAACCTCCCCCCCCACCAGGTCTTTGATGAAGGAGACTATTTTTGTTTGTCGAAACTGCTTTATTCATGGCAGGTGAAGATGCACACATCTTTCTCAGGGTGAACCCGAGATTAAATACGCTTTGCAGGAATGGATGGCCAGGAAGAGAAGCTCATTAGCTGAACATTGGGGCCTATCTAGACACCTCATTAGCACGGAGGGCTCTTAAGTTCTATACTACATGGCTGGTTGTCATGCTCTTAGTGGAGTGTGTAGTCACATGCTCCAGGGCAGGACTTTGGTTGGGATGTAGTCTGAACTCCTGCCATTCTCAATTATGAGATGCATGGGGTTTCTGGACTTTGCTACTACCTTACCAGCTCTGGGTGGTGGCACAGTCCAGTGCCCCACAGATCCATGTTCCTATGAGAAGATCTAGTCCAAGTAGAGATAATCGAGAGAATGGGATTGTGTGGTCATTTTCTTCACCACCCTCCATTCTAGAGTACTGGTGTAATTCCCTAGTGTCAAAACATAATCTACAGGAGGGCCAAGTTTCATCTCTCCCTAAAAATCACAAAACTGAACAGGGCCGAAGTAATGAATACTCTTGTACCTTTCTGACATTGGCACCAAGGCTGAAATAGTTCCCTAAACTGTATCCATATGGGAGAGAGTCTTAAGCACCCTTCAGGAGGGAGAAGGGAGTATTTAAAATAGTGTTAGCCATGCTCCTTTTTCTGGTGGCTGGCAGACACTTCAAGAAGCATTTTCACAGCTGCCAGGCCCTAATGGAACTATCTACATAAAGCGAAACTCCCTAGTTCGTTCTCAGAGGCAGAGAACTAGAAATTACATCAAAGTTTTCACATGACATTTGTTCAAAGATGATAGTAAGAGATCTCAAAGCAGTTTAAGAAGGGTTTTTGTTTGCTGGCTTGTTTGTTCGTTTGAGCAGGTTAGAAGAGCATCCATTTGGGAGAGGCTTCAGGGAAAAAAGCCCTGAAACAAGATTTGAAAAATGCAATGCCCTGAGACACTGGAGGTAGAGCCCCAGCTGCCCACTTGTTACTCTGTTCCTGCTGAGTAGAAAGATGTTAAGAGCCCATGTCCACTAAGAGTGAGCTTCTGTTCTATATAAGGATGCTAACAGCCCATATCCACCAAAGGGGAGCTTCTGTTGCATGGAAGGATACCAAGAACCCATGTCTACCAAGTCAGTTGGAAAGAAAACACTTAACTTTTAGAAGAGAAGAGAATACCAAGTAAGACCCATGGAAAAAGAAAAACAAATACCACTTCCTTCAAGTATTCCAAATAGGAATTTCACAGGGCAATAACCCTACTCTTCTTATTATTATATTCCCCTATTACTGTATTAAACAAGACTTCTCATCATGTACATGAAAAGTGTCTTGAAAGCAGAGGTCTTGGGTTCTGATTCCAAAAGGCAAGACCAGTCATGACTGTGTAATCTCATTAAAGTCATATTTCTTGGGGGTGTAGTAAATAGGTATTATAAACTATTATAAAAATGTTAGAAATGAAGATATTTAAAAGAGATACTTTGTGCTTCTCAATCTGAATATCAGACTATTGAAACAATGGATGTCAAAGAAATGTAAATTTCCCCAGGAATCTTCTGATGGGAGAAGTAAAAGGCACCAACCACAGGGGAACTTGTCTCCCTAAAATAAATTTCACTCAGTTCTAACAACCTTAGTTTAAGTGGACGTTTTTGGCCTTAACTTTGTATGTCTAGATTTTTTATATAAAACAGCAGCTGACATTGACATTCTATCTAAATTTTGTAGAATTTTTATATTAAATATGGATAAAGGAAGTTTTAGCCAGAATTATACTTAAATTCTAACTATATTGTCTTTATAATACTCTAACACTTATAAATATTGTCTGTCGGTAAATTATTAATTGAGTACAGGGCTAATTTGAGGCTATAATCTCAAGCAGAGTTGAAGAGCCACATTGAAGTCAAGGAGGAGAATAAATACAAAATATATCTCAGTTCAGCATTGGTAATCTCAGCTTTTTTATTAAACTAATGACCAACGGATATTTATTTAGGAATATTCTCAGTATCACAAAATATTGTCCAATACTTATAAAAACTATACAAATGTATGTTGTTAAAACAAATAAAAGCATATAAACCTACTGGGCCAATTCTTTCTTTCACTATACTTTTGGTTTATATGTAGCTATCTGGACAGAGGGCGATAAATGGCGGTTTTAACAACAGGAATTATGAAATAGGGATAAATTAGGATTGGGGATGGAAAGGCAGAGTAGAAAAGAAAAACTGAGAGGGATAAATAATAGTAAATACTTTCCTAAAAGTCATAAGGAAATCTACTACTGTAGACTCTTCCCAAAATATATCTATACACACACATGAAAAAATACAAAATGTAGCCCTGTAAGGAGGCCTAGTAGACCCCACAGACTAGCAAGCTTAAAAGTCCACTCTCAGGAATGAGTAACATCTTCTGAAGCTGTTAGCCAATGAGGTCCCAAAGATATCAATCATTAAAGGTCATTGCCAACATTCCCTCTTGGCATCCCTCAAAAACTTGAGAGTAAGACCTTATAGCTGACTGTATAGTTCAATCATAGAACATAGACCAATCAAGCTGGTATTGACCTGGATGCTTCATCCTTACTGCTTAGCTTTACAAGTGCTGGAAGGTGCTCTGTCTGCTTTTGGGAGAGAGTAGACAGCATCATCCATACACAGCTGTGAGGTCCGAGAAAAATAATAATTACGGACCTAGCAAGATATACCATTGACACGATAGTAATATGAACACCATAGAAGTAACAAATTACTTTCTGATTGAATTTAATACTCAATTCTATAGATGAAGTGCATACTTGGAACTGTTATCATTCAAGAACACAGGGCTAGGCAGGTCATAGCCCCTAAATGAGAACCTACTACTATTATCCTGCTAAATGGACATAATATGGGACCAACTCCTAACAACAACACAATACTCATAGATAAAGATATCTCTTGACTCTCATTAGAGAAACCTCTATTTACATTAAGTGATGATCATAGAGACCCACAACTAGCCGAGATGCAGACAATGAGAGTCTGCAGACAGGTCTAACTGGAACATCTATACCACATCCCCTTCCCTTAAAGGTACAAGGATCTCTCTGCAGAAAAGGGAACAGAAAATTTGTATGAGCCAGAGGTAGAAAGGTGGCAACAACAATGCTACACTATCATCCAGACACAGAAGGACTGCGCACATAGGAACTCACAGCCACCGGTGGCAGCCTGAACAAGATCAGTCAAGCCCAAGCCAGACAAATTTGCAACACAGAGAGGGGAGTTGGGCATGAAGCTCCACAACTAGCTGAGGAACTATCAGCAATTGTTAGCTGCTGGGAAAAGGGCCAGTTTTCTCTACAATGTAGCTGCTAATATGTCAGCTCTGCTCCAGCGGAAGATCACAAACCCAAAAATACCTGAGCAGCACAAATTGCCTTGGCAGGGGTGGAAGGGGGCACACAAAATTGGGAGGGAAAGGGAGGTGGAGTAGATATAGGAAGAGTTGGATGAAGGAGTAAAAATTAATTTGTACACAGTTCTCATAGAACTAATGAAAAGATTCTAAAACACATGATGAGTAAGTTGCATAGATAGACATTAGCTTAGCACACGCTAGCTCTTGCTATCAGTGTTTTAGTCTATAGAAGATCCTTAGAAAGCCAAGTCCCAACACCTGAAGGCAGAAGGAGGCAGATCTCTGTGAGTTCAAGGCCAGCCTGGTCTACAAAGTGAGTTCTAGGACAACCAAGGCTATACTGAGAAACCCTGTTTCAAAAAACAATTAAAAAAAAAAAAAAGATCCATAAAGAAAGTGATCTCCAAACACTCGTGATTTCAAACACTCGTGATTTCAAATCAACAATATTAGCCACACCCAGTCCTAAGTATTAGAGTGATTTGCAATGTGATTCCATGAGCTCTTTGAAGTAAAAATTGAATTATTAAGAACACAAAATTATAGAAGCATCCTAGATCTCACAAACCTCAGGTGACACTAGATGAGATCTCCAACAATGTGTGTCATTTTAAATTCGAGAAGCCCTGTTGTATATACATCCTAAAGTCAGTAGTTAACCTCCTGAGGTTTCACTGAGGATAAACTGTGCTTACCTTACTCTAAGAAAAAAAAAATTCCTTTCATCGCTGAAGAGTGATCCTAGTATTTAAGTTAATCTCATTTCTGGCACTGCAAATGCAATTCATAAACAATGTCTTTGGAGAGTGAGAGAAATTACATGGAAAAAAAACACTCGAAAATGTAAGAGTCCTTCTCTCTGGAAAATGAGCTTCAGCTTATTTGAATCTGAATTCTGAGAGTATTTGACTTCAGAGTATTACAAATGTAAATCCTTCATGATTTTGTAAATGATTAGAATTCTGCAGAACTCACTTGAGACCACAGTTTAAAATAAGACTATTTTTTCAATCTTCTGATTGGAGTCTCAATCAAGTTACTTAGGAATTCATCATCTTTAAAATTTTAAAGTCAAAAAAAAAGTTTAAAATTTTAAAGTCATAATAATGGATATTTGGGTCAAAAAGGAATTCTGCAGCTTATTTATTCTATTCACGTAATCATTTAGTTGGAAGTTATTTAATCATGTCATTAAAAGGAAATTAGCTGTAGAAAAAGAAAAGGTTGCAGAACTCAAGAGGTATCCTCGATGCAAACATTATCCTGCCAGCTGTCAAGAGATACTCATTATTGAACAAGATCAGGTTTATTCAAAAGATCATTATTTATTGTCATGGTTTTCAATGTAAATGAGAAGCGAAGTAAATACATAACTAACTATAAAGCCTTGGCTCTGTTTGTCCAGGTTGAACATTTGGAAACGTCACAAATGTGATTCTTCACTAAAGTACAAGAAAAAGAAATTGCTCAGAGAACAAAGTGGGAAACAAAACCGACCATACACCAAGCGAGCGTTTGTGGACTGTTTTAGAATTCCAGCCAAGGATACTAAGAATAGTTCATTTGTCCTTTGAAATCCTATGGACAGGTGATCAGTCTGAGCTAAAAATTTATCCAATGAAAGACGGGGAGGTTTGAATAAAAAATGGTCCCCTTAGGCTCCTATATTTAAATACTTGATCCCAGTTGGTGAAACATTTTGATAGGTTACAGACGTTTGGTTTTGTTGTAGGGTAAGGGTTGTATTCTGAAACCCCACACCATTCTCAATTAGCTCTTCCTGGCTTGTGATTGTGGATCAAGATGTAACCAAGATCTCAGCTGCTGTACCAGTGCATGCCTACTGCCCTACTGTCATGTTCCCATCAAGACACTCATACTCATGGCCTCTAACTCTCTGAAGCTGTAAGTCCCAAATGAGTTGTTCTGTAAGTTTCCTTGGTCACAGAATCTTACCACAGCAAGAGAGAAGTAAGACACAGAACAAAGTCTAACATACAATAAAACTATAACCACCACTGAAATGAATGAAACTTTAATAGCAAGTCTGTGGTTAATGCTTTTTTTAAAAAAAGCAGAGTAGGCTACTGGGATCTTGAATTTTAACTGCTGTATTAACAACCTGCTTTAATGAGTTCAGTGTACAAGGAGTTATTAGCAAAAGATGGCAAACAAACATTTTCTTTCCTTCATTTTTTTTTTTTTTTGGTACCTCTGGACCACTAAAACATCTTTAGAATATACCTTCTTGGCATCACTCCGAGACTCCCACCCATTCTGAACAGCTACTTCACTTTCAACATAGTTGAACTAAATTCAACATTTTCTACTCTTATAAAAAAATCAGAAGATACTCAATGCAATTAGTACCCTCAAAGCAATACTATCTAGAAGTCCCTCGTTTATCAAACTCATGTACTCATAAATGGTTCTCCTAGCTTGGTGCAGTGTTTCTCTGTGCTTTCTGTGAATGTAGGCAGGAGGATGGGAGTGCTAACATACAAAAGTCAGATGAAAGAGACATTACTAACTACAGAATTATTCAGCATGGAAAATCTGGGGCTTCTGGGATTTCCTTCTTGAGAGACAAATTTACAAGATAGGTAAACCATTAAGAGGCCAAATCTTTTTTTATTATTATTATTGGATATTTTATTTACATTTCAGATATCATCCCCTTTCCCCATTTCCCCTCCCTAGAAAACCCCTATCCCATGTCCTCTTTTCCTTTTTGCTTTTATACAATTTTTTAAAATGTTAATCAAAGGCTTTATAAGTTTGGTAATGCTCAGTCAGAAGTGTAACCCAATACTCAACCTAGATATATCAACTATCTTTGACTGGTGGAGACACGTGAACATCTGCCTCCATGTCCCCTCCCCTCTTTCTCTCTCTTTCTCTCTCTCATCACCTAGCTTCTCCTGTCCTTCTTCTTCTCCTCTCCTTACTCCTTCTCTTCCTCTCCATACTCCTCCCACCTTAACTCCTCCTACATATCACCCTTCCTGTTAAAATAAAACTTTTCTCTTAAAATACAATTAGAGTATAATTATGCCGATTTGTACCAGTGAGGTACAAGTTAGTCCTAATAACCAGTCCATCATTTTGTTGACTAACCAGAACTTCTGTCATCTCTCCTAACTGAACCACTTAGTTCTGAACCTGGATTTTTTCTTGAGGCCAAATCGTTTAAGTTCAGACTTTATTTTAGAGAACCTGACCTAAGTTTGAACTCAGATTAACTAATAGGCTGGTACCTAGCATTAGTTTCCAAGTTGCTCCCTAAAAAAACCCAAGTCTAGATCCAGTCTCTCGGTTCATCCCCAACACTAGCATCTCCAGGCTATACCCTCAACAAGACCAGCATCTCCAGGTGATTCCAACAAACCTGCACCCCTAGGTTACAAGCCCATTCCCTGCCTTACGACCACCAATGCAGAGGGGAGCAGAAATTAAGTTTATGATTTGACTCCCAGCACCAGCCAATTATGTTAAAGGCCATAATAACTTTCCAATTAGATGCTCGCACACTCACTCCCTGCTTGCTGCTTACTAGAAAGCCTTGCCCCATAGATATTTGGGGCTCCCCCCCACCAAAACTGTCCTGAATGATGGCAGTGTACTGAGGGAGACCAAGCTAGCTTGAATAGAATAAAAACCCTGGTGTGAGTTGCATCAGATCAACTCCTGTCTGTTTTGGGAGATCACTAACACTTCCCTGACACTACACCATCATTGCATAGAAGGCTGGCACCAATGAGATTTGGGCCATTTGTTTGTTTAAAGTTTGCTGAATATTCTCATGACAGGAAGATATGGATCTAAAGAAAACACAGATATGTAGAATAATTTAATGCTTTCACATATCTCATATCTATTTTCTCATCCATCCTTGTCAATAGAAATAAAGGTGCAGAGGACAGACCTGTCGAGAACACACTACTCATATACCACAGAGCCAGTGTCTCCCTTGCCTCTAGTTTCTCCCTGCCTACCTCTGACTCTCTTTGACTCCTTGGCCAGACTAGACCAGGAAAGATTTCTGATTGTTCTACTGTCTAAAACTTGCAATACAGGCTCTGGAGATTAAACCCTCATCCCTCTGGTGTCTATATCCCTCAGATTAACTACGAATATAAAGTTATCACATTACATTCTGTCCGCATTTTGTAATTCCCCTGGAGACAAAAAGTAACTCTTCAGCTCCTGAATTCTCAGGGCTCCAAGTACAGTTCATCATAACCTCATTATGGCATCTTCAAAGCATCTGTGCAATGCTATTGCCTCCAACCCGAGAGGAAGCTGAAGCACAAACAGATATCCATTCACACTAGGTCTTAACAACTAAGTAGTAACATGATGTTTCAAAACTTCTTTGCCCAGCATTTGAGCCTTGTGATCTTCCTTTGTTATCATCTAACTGCCCAGGAAAGTGACTCTCAGCATCTAATTAATATGCGATATAAAGGAGGCATCTGCAAAGCTCTTCTTTCTGAAATAAAGCTTCATTTTAAATGATGCGATTGCCAGGCATAGGCTCAGCGGTTAAAAGATAAATATTTTAACCTGATAGCACTTGTTCTTACCAATAATTTAATATTTATGTATAAATATTGCTTTCATCTAAATATGATCTTTATATATGCAGCCTCTGAAGAACCCACTTCCTTACGTACAGAACTAGGAGCAGATAGGGATAAATTCTTAGAAATTTCTCAGATCTACACAGCACATTCCAATATTCAGATATCCATTCACTGTATAAGGATCTATAAAGAGTATAGTAGAATCTACTATGTAGGGATAGAAGCGTCTCAGTGATCAAGCGTTTATACCAGGTTCAATCTTCAGTGCTGGGGTGAAGAGGACCTAGAGTTTACAATAAAAGGACTTAAGAAATGATGCACAAAGCAATGTATAAAAAGATTCAATGTGAAGAAGCAGAAGTAGGCTACACAGTGCATGTTCTCACTGGTGTGGTGTCAGAGGACTGCCGTCTCAGGCAGGAGCCTCCTTCAGCTATGGAGCCCATTCTTCCTTCTCCATCTCCAAGCTCATGTCCCATTTTCTTGGTTGTTCTTCCAAGCACAGCTCCCCTCATCTTCTGGTCCACCATGCTTAAGTCAAACACATACCTGCTTTCTAAAAAATATGGGACCTGCAGGGAATTTGGGGAGGGATTTTCTCTGGAAGACTTAAATTTAATCTTCACTAAAGACATAAATAAAAAAATAAATACTTTTAGTCCCACTTCTAAGATTCCTCTCCTTTAGCACTGAGTCTATATTTCTTTTCATTCATTCAGGCATTCATTGAAAATCTACTAGTGTCATAGGTACTAAGAATTTGAGTACACAGAATGAAGATGCAAAATACTAATGATGTAAGTATCTGCATAATGGCATTATGAGTCAACGGAAAAGACAGCTAGATTGGTAGACTGGTGTTCCCGTCATCCTTGCTCAGAGAAGCTTCTGTTTGCAACAGGGGTGATGGCTAATGCAGAGACTCATAATTTGTCAAAGTGCTGAGAACAAGTGATTATTGAGCAGTCAGCCCTAAACTGTATCACTTCCTCCAATACTGTGGAAGGGAGAGCAAAAATAATGTAAGGGCCAGAGGCTAGAGAGTACTGTGAAGCACTGACTTCTAGATATGACAGGGCTATTTCACCATGAACTCATACTAGCTTTGTTTAACAGCAACAAGGACTGCCTAAAGTAGGAGCCATCAAGCCACCTCCCTTGTGACCTCCCCTTCAAAATAAGAAGATGAAACTCAAAGAAAGAAAGGAAGAAACCAAGTCTAATTTGCATTGCCCATGTTGCCATGGCAATTTTTACACCGTCCAAGATGCCTTGCCCAGGGGTAGCACTGTCCACTAAGCAATCCCGTGTTAATTATTCATTAAGAAAACGTCCCACTAGCCAACCAATAGAGTCAACGTCTCTACTGATTTTTTTTTCTGCCAAGCGACTCTAGTTCCTGTTACATTTGCAGTAACCAGCACAGTCCCCAAAATATAAAAAAAAAGAAAACACAGCAAAAAGGGATGTAAAGAGAGAGACTTGTTGAAGAAAATATATGATGTTGTGGGAAAGAAGATGATGAGAGAGGGCTGTAGGTGGGTGAACAGAACCAAAATGGTGTGTGTGTGTGTGTGTGTGTGTGTGTGTGTGTGTGTGTGTGTGTGATCATCAAATGACCAAACTTATTTTTCAAGTACAGTTGGAACTATATAGTAAAAATAACAGTGACTTAAATGAGAAACCCTTTGGCAGTACCAAGACTGCATCTAACAGAATACAAGTAAAGAATATCCTAACCAAACAGAGGCGTCTCTGACCAAGGCTGAACCTTAGAGTCGATGACTCTAGCTATCTTTCATCTGCCCGAGAATTCACTTTAATTCACTTGGTCTTATTGTCATTGTCATTTTTGGCTCAATAGATCATTGTTTACTCAAATATGGTCTACCCATGCAAAGTAGAGAATGACTCACCAGCTGTAAACATGATTTCACAAACCCTTTATCAATTTGGCTGTTAATTCAGTTCCAGAGAAGATCTGCAGGCATTCTATCAGCTGCTAGAGATAGAAGCACGATCACTATCAGAAAGACGCCACCTTCTTGTGCAAGTTATCTACATTCTCAAATCTCAAAATCAAAGCAGTATCTGAGTGTGTCATAGTTCCATATTTTACAAAGACAGCATGATTAACATACCAGAGAAGCCCTAAGGGCCCCAAATAAAATTAAAAAGGGGCCATTCCAATAATTCAAAAAAACATATTTCACCATTTTAATTTTAGCAATGAACTAGAAGTTAAGAAACTAGGTTCCAGTTATTGTTTGATTTGCAGTGTTTACTTGCAGGATTTAATTACATCCCTAAAGATATGGTTTTCACTGGCTGCGAGGAACACACAGAGCACAAATTATCTGCAGCCCCATTCTTGAGCTCAACAATGGACTCAACTGCTAGGAAAGTAGTGGGTACAAGTAGCCTGTCAATCAGTTCTGTAGGCTGTGTAAGGTGAAAGAATTGTCCAGTGGCAGCTGCTGCTCTCTGCACCTTGTCTTACTACAGAGGGCAAGCATGCTCCCACCAGCCAGAACACATACTGACTAGGATGTTCAATATACTTAGTATTTGGGGTAACAGTGACAAGATAACTTGGTTATTTGCAACCAGATGGACACTTTAAAATATTTTCTTAGTAAATTGAGGCCACTCTCTTGGTTATAAAAAAATAACATAGTGAAATTTATTTAATCTTTCTTTGGTTATGTTCATTACTAAATGGACTCATTTAAAGTCTCTCTAGTTTGTTCTGTTCATATGTGTAACTATGTTTTACTATCATTATTTTATGTCTTTCTTGTAGTGATTAGTAACTGTGGCTATGTAGACATTTTTCTTAATTATATTTCACACACAATTCATATCAATGATACTTAGTAAATATTATATTATTATATACCTAGTTTCAATTAATTATATATAATTATATAACACATATATAGTTATATAAAATATAATATATGTGTATTATATAATTATACATATAATTGAATTATATATAATTGAATTATATATAATTATATATATATATAATTTTCAATTATATATATATAATTATACATATATATCCTGACATTTTAATATTTCTTCCACATAATTATATATGAATACATCTGGGTCATAAAAAAAACTGATTTTTTTAAACTTAATTTTTGCATCTCTTTTGTAAATATGGAATGCAAAAAAAAAAAATCCCCACCAATAGAAAAACAATGATTGTCAGCAATTTTTGTCATTTTGACTACTAGGTGGCTAGCTCTGTTCCTGTCACAGACTTTTGCCTGCCAAACCCCAAACTTCTATCTACAATAGGTTCAAGGTATGCTTCCAGTGTCACCGAAGCCGGGGTGTTTTCACATCATACAGTCTGAATCACAGATATCTGACGTGCCCCATACTGCTTACTTAATTCATTATTCAAAAGCAGTACTGAATGAAGTTCTGTGGTACGTGAGTCAATCTATCCTTCCTTATAATGTGCGACTGATATACCACCTTGCCACTAATGTATTTATATTTTGCTTGTACAGACAAATTTTAATTTAATCTTCTCATTTGACATCTTCATGAGATTAGAACAAATTATACTATTTAAGGAAACATGAAAAAATAGGATGGAGAAAATAACCTGAAATCTCATTCAACACTCACATTCTTCCATTTCTTAATCTATGTATTTTTTGGATTAGCTTGTTCATGTTTTACTTAAATCTTTTCACATTTACCTGCAACATTTAAATAGCTGTTTGCCTTGCCAACAACTTGTATAAATGCTGTGTAATCTCTTCCAGGTAAAATTAGGTTAACTCAGCCACCGTGAATATAAACACCAACGTCACCGATTCCTCTGTGGCTTCCCAAGTTAGAACCTCCTACACTGCAGACACTAAAGTCTAGCTCTATAGCTCCCTATTTAAATAAAATTGCCAAAAGAGGTACAGCCCATTCCAAATAAAGTCGGACAAGCCTTATAACTGGCTTGTCTACTGCATTCTCCTTGTCTTCAGGAGTGCCCAAGAAACTATCTATCTATATAGTGTTCAAGTCATAAATGATAAATTAAAGGCCGTGAAAACAGACAAACTAATATGTATATGTGTGTGTAAATGTCTGTGTATGTGTTTATGTATGTATGTGTATATATTTGTGTGTATGTGTATATATGTGTGTGTATATAAGTGTGGTATGTGGGTGGGGAGTTGAGTGTTTAGATGCATTTTTTGGATGTATTTTCTTTCTTTTTTTAATCTTTTTTTATTGGATATTTTCTTTATTTACATTTCAAATGTTTTCCTCTTTGCAGGTCACCTCTTTGGAAACTCCCTATCCTATCCCCCTGCATCTCCCTCTATGAGGGTGTTCCCCCACCCACCCACCCACACCCATCTTCCCACCCTGGCATTCCCCTACACTGGGGCATCGAACAACCTCAAGCCCAAGGGCCTCTTCTCCCACTGATATCCAACAAAGCCATCCTCTTCCACATATGCACCCGGAGCCATGGGTCCCTCTATGGGTACTCTTTGGTTGGTGGTCCAGTCTCCGGAAGCTCCGGAGGTTCTGGCCAGTTGACACTGTTACTCCCTCCAGGGGCTGCAAACTCCCTCAGTTCCTTCAGCCTTTTCTCCAACTCCTCCATCAGGGACCCCATGCTCAGTCCAATGGTTGTCTGTAAGCATCCGCCTCTGTATGGATTGGGGCCATTTTCATTCAAACCACCACAATGGCAGATGGAATGTTGGTGTTTCGCAGATATGGGTCAGGTGTGGGTCTGTGACATAGGGACAGAACCAGCTACCCAGTAGTCTAGCCCACAAGAATTGCTGACAATTTTTTTTCCATCACCTTCCTCCCACAGACTTTGGAGAGGGTGAAGAACAGAAAATGTATCCCCACACAATGCAGTAGAAAGAAACAGAGCTTATTCCAGCTGAGACAAGCTTGACAGCAGGAGGCTGGATGGTCCCTGTCCAAAGAGGAGTCACTTAAGAGCATGCTAAGAAAGAAGCCAGGCAGTTTCATGAGGAAAATATAATAGCAGAAATTTACTTCTAATTTACTTAATGAGCAGCATGCTAATAGCACTGGGCTTAGTAATTACCTTCATTTCATAGACTAGATGAAAACAATACAACCACGTGCTCAGACCATTTTCTGGAGCTCCAATCTCCCAACCAAAGCAAACACCTTCTAGAGCTTTTATTTATTTATTTTTTCTGTAACTCATAATTGAGTCTAGCAGAACTGGGATTATACTCCATTTAATGGAAAGTATATACTCCTCTTTAATGGAAAGAGGAAAGTTCAGACAAGTCATTTCAGTTCCTGAATATAAGTGTGTTTGCCTGGAACACCCTACTTGTTTTCAAAGACAAGGAAAACACATTTTAATAAAGCTTCCGAATACTATATCGCTATATCGCTACAGGTGAAACATAAACTAGTGATCCACCCAATCTGTAATTTCAGATACTCAGAAGGTTGAAGCAGGATAGCCATCATTCTATAGGACCAGAATACAGGCTGGGGGACAGATCAAGTGGGAGAGTGCCATGTGCAAGCATAAAGACCTGAGTTTGGGTCTCTCGGCACCCACTTAAAAAAGCTGGTCATGGTGGCATGTGCCTCTAATCCTACTGTTGAGAAGGTAGAGACAGGAGAGTGAGTCTGTGGAGCTTGTTGGTCAGCTAGACTTTCCAAATTGGTGAGCCCCATGTTAAGTAAGAGATCCTGTCTCCAAAATTAGAGATGAAGAAGAAGCGCAGTGGTAGAGGAAGATGGTTGGCCATGTTCTCTGGTTTCCACACACATCACACAAACCTGCATATACTGTACACCTATGTACACACAACATAAACATAGACACACACAAAATGCTAGTGTCATCTTTCAGTCTATTTTCTATATAAATCCTAAATCTACGATCATAATTTGTGTACAGCTTTATATTCTGAGCAGTGGTTTCCATTTAACATTATTTTATGTTATGTTCTTTATGTTCTTTGTTTATTTGGTTTTTTTGTTTTTTTTTTTTTGTTTTTGTTTTTTTTTTTTTTTTTGGTTGGTTGGTTGGTTCAGGGATTTTTGAGACAGGGTTTCTCTGTGTCACAGAGCCCTGGCCATCCTGGAACTCTATGTGTAGACCAGAGATCCACCTGCCTCTGCCTCCTGAGTGCTGAGATTAAAGGTGTGTACTACCACACTCGGTTATGTTCTTTGTTATAACAATTTTAGAAAATATCTTTTTCTGCTGTGTAACGCACCTATTGAAAACAGTGCTGTAACATTTCCTATAACTCTTATGTGATAGCTTTAAATTTCTAGATTAAACATACTTAAAAACATCACTGTGGGGAAATGGTTATCAGGTGGGTAACTGAATGCCTCACTCTACAGAAGTTGCTAATTACATACTTGAATCCAATCTTCATGATGCTATTATCTAAATCTTACAGAGTAAATAGGTTCAGTGAGAGTGAAATGTAACTCATCGTGGCTGGAGGACGTATTTAAGACAAAGCTTGTCAGGTGCCCTAACTTTGCTTTTAGGATTTATTGATTTTTCTTTTTTGTATATGGGTGTTTTAACTACATGTACATCTGGGTAGCACATGTGTATATCCCTGTTGTGCTGAGAGATTAGAAGAAGGAGATGGATGTCTTGGAATTGGAGTTACACTTGACTGTGAGTCACTGTGTGGGTGCAGAGAACTGAACACAGCTCCTCTGGAAGAGAGGACAATGACCTTATACATGAGCCATCTCTCCAGCCTCAGCTCTAATTCTAATTAGACCTGTACGGTAGAGGTCAAGAGAGCATGTTACCAAGTCAAAAAGATGAGCTTTCTAAAATGTTGTGAACATATTGAAGAATCATATCTTGTTGCAGCCTAACTAGCATTCAGTGACTAAATGTTAAATCTTTGACATTTTTGGAGATGCATTTGACGATATTAAAGTTCACTAAAAGTTTATCAATAAATTTCTTCTGTCTTTTTTGTTTGTTTGTTTGTTTTGTTTTTTGTTTTTTTCGAGACAGGGTTTCTCTGTGTAGCCCTGGCTGTCCTGGAACTCACTCTGTAGACCAGGCTGGCCTCAAACTCAGAAATCCACCTGCCTCTGCCTCCCAAGTGCTGGAATTAAAGGCGTGCACCACGACCACCCAGCAATTTCTTATGTCTTATGACCATTTTTATTTTCTCTTTAAGAACTGTGTGTTTATGCTCTCTTGGTTTTTTTTTTTAATTACTGTGAATTTTTGTAATGATTTATGTGACCTTTATTTGTAAGAATATCATATTCTTGATATTTATGGTAATTTCCTAATTTAAAAATTTTGTTGAATTGTTTTTAACATTCACAACTCCATATTTTCATGTTAATTCTGGCATGACTTTTAATTTGTGACTTTTGCATTTGTAAAGCGATTTTTATTTAGCTATTACATGAGGGTTTTTTTAAACAAATATTCAGCTACTTTTCTTAAGTTATTTTTCATAAGAACATATTTCAAGCAAACAAAATGCACATAGAAAGAATATTAATTTCCTGTCGTAGTGACAGTGGTAAATATCTACTGTGTTTGTCCATCACCCCTTTTATGATAAGAGAAGTTCTTTGTATTTTATCTTTCTCATTTTCAAGGGCAGGTGATATAAATGCGATTGTCTGGGAAACAAACAATACAGAATAATCTGTACTTTGCTAGGCACGAAACCCAGGTTTAGGCAATCAAAGTCAGCCTAGGATACTTGCAGGGAATTTGGAGAAAGAGATGATTGTTAAGTACAACTAATTTAAACTTATACCCAACTAGTTTACAAATAAATGAGACCCAGACTATGGTTATTTTATTTTGCTTTGACAATTACTGGGAGGTAACCCCTAATCTACTTTTCTAACTGCTGGCCTGGCTACTTTCCCAACAATATATCCAAAATACTTGCTGTTTCTCCTGGCCACATGCTCATGATCCATCTCCCCTCATGGCAGTTTCTTCCTCTTCCTTCTCTTCTCCTCCTTCTCCTCTTCTTCTTCCTTCTCCTCTTTATCCTCCTCCTCTTGATGGTCTTCTCTCTCCTCCCTTCTCCACCCCCAAACAGGTAACTCAAAATCCACCTACCTCTAATCCCTCCAGTAACTGACTGTAGCCAATCTTATTTAACCAATAGTTTTAAATCAAGGAATAAAGTTTGCACAACAAAAGCTTGTAAACGTGAGAATTCACACGTAGACCTAGACCTTGGGGTACAGAATTTAGCATAACAATACGTAGCAACAGATCAAACCTCAAGATGATGTCTACAATTGTTTTCTGTTGTAACGAAATGCCTGAGTTTGGGTGCTTTATAATGCGTGTATGCTTATTTAGTGAAGAGTTCTGGAGACTAAAGAGCTTTGTGCAGCTGTACTGGGCTGTGGGGAGGTCTCAGCGGATACAGCATAGCATAACAATTGACAGAATGACAGAGAGTGTACAGAGATCACATGGTGTGAATGCCAGAGAGATTCACTTTCTCTTTGTAATAGTTTGAATTCCACAAGGAGTAACCACAGACCCCCAAGAATGACATCAGTCTCACCGGATGAGGCCAATCCTTCTGCACCAGCCCTCTAAGATTTTATCATTCTCAGCATCACCCTGGGGACCTGTACCTTTGAAGGGAAAAGCATATCCAAACCATCGCAAAAGGTTTCTCAAAGTGGGCTTATTAAGTAACGGGTGCCGGAAACTGTAGTGGCTGGGGAATGCAGCTCAATTGATGAGTGCTTGTCTATCCCTGATGAAACCCTGAGAATAAGGGTACCTCATAAATCTAGGAATGGTGACGTATAACTGGAGTGTCACCACTTGGGAAATGGAAGCAGAAGGACTAAAAGTTCAAGGTTATCACTCAGGTTCTCAGTGAGTTCAAGACCGGCCTGGAATACAAGAGAATCTTGAAGCGACATCAAAAGCCTGAAGTCGCTTGTAGCAATACTGGCAGCCCATAAAGAAATTCCTACCCAAGAGCAAAGGAAATGTCTCAGAGGAAAGCAAAAGAGAGAGACAGGTTTCTGAGAGATAGCATGATTAGAGTTGTAATAAATAAAAAGCACAATAAATAGAGTTCTTAGATATTCTGATACGACTATATCCCCAGTTAATTTTACCCTTGCCCTTTCAGGCTTGTAAACCAAATATTACTTATTTTCATTCTTTACCTAAAAACAACTTAGCTAACATGGAAGGCATTTATTACTGACAAACCTAAAAGGGTCAGGTTGGCTAAACTGAAGCAAGGCTACAGGGTTGTGAGCATTCCCCTGTGCGAGCTATAAAGCAGCCCATCTGGCTATGCAGTAGCAAAGTAGATGGCTACACCACTGCCTGTCATATTTCACACTCAGTCTGTGTGACTCCCGAGGATAGAACTTTAGAATACGTGATAGAATAAAGGTTAGATTGCTTCAACATCTTCCACAAATCTTGTTTGCCTGCTTAAAAGCAAACGAAAACCACGCACAGCCTTGTAAATCTACATATAACAATCCAACATAGCTGAGATTCACACAGCCATGGGTTTTGCAAACTGACAGAAAGAAAATTCTCCACCCAAGACAAGCGAGTGAATAGAAATCCAGTGAGGCCAGACATAGGGAAGAATTAGATCTAGGTGAATCCTTGAGATTTCCCCCATGCTTCTCCGGCAACTTGAGTGCTGATCCCTAGCTGAAGAAATCAGGCTGCTAAAGGTGAGGTTGACAAAACCTTGATCTAATTACCTTAAAAAAACAGTGGAAAGAACAATCTGTCATAGCCACCTGGAGATACAGGGAAGATTAATTATCACTCCCAATTCCAAGCAACTGCTCTGTTTCATTATAAACTTGTAAGCTAAGAGCTGAAATACAGCCTGGAGTTTTGAGGCCTAAATCTAAGAAACAGAAACCACAGGCTCTCTTGAGAAGATGACTCAGTGTGATCCTGCATTCAAATCACTAGGCCAAGACATTAACCAAACACAAATTAACTGGCTGCCACCAAAGGCTTTAAGGAGGCTTTTTTCAGTCCTACGGAATTTCAATCCTGACAAAACAACTATTTGGGAGTAATACCCACCAAGGTTCAGCAGCAAAATATAGTTTTACAACCATTAAATAGGGGACTTTCCCAGTATCAGTTTTAAATGGGGCTAGAAGACCATTTTTCTCAAGTAAATCCCCTGTGATTCAGAGGGGCTGACTGGGAAGAGTGGGAAATGTCATCCGTGATCAGTGGAATTGTTGTTGGCTAGTTTTCTCTTCCTTTCTAGTTCCAAGTGAGAATTCTGTTGAAATCATATTTGGTTTTGATGACTCTATATTTGTCTACTCTGTTCATTGCACACGGTTAAACAAAAATACCCTCTTAGTTATACGTTGCTGGGCCATAGACGGCCTAAACTGATAGAAAGGCAGGCAGAAACAAGCCAGACAATGGCCTAGAGATACACAGAGATACATAGAATACAAAACACTTGTATGTTTCAGAGAGGAGATGACAGTTGGTTTTTACTATTTTTTGGTGTGTATGAAATAACTATAGTATGTTACACAAGAATATTACATTATTCATAATAATGTTTATGTTATTACATGAATATAAGCATGGTGACTTATTAATTTAAAAAATTATGTGCTTTATGGAAAACCAAATATTGTGTTGGAGATATACTAATTTTTTTAAACCAAGAATCCTAACAACAGAACACTCCTTTTTTTTTTCATGGATTTTTCTGAGGGTTAGGTGGGCTGCCTTGGTTTGGGGTTGTAGTCTTTCCTTATCTGTTACATGTAGACTCCAGTTAATGTTTAGTATGTGAACACTTGACCCAAGATCCATCAACAAACCAGACTTGTACTAAAAGTGAGTCACTGATCTCACTAGTCTGGTAGACAACATTCCAGGAATTGTCTATACTCATCTCTGCTTACATCTATGGTTTACAGAGCTTCTAAGAATTAAGCCAGTAAAGAAGGCAGAACGGAGAAGCATGCAGAGGAAAAAATTCTTGGTAACATTCTGTAAACTTCAAAATTCAGCCAAGCTTGAAACATATAAGTGCAAACTATACTCCTCAGCCATCTGAACCAATAAATTCACTTTTCTGCTTCACAAGTTCGAGATGTATTTCTGAAGCTTAGAGTATTAGGAAATATGAATGCACATATCTTGCTCTCCATGGTAATAACTTTAATTCTATTTCTTATATTTCTTTCTTGTTTTCTTGCTATGCTGTTTTGTTTTGCTATTGTTATTGTGGTATGGTGGGTTTCAGATAGTTGAACCATAAAGCCCAGGTGTCCTCAAACTCACCAGCCACTGCCTCAGCCTCCTGCCTCCTTCATGCTGTGATGACAGTCATGGACTTCAACACTCAGGTAAAAACTTTCATTTTGTCTTTCTGTTTTTCTGAGTTGTTTCTCAGAAAAAAAAAAAAAAAAAAAAACTTCCAAGGGTAAGCTCTTTCCTCCCTCAAAATTTACTTAGTCATGTACCTCATCCTAGTTTTATGGAAATTTACAAGAAAATCAAGAGAACATTTAATCCAGTCATATTAAGAAAAGGCACTGAGGCTACTACCGGTGCAGATCTTACCGACAGTAAGAGATTAGCAATGGCCGGTCCTAAGGAGAGAGTAGGAGAAACCCAGTAAAGTTCTGAAATGCTGGAGTCAGTTAACAGTCTAACGTCAACAGATTTGCAGTTGTTCGTTGTGGCCCATGCCCCTGTAACTCTATTCCTGGGAGGACTGAGAGAGGAGGACGGCCACCAGTTCAAAGACTGCCTGAACTACAGTGTGAGATTCTGCGTCAAGCAGCCAAAATGAATGCTTGCAGGGCAATCTGAGAATAAGAGCACTTCAAGCCACTGAAACGAGAGCCTGTGCCAAGAGGAGCTGCCAGAGGTCCACAGATGCTACTGTAGCTTCTGGGATTTACACTAAGCTTGAACCCAGGCTGCTTTAAATTGTCCAGGTCACCAGTTGAAAGAATGGTTCCATTTCTCTGCCTTTTTAACCAGCAACAAAGACTTCCAGAGAGTTTTAAGGCTACTGTTTTAATCTTTGTGCCTCCCAAATTATACAGGTTCTCTTTTGATCGATCAACTCTAAATTACAATCTTACAAGGGAGAAGACCTGGGGACCTGTGGTCTTAGCTTAACCATGCTGGTACAGAGCAGGCTGAACCAGTCCTTTAATGTAGTTGCACATAAAAAGAAAAGAGAGGAAGAATATATCTGCCTAGCATCATGCAGCACTCTCTTGCGCAACTGAAGACATACCGTCCCTCTCCAGAGAAAAAGGACACACTCAAGATGCCATGTCAGGACGAGTTCTTCTCCGGCAGAGTCACACTCCCTTTTTGTTAGCCTTGAAATGAACACCGACCTCTCAGTCTCAGCCCTGAGAAAACATCTCATTTTGGCAGCAGGAAGGCAGAACAAAAAGAAAAAAAAAAGACTATTCATTGTAGACACAAGAAAAGCTATGCCAAACGAAGGTGGAAATACCCAAGACTTGGCAGCTGAAGTGATTCCTGTTCACCTCTCCCATATGGCATTTATAACCATTTTACCATATGGTTGGAGATGGTATTGATGATCATCTTACCACGTGGCTGGAGATGGCATTCATAACCATTTTCTTCTACAAGCCATTCTGTATTTCCTTTGCTTTCAGGAAGCAACTTACTAGTACTGAACAGAAGAAACCCAGCGTGATTTTCCTGAGTGAACGTATCTTGTTAACATGGGCATGTCTGTGTCAATGACCTTAGCCTCAGTCCCAGAGGGAAATGGCAAAACCTTCCTCTAGTCCATGTGTGGATGCCAAAAATGTTCCTTATGGCTTTCTCCCACTCCTGGATATTTATGGCCTGAAGACTACTCCCCAACAGACATTGCTCCTACCGAGATTAGCTATGTCTGTGTCCTTGGTCCAGCTGTACATCATATGCACTGCCTCCTTGCTTATCTGTATGAAATAATCCCACCTCTCTGTTCAATTGCATATAATAAACATGCTGACTTTCCAGAGAACTGCGGTTGCTCCTTCAGAGATCCCAGCCCAACCAACCCCAGCTTTTCTGTGTGTGTCTGTTTGTCTGTCCTTTCTTCATTCCCTTGCCACATCTGTCCTGGAAGTCTGAGCAAGGACTTGGCAAGAAATGGTCCCCTCAAAGGGTGAACATTTCCAAGTCCTACATTGCTCCGCCCGTGGGGATTCGACGAGACCTTAGGGAAGGGGGCGAACGAATGAAAGGACAAAAGACACAAAGAATGAGAGCAAGTCTGAAATTCTGATCAAGCTCTGAAACTTTAATTTTGGGGGCAGGTTATAAAGACACAGCAAACCAGGAAGTTTGGGCGAGGGTCAATGCTTAGGGCTATCCTACTATGGAATCTTTATTGTCTAAGACAGACCATCCCATTATCATGACCAACTCCCAAGGAAATGCCAGACGTTCTTTAAGTTCCTGGGACCTGAGAACTGTGAACGTCCTTTCTTAACCTTGTACTGACTAGTCTTTCTAGAACAGCAGGTAATTTCCTGGGTTTGGATCCCAGCACCACATCCTTTCACTCACCTACACTTTTGTTGTTCTTTTTTTTGTTTTGTTTTTATTAAACTCTGTGACAGATGTGGATGATAATGACACCATACATTGATTCCAATCAGACGCATAAGAAGTCCAAACTGGCCAAGTGTCTTGACAGCCTGTCCAGTTAAATTATTATTGTGTCCCTTCAATGAAAATTATGTTTGGTGGGATGGGGGGAATCTAAGGCATCCAAACAAGTGGTAAAGAAATGAGAAGCAAGAGTGTCAATATCTACACCCATTTCAGTCATTTGAATTATAGCTCTAGTACCACATGCTAGTCTCCGACTGACGTAATTTACCGGATCCTAGATGATGCTACTTCAGTCTCCAACAATATGGCTTCATAATTGGAACCACCGCTGCGTTTTCCAGATATCATTCCATAGTCAAGTCATCTGCTTCAGGGTGACCGGTAGCACGCTGAGTCCAGTGTGCTTTATGGACATGATTTGTTTTGATAATTTCCATGGCCAGCGGATTCTATGAAGCACTGGTAGAATCCTATTATGTTGAGTAAAGCATTCTGCATGGAGGAGGACCTGGACGCAAAACAATCTGCTTTTGGCAGAGGCAATGGAGATAGAGAAGTCATGCCCACATCCAGAGATAAACCTATTCCAGAGGAAACAAAGCTCCAACCCAGCCATGATAGAAATGATCTAGAGAATCACCTTCCCTGCATCTAACTGACGGAGATTTCCCAGGGAATGGCACCATGCACCTGCTCAGATCCTTTCTGGTGACAGGCTGGACATTCAACATTGTTCTGTCAAACCCATCCCTATCTTCTGTTTCTTTTCCAATGACTTCCCATCCATGTCCACTTGGCTAGGATAGCAGTGGCTGGAAAAGATCAAAACTTCACCCGACTATTAAAATCCCTTTTTGTTGACATCATTCATCAATGAGAATTCACATCGGTCACAATCTTTTCATACTTTGTAGCAGAGGCATTTATCCATCAGAGTGTCCATCAAACGCTAAACACTGCACGTGGATCATCGTAGATCCATGACTTCAGCCATATTTCCTTACAGGCAGAAAGGAAAACCAACCTGATGCCTTGCTCTAAGGATTTCCTTTAGGACATCCCTGAACACAGTATTTTTGAACAGAGTTGCAGACTCACAGTTTTGTTCTTTTAAATGGTGCCAGAATATCATGCTGAATCTCCTGTGACCCAGATTCAAAATTCTGTGCTTTCTAATCTGTCCATCAAATGAGCGCCACATGATGCCAGTAGATTCAGGCTGAGACGGAACAAGCAGATGCAGAAGTAAGGGGCATGAGCATATGTGACACTGGCTGATAGACTGTGTGGTGTCATCAGGCCCTGCTTAGTCGCAATCATGTATAGTAGGCTGCTTCCAGCTGACGCTGGAGTGATGCTACAACGTGTTGACTAAGTGCCAAGAGTGGTACCGAACAGGCAGCACCTATAGTATGGCAAATTAAAAGACAATGGCCACAAATATAGCTTTCCCAGTAGCAAAACCAAAGCAGTTTTGCAAAAATAAAAACTTTACTGGCTGGGAAATCGTCAAGGTTCTGTGCTAGACTCTCTCTTAGGAATCTGACAAAGGTCACACACAGGACTCTTGTTAGACCCTCACATGTCAGGCACCCTCAGATCTGCTCACCCATAAGAACCTGGTTCTGGTACAGCTTAATGCAGAGGTTTACATTTTCCTGGTCATTCTTAAAATCGTCAGCCAGCATTTGGTGAATGGGTTGAAACAGTGCATCAAATTGAGATGTACATTTCCTCCAAAGACCCAAAGCAGCCCCCAGGGTTCTGTAAGATTTTGTTAGTGCTGGAGCAGGATAGATGCAGTAAGTAGCATGTGCTTCAGCTTCAAAATGATATGTTGACATGCTGCAGACCACTGTGGCTAGAACTGTGTTATGAAGATAGCAAGCCCTGAACTAGCATCTGGCACCCTGTGTTATATACACACATCTACATTTCTCCTTCAATGTTAGGAGTCCAGTCTCTTCAGAAGTATCAACACTAATAAAAAACAGCTAAAAGAGAACGAACAGGATCTTTAAACCAGTCACCCAAATATGCTCTGAAAGAAAGCAGAACCCTATGGTAAGAAAGAGCCAAAGGCCACAGGTCCTCCTAATAACCACTTAAAAAGAGAAGAAAGGGAACAAGGGAGGGGGGTCTGCATAGTGTGCAGCCGCAGAATTATCTGAAATTATCCTCTCACATCAAAGGCAGAGTGCACATGCAGAGTCTTGTCCCTGACTTTTCTGCCTTGCTTTTAGCACTCGGTATCTCTTCTACGCTCAGCCTAAACTCTGCATTTCCTCAGCAATTTCTAGGACAATGTACAATTTTCAGTGGCCTTCTCTTGCCTCCAAGATGAATAACAAATAACACTCCCAAGCAAGAAGTTTCTTCAAAGAAGGTTCCCAATTGGGTTTACAGACCTGACTGTGAGACTTTGCTTCACACAATCTTTTTTCCCATCATACCAATGTGTTTTTTCAACTTCTTCCCATATACAGGTCCCTTAGCAGGAGTGTTTAAAAACCTCCCAGTCTCAAGTCATCCTCAAGACTCAACCCAAGTATCACCTATCAGGCCTTCTTGACTCCTCTAAATGTGATTGTGTCTCTAGGTGCTCCCAGACTGTAGGGTCGTCAGTCATAATTCACATGTGATACGTAAGTGGATGAGTGGGTTTATCACTCTCTGACCAAATTCTCTGCAGTGGCTCCCTATCTAGTCACTCGTAGTTTACTACTGATTTTTTTTTTTTTTTTGAGAACTTCAAGAGGGGATTTAGAATGACAAAACACTGTTTGAGCAATTGTTATCATCAATAATAGAATGCCTTTTTTTGCTTAGGGGACATTTAGAAAGGCCTGGTACTTGGTGTTTAATACATTGATTTTCTTTTGTTGCTTGAGCCATGCACAAATCTCTCTGTAATAAAAGGAAATGATTGACCACTTAATTTAAATGTTAATCCTCTTTTTATAGTTTACTGTTAAAATTATGTACTTGTCCCAGTACAATAGGCACAGCCTTCTCATAAATTCCCCCTTTCAATGAATTACCTGTGAGCCTTAAATCTGTAACCCCAAATGGCTCACTGCATCCCACCATAAAAGGAAAAGAACAGTTACTGTCTAAGTTACAGGCGTTAAGCAGACAAGGGCCTAACATAATTGTCCTCTGAGAGGCTCCACCCAACAGCTGACTCACACAGATGCAGACACCTATAGCCAAACAGTGGATGGAGCATGGGGACTCTTATGGAAGAATAAGAGAAAGGATTGTGTGCCCCAAAGAAGATAGGAACTCTACAGGAAGACCAACAGAGTCAACTAACCTGGACCCTTAGGGCTCTCAGAGACTGAACCACCAACCAAAGAACATACGCGGGCTGGACCTAGGCCTCCCTCGCATATGTAGCAGATGTGCAGCTTGGGCTTCATGTGGCTCTGAAGTGAGTTATCCCCAAAGCTGTTGACTGTCTGTGGAATATGTTCCTCTAGCTGGGCTGCCTTGTCTGGTCTCAGGGGGAGAAGAGGTACCTAGCCTCATAGACACTTGAAGTGCCAGGGTGGGGGAATACCCAAGGGGGCCCCAGCCCTCTCAGAGGAGGAGGGAGAATAGGGCAAGGATTGTGGGAAGAATGATCAGATGAGGGCAGTGAGTGGGATGTAAAGTAAATAAGTAAAGTAAATTTAAA
Organism: Rhabdomys pumilio; assembly: GCA_030674055.1. Lineage (NCBI taxonomy): Eukaryota > Metazoa > Chordata > Mammalia > Rodentia > Muridae > Rhabdomys > Rhabdomys pumilio. The sequence continues at coordinate 44,931,737 of JANHMN010000019.1, forward strand.
AAATATTGTCTGACCTCTTTTTAAACATGAGTACAACACTATTCAGATGGAAGCATTCTGAATACTCCGTGCTGAATAAACATATTCGTTCCTTTTCTGAAGTGTTCCGTAGATAATCTCTGTGCTCTAAAATGTATGTAACATTTTGTATGCATGATACTCAAACAAATCAGGAACAAAATTAACACCTTTAAATGTCTACAATTCAATGTCAACAATTCAAAACTTGTGAATTAGATAAAATCAGGAAAATTCAGGTCTCTTTGATTCTTATTTGGAATTATTTTTCTATCAATGTTATAGGCCAATATGTTGCTCTCATAAAAAAAAAAACCCACAAACATGTAGTTTTTTAACCACAGTAATTGATTCTAGTCTTCTTATGCTGGCTAAATTCTCACTCAAACAAATTCTGACTTTGTAAGACAGAGTTTTCAACTGGAAATTTTGAAGATTCTATAAAATAATTTTTGGTTTTTTAATTCACAAATACTCAATTATGCCTGTAGACCTAAACATGCAAATGCTTACTAGATGACCGGAATATGCCGAGGACTGATTTCTCCTCAATTCAAACCATTCCTGTCAGTCTATCTTATTTGGATGCCTTGTGAAGAGATTTAAAGTCAAGCTGGCCTAACAGCTGCTTTGAAATGCCAGGATCACACAGCCGGAACTGTGATGACAGCAACAGAAATAAGGTCTTGTGCCAAGTGGGAGTCATGATGTCATTAACATTTTTTTTTGCCAGATATCTTACCCTATAGCCATCATTCATTGCTCTATAGTAGTGATTATTAAATGCAATTCCTTAAAATTAGACATGTTTATCCATTTCACAGAGGTGTAATGAGCTCTTCACGTGTGGGGCAAAGGAACAATGAGCTACATCTCGTCATATAAAGAGAATGAAGCACTCACCATAAACACAGGGACACAGACCTATGGGCTGCACGGACTCTAAAGAGGTAAAAAGCAACTGTCACAAGAAAAAGACATCACAGATAGCTTCAGAGACAACCTTTGAGAAATCTTGAGAGACTGTACTCCAAACTAATGGAGTCCAGTGTTTCTGAAGGAAAGAAGCCAGAGAGTTTTAAAGCCCAGGCATCAATATATTTTGTGAATTCTGAAAATCTGAAAATACAAGTAATTTAGACTCTTAAATATAATGAATATCTGGAGATGGGTAGGGTATCACAGGACAATCAGAATGAGCATGGGATACATGAGTAAGTGACCCAAGGGGAAGAAGAAGAGTATAGCAAGGTATGCTGTTATCCTGTGGAAAACACCCAGCATCTTGAGGGCCTTCAGTGATTACATTAGTTCAGTGATTATACTGGTTAATAGAGAACCACAGAGAGTTGAACATGGAAAGGTTAATATAAAGAATGACTACTAGTCAGGTATGCTGATATATACCTATAATCCCCCAAATTCTGGAGGTTGGAGCAGAATGTGTGCAAATTTGAGTTAGTCTGAATTACACAGTGAGGCTTTCTTTTTTTTTTTTTTTTTTTTTTTTTTGGTTTTTTGGTTTTTTCGAGACAGGGTTTCTCTGTGTAGTCCTGGCTGTCCTGGAACTCATTCTGTAGACCAGGCTGGCCTCAAACTCAGAAATCCACCTGCCTCTGACTCCCAAGTGCTGGGATTAAAGGCGTGCACCACCACCGCCCGGCTCACAGTGAGGCTTTCTGTTAACAAGCAAAAATCCAAACAAAACAAAAAGCCCTGGGATTATTAACTATAAAAAGGATGGAGCTGATATTAGCTACTAATAAGTCATGTGGACTAAATATAGGAATAGCAAGTTTAATGGGTGCTCAATTTACCAATGCTATAATAAAATAAATACAATTACTGGTAAGTAAATTGTCAATGGATATATTTCTTATACACCCATTCTCAAGAAATAAAGGATATTCTCCAAAAAAAGTAAAAATAGATACTGAAAATGAATAAAGAAACAAGATGTCCATATTAAAAGAAAATCAAGAAAATTTCCAGTGTAGCAAATGAAGCAGGCACCTAGAGACTGCTTTTGCTAAAAGCCCTCCACTCTTTACTTGGGTACATGAGCTGACAAAACCAAGGCCTTGCCTTCATTCTGTGCCTGTGTTATTGGGTACTGGATTTCCTCTGAATCTAAGCACATCAGTCCTGTAAGGAGGAGGACTGCCCACTTACCTCTGTGCTTCCCCTTCCAGATGAGAGCACAAAGATAAGTCATTTTCCCAGATGTGCAGTCATCTTGGATTCCAGGAACAACAGACCTCCAGGGAGAGATTCCCTCTCCAGAGGAGGGAAATTATCTTTGGTAGGGAGGATGCTGAGAATCAGATTGATGGGCTCTGGGAAATGATAACAGTAGAAAGCTAGACAATGATCGACCAGATCAGGCCTTGTCCAGAACTGCTTAATTATGCATGCCTCTTTGGCTCTTGCCTTAAAGCTTCCTCTACTGAAATCTAAACACCCTCAAAATGATCCTGGTTCACTGGACCTGTTTATTTATTCCTCCCTAAATGTGATCACATAGAATAAACTCTCTCTCCTACTTGCTTCACAACATTACTAATCTTTTAAAGCAGTACACTGGGGTTTTAAAGCAGTATACAGGGGTTCTCTGTATAGCCTTGGCTGTCCTGGCACTCACTCTGTAGACCAGACTGGCCTCGAACTCAGAAATCCGCCTGCCTCTGCCTCCCAAGTGCTGGGATTAAAGGTGTGCGCCACCACTGCCCAGCAAGACTGAGTTACTAACCCTTCAGAGTTCATATCATGCGACAAAGCAAGAAGCACAGGCTAAATACACTAGAGGACATTTTATGTAAATGCTATATGTATGGTTATGAATGTGTAAGACCTTCATGTAAAATTTTTCATCCATGTCTTTTATTTAGTCTTCAAAGTCCAAACGAGGCACATTTTAGTAGCCTTACTACAGAGAGCTAAGTCACAGATATGCCACATTAATGCTAATGGCTGGCACCATTCAGAGGGACAGCACTCTGGAGGCAGAGGTAGGAAGTTAGTGAGTTCCAAGCTAGCCTGGTCTACAGAGCTAGTTCCAGCACAGCTACACAAAAAGATCTTATCTTGAAAAACAAAACAAAACCAAAAAAAAAAAAAAACTTAATTGCAATTATCTATATGGGTATGCATAGTTGGTCTTTCTTTTTCCTTTAAAGAAACTTCTTAAAATCTCCATGTCAATGAATTCAAAGTACAATCAAAACATACTTAAGTGTTTTCCGTTCTTGTAATTCTCCAAATGCTAATGTACTTGATTGTACTGTGAATGTCGTCTGAATGATTTAAATCACAGATATTTTATTTCCCTACCAAAGCAGTGGTTCATTCCTGCCATAGTTATCTCCTCACAACTTAAAGCAGAGAATGAGTGCTGGTGCTGAACTCATTTGATTCCAGTATTCATTCTTCAGCCCTTCTATGGAGACAAAGTCTACAGTGTGGCCCATATATCTCAACTCTGTATAATCATGTGAAGTGTAATGATGGGTGCCATAAATATTAGATGTTCTCCTCACTCCCACTCACTGTGTGCTCTCCATTCTGGCAGCACGTGACCACTCTGAAAGCTGTAGGATGCAATTCTCTATTTTCTAAGAGACTTAGGACATTTTAATATGCTCTGGGGTCCAGAGTTCAGCTATTGTCAGTCTGTAAAGCATTACGTAAATCATAGAAGCTTCCTAAATTCTCACCACTGAGGTCTAGTCTATTTTTAATTTTAAATTTTCCACAGACATATTTTTAGTGAGAAAATGAGTTGAGCTTTCATTTAGTATGATTCCCAGGTGTGCTTCAAATTAATCACAGTCATGTCAAAACAGGTCTGTTGGAATTAAATTATCTTTGTTTTTTCCAACACATTTCCAAATCTGGGAGGAAAGACTTCCAGTAAAATTCAAACAGCGAGTTTGCTGGTCTCAGAAGCAGGCAGATCTATTTGATGGATTTAGCTGCGTTGTCCATTAATTTGAAGCTGACCTGTGTGTATACTATGTAATGACGGATCCAAAGCTGTAATCAGGGGATGCCCTATCTCTCTGAAGCTCAGATGAGTTCTCCTGAAGCAATGCACTACACAAGCAGTGGGAACCACAGCTCTTCCAGAAGAGGTCCTTTCTTACTGGTTTTTACCTCTGGAGTACCTGGCTCTAGTTTAAGACATATTTGACACTAAATGTCAAATATTATTATTATTATTATTAGCATTTTTATATTTTGTTCACTAAAATCTGTTTTAAATCAAAGACTCACATAATACCATAGCATAATACACCAGAGTTAATATTGTCGAACACTCACCTCTTTAGGCTGGTCTGCATAGTTGGTGTATAACGCAGACATTCTATCATGAAGACTAAAGCAGGTATACAACTCCTCTGTTTATAATCTTCTGTATAACAGTCTTTTATTTTGATTGATAAAATTAGTGGCAAACCAAGCTAAAATGGTAACATTTTTATGTTTTGGAAATGCTGTGCCCCATTTTCCTGGGCCTGTGACTAGGTGATGAGACCACACCTCACAGTGCTGAATTTAGAGTAAGTATATTGTGTCTAGCGAAAAGATCATTACGTGACCCACGGCTCTGAAATGTGAGAGCAAGATGTGTCTTTGATATTGACGTTTGTTCTCACTTTCTCCTTTAACCACCACAGAACTCCATCAAGAAAAAATAGGGCAGGAGAGTTGATCCAGTAATCAAAGGCCCTTGTGGTACGAGCTCGTGATCTGAAGGATTAATGCCCAGAATCTATGTAAAGATAGAAGGAGAGAATTGTTCCAAAACATTGTCCTATGATTCAGATTGCTATACAGACTGTACCATGAACATGGCCACCTCTCTCTTTCTCTTTTTCTTTCTCTTTCTCTCTTTCTCTTTCTTGCATACACACACACACACACACACACACACACACACACACACACACACGGTGGGGGGAGAGAAATATATAATAAATTTTTTTCAAAATGAGGAGTTGGCAGCTTTTTATAATAATTTACCTAATTACAATTTCCAATTTGCCTCAATTTGTTCAAATTGATACTATTGTGTCATTCCATATTTACTACTAATTGGATGACTTTTCTAAAGAGAAATGAGCCTTAAGGTAAGACTCCTACTCCTGGGACTTTTCCACCCATGGCCAAGATCCCTCAGTTCTGCCCAGAGAAACCAGGGTGATCTCTATGGACTTTGTCTTGCCTCTGCTCTTAATCCCATTTACCACCCAGGGTGCCAGCTGCACTGCTTTGTACTGTAAAGTTCACCTTTCATCTGACTGGCTTAGTCAGAAAGCTTTCTGTTTGGGAGAGGGATGGGAAGTTGCTGTGCAAGTTCAACCAGGCAAGCTCCAGTTTCCAGTGTACTCAGATCTCAGAACTGCCTTCTAGCCTCTTTCTTGTGCAGGAACGGGTTCAGACCCTGAGTGACTCTTTGGGATATAATTTATCCATCCCTAAATAATTGTGAGCATTATTATGTTGACTTTAATACTTAAACTTTTAAAATTTGTTGTTGTTATATGGCCAAGTTATGATTCTAAACTAATGTTGACATTTGAGAAAATAAAGTGCAGAATATGCATATTCATAGGCTATAGAAGCTTGTACAAGTTTACTAACGGAAATGCTTTAACATGTAGCTTGCGTGTCAATGCCTTATTATCATCATCTGATCCTGCCCTGTTAAAAGTTACCTTATGGTTATATAATATTACGTTTCCTTTTTATTTTTATTCAGTAAGTGAAGGTGCATTTAGTCCTGCTGTGGTTGGATGTCCCAGATGGGGTGGTACCCAAGGTGTGGCTTCCCCTTCTCTGAGGAAAAAGGGAGAGGGTAATGAGAAGAATGGGATTGGAAGAGAGGAGGCTGTGATCCAGATATGAATAAAGTAATAAAAAATATTTTCACAAATTTTTAAAATCTCTAGTATTTAGTGAGCATTTGATAACTCTTTAATATTTTCTAACATACTACATCAGAAAGAAAAGTTTCTTTTCAAAACCTCTTTATAAGGTTTGACTAACAGTTACTCGTGAGGTTGGATATCCAACAGCAAACAGGAGTGGAGTTTGGAATAAGGGATGGTTTCTATGCTTTGATGCTGATGGTGCCTACGATTTTGCACTGTGAAAGTATACTTACTTGTGTGATCCTCAGAGCATACATGTTATGTTGTAATAAAAGCCTCACTTAAAAAATTACAAAACATGAAATGCTTGAGTATATTAAATATTTCTTAAGACATTTTGGTCTTTAAGTATTCTGACAGTCTAAGTCAGAATTGACTATACAAATGTTCAGATGGCCCATCCATGAGCAGGACATATGCACCAATTCCACACCGTGGTTGGAAGAAGTTATCTGTGGTTTCTGTCAGATAATGACCCACCCCACTTGTTAATGGCACCTCTTTTAGCTGTCCTGGGAAGACTGTGAAGGACACACCAAACAAGTACCTCCTCCTCTACTTCTCCACTGCTCCTGCCCCTACCTCTTGGCTGAGCCCATTCTCAATGGGGGCTTGTTTTAACATTGCCTTATACCTGCAATGTCTTGAACCTAATTTTTTTTTTTTTTTTTTTTGCCATTTTCTCAATTTTGGCTAGCCTGTCCAGCTCCCACTAACTACAAACTGGATCTGAAGAAGAAATGATTTGGCTGCAAGCTGGATTATAAGACAGCTGCCCAAGTCTCTGGTGTCCTGGCTAGTGGAGGATTTCAGGATGGGAAAAACTGGATACAACGGGAAGAAAAAGCAACCCAGGTCTGAGTGCTCAGCCAAGTCACCAGAATGGGAATGTGGGGCTTAGCAGCTCCCTCGCTTAGTCAGTCCTTATAACGACAAGAAGAACGTACTCACAATCCAAGAAGACCGGCTTAACAAGCGGCACCAATTCTTGGAAAAAGACGTAAGAACTCCAACGAGTGACTGGGATGGGTTTGCAGAATCATTAAAGGTGTGTACACAAAAAACTGAACCCAGGTCCTGATTCCAATTACAATGATCTATATTATAGTAAACACAAAGTCACTCCCTAGAGAGGCTGGTCTAAAGATAGAAAATGAACATAATTGGAACCACTTGGATGATGAGAAAACCGTGACAAGATGAAGGTTCATTACGGCCTCCCAGCAAGCCAGACACAGATCTCTGCCCCAGAGACTAAACAATATTTATACTCACCAAGAGATGTTATAACATACAGGAAACTCACATGTTCTTATAGTCTTTTACCTAATATTGATTTTTGCCATGAGCCAAAAAAAATCATAGAAATTCATGAATAAACAATTTAATAAAATTACACTTCATACACAGTGCCTCAGATGGAGGCTTTCACTTATTTAAATGAAGCGCACAAGCAGTCATTCATATGTAGCACCTGTTACTCTCTTTTATCTTAAACCAGCTTCTCAAGAGTATCTATTTAAAAATGCTTTGTTCTTCAGTTTGCCATTGTATTTGAAAGCGAGAAAAAAAAAAAAGCCTTGCGTTATTCGTTATTCTCAAGTACTTACTCTCAGCTCTCTTAGGTGACCTTGACCTTCTATGAATCTAAATAAGAAAACATCTCTAATGAAAAAAAACTTTTTTTCCCTACAAATCAGATATTTTAAAAATTAAGCTAGTCTTTTAAATCTGTATTCTTTGCAAGTGACAACTACCAACGTTTATTAAACTTGAAAAAGTCAGAAACTGAAAGCTAAAAGACTATATTAATGTGTGGCTATCAGAATATGCATCGGCACCTGAGCCAAACTATTCAAACCCAGAATTGCACTATGGAGGTATAAGAATGGAAAACTATTTGATATTCGGTTGGATTTTGGATTGGATTTTTGATGAATTGATTATCTTCCACATAAGTGTTTATCTTAGTTAGGATTTTACTGCTGTGAACAGACACCATGGCCAAGACAACTCTTATAAGGACAGCATTTAATTGAGGCTGGCTTACAGGTTCAGAGGTTCAGTTCATTATCATCAAGGTGGGAGCATGGCAGCATCCAGGCAGGCGTGGTGTAGGCAGGGCTGAGAGTTCTACATCTTCATCTGAAGACTGCTAGTGGAAGACTGGCTTCCAGGCAGCTAGGGTGAGGGTCTTAAGCCTATGCCCACAGTGATGCACCTACTCCAACAAGGTCATTCCTCCTAATAGTGCTACTCCCTGGGCCAAGCATATACAAGCCATCAGAGTATTTTAAGTTATTTTCCCATTGGAAAGAATGTAAGTTAAGTAATATCCTACTCTGAGTTGTGAGTTTGAAGCAGCATTACTGTTAAGTTATGGGTACAATCATACTGCAAAAAAGGGGACGTGTGCTCACGCTGAACCATTCACTCCTACAAAATCTTCAGTCTCTGAAGCACAGAATGAATTTGATGCAACATCCAAAAAAAACTACCTCCTAAAGCAGTATTTCATATCTTAATACCCATGGGAAAAAATAGGTCAAAACCTTGACTCTGTCTCTGTCTCTCTCTGTCTTCTCCATCCAATAGATTAAGTACTCAAATATTTGCTATACTTAATAACTGTGTGTGTTTATTCTGATACATTTTACTTAAGGTGTTTTTTTATAAGCATTTAAAAAAATACTTTTGGTTGTTTTAATTTTTCATTTTGAGATACCATTACCCAGGTTGGTCTCAAACTCTTGGGTTCAATCAATTGTTTTGTTTCATTTTCTGAGTACTTGTGACTACAGGTATTTGCTTATGCCCAGCTAAAATATCTTTGTGCCTTGGAAACCATGTTCCTTGGAAATGGATTAGTGAGCCTTCCATGACGTCTAATGTGGTGGTGATTGTGGTTGTGTGAGACAAGGCTTCACTATGTAACTGTGGCTATCCTGGAACTCACAGATATTTGCCTGCTTCTCCCTCATGGGTAACTACAATGGTATTACTCCAGTCACCAGAGTCCTGTGTTTAAAGAATATACCTCCTGAAATATGAATGTGCCAAAAGTGTCCAGGATCACTTTGGCATAAATTTGTAGAGTGGCAGGGGAAAGGATGCTCCATCTTGTCTTAGCTAGAATCATCTATGCTTTAAACTGAAACTAATCCCCCTTTTCCTACCCATACTGTGAAGACTCCCACGAAAAAGTTCCCAACCCAGTCCTAGAAACATGAAGTCAAGACCACCTAGCTAAATGCTGCTGTTTGCTTCTGTTAAACTGCTTGCTTGCTCTACTTCCCCTGCAACTAACTGCCCTTGAAAGTTCCCTAGAGAAAGCAGTTGGGGCTGCTCTATAACAACTGTATCTCTCTAGGTAGTTGCTGGCCAGCTAATTCAGACTTTGGCCCTGCTGAGTGGTCTTTGGGTCTTGACCCCACAATAATAATATGAGAATTTTATCCCAAGCATACTGGGAAAGTAAATTCTACACCAAACCAGAGAGATAGTTTGTTGAACAATTTCAAGGAGAAACTTTGTCTACCACCAATGATTTCTCTGGTTTATTCAACCATTTGGAAGCTCAGGGAATAAGTGTCCTCCTTTAGGATAGGTCTTCCCACTTCAAGTGGCCAAGTTATTTCTTTAACAAGTCAAGATTTTTCCTTGCAAGCATGCACAGGGATTAGCCAAACCTAAAGATGAAACTAGTTTATCTCATAGGTAATTCTAGATCCTATCCAGTTGCAACAATGTTTTCTCTGAACTTGGAGTGGTGGGGAGGGGGAGGAAGGGGGAAGGGAAAAAAGGAGGGAGGGAGGGAGGCAAGAAGGGAGGGAGTGAACTAGAAAGGGAATCTGAGAAGGGAACTGTGGTGCATCAGGAAACAGAAAACGCACTGCAGCTGTCCTTCTAGCTTACTCTCCACCTTCCTAGCTCCTTGAAAATTGGACCACAGCCATTGGATGGACCACCCATGTTCAGTGTGTATTTTACTCCTCTCAGTTAATCCTGCCTTAAAATGCTTTCACAGATCTGCCTTTTGTGTGTTTCTAGATGTTTCTAAAGTCAGTTACAGTGGCCATGAACACTAAACATTATACATGTTACATTTTTACTTTTTAATAATAGTTTAAAGCTGGGAGGTGGTAAGGGTGAAGTGTCCACCTTTCATCCCAGCACTCAGGAGGCAGAGGAGGTCAGAACGCTGTGAGTTTGAGACTAGCCTGATCTACAGAGTGAGTTCCAGGACAGCCAGGGCTATACAGAGACCCTTTCTCAAAAACAAACAAAAACAAACAAACAAAAAAAAAAAACAAAAACCAAAGAATAACAATAACACACCAACAACAGTAACACCACCAAGAATAACAATAATAAATACAGTTTAAAGCCAGAAAGAAGTACAGTGCAATTGTGTTATATCATTATTCAACCTGTCTGAAATAACTATTTCTGAGCATTCAGGTATTTCTGAAAACAAACAAACAAACTAAAATTAGACTCAGAATGCATTCAGTGGTTGGTGTCAACTTTCAAGGGATCTGAAACTGCAGGCGGTATGTTTTCAGCATCCATGTTTAGCTGCTGAGACTGTAGCCCAGGTGCCTCACTGAATCTCTAGCCATTCCAGGTAGCCGAGGCTCTCACACTCTTAAGACAGTGGGTTTTATAGTTAAGTGAATTGTCTGTCCACACATAGAATGCATTTAATCAATGGCGAGGACTAATAAACAAGGAACAGAAAGAGGAGAGAGGAAGGAACAAGCATTTTGGATAATTCAGATTATTATCTATTCTTTCAGCTGTGCTTCTCAGGATCAAAAGACTTGATACTATGTAGTGGAGCTACAGAAAAAAATCTATTTTTTACTGCAAACGCATACAAAACTATGTTTGAAATGTACCACATGACATTAACTTTCCCATATGTAAAAAATACAATACCTAATTATTCTGTGGAAAACAACCATATCCAGAGATCTATGTTCATATGATTGCCTGTCTAAAGCAGTCATGAGTATTCTCAGAGCAATCACAGAGATCATTTGTCTCTGTATACATTCCAACTGCACAGCATAAACCTTTCACATCAGTGATGTAAAAGAAAAAAAAATATTTCTTGTACTAACTGTGTGAACTGGCTGCACTAAAACATTTACCTGTAAGGACATGTTTAGTAGGCAATCTTTTAAGGACACAGTTAATTTTTATTAGTACTTATTAAGCCCCTGCTGTATAGTGCATATTGACAATAAAACACAGTATAACTTAAGTCTATTCCAACTAGGAATTCATTATTTTCACCAGCTCATTGGATAGCCAACTACTCAGTAGTAAATAGATGGTGAGGAACACATTCTCACAGGGCCAATCCAAGAGTCATCTCAGTAAACTCATGATGACCCAGATTCACTTGTGGGCACAGGATTGGAAGGGTTGGTTTTATATAGCCATGCATCTTGAGATTTAGGCTGAGTTCCATTTTTTTTTTTTTTTTTTTTTTTTTTTTTTTTTTGGTTTTTCGAGACAGGGTTTCTCTGTGTAGTCCTGGCTGTCCTGGAACTCACTCTGTAGACCAGGCTGGCCTCGAACTGAGAAATCCACCTGCCTCACTGAGTTCCATTCTTTAAGTTGTAGTATTTCATCTTACTCTCACATGTTCACCTCTATATCACTCTGATGAAAATACTCAAAACAGTTAAAATTAAAGGCAGGGTACACATTACTTCCTTGTGCTACCTTTGAAAACCTTGTGATGGTTAAAAAATACTATTCTAAAATTTTTGAAATTTATTTCAAAGAAAACTAAGTGTTGGATAATGAACTTTCACCGAGGACATTCTAGGACATTTTAAAACATCAAACTCTGTTATCTTCTGTACTCAGTGTTTTCCTCACACCAAAAGAGAAATGAGATTTTTTTTTTCCTTAGAGGCAATTCTTGTCTATTCCTTTGCAATACGTTCCTGAATCAAAAAAAAAAAAAAAAAATATTTCCACGGAGCTTATCCATATCTGCCATGCTTCCAGTGGGATTGCAAAAGCCCCGTGGCTTAGATCAGTCTCTTGTTTTGCCACACTGCAGTGTATATTACAGAATAGCTAACATTCTTGCCCCATATTTTGTTATTATAATACTCAAAATAGACCCATGTGTTTCCAACTGCCCATTGCAATCAAACACCATCTGGTGCCACTGGCTGGCTCAATCCCAGTTTCCACAAAGGAAACAAAGGTCCCGGAGAGGCTGAGTGGCTTCAGTGAATCACAAAGTCAATAGAATTCAAACTACCAGGCAGGCGTTCCTTATTCAATACCCTAAAGATACATGTTTGTTTTCTTAATTCTGTAGACTTTAATTTTCAGCAAATTTTACATTTAGACTAACTATGAATCAAACACTTTTAAACAAAGAAATAAGTACAAACCAGTGTAGATATAATGAAGGAAATATGTATCGTTGAATAAATTTCATTCTCTATGAATATGCACATGTCCCCAAATAAACAATATGTAGGAAAAAAATCACAGTAATAACTCTTTCTATAAAATGTGTATAAGATGTGACAAAACTATTCTTAGGCAAACTCTTCTTATATTTAAAATTACTTGATAGGGAAAATAAACAGAAATTACAAACACTTTTTAAAAAAAAGAAGAAAAAAAGAAAAGGACAAGAAAAAAATCAAGGACAACAAAAAATAAAACCAAGACTGTAAATTGAGAAAAAATGTATCTAAATAAACAAATGTAAACTTGGGTTTTTTGAGAAAAATTTACTTTCAAAATTTATCATCTCTTACTTCCCTTAGAATTTATAGGAAAAAATATAGATTTATGCAAATTTTGCTAAAGCTCCCTTTTGTCCCACATCGTTCCCTGACTACTTGAATGCTGAGGAGTCCGGTGTCACTGTGGATCCTAAAGGCTCATTCTCCACAGCAAGCTCAGAATATCCCAGAACCTGGGATGTGCTTATTTTCATTCTGTTTAGATTTTGGTTGGTTGATTGGTTGGTTGGTTGGTTGGTTGGTTGGTTGCTTTTGGTTTTTTTATCTCAAACACTGCCCATAAACAATTGGTAATTCATCCAGTGCTTATTAAGTTTATCCAGATAAACTTAACACCAATCTGCTTCTTAACACCAATAAGTGAAACTATTTACTGATCTGGATATCCAAGTCTCAGCTGACTTGGTCACGGATACATCTCCTGCACTGTGGCTCTCTGCTGCCCCCTCTTGATTGTAGACAGAATTCCTTCAGACACTGGGACATGCTTTGAAGGTCGTCTAAGCTTTTAGCAATGTAATCCGTCACACAGAGCTAAAATAAAACTGGCTCATTGTAAAAGCAACTCGTGTATGCTTTACTACATCGTTTCAGAAATCAACTCCATTTCAGCTCAGTATTTTCTAGGTTAATCTTGGTTTTCTAAATAAAAATGTTTGACTTACTAAACTCTCCCCACTTGTTCAATGATCCATGGCGTTTTTGTTTTTGTTTTTTTTAATTCATAAACAGTTCTAAAATACTATAAAACTGAAAGTATGCGTTTTCAGAGGGCATCTACCAGGACAGTGTGTTATGCTTCCTGGATCCATCATCAAGAAAGGGCTGAAGGCACCCCATGAGCGAAGTCCATTCTACGTGCGCATAGCCAGCCACCTTTTCAGTAAATCATGAACCTTCTAGAAACCTACATTTGTGATGAGTAAATGCCTTTGTGTGAAGGCCTACTCATCCTGCCACAGAGGCAACTCTAAAGGATCCTTGTCACTCTACAGCACAACAGGAAGGCGGATGAGCCCGCAGCTATACCTGGACCACCTCTGCCTGCGGCCCTTTGTGTCCTTCCTCTCCCCGCCTCCAGTATTGATCCAAAGGTTCTCTTTTCGCCAGTATCTTCATGGTAAATTTTATCTCACAGTCTTTTGGGAGTCTCACGCGTGGCAGCTATGAATGTAACCGCATAAAACTGCTCACAAGGTCACAGGAACAGAGGTAGAAAATAGTCCCTAAAATTATTTACTAGGGCCGAGGAGATTGCTAATAAGTTAGGAACATTTCAGGATCTGCGGATCTGCGTGGGGGTGGGGGGGACCTGTGTTTGAATTTCAAGCACCCGAAACAGGTGGCTCATGACCCCCATAGCTCCAGCTTCAGGGGAATAATCCAACCCCTTCTTCTGGCCTCAGTCACTCACACATACCTGGTATACATTCACACAAAACATAAACATATACATAAAAAAGTTCATCGTTTATTCAGCTGTTCTATTTATCACCTACATTTTACTTTACGCAGGCTTAAGAATGCCCATCCTATCATCATCAAGAGACTCAACAACGAAAGTTGTCCCCTGGGGAAAGTAATTTGGGACACAGAAGTTGAAGGGAGACAATGTTTGGTGACCAAATAAAACCAACAGTCACCATTAATGGTGAGACTCCTACACAAAGACTTCAAAAGGCAAGTTGTATACTGAAGTGGAAACTCAAGGGTTCTTTGGGAAATCTGTTGTGTTGGATGGTGTTTTGCTGGGGCAAACGTGAAGGAACGCTTTGCTGAAGCAGACACAAGTGAAAGGATGTTTTGCTAAAGCAAGCATGTGAAAGGACATGGGATAAAGGATTCTTTGTTAACGACATGCATGTATTGGTCTGCCTTTCATGCGTTAACGAACTCCATTTGTCGTGACCCCATAGAGAGAAATGCACCAAAAAAACTTCTCAAAAGGTTCCACAGCTTCTTGCTGCTTCCTCGGACTGGGGCCAAGGGGCAGAGTGATGTCTGCTGATACAGATTCATGTGGAGTTTTGCTAAGGCAGACTCCCCTGTGGAGGCAAGACTCATGCTGAGGCAATACCCATGGAGGACACATGCTGTCTGGAAAGAGTATAAATAAGACTCAACAGACAGTGAGAGGGGCTTGCTGGTAGAGCTAGCTCTGCAATACTTCTTGGTCTCACCTCTTCGCTGAGAGAGGCATGGCAGAGAACTTCTGATATCCCTGATAGTCCTAATTCCCCCTGCTGACTCACGCCCATTCGGCTGAGGCCTGGCTCTTCCTGTTCTATCCTGCCACTGCTGATGCTCTCCTGACACTACTGAACTGAATCTCTGGGATATCCGTAAAGTGTCTTCGAATGGATCGAGCTGCCGCTGCTGATTTCCTGAACTGCTGATTTCCTGACAATGCAGATGAGATTTGCTCCAAAGATCTACTCCTAAACACGTCCACTCCCCCATATCATAACAACATTTCTTTCCCACTACCTCTGATGGGTGGTGGGCTAGAAGGGAAATTGATGTGTTTAAGAACCATCATTAAAGCTCTTGCTCCCATCTCTCTCCATCTACTCCCCTACTTCTCCTTCTTCTCCCTCTCTCTCTGCCTTTCTCTGCCTCTACTACCCTCTTAACACCCCTCCTCATGCCTCAAATAAACTCTATTCTATACTAAAAAAAAAAAAATTAAAAATAGGCTTAAAAAAATTAAAACTTAGAGTATACAAGTGATGCAAACGTCAAACTATAACCTAGTGGTTCTCAGCCTTCCTAATGCTGAAACCCGTTAACACTGTTCCTCACGTTGTGGTGACCCCCCACCCCCAACCCGCGGAACCACAGAAGTACTTTCATAGCTACTTCCTTGCTGTACTTTTGCTGCTGTTATGAATCGTAATGTAAATGCCCATAATGTAATTTCCCGTGTTAGGTGACCCCTTTAAAAATTCACCAAGAGTCATGACACACAGGTTGAGAAGCGCGCAGCTAACCCCAGGTCACTCCAGTGCTTATGGCTGATTCCTGATACAACAGCAGCTGCGATGTCCGGTCCTCCAGTACTAGTCGGCTGCTACCGGTTTCTATCTCCACCCTTCAGCTCACAAACCCGAACATTATCTGAGCCCACTGTCTTCTCATGGAGACTTGGATACACACTAACCGCTCTCTCGTGTTACTTGTTTGCCGTGTGCTTCCCGTACATACTAATTTCCATATTCCCAGTTCCGTCCTCTCTCCTTTTTGTCCCTTGTTTATTAATCCTTTCGACTGAGTGGCTGCATCGTATGTCTGGACAGACAATTCACTTAACTACAAAATCCACTCTAAGAGTGTAGGGTCTTGACTCCCGGGAAAGGCTGGGGATTCCGTGAGGCACTGCTTTATTTGCAGTGATCTAAGCAGCGTCTGTATCTCCGAGCTCAGCATGCGCTCAGCAGCTAAATTGTGGGTGCTGAAAGCACGCCAGCTGCAGAGC
>JANHMN010000019.1:44947960-45023291 GCA_030674055.1 Rhabdomys pumilio
TTTCAAGGTAGCAAAATACACAATCCTAAAAATATCACAAAACACATGGATTCCTTTGAGTTAAAGACAACTGAGAAGAGGGAGTTATAAGAACAGCTCTCTACCCTACCTGTGCTGTCTATCTGGACAAAGATCTACAAAGATATCCTATTTCATCCCCACCAGGAAGCACAAAATGTAATTGCCAAAGTGCCTAGTCTCTGAAAACCCCCACCCTTATCATGTTACCTTTCCTTACTAAATGTTAAGTGAGGCCAGATTCTAATCAAACCTTTGAATTGGCCGCATGTGGGTATTACTGTGTAAAGTGTGTGTGTGTGTGTGTGTGTGTGTGTGTGTGTGTGTGTGTACGTGTACATGCTAAGATGCTAAGAAACATTTCTGTTTTTCTCTTACTGGCCTGCCTCTTTTGAGTTCAGTTTAGCAGGGCATCAACCAGAGAATCCACAGTAGTAAGAAATCTTCTCACCCTGCACTGCACACCTCAAACTTTTTTGAAGCATTGGGGCACCTGGCATATAGTTACAAAATTTATTTTTCTGTCTCATCCCCATTCATTTGGACGTATGCAGGAGAAGTCCAATTTATAATTAAGAACTATTTTTCTTATATTTATAATTAAGAACTTTGATAAATTAATAGTTGTCTAGTTGCTTTCAATTAATGCTTATCAAAAATTCTTTAAAATTGTGATTTCAAAACTGAGCATAATCATAAAATGAGTTAGAGAATCACAAATGTTTTATATCCATATACTTTACGCCTAGTTTCTTTTCAAACACGAGGAAACTATGCATTAAAAAGCAGCAACTTACTGCAAATATAATTAATGAACACTGATTTTTAATCTCCAGGCTTTGGCTCATGAAGATTGTTAATAAATTTATTTAATCGTATAGTTTGGAAACTAACCATTCAAAGCTACAAGAAAAAGTTAGTGCATAAAATTTTCTTTTGAATTAATTACAGGATTCTGGGACGTTTCAAGTATCAAACAAATGTTTCTGTATAGTTTTCATTTTCCAAACATCGAGTCTTCATCTTGCCTGCATTATACACCATATATATTTGTATGCACATATATGCATCTTTTTAGAAACTTTTTAAGAACAAATTCCCAACATGATGTCTTTTACTCTTAAATATCTCACTGTATATTGAACTGATGACTTTAGTAACTGTAGCATTTTTGTTCAGAATCTTTTTAATCAGTCATAGGACAAAGTTTATTTTTCATGAGTACTTTCCTTTTCACACTGTAAGCTCTCTTTCCACAGTTAAGTGCTGGAACCATGCACCCTAGAAGTGAAAAGTAAGAACCGCTTCCTGAAAGCATAGCCTATAACAAGAGGTAATCTGGACACAGAACAACTGCAGACTGTATTGCTGTTGTATGAGGGGTTTTGTGTTTATTTATTTTTGTGTTTATTTATTTATTTATTCATTCATTCATTCATTCATTCGTCTGAGAGTCTCATGTAGATAAGGATGGTTCTAAACTCACCTTCCTGTCTGTACCTCCCAAAGGCTAGGTGTGTGCCACCATGCTTAGCAATAACCTCAAACTTGAAATTGCTTCAATATTTAAGATAATTTTGAGTGCCATCATGTTTACTATGGGAAGTATCTGGCTTATAACTACTCAAGAGAAGGAACTCTCTCTCTCTCTCTCTCTCTCTCTCTCTCTCTCTCTCTCTCTCTGTGTGTGTGTGTGTGTGTGTGTGTGTGTGTGTGTGTGTGTGTGTACTTATGTGTAGAGGCAAGAGATTAATGTTAGGGTTTTTCCTCTAATAAGAGTAGGGTGTGTGTGTGTGTGTGTGTGCATGTGTGTGTATGTGTGTACACACTGGTGTGTAGAGAGACAAGAGATTAATGCAGGGTGTCTTCCTCTAACTCTCCACTTGTCCCTGACATAGGGTTTCTCACTGAACCCAGAACTCACTGGTTGGCTGACTCTTTGGCTACTCCTCTGGGCACCAGCTGTGTTACCTGTCCCCACCACCCTCCCAACACTGCAGCTGCAGACATGGGTTAACCTGCTTGGCCTTTGGAAGATCTAAACCTGACCTCTTTACCAATCAAGCCATCTCCCCTGGCAGAGAAGTGAAGTTTTAAATATATCAAGGACAGAAAGAAATCAACCAAGTCAACTTGTGAAATTGATTTCAGCATTAAATAAACTCCCTGGAGAGAGGAAAAGGAAGTGAGCTATTTGTAATGTGTAAGTGCCCTGAACAAAATGTGTTATTCTCACCTCTGTGATGATTCTACTAGGGGTCTAAAGCTAATTATTGGTCCTAAGACACAGTTATAATCTATCTGTTTTTTTCCCAGTTGTCTTAGGGCTATATTGCTGTGAAGAGATACCGTGACCAAGGCAGCTCTTATAAGGACAACAGTTAATTGGTGCTGGCTTATAGTTTCAGAGATTCAGTCCATTATCATGCCCAGAAGCATGGTAGCATCCAGGCAGACAAGGTGCTGGAAGAGTGGAGAGTCATACATCTCGATCCAAAGGCAACCAAGACAGACTATCTTCTGCAAGAAGCCAGGAGGAGGCTCTCTTCCACACCTGGGCAGAGCTTAACTATAGGACTCACATTCTCTAATTCTGTTTGTAGAGATAATAGCCCGAGTGAGCTTGTGGCTCTAACAGCCTTGCCCTTCTCCCCCATCACCTCTACCTTGCTAAAAAGCAAAACAAAACAAACAACAACAACAAGAAAAAAAAACCTGTTAGGTTACATTCCTCAAGCTGGCGCCCAAGGTCTATTCCCTTACTGGGTCACTTCCTCCTCCTGAGGCTGCCTATCAAGGTCTACCTCTCAAAATATTGAGGTCCAGCAATCAAAATCTCCCTTTGGCTCACCTAATTAACATGCCCAGTTAAAATTCAACACCTCATCTTTTTTTTTTTTTTTTTTTTTTTTTTTTTTTGGTTTTTCGAGACAGGGTTTCTCTGTGTAGCCCTGGCTGTCCTGGAACTCACTCTGTAGTCGAGGCTGGCCTCAAACTCAGAAATCCGCCTGCCTCTGCGCTGCCTCCCAAGTTCCGGGATTAAAGGCGTGCTCCACACTGCCCGGCTCAACACCTCATCTTAACACGGCGCTTTCCCCTTGTATCTTTGTTTTGGTAAATCTCCAACCCCAATAAACCCATGCAAGGAAAATGCAACTCAATTATATATTTATAAATTGGATGCCTATATTGGGCAGATATGCCTCTACGCCACTTTCTTCCCCAGATATAAATCCCCTTGCTACTTGCAGTTCCTCCAAGCCATGCGCTTCTACTCCATGTTCCTTCCAACTTCTCCTCCTCTGTCCTCCTCCAGCTCCTCCAACTCCTCCTCTTTTCCTTCTCTTCCTGTCTTCTCCGGAAAACCCGCCTCCTTATTTTTGCCCAGTGATTGGCTATTTGTTGTCTGTATTAGCCAATCAGAAAATTAAAGGACATTCCTCTACATATCTTTATAAACTGCCATTTTCCTATGGGCCTTGTCTTTTTCCTCTCTATACAAAAGCAGTCCTTTGTCCACCAAGGGCAAATTCCCATCCTCCTCCCTTATTTCCTTCCCCCTTTTTCTCATTCTCTATCTTCTTTGTGTCTTGTTCCTGCCCTTCGAATTTCCAATTTCTTTATAAATGTCGGGATATTTATTATTTTAACTATTATTATAAGTTGCATGGTGCATACTTACACTAAAGATTACTTATTATTCTAAATTTCAAAAATCATTTTTTATTGAAATCATTAATAAATGTTGTGAACTACTGTTATGGGGTCGTGGAGTGGACAACTAGGTTAAAGATTCTGTAATTCTGATTGATTAATTATAACTTCATGATGTAGAGAGTTGGAATGTCATGGATACACAACTGCATCATCAAGTACATACCCGTTAACTACAGATATCTATGGCTATCTGTAGCTAATAGTCATTATTTCCCACCTCTGTGTCTGGTCTAACATACCTATGACTATCAAATAAAACACTTTCAAATATATGAACTTAACAGACCATAGGCTTCTACCAATCTGAAAGCTAAGATACCATTAAATAACATCTGAGACTCATAGCAGACACTCCTCCCCCTTTGCTGGGTAAATGACATAGTTGATGTTCTCATCCCAGATTCAAAAATGCCCTGATTTATGACTTTCCATGATGGAATGTGTTGTTCAGGACATACAAATCCATGTTCCCCATTCATGGTCACTCGTATTTGTCTCAAAAGTAAACTGCTTCAGTCCCTTTGAGATGACAGTTATGTTGTACACCAACGATGTAAATATGTATAATAGAGGATGGCAGGTAATGTAAGTACTGCCAAAGGCAATGGAGATGAGGGGACAAGGCGACTTTTTCCCTTGCTCTGGAAAAAAAAAATGTCTGTGCCTATAAATTAAATGTAAGACAGAGGGGCCGCCTTGAAAAAATAATTTAAATATTCTTGTTGGAGTGAGTGCCATAGCTCAAAGGTAAAAATGCATATCTAAGATGCTTCAGGCACCAAAACCTACCACCACCAAAAACCTGTTGGCTTTTACAGTTGAAATGGAACATATCTAGTAGTGTCAACTCTCTTAGTTTGATATAAAATTAAATATTAAATTTTATAAACAAACATGTTTTACAAAGAGAGCAGTCATTGATCAAAAACAAGAATACCTTCCCCTCATCCCTACAGATACTGAGACAGATGGATCACAGCAAATTTGAGGCCAGTCTGAGCTAGGAATGCAACCCTGTCTCAAAATGCCAAAAACTAAATAAAATAAACAAGTAAATACCTCTTTGAGTTTCTTAAATTCAAAGATCGCTTACATCAAGTACTAAGAGTACACTATATCACTTCTTTTAAATTGCAGGCTACACACCAAATGACACACATCAAACAATAGTCTAATCAAACAAATCCACTTTCTTAAATTTGGCTAAGCTCCATTCTACCCCTGAGAATATGTAGTACACAGGTGAAATTTGAGCATCTATAAACACTAAAGCCTTTATTTGGACCAGAACTACTAATGCAAAGATAAATGCACACATATTCCTCGGCCTATTTTTAGCAGAGCTGTTCCACCGCTCGGCTCAGCTGCTCCACTTTCTCAAACAAAACATTGCCTTTATTTGTACAAAATCGCTCATAGTCATTGGCTGGCAGGAATAATGCCTACACAAATCTCCTGAGCTTTATAATGCTTGCATTTTATAAAACCTACCTTCTGCCTTTAAATGCAACAGGAAGAGCAAGCTGTGAAAATAAAACCAATTATATTGTCAAGTGGCAGGAGCCTGCAGAAGACAGTATTATTGAAGAAGCATTGTAGAGCTCTTAAGGAATCAAAATCAATCCCTGTGCAGCTAAAACAGGCCATGGACATTTTTAGAAGAGTGTCAGATGTGCCAAATTAATTTTTTTTTAACTTCAGACAAAATTCAAAGTTAAAAGTCCCCTCAGAGTCTGAGGCATAAATGACAAAGTATGCCTCCAGTGATGGCGTTATTTAAAAATTACATGATGGATAAGGTGTTTCAATTAATTTATCATTTTATTTAATGAATAAAAGTATCTCCTGTTAAAAATAGTCAATTTTTTTCCTAAAACCTATCTTCTCCATCTCTTTAGTCCCACAGTAGCTCACAGTCATAATCCTCACACTGAGGACATTAAAGCAGTAGTATTGATATTAGTTCAAGTCTAGCTTTAGCTCTCTAATGAGTTCCAGGTTAGTCAGCCTGAGCTTCAGTTAACACCCCCTTCTCAAAACAAACAGGTAAAAAAGGCATACATTTTGGATTATTTAATCCTATCATTTAATGCTTCAAACCTTAAAACATGTTGCACAGAGAAACCCTGTCTCAAAAACCAAAACACAAAACAAAGAAACAAAAAACAGAAACAAACAAAAACCCTCATGTTTCATGGATATTTCTAAAGCATAAAGAAAACAATTTTAATTAGCAACAACTTGTGGCAACTCCATCTTTCTACTTTTTAAAATTGTATTCTAAAAGGTATCACAGGTTCACCTTTTGTTCCTGGAACACCATTTCCCTCACATATTTATAGCTAACAAAGGTTTGCAGGGCCTGTGCAATAAACACAAGGGTTGTTGTTTTTAGTTTAGTATTGTTTATTTCATGACAATGTTGCACAGTTATTGCTTCTGCTCAGATAGAATAGTATTATAGAATGTGAAACTTTGTCTTCTGTTTCACAATTCAGTTGAATATTGTTCTGTGTTAGGTTTTCTAATTTTTTTCATTTGTGAGGTTTGGAATAGGAGACATAAAAGAAATCCAAGGTTTTCTCAATAGATGCCAGAGACAGCCTTTCTCCTGTGTTACTAAGCACCATAAAGATAAGTGATAGCTATTCATTCAGAAATGTCAACACACTTGCTTAGGACTTTTGTCGTAGAAATAATAAGTGTCTTTAAAATAAACATGATTTCTTGGCATATATATATATATATATATATATATATATATATATATATATATTTGGTTTTTCGAGACAGGGTTTCTCTGTGTAGCCCTGGCTGTCCTGGAACTCACTCGGTAGACCAGGCTGGCCTCAAACTCAGGAATCCAGTTGCCTCTGCCTCCCAAGTGCTAGGATTAAAGGCGTGCGCCACCACCGCCTGGCTTGGCTGTTATATCTTATAACCACCCCCTCAAAAAACTTCTTTGAAAGACATCAGAAATTTGGGGTTTCAAAAAAAGTTTTCACTATAAGATCTGTTTTAAAAAGGGGAGACAGGAATGTAAAAAGCCATTCAACACCAACCCTAGTTCATTTATCTCTCCACACTATCAAATTTATGTTTACATTCATCTAACTGAAAACTATATATAGCTTCTCGTATATCAGATGCCAGGTCTAGGAAATGTGCTTTTCCAAAGACCTTAGAGAAGCATCATCACACTGCTCGGGTAACTCCCAAATACATTTGGATGCTAGAACCTGTTAATGGGCACCTTGGCCATCAGTATCATCAAAGCTGGTTTGATGGGAACCAGGAGGCTGGGAGCACAACTGAATTAAAGGTCAGCTTTTAAGAGAGCTTTCCCTGGTCACCAGCACACTTGGAATGGCTTCAGCATATGGAAGTGAACACTCGTTTAATAGATGGTCAGTCATTCCTCCCACACCTCCACTGCGCTTCTGGAAGCCAATTATAGATAGACCTCTAGTACTCATTACCCCAAGCCAGTGTTTACATCTTTTGTTAGGAATGGTGTGCCTCTTCCATAATTTAAGAGAGCAAGATAAAGTTCAAAGTGTGACTAGTTCCTTTCTTCTCCTACGACTATTGTGGAGGTTGCCATGAGACTTGTAGAGACCTATCCAAGAACAGTAGATGGCCCCTGTGTGTCCCTCTTTCTCAAATAAGAAACTGACTTAGTCTTCCATCCTCTCACTTGTCTTTTGAGAAAGTCCACAGCAAGATTGTTATGGCTGCATTTGAGTTCGCAGTAGAAAATACAGAAGCAAATACCTGTGCCGCAGTGGATTGCACTGTTTTTCTGGTCTACCAAGCCAGTGTTCCAGAGCACATCCCTGAGACTCACAAGGGAGCAGAAAATTAAGATTGAATCAAATTTTACCAGGAGGGGAAAACCAGAAAAGGCTGCCTGGGTTAGCTTGATGCCTGCTTGATGTTGCGAATCAAGAAGCTTATAGATGAGCTGATTATAATATCCAGTGAATTTTCATTTATGTGCAAGTTAACAAGGTGCATTTTAGTTTTTATTGAGCTATGTCTCCCAAGGGCTAAATGTGAATCACCATACCCTGACACTTGCCCTTGATAAATGATTCTATTAATATGAAACCAACCCTTGCTTTTTGTTTCTTTCCAGGAAGCTAGATTCTCTAGCTGTTTACTGCAGGAAGGATAATAGATTATTTCTCTTGAGCAGCAGAGTGAGAATTGTCATATACGATGCAACTGGAATAATTGTTACCGATGAGAAAGTAAAAGACAGAAATAGCTCTATTTGCCGACAGCTCACAGGTGGTGCGTGGGCTTTCGGAAGCAGCAAAAATCACACTTTCTACTTGGAGAAAAACAAATTTGCTGTGAAAAATCTCTCAGAAATACAGAGATCATAATCATTACAATCTTAATCATACCAACCTATATTTTCTGAGCTGAGTTGGTATTTTATAGCTGTATCTACACAATTATTCATAAAACTTTTTTTTTTTTTTTTTTGTTTTTCAAGACAAGGTTTCTCTGTGTAGACCTGGCTGTCCTGGAACTCACTCTGTAGACCAGGCTGGCCTCGAACTCAGAAATCCGCCTGCCTCTGCCTCCCAAGTGCTGGGGTTAAAGGTGTGCGCCACCACCGCCCAGCATATAAAACTTTTTTCAACAAATATATTCATTTGTATTTTGAAATGAAATATTGGCAAATTTAAAATCATCTGAGCAAGATTTTTGAGTGTTTCAAAGTAAAGCATTTTTTTTTATTCATTCACCTATCATTTTTGCAAGTGTGTGGGATGTGTGCATGTGTGTTAATGTGGGTATATGCACATGTGTGTACAGATGCCTGTGCATATGTACATGGACGTCATGGGTTGACACAGGATATTTTCTTCAGTTACTCTCCATCTTAAATTTTGAAACAGAGTCTTTTATTGAACTTGTGGCTCCTTGATTCCGCTAGGCTGCTGAACACTGAGCTCCAGGAATCTTCCCAAGTCTTTGCTACAGCACTTTTGGAAAAGGTTATAAACATTGTAGCCACATGCCAGCTTTCACAAGGGTATTGGGGATCAGTGGTGGAGGTGCTTATACTTTCTAAGTAGATACTTTACCAACTGAGCAATATATATGACTTATGTCTGAGTTTGTTTCCTAAACACAAGTGCATGTATTTGTCATAAATGGCTTTAGAAAGTTTGAAAAATAATTATATAGACATGGCTGTAACACACCAATTCAGCTCAGAAGACAGAGCTTGGTGTGATTAAGATCGTAATGATTAAAGTCTTATATATCTCAGAGATTTTCATAGCAAATGTGTTTTTCTTTGAGAAGAAAATGTGGTTTTCGATGCTTCCAGAAGCTATGATAAGCACCATAACCAAGAGGAGCTTGGGGAGGAAAGGGTTTATTTCGACTTGTAGATTATAGTCCATCATAAAGGGAAGTCAGAGTAGGAACTGAAGGCAGGAAACTGGAGGCAGAAATTGAAACAAAACCACAGAGGAACATTGTTTACTGGCTTGCTTTCTGTGGTTTGCAGCTTGTTTTCCTATATCACCCACAAACACTTGCCCAAGGTTGGCACTCCCCACAATGGACTCGGCCCTCCTACATTGGCCCCTTATCAAGAAAGTTCCCCAGACTTCCCTACAGGCAGTCTGATGGAGGTAATCTCTCAATTAAGTTCCCTCTTTCAGATGGCTCTAGGGTTCTGTCCATTGTGTAACATAGTCCTAGTGTTTCTAACCCAGGGATAAAAACTGACAGTAGCAGTAGGGTCACTGTCTCCAAATTGAGTCTAGTTTATGATAAAGAATAAAAAATAACAATACAACAATGAAGCTTGTGTCACATAAAAAGCACAGACGTATCATAAAACATAAGTACTGAAATTTAATATTAATATTGGCGATAAGACAAGCCCAAAATCAAGTTCTTAGGTCTTGAAGAAGAAACTAAGCTCAGTTTTAGTGGATGAGTAGATAGGTGTCCATTACCAAGCCTGATGGGCTGAGTTCAATACTTGGGACCAACATGGTGGAGGGAGAGAGCCGGTTCCCTCAGGTTGTCCTTTGGCCTCCACGTACCTGCTGTGACACATCTGCACACAAGTAAATAAATAAGTAAATAAATGCATTAGTTACATAGCAGAGCATTCCTCTGTAAAATATTTGATAAAGCAGAAAAGAAAAAAAAAAACCCAAAAACCCCCAAAACAAATGATTCGGAAATACATTAGAAGTCACCAAGACAAAATGATGTGCTTCATTAATGCCATTCCCAGCCCCATTCCTGCCCTCATATAAAATAAAATAAAATAAAATAAAATAATAAAATAAAATAAAAACTTTTAAAAAGAATATAGGTGTCAAAGAAACTTGTTCTGAGCCTTTTCTTGGGAAACCTAAACAAAAACATCACTCAGTAAACTACAGCAAACTATTAGGGGTAAACACTGAACATATTTTGTGAATAAGAATATTAAAAGGGAGAAGACACTATCAGAAGAGAATATGAATGTTGTGTGCAGTTGTTCCTTAGAAATGGCAAAATATTACAAACAGGAGAATGAGGCAAATGGTTTAAGGATACAGACTCATCAATTAAAATATTCAGAGCAAATGATACTTTAAGGAAATTAAGGAAACCAGAAATAATAATAAATACAAAAGAAGTTGGACAGTTACCTCATTATTTTACCCTCAACAGAATAAATAAGGAAGCAATATAATAAAAGTCATAATTGAGAAATTTGACATAAGCATAAATCTGAATACATCAAGAAAATAGTAGTTATATTCCAAGTAAACCTATAAAAATGCAAGAAGAATTAATTAATAGTCTTCTCTCCATTATTGTGTAGGTATGTGCCCAAGTAAAAACATTTCCTCCTCCTTCTGGGAGGAGGGAATCCCACTGGTCTCTGGTAGTTGGAGAAACTTCCAAGGCCTATAAGCTCTTCCCCAAGGTTACATAAGCAGTAAACAATTGTTGGTAAACACTTTGGTGTAGAAATCTGCAAGATATGCAGAGGACTCCATTGATGCTGCTGATGGAGTCATCAACCCTGTAGGAGTGGGCTTACCAGTGAGGTGGCTCCCGGTGAGCTACCCGTGCTCCTCTCAGTAACTGCAGTAACACTCACTGATTCACAAGGTAGAGTTAGGTGAGTTGTTTCTTTGGTCTGTTGAGGCCTTCTCAGAGGTGAATAGACATTTTTTTCATGTGTCCTGAGTACAAATCAGAAATCACATAGAATGGATTTGGGGGGTGGACTCGGGTGGGTTGGAATGAGAATAGGAAGAGTCAAGTGGGGAAAGGCATTGAGGAAGAGAATACTGAGAGAGATGACTGCAAATTTCGGGGGGAGACATTTCGGGGGTAATGTAGAAACCCAGTGGAAACTCCCTGAAATCTATGACGGTGACCCTAGTGAAGACTCCGAGTAATGGAGGACACAGAACCCGAACCCGCCATCTTCTGTAACTAAGCAAAGCTTCCAGGAGTGGATCTGGTACAATAACCCAGCCACAAATCCTTTGACCTACAATTTGTCCAACCTGCAAGATGTGCTGAAGTAACGATGGAGTAGAGCTTGTGGGAGTGGTGAATCAATGACCGTTCCAACTTGAGGCTCAAGTCATGAGAGCATGCCTGACATTGCCAGGTTGGCCAGGAAGCAGAAGCAAGATAGCCCAGAGACCTAGGATAGAATCAAACAGGACTGGCTGAAAAGAAACCGAACAAACAAACAAAAACATACAGAAAGTAGAAAAGAATTCTATATATCATTGTGAGGAGCTAAAGAAATCTTAAGTGAATGTATACAGTACAGATGAATTCCTGAGTAAATGAGTATTGTCTGACGTGGTGTCTTATGGTTTCTATTACCTTGGCAAAACATCCTGACCAAAAGCATTGTAGTAAGGAAAGGGTTTATTTTGCTTACATACATATTTATCACTGGAGACAATCAGGGCAGAAACTTGGAGACAGAAACATATGAAGAGGCCATGGAGGGCTGCTGCTTACTGGCTTGCTCTCAATGGCTTGCTCAGCCTGCTTTCTTATAGCACCCAAGACCACCAGCTCAGGTGTAGCACCACCCACAATAGACTGGGCACTCCCACATCAATCACAATGTAAGAAAATGCCCTAAAGGTTTGCCTATAACTAGATCTTAAGGTGGCATTTTCTAAATTGACATTCTCTCTTCTTAGGTACTCTACACTGTGTCTAGTTGACATAGCCAGCACACATGGGCAATGTTACCAATGTCTCAGACCCATGAAATGGCAAAGCTTTTTTCCCCCATTCAGAGGGATGGCAAAACCTTCCTCTAGTGTCAGAGTGTGAATGTTGACAGTCTGTACAAGCAGGAGTGCTTATGAATGATTGATGACTGTGTATAAAAACCAGCTTCACCATCCTGAGTGGTTACAGTCTGAGATTATTCACCTATAGACACCTTCTCCTGAGTTTATCTCAGTCTTTCCTTCTGTGCTATACATCATAAACACAAGGAGGGTCCAGACTGTCACAGTAGACAGTGCCACACCATCAGAGTGCACACAGCCCACCTGACAAAGCTTTTCTCCATAGTGTCTGTGTATGTGTTTTTTCTCCATTCCTTCACATCCCTCCCCACGTCAGGTCAAATTCCAGCTATAGTGGATGGGACATAACATAATCTCTGAAGAAAACATTAGGTTTAAGTGTAATAGGGCACAGACTTAGTAGGCCCCAAGATCTTAGCATAACTGACTCCTTGATGGATATACCATTCAAGCTATAAAACGCAACACATAGGCAATGCCACATGCCAAATCCGAAATAAAGGCCTAATCCATCAAAGCCCATATAGTTCTTGGAAAGTCTCAAAATATACTAACCCTGCCCTTTTTTTTTTTATCTTCATTAGTTCTACTTCTGGCTAACTGTTCTTGTTAACTAAACTATGTTGACTCAAAATATAATTTTTATATTTAAAATATCACCCTGAAAAAAAACCTCATCACTACATTGGGACTGCAAACACTCAACGGAATCATCACTGGCCAACTAATACTTTCTATTGACTTAAACCATGTCTGAGCAGTCTCCTCTGATGAATATCCCACAACACTAAAGAGCAGGGGAAATTTAATGTTTAACCTAAGGAGGTTTTATTCAGTCTTTTTCATATCCAATTCGTGAACTACCAACCAGTTTGCAATGGTAAGTGCACTGCTGGCTACTCATCCGAAAAGCCATCAAGTCTCCATCATTCCTGATGACCAAGTGGGCTGCCAGCTCTGATAGCTCAAGAAAGGCACTGCACAGTGTGGCTCCTAATAAGAAAACATTGGACACATACTATCGACA
This sequence comes from Rhabdomys pumilio, assembly GCA_030674055.1. Lineage (NCBI taxonomy): Eukaryota > Metazoa > Chordata > Mammalia > Rodentia > Muridae > Rhabdomys > Rhabdomys pumilio. The sequence continues at coordinate 44,961,053 of JANHMN010000019.1, forward strand.
TTTCATTAATGCAAATTTTTAAAAATAGTATATGTCACCACTGTAGTAGTGGACAGTTCACTTATTTATTTTCCCTAACATTGAATCAAAATGTTTTTTGAAAGTATTAGTCTTTTGAAAAGAAGATTAGTAGCTACCATAGCATTTCAACCTATGCAGGAGACATGTTTCTAATAGCTGAGCGTGTTTGATGACTCTTCTCGTAATGCTGCACTAGGCCCAAAGGGGGCCTTTGGTCGTGTCACTTACTACTGTAGGAAGTAACTTCTCAAACTTAAAAATTATTAAGTAATTAAGATGCATGTTGTCACCTTGGCTAACAATTTACTCTGAAGCTTAAGAAATCTTTACAGTAAAAAAAAAAAAATGAAAAATTAGTGCAAGCTAGCTTTGATACAATCAAAAAATATTTCCTAGAAAAAGGAGATTTCCTGTTTTATTACAATATAATATATTCTTATTACTTGTCTTAATTATTGCATAGATAAATGCTAACTTTCCCATTTTACAAGATTTAACCTGAATAATTTACATAAAATAGTATCTTGTAGTTTTTCTTGTTGAGAAGACAATAATACATTTGTAAAATCTGTTTATAGAAGGAATGGTGTCAAAATTAGAGAAGTCAGTTTCAAAGAGACCTGGAACCTGTGCTGGTATGGTCCAAGGCTGTGCCTGCGTAAGAGTGCACATGAGAAAGCTATCAGCGCTTCCTATGTCAAGCTGGTGGTTTAAGGACTAACATGTAACATGATTTTGGCACTGGGCCTACAGAAGAATGTGGCAAGTGAGGGGACAGGAGGGTGAGACTGCACCTGGGCAAAGCTTTCCTCACGGGGAGAGAAAGTTGTTCATGAGGAAGTAGTCTATTTTGTGTCTTTCAAAATTATAATGTTTTAGTTAGTCATTCTGCAACTATACTCGCACTGACATGAGATCAGCTCTACATGTTTCTGTCTCCTTTTCTTCTTGAGTATGGGTCTTAATAAGTTAAGATGAAGTAAGGTAAGCTACGATGAGATGAAATAAGAAGTGCACTAATTCATGTACTAAGTCTGTGCCCTAATTCTTCCTGTAACACAACTTTTTGTTCAATTGACGCTTTATTTCAAAATAAGTTTTTCAGTATGATTATCTTATATTTTGTAGAACTCTATGTGAAGTCAATAAACCTTTTTAAATTTTAAAATTACATTTATCCATTTTCTTGAATGCATTTCTGCATGTGTCTGGGGATATGTACCATTAGTACACATAGAAGTGAGAAGACAACTTACAGTAGCTTAGCTGATTCTTTCTCTCCTTCATCTTGTATTTTAGGTTGCCGTGGTGGCAAGAGGCTTTACCTGCTGTGCCGTCTTGCTGGCATGAAATCATAAACACTTTATCTAACTGCCATTAGGAAGTAAACTGCTTTGGCAATGTCCTTAGTATTTTTTTAAGTAGTCACTCTCTCTTTTCTTAGTTCTTAGGAAATAGCACATTCAGCACTAGACACATGTTTGCATCTCAGCCTATGTCATTATTTATGCTGTGGCTCTGATTTCTTTTTCTGAATTTATGGAAGGTTTTCCACATGTACTTAATTCTTGGAATATTTACTTCACTGGTGTAAAAAAAAGTATCTAGTTGTTGTGGAACACAATAGCTTACTCTTCAGCAAAAGAAAACCTGTGCAAAAGGAATATTGTTCCTTTGCTACTTTAATATTAAGATAAAATGAAGGTAAAATGGAGAATTTTGTACCTTTGAAATTATATTTATTTTTGAGGGTTTTTTTTTTTAAATTATTATACAAACTCACTGAAAAAAGGCGCATGACAATGTGGTATCTTCAAATTCTAAGTTAATAGTGACCCCTATGGGTTATTACGTTCTAATCTCTGGATTGTTCTTACAGAAATTTTGATTAACTAGTCAAATATTAAATTAAATATTTAAACATTTAAATTTAGGATTGAATTACTTTAGGAAGAATGCTATATAATACTCATATGCCCTTTCATTCCTTAGTTCATACAACTCAAAACTATCTTTAATTTTTTTTTTTTAAAAAATAGGGGGATTTATTCATTTTCTTTTTTGTGTATGAGGGTTTAGCCTCTATGTATATTTGTGAACCATGTGTGCACTTGATGCCAGTGGAGGTCATATGTGGACATTAGATTCCTGAATCTGATGTTAGTTACACTGGCTATAAACCAATGTGTGGGTGCTGGGAGTCAAACCTGGATGCTTTGCAAGAGCAAGAAGTGCTCTTAACCACCGAGCCATCTCGGCAGAAACTATTTTCAGATTTTATTCAAATTGAGACATTTTATTTTTAGAAGCCAAGGTGTCTTTTACTTTTTTTTTTTTTTTTAGAATCATGGGATTATGCAGTATATATTATAATTTCTATATAAAATGGAACTTGGGCTGGAGACATGGCTCAACTATTAAAGGCCAAGCTCAAAACCAAAAGTAAATGGAACTCAATTTTCCTAAAAATCTTCCATTTGTGGGGATGGAGAGATGGCTCAGTGATTAAGAGCACTGAGTGCTCTTCTAGAGGTCCTGAGTTCAATTCCCAGTAGCCAAATGGTGGCTCACAACCATCTGTGATGGGATCTGATGCCCTATTCCCGTGTGTCTAAAAAGAACAACAGTGTAGTCACATACATTTAATTAATTAATTAATTAATTAATTAATTAAAAAATCTTCCATTTCCATATTTTGTTATGTTTATGGTGGTCTAAATAGGAACAGCCCTATAGGTATAGGCATAGGCACAGGGAGTGGCACTATTAGGATGTGTGTCCTTGTTGAAATAGGAGTGGAGAAAGTGTGTTGCTGGGTTTGGGCTTTGGGGTCTCAAATGTAAGCCAGGCCCAGTGTCTCTCTCTCTGGCAATGAACTAACCTCTGAACTGTAAGCCACCTTCAATCAAATGCTTCCTTTCATAAGAGTCATGGTATCTTTTATAATATCATGGTAGCTCTTCACAGCAATAGACCTTTGAGTCAGACAGTCCATTTAAAACTTTCTTTTAAAGCTGATGAGAGATTGATATAAAGATGGGTAGATTACAAAAACAAGAAGAATAATGTTTGTATTAAGTTTTTTAAGAATCTAATTGTGGGGATGGACAAGAAATTATTTTGGGTAAATATTTCTCCAACACTTAAACAACTGGTACCCAAGAAGTTCACATTTCAGATGAAATTATTAGCTGCAGAAATTGAATATGGTAACTTCACTCATACTGGGAATAACTGGTTAACATTGTTCTTTACAAATCGATTATTGAAATATCTAGTGTGACCATAAAAGCTAATAATTATGTATCAGTCAACACCTTATTAAACCTTAATAGCTGCATGCATTTTGTGGTATAGTATAACATTCCAATGCATACGTACAATACTTATCAAATCAGATTATTTCTCTTTTCTGTTGTTCTCGGGCTCAAATCATTATATCCACACTCTACATCATGACTCAATTCTTTATTTGTCATTGTGTGAGGGGGACCCACAATGTCTTCTAGCACCCTATGACTCACCCCAATTCTGTGTATCTGTGTTACACCATTCAGCCTGGGATTACTGTCACCAAAGAAGCTTAGAGAGCAAGGGCTGATTTTAGCTCATAGCTCCAGGTTATAGCCCATCACAGCCCTGTTCATAATTAAGGCCATATCAATTAGAGTAATCAGGATGATGCCACATAGGCGTGACCAGAGATGAATCTGGATTCTGTCAAGTTGACAATACTAACCATAACAACTAGTGTCTTCACAACTTATACAAAAAATGGAGTTTAACACTTGGGTAAAAGAGAGCATAGAGGTAACATTATCGACCAAAGGAGGTACAAAGTAGTAGTCTCCATGTGATAGTTGTTTGTCTTGAAATGATGAGCTCCATTTTCTACTCTTCTAACTACAATATTTACCAGTGTTGATCATCTTCCACAAGTATCTTCAACTACAAATGAAACCGTTGTACATTTTGTAGCCCTTTTTTTTTTTGGTTTTTCGAGACAGGGTTTCTCTGTGTAGCCCTGGCTGTCCTGGAACTCACTCTGTAGACCAGGCTGGCCTTGAACTCAGAAATCTGCCTGCCTCTGCCTCCCAAGTGCTGGGATTAAAGGCGTGTGCCACCACTGCCCGTCTTTGTAGCTCTTTTTTAAAACATTTTTTAACTTTTTTTTTGAATTTCCAAATACTAGTGGCCTCATTCCAGAGACTGCAGATTGCCATGCTCAAAACACACTGCTTATCTTTTGTTTGCAATTTCACCCTCAGTTTGTGGTCCGTGTTAGTTAATAGTTGTAGTTCTGCCATACTGATAAGGGTTACTCCACCCTTATCTATGCGATTTTTATCAATTTTATGAGACATCTTTATTTTAAAATATTTATAGTAATGGGTATTTCAAAGTGATGTCTATGTGCCAAACCCTTCTCACAGAATATTTTCAGGGGCAAATTACAGAAAAATAAGAATCAACACTTTCCCATAGACATATTCCAAATATATGCATCAAAACAAGGGTGCCAACCGTATGTCTGGACAGCTGTCAGTAAAACTTCTATACTATAATGCCTTAACTAAGTGAAGCATTTTTCACGTACAAATCATGTACTTGGAAAATCTTAGTAGAAAAAAAAAAAAAGTTAAAATGTGCATCAATAGGCCGGGCAGTGGTGGCGCACTTGGGAGGCAGAGGCAGGCGGATTTCTGAGTTCAAGGCCAGCCTGGTCTACAGAGTGAGTTCCAGGACAGCCAGGGATACACAGAGAAATCCTGTCTCGAACCCCCCACCACAAAAAATGTGCATCAATAGTTAACAAAAGAACCTAAAGGACTATACTTGAGGGAAATAATACGCATATATATACATATATATATATGTGTGTGTGTGTGTGTGTGTGTGTATACATATATATACACACACATATATATATATATACACATACATACATACATACATATGTATGTATATACCAGTGAAACTTGTTCCACATAGTGGCTGCAGGCATAAAATGTGTATGTGAGTACAACAACAAAAGAATACAAAACTAGAAAGGGGACTTCAGCGGAAATGAGATGGCTAAATCCCAAGAGGAACCAATGTCTCAAAAATCCGTAACAGTCCACAGTTCTTCTAACGTCCAAATTCAAGAAAATGGTAAGCATGGGTCTTCCCTAACACAGTCTTCGCTACTTGGCGAAGTAGGGCCACTCCACGAAGCCGCAAATCTATTTTTTAGCGGTGGTACCCAGAGTTCGCAACGCTGAAGACCACACCCTTCTCACCGGCCGGCACACTGCGCACGCCCAGCAGCAGTCACCCCCCCCACCCGGTGCAGGCCTTAGCGGAAGTGACGCATGCGAAGCTGAGGGGCGGGTGCGTCTGCGCCGGAAGTGCCTGCCAGACAGTAAATAAGCCCAGAAAAAGGAGGAAAGAAGCTGTCTCCATCTTGTCGGCACGCGCTGGGCTGGTGACGCTGCGGCGATGGGGAGCGTTCTGGGGCTGTGCTCCGTGGCGAGCTGGGTAAGGTGGCCTGGGGTTCGCGGCCCGTGCAAGCTGGGTTTATCCGCCCTCCTCTGGTCTGCGTCTCCGCTTCGGGGCTGGAGCCTAGTGAGGGCGAGGCCCGGCGGAGCGGGGCGTCTCCCGAGCAATGGATTTCCTTCTGGTGTGAGCCTCGGACGTCCCTCCTTCCTCCCGGGGGCACAGTGTTTCTCGTTGTCACCCCGATTCCGGCGACCTAGCACTGCGGCACTGTCATTCCCGGAGGCCTCTTTGTTCTGACACGCAACCACCAGGGAATCGGGCCCGTTATTTGGGACATCTTGACAAGTGGCGATGTAATCTTCTCGTTTTTTTTCTTTAAGTACAGTAGTCTAAATTCCCTTCCTACCTACCTTCTTCGGCTTCGGTTGCTTGGATTCTTTATATTTCCAAATTTATGTTTCTAGAAAAGGCGTTCAGGTCCATGGTACTGATTTTTTTTTTTTTTTTTTGACGTAAAACATGAGCGTGCAATCTGAAAGTCGAAGCTATCGGAAGGGTATGTTCCGTTTTCTTGAGACAGTAGTACAATCCTCTTTAGAACAATGGCAAGATTTTCTAACCCAGATGACACGACCCCATTCTCCAATAGACAAAACATCGGCAGTGCAGTTTATAATAAAAAGCGTCATTGCTTTGGGCCAGGTATTTGGACTCAAATCTTATTCTTTGGCCTATGATATCTTTTTTTGTTTTGTTTTTGTTTTTGTTGTTGTTTTTCAAGACAGGGTTTCTCTGTGTAGCCCTGGCTGTCCTGGAACTCTGTAGACCAGGCTGGCCTCAAACTCAGAAATCCGCCTGCCTCTGCCTCCCAAGCGCTGGGATTAAAGGCATGTGCCACAACTGCCCAGGCTGGCCTATGATTTCTAAGTTTGTAAGTCCGTAACAATTTTTTACTAATTAAAGCATCCCATTGCATATATGTTAACCAAATGTACTGGCTAGTTTACATGGCTTATCTCTTGGTAACTGCTTTGGTATGATTTGAATTATAAAGGCTTAGTTTTTATCTAATACTGTGTGGAAGTCCAACGAGCTAGTCCCTTATAGTTTTCTATCTGCAGTTGGATATGGAAACGTGACCTCAGAGATTAAGGAGCCTAATTGAATCTGTTGACCCTTTTATACAGAGTGCAAAATTTAGTGTAATAAAAATTAACAAATAGGAGCTGGGGAGATGATTCAGCTTGATGATTCTTGCTAGATTATGGAGTTTAGTTCCCATCACCCACACATTCCATTCTGAAGTTCACAACTGCTTGTAACTCCAGCTCCAGGGAGTCTGACACCCCATTCTGCTCTCCACTGACATTGGCTCCCATGGACACATCCTCCCACACATAGACATGCACGCACATAAAAATTGTTAAGTAGTTGTTATAAAATGTTTCCTTGTTTTGGCTGTTTTTTTTTTTTTCTTTCCTTTATTTTTGTTAGGATGTTGAGTTATTTATTGTAATACTAGAATTAGCTTAGTTGTGCTGTGGGCACACAGCAGTTTTGTTGAGGGCATAGAGTTAGAGGGATATGAAATCTCCAGTCCAAGGGATATGAGCACCTTTTTTTGGTCTCAAGGTTGATATTTCAGTATTTTTTTTCTTTTTAAAGTCTTAAGGAATTTTTGTCTATGTGTATAAAAGTCAAAAGAGCTTTGGAGAACACCATTGGCTAAATTTCATTACTACAGCTACAGTTTAGATTGATTCTTTGGTGAAACTGGTGCTGCCTTGCCACTGAAAAGGTGGCAGCAATGGCAATAGCAGGGTTAGGTCTGACTGAAGCTGGGGCAAGCTGTTCTTCCTGATGCCCCTTTCTTATGACTCATCTGGAGCTTCACGGTGTGGAGTTTGAGTTGCCCCTTTTAACTGTTCATTTCAGTGCATATCTGTAAGTAGAACTGTATTATGAGGTACCGATCCATCCTTTCCACACGCCCAAGTTAATATGCTTGGGAGCTTTGATGAAGTAAAATTTTATTCAACTATTCCTACGATTGAAATCATTAAATTATGCCGAGTAATCCATAATTTAAAGGCTTGCATTTTTGAACAGATTTTTGTAGACTTAGTCAAACTTAGTAACATTTTCCTTCTTGTTCATAAAATAACTACAGAATAATATTCCTGAACTACAAAAATGTATGAAAGAAAGATTAGATGTGAGCATCTCTGGACCTTTTATCTAACTGTAAGTCTACAAATGCTGCCAGCCACTAATTAACATGCCTTTCCCAATATAAGGTTAGCACTGGTGTTCTGAGTAGATTTGTTTTAATAACTAGACCTTGTAAACAATCACAATCATTTCTTTTCCTAAAATAGTTAATGTAGCTAAGTAACGAAGAGGAAAGAAGTAGGAATTACCAGATACCCAGTTCATTGCCATGCTCTGCTCCATTTTTGTTTTGCAGCGGAATGATTTTTTTTTTTTTTTTTTTTTAAAAAAAAAGAATCCCTGCTGGTTTGTAACACAGCACAGTTTGGTAGGACTTGTCAGCTTTCACTTTATCATGGACTGATCTAGTTTTGCCATTTGCAGCAGAAAGCTCATCTGAGGCTGTTGGAGCACCCAGAGAAAACTTGCAGGTTCCTATCTGCATAGGATATTTGGGGAGCTCAGCATGGTGAAGTGTCACCTGCATATAAAGTCTCCTCTTATGTAGTCAGAATGTTGTTGACTCCACTTGCTGGTCATCTGTCAAGAACCTTCTCTTATTCTTTTCAGTTTTGTCTTCCACTTTGAGTTTTCCTGTCTCCTGTATTTGCTAAGCTCCTCGGTGTAAATGTGAAGACCCATGCTTGCCTTGTTTCACGTGGTAGTCTTTCTGTTTTATGGCATTGCGTTGACATATCTTGTTTTAAATCTCCAAATATTAACATGTTCTTTTAAATTATCTCCCATGTCTCCTTTCGATGCTCTGGTCTCCCTCTACTGTCTTGACTGTGTAAAGTGTAGTTAACAATATTAAAAGACATTTGTACATGTTACCTTCCAGATTCGTTTTGACTACTTGGTCCTCATGGGCTGTATTTTCCTGATCTTCTGCATGTCTTCTGAGACTCTGTTAGATGTGAGATACAGGTTTTACCTTGATGAAAGCTGGATATCCTTCTATGCTTAAACTATTCTTGGGCAGGGCAGTGGTGGCGCATGCCTTTAGTCCCAGCACTTGGGAGGCAGAGGCAGGCGGATTTCTGAGTTCGAGGCCAGCCTGGTCTACCAAGTGAGTTCCAGGACAGCCAGTGCTATACAGAGAAACACTGTCTCGAAAACCAAAACAAACAAACAAACAAACAAAAAAAAACCAAAACCAACCAACCAACCAACCAACCAACCAACCAACCAAAAAAACCCCCCAAAACAAACAAACAAACAAACACCCCAACTATTCTTGGATATAGGTGAATTGTTTAGAGATGTTTATGTCTTTGTTGCGTGCTTATAAGTAAACTGATTCCAGCCTGTTTTAGGTAGCTTGGATTCTGCCCCAGGAATGCTAGCTGCTTTCCCTTCTGTGAGTTCTGAGCTCTGTCTCCTCAGGTAGACTGCTGTGCTGATTTGTTCTCTTAGAAAGACAGCAACTTCTAGGATCTACACCGTCTGCTTTCCAGAATCCCTACCTTGCATTTCTTCTTTCCAGTTCTATTAGTTCATACTATATCTGAAATAATTGCTTGATTATTTTTTCCATTGTTAAGGCAAAGGGTAAGTCTGATCACTGTTACTTCATCTTGGCCTGCGTTTAGGTAATTATCCCAAGTGCATTCTCCATCTGCAGTTTTGTTATCAGCAGTGTATTTTTGTTCCTCAATAGCATGCTTAGTCTTTTGTTTTTACCTTTTCTTTCATTATCCCTATGATAACTTTCTCATCCTAATCTGCTATTTTCTCATTTCATTTCTGAGCTAATGTCTCAGTCTCTATCCCTCCTGCCCTCCAGGCGCCCCTCCTCTTGGCCTTTCCTTCCCTCCCCTCCCCTTCCCTCTCTCTGGTTTTTGTTTCTCTAGTTCAAATGAAGTGCATTGGCAGGATTTGTCCTTTTCTCACTTAATTATTTTTATGTAAATGTCTTATTTTGTAGTCATAGAATTCTGTGTATGCTTGCATAATTACTGTGCCATCAGTTTCTGTTTCTGAAACATAATGTACAGCTGCTTTGTGTACATATTAGCAGATGTATTTGCTTTAGAAATTTGTCTACTACAACGCTTATTTCCCTGGAGTGTCTGTGGTTCTTTTCCCCAGAGCTGGAATCCCCTGGTACATCCAACCTGAAGTCTGACTGATGGAGTTCAGTGTAGGTTATGAACAACCCTTATGAGAATACTTAAATTTTACCTTTTTGAGATATTCCTTATGAATGCCTGTACATGTTAAGCTCTCCTGGGCAAAGCAAAGAGTTCATTAGAGAAAGTTAGCTAGTTGTTAACAAGTTGTTGACTTACCCTTAAAAAAAAAAATCGTGTTCTAGTGATAGTTTTATTGCTATTAGCAGAAAGATGGAACAGGAAAAAAATAAGAATACCAATTCACTTAGAGGTTGTGATGGATCATCTTTCCCCCCTGCCGCCTACCACTATGGTTGAAAATTCCCACAATTCCATTGGATGTACTCTTATCTGGAAGGTGGGGCCTGGAGGTGAGCTTAGTAGCTGTGCTATTTATGAATCTTCATTTCTTAGATAAGTCTTGGTTGCTGATGGTTATTCCCCATGTTTTGAAATAATTTTACTTGATGTAGAGGACGGAGGCTGTTTATTATTGGACCTTGTTCCATCTTTTCCTTAGGTTTTAGAGCATAAGGTGTGTGCGCCAAATACTTTTAAGCTTTTTGAATTAATGTCACTGTTTATCCCTTCAACAAATAGAATGTGCATTTTATTGGACTGGTTTGAAGTATGCTGACTTTTAATATTTTCTCCAGATCCCATGTTTGTGTGGCAGTGCCCCGTGTTTGCTGTGCCGATGCTGCCCCAGTGGGAACAACTCCACTGTGACTAGATTGATCTACGCACTTTTCTTGCTTGTCGGAGTGTGTGTAGCTTGTGTCATGTTAATACCAGGAATGGAAGAGCAACTGAATAAGGTCAGGCTTTTGTTTTAATGTTGATGAACTATAATTGTAGAATATGCATAAAATAGCTTTGGGGGTATTAAAAGTAATAGAAAAGTACAGTAATATGTAATTCCAGTTTTAGTAGATTATAGTCTTACGATGGCAGCATAGAAAAATGTTCTTTTGCAGTTTCTATGATGGTTAGTTGACACCGGAACAGACAGTAGATTCCATTACTGAAGACACAACTAAAGTGTCAGGCCATAAAGAAATCAGGCTGGAAGTGGTCTGGATGCTCCCTTCCTGCGACCAGCCCTCATCATATCAGCAATTGCTACGCAGGCTGTTGGGGAAGAATTGTCATCTGCAGTCTTACTCAGTTGTTGACTCTGCACATAACAGTACCAACTAGCCGGGCAAGATGTAGCCAAGGGTACAGTAGTGACAAGCCTGTTAGGCCCATACACTGGAAGGAATTTCATCTGTTATTGTAAACTGTCTTACTGTAAGCCTCATCAAAAGCCTGAATAGAGAGTATGGGCCTACTCAGGATGCTACTGCTACTGTTTTACTAAATGAACTACCCATCAAATTTCCTTCTCAGTAACTGTTCTTCAGATGTACATCTCAGTAGGGGTATTAGCTATGGTCAGGAAGGCTTGTGTTTTACAGTGGACACCAGTACCTACAGAGCCCTAGAAACTAGTTACAGTGTTGAAAATAACTTGATGGTTGACTGCTCAGCCGTGAATGGGTTATCTGTGTCACTGCATCCAGGGCTCAGGGAACATTGTTTATGTGGGGACAAAAAGAATGAAGAATGGTGTCAAATCCTGATTTTCAGGCATACCATTCTACTTGCAGACTCACAGTGTCTGATGAACACATGATGGGACCACTAACATCAGTGATGGAGAAGGAGGAGCTCACAAGGCTCCACCTCTTAGAATTCACATGCACTTAGGTAGTTGCTGGGGGGTGGGGGAAGACAATTTCTTCAGCAGTGTAGCCTGTGGTAAGGTGTCTGTGGTCCTGTAAACAATCCCCTGGAAGCAACTATAATGAAAGTATCATTGGGTCAAAGGAAAAAATAAACAGGGCAAATAGGAAGATGGCAGGGACCAACAGGAGTAGGAGGGGGACAATCAAGGATGCTGGGCTGAATGTGATCAGGGGATAGAAATGTCATGATGGAAGCCATCATGTATTAATGTATATCAGTACAAAAGTAAAGAAACTGTACTCTGGTAATGTCATTGTATCGGGAAAGCAGACTTTTTGTCTGTTTTATTTTTTTTTGTCCCTGAAAAGGGGACATTTTAAAAATAAGTAAAATGTAAATGCAGTGCCTGAAAATGAAGCAGTAATGACTGGGAGAGGTTTTGAGCAAATTACGTCTGATGATTGCCTTGGTAAAGACAGAGTCAAGCACTTAGGTATAGAGGCTGTTGCAGTAATAAGATCATGGGGGATAGGCCTCAGGTGGCTTTTATGGATAGTGTAGTGACTGGCATTCAAATATTCGTAGTGCTAGACTCTAATCAGCCAGAGTCTAGTTCTTGGAAACTAAGGGGAATGTGCTGCTTTTATCCCAGAAACAAGGGCTGGAGAGTCTGTTCAGTGCTTGCTGCTTTTCCTAAGGACCAGAATTTGGTTCTTATCCATTGTTGGGTGGCTCACAGCTGCCTGAACTCCACTTCCTGGAGATCTGATGGCCCTCTTCTGGCCTCCATGGGCACCTATAGTCATGTGCACATATCTACACACAGACACATAGTCAAAAATAAATCTTTTTTATACATTAATAAATTAATTAATAACTATAACTATATAATATATGTGTGTGTATTTGTATACATATACATATGTAGAAAACGACTCCGTGTCAGCAGTGCTAGAACATGATCAACAGCTCTCAAGGGTTGACAGAGAGGAAGGACAGTACCTGAAGAAGGAGTGAAAAAAAACACAGGAATACAGGCTTTAGATAGAATTGTAGGAAAGACTGTCAGTATACCAGGATTAAAGAAGGTCAGGACTTAAACAGCTGCTGGATATGACTGCTACAAAACTGTTCTCTAAAGTGCAGTATCCTTGGAGTGCTGCCACTAGGCGTGGGAGAAGTAGTTTCTTATACACATAACAGTACGTGTAGTTCTAAATGATACTGCCACTTACCTCATGAAAATTTCTTCTTTGTATTCTGAGTTCAATGTGACTTTCTGTCTGTGAGTGTGTGTTGGTGGAGATCAAGCCCTGGGCCTCACCTGTGTTGCCTGGCAACAGTGCTATTACTGTGCCTCTCTACCCCAATCGATTGTACCTTTCTGAAGTGGTCCCTGCTGTTTGTCAAGATTCTCAATTACAATATGAATATACTGTCAGCTCCAGTTAAGTCAATAATCTCCTTATGACCACAAATAACGTTTAAGGTCTTATTCTCAAAATCAATATAAATAGCCTTGGCTTTAAAAAGCTACCTTTTTATTGTCTGTCTTAGAAGTGAGTGACTGTATTATGTAATTCTTTAAGCTTTTGTTCACTTATCACCTTTTTTTACATATATAATTCAGCATACCACAGTAGAATGCAAGTCTTAGGAAATTTGGGATTATGACAGTATAAATATGTACATTTTGTTTTTATTACATATTTAAAGAATAAAAATAAATCTTGAGCTCCAAGTAATCATTCATTTTAGACTTGGCAATTGTTAGTTTATTATTTGCTTGCTGGAAAGTTTTAGTGTGTGTGTGTACGTGTCTCTGTCTGTCTGTCTGTCTGTCTGTCTGTGATAGCCTGTAAAGCAGATTACAGTTTACATGGAACTTTTAGTTTATGAAAAGTGTTAATCATAAATCCATTTTGTTTTTCTAGATTCCTGGGTTCTGTGAGAATGAGAAAGGTGTTGTTCCTTGTAATATTCTGGTTGGCTACAAAGCTGTGTATCGCCTGTGCTTTGGCCTGGCTATGTTCTATCTTCTCCTTTCTTTACTAATGATCAAGGTGAAAAGCAGCAGTGACCCTAGAGCCGCAGTCCACAACGGGTAAGCTTTGATTATGAGAGAGAACATCTGTATCACCTTTTCCTCCCAGGAATTTTGATTTTGTCTAAAGAAATTTCAAAGCAGATTTATCGTTTTCATTAAAAAAAAGTTTTAAAAACTGCTGATTTTACTAGAGAAAGTCTTGTTTGGGATATTAAATAATAATTCTGGGTCATTAGTTTCATCGCGTCTGATTATGTATTTTAATTTCAAAGGAGGCTATATGTGTGATTAAAGGAAGAGGATTGGTGCCTCTTAGCTTTTGGTGAACCAGTCCTATTATATAGAATTCTGAATTCCTAGATCTACAGGGCAGCCAACTAGAAAGAAACATAATTACCAAACAGGTATTGCTTTTCTAGATGATTGTTTTCCATAATCTAGAAAGAACACAAAAGTGCTAATTTAATCAGTCTCAGTTAATATTGATTAGATGATCTGGTATTTTATTTGAATGATTTGAATTTTATGTTTCTTCTTATAAATTAGTTTTTCTTAATATGTTCTATGGTTTATTTGTTGACATGCTAAAATGACAGGGAGTAAAAATGTAATACTAGGATAGTAAAAATTGTTCTATAACAGGTTTTTACCATTTTAGGCATTAGCTGTATTAAACTACTATTTTGATGTAGGCATTTGTCGTAATTTATTAAAGATATTCGTTTGGTTTTTTGGTTTTTAGTTTTTCGAGACAGGGTTTCTCTGAGTAGCCCTGGCTGTCCTGGAACTCACTCTGTAGACCAGGCTGGCCTCGAACTCAGAAATCTGCCTGCCTCTGCCTCCCAAGTGCTGGGATTAAAAAGCTGTTCACTTGTGAAATGAAATTGTACTTTATATATACATATTATGCAGCTCAGTGCTTTGAAATGAAGCTGGTATTCTTAAGTGAATTGGTGGCACGTCTTTGTTACGACCATCTTTACAATAGTCTGCATAATGAATTATTTTTATGTTCAGTATGTGCTTAGAACTATTATAGAAAGTGTAAGTGTTCTTTAAGTGGTTCTGAAAAGCTTTACTGTTCCAGGTATATTTTGGGTTCTTATTACATTTGTTTCTGTCTTAGATTCTGGTTCTTTAAATTTGCTACAGCAGTTGCAATTATTATTGGCGCGTTCTTCATCCCGGAAGGCACTTTTACAACTGGTGAGGAGTTTTTAAAAATTCATTTGATTTGTATAGGAAGCGATGGTAACTGCTACCTGGGGTTCTAACTTTTTCTTGTTTGGTGTTTCCTTTTTTACCCCAGTTTTGAGATCAATTTACATATAATTTTGTTTGCCCTTTGTATTATGATTGCTAAGAAAATAATAAAAATGAAAGCAGTCATTCCTATGCTTAAAATGCACTGTTTTTCCTTTCAGTGTGGTTTTACGTAGGCATGGCGGGTGCCTTTTGTTTCATCCTTATACAACTAGTCTTACTAATTGATTTTGCCCATTCTTGGAATGAATCATGGGTTGAAAAAATGGAAGAAGGGAACTCAAGATGTTGGTATGCAGGTGAGCTTTTGTTTCTTCTACCCTCAGTATAGTGAATGTCGGTGAGAATAGAATAGGCTGCCGGCGAGGCACTTAGGATTTTCGTGTTCTAATGTTCTCTGAAGAGGCATTCAGTTGAAGTTAAGTGACTGTGTCAACACTTGTTGAAAGTTTTGTTCGCGTAACTAGGAATTTATCCAGGGACCAGTAAAGAAACCAAAGACCCTTGAATAGCCAAAACAGCTCTCAGAATCCATTACTTAAAGCTTTATGTTTGCACCCAAATTTCCCAGAACATTGAAAGTTTAAAGGGAAGAGTACTAGAAATAGACAGAGTTGTGGAATTGGTCAGCAGCAGTACGCAGCACAAACATGTGCTTGGAACAGTGTATGAAAGTATAAAGGATGCCCAACAGCTGAGGAGAATTCCGTGGTAGTATGTTTATAACAAGCTGGAACTGGTTAGTTACATTAAATGTAAGATTTATTTAGAACCAAATGCCATGCTGAATTCCTAATATATTTTATAAAATCTAATAATTCAATTGTATTTCTTTCACAGCCCTGTTGTCAGCTACAGCTCTGAATTATTTGCTGTCTTTAATTGCCATCGTCCTATTCTTTGTCTACTATACTCACCCAGCCAGCTGTGCAGAGAACAAGGCGTTCATCAGTGTCAACATGCTCCTCTGCGTCGGCGCGTCTGTAATGTCCATACTGCCCAAGATCCAGGTATGCACTTCCGACCACCCATTATATAGCGCCTTACGGTCAATTTTCACACATCAGAACTAACTCAGATTTTTATCTGCATTGCTTAATATTTTGTTTGTAGGAATCACAACCAAGATCTGGCTTGTTGCAGTCTTCAGTAATTACAATCTACACAATGTATTTGACATGGTCTGCTATGACCAATGAACCAGGTATGTTTTATTTATAATGAGTCCTGCAGTGTTGTTTTTTATTCAAAACTTGTCATTTTAAGAGATGAAATTACTTAATTACTAGTACAGGAGTAGAGCATGGAGGTAGTGCCAGTTCATCTTGGAGGTGTTGCTGTCTTCTCTTTTCACTTAGTTTCTTCCTCTACTAACAAAATGAGATGGCTCTAAAAATATGTATATTTAATTTTTACAGTTAGCTAAGATAGTTGAATATGGGGAGAAATCAAATATTTTCAAATGTTTTCTGTTTTCTTTAAGACAAAGTCTCACTTTGTAGCTCAGGCTGAGCATGAACACTTGGCAGCCCCCAGCCTCAGCCTCCAGAGTGCTGGCTTTCATTCAGTCCCTTTCAGTTGTCCATTTAGTTACACATTTTTTACACTTTTTATAACCGTCTTGCATTAGATAACTAGCTTTGTATGGATCTTTGTACTCACGTTACAATGAATTCCAGGGGAAATAGGAACCTGTGTGCTTTGAAGAAATAAAAAAAAAATTATAATTTTTAGAAAATAATTTTTTCTTTTCTGTAAAGTAATATTTGTATAAAATAATTTTTGACTCATTATTTACAAACTCAAATTTCTCAGTTGTTACAGAGATAGAGATCTTAGAATATATAGAGAATCTTCTCATCCTCCCCACCCCCAAATAAGTAATTTTATAAAATATCCCATATGATTTGGTTGAGAAGTTATCCTTATGTAGTTTTCATTAATAAAGTGGAGATTGAAGATTTGGATTTGTTGGAATTTAAAATGAATGTATATTGGATATTTTTAGTGCAGTGGTTCTCAAACCTTTGTAATGCTGTAACTTTTTAATAGAGTTCTTCATGTTATGATGATGCCCAATCATAAAATTATTTTTGTTGCTACTTCCTAATTATGATATTGCTACTGTTAAGAGTCATATGTAAATCCCTGTGTTTCAGTGGTCTTGGGTGACCCCTGTGAAAGAGTTGTGACCCACAGGTTGAGAAATGCTGCTTTGGTGGACGGTTACCCTTTCAAAATGGGA
The DNA here is from genome assembly GCA_030674055.1 of Rhabdomys pumilio. Taxonomy (NCBI): domain Eukaryota; kingdom Metazoa; phylum Chordata; class Mammalia; order Rodentia; family Muridae; genus Rhabdomys; species Rhabdomys pumilio. The sequence goes on from JANHMN010000019.1 coordinate 44,978,166, forward strand.
AAGTGGTAGAAAAGGCAGCATACTGAGGCTTAAAATATTTGCTTTGCATTGCATCTCTTCTTTTAAACAATATACGATGGATTTTATTTTCTTGAGTTTTATGAGGGGTAGTATGTTACAAACATGGACTAAAGTAGTAGATAAGCCGAATGCCTTAAGGATTCCCTGAACTCTGAGGGATTTGGGAGACCTTCCGTTTAGACTTTCCTTCGCAGTGTCTTCCTGTGGGTCTCTGCATCTGTTCCATCTGCTGTTGGAAAAAGACTCAGATAATGACTAGATAAGACACTGAGTATAGCATAAGTAGAGCAAAATTTCGTTTGGTTTTACTGTAGGTGTCTGGGCTACCTAGTCTCTGGATGCTCGAGCAGTGTTGGTGTAGGAGTTTCTTCTGGTGGAGTAGACTTGGGTAAAATCAGACATTGGTTGCTTACTCCTACAAGTTCTGTGCCACCATTGCCCTAGCATCCTTTGTAGGCAGGATGGATTGTAGGTCAAAGGTTCTGTGGCTCAGTTTGTGTACACATTTCTCTTGGTAGCCTGCAGAGTACCTTCCTGTATCAATAGAATGCAGGGGTCTGTGTTCAATGAGTTGTGTGGGTGTTGTCCTCTGCAGTGGGGCCCTGCTGTCAGTTTGCAGAGAGTAACACTTTATCTTAACGGAAGTGTAGGATTTTTGGGAATTTCCTTGGGACCACCTTGGCCAACAACTTCACTGAACATAACCTAATCCCATGGCTGGAAGCCTTACTGGTGACAAGAGATGGCTAGTATGGACTCTTCATGCTCCACTTCTTAAGGAGTCCCCATTAGGATCAGCTTCATATATTCTAGGATGTTTCCTCTCCACACAAATCCAAATGCCCCCCCAATTCTAGCTGTCTTTTCCTGAATTCTGTCCATCCACCCATCTCCCTGCCCCCCCTTGATTTCCCACTCCCATCCTCACCCATACCCAGTACACATGTAAAACGTCGTTCCCCTCCCAGAGAAATTCTGGTGTCCCCAGATTTCTCCTCTTTACTTAACCTCTGTGGATCTACGGTTGTAGCTTGGACATCATTCACTTATAATGGTTGATTCCCATGTATGAGCAGATACATACTGTATTTGTTTTTCTGGGTCTGAGTTACCTCACTCAGGATGATTCTTTTTCTAGTTCTATTCATTTGCCTGCATAATTCATGATGATGTTTTTAAACAGCTGAGTAATACTCCATTGAGTAGATGTACCACATTTTCTTTTTCCATTCTTCTGTTGAGGATCATCTAGGATGTTTCAAATTCCTGGCTTTTATGAGTAAAGCCTCAATGAACATTGTTGAGCAAGTATCCTTGTGGTAGCATGGAGCATCTTTCGGGTATATGGGTCTTGAGGTAGATTGATTCCCACTTTTCTGAGGACCAGCCACTGTATTGATTTCCAAAGTGGCTGTACAAGTTTGCACTCCCACCAAAAGTGGAGGAGTGGTCCCATTCCTCATCCTTACCAGTATAAACTGTCACTTGTGTTACGGATTTTAGCTATTCTGACAGGTGTAAAATGGAATCTCAAAGAAATTTTGATTTGCATTTCCCTGAATGGCTAAGGATGTTGAATATTTCTGTGTTTCTCAGTCATTTGAGTTTTCTATTGAGAATTCTGTTTAGATGAATCTGTACCCCATTTGTTAATTGGATTTTTTTTTTTTTTTGTATGTTCTTTATATATTTTAGATACTGGTTCTCTGTTGATTATGGAGTGGGTAAAAATCTTTTCCCATTCTCTAGGCCGCCACTTTGTCTGATTGACAGTACCCTTTGCCTTATAGAAGCTTTTCAGTTTCATGAGTTCCACTTATTGTTGATCTTAGTGCCTGTGCTATTGGTGTTCTTTCAGGAAGTTGTCTTCTGTGCCATGGATTCAAGACTATTTCCACTTCCTCTGCTATCTGGCTCAGAGTGTCTGGTTTTATGTTGAGGTTTTTGATTCACTTGGACTTGAGTTTTGTACAGGGTGATAGACATAGATCTATCTGCATTCTTTTTTAATTTTTTGAGACAGGGTTTCTCTGTATAGCCCTGGCTGTCCTGGAACTCACTCTGTAGACCAGGCTGGCCTTGAACTCAGAAATCCACCTGCCTCTGCCTCCCAAGTGCTGGGATCAAAGGCGTGTGTCACCACTGCCCGGCTTATCTGCATTCTTCTACATGCAGACATCCAGCTAGATCATGACCATTTGTTGAAGATGCTTTTTTTCCCATTCTACATTTCTGGTGTCTTTATCAAAAGTCAGATGTCCATAGATGTGTGAGTTTATGGCTGGGTCTTTGATTTCATTCCATTGATCAGCTTGTCTGTTTTTGCCAATACCAGGTGGTTTTTATTACTATAGTTCTGTATGTAGAACCGGGATGGTGCTACCTCGGTTAGGTTTTTGTTTGTTTGTTTGTTTGTTTTAATTGTATAGGATTGTTTTAGCTATCCTGGGTGCATTTGTTTTCACATAACGAAGTTGAGAATTGTCCTGTCTAGCTAGATCTGTAAAGAATTATGTTGGAATTTTGATGAGGATTATTAATTACATTTTGGTAAGATGGCCATGTTTATTACTGTTACTTCTACCAATTCATGAGCATGGAAGATCTTACTATCTGGTATTGTCAAGTTTTTATCATAGAGATCTTTCACTTACTTGGTGAGAATTACTCCAGGACTTTTTATAGTATTTGTGCCTATTGTGAAGGATATTGGTTTCCTGATTTCTCAGTCATTTGTATATAGGAAGGCTACTGATTTTGTTTTTGATCATTTACTTCGTTGAGTTTTTTGGCTATAGGTGTTCACTGGTAGATTTTTGGGGTCACTTATGTATACTATCATACCATCTGCAAATAACAGTACTTTATATCTTCCTTTCCATTTCCCCCTTGATCTCCTTCAGTTGTCTGATTTTTCTAGATAAAACTTCCAAGTACTTATGGAATAGATATTTATGGACAACCTTGTCTTGTTTCTAATTTTAGTGGAATTGCTTTGAGTGTCTCTCCATTTAATTTAATTTAATGTTGGCTATATATAGGCTTTCTCTAAATGCCTTTATTATGTTGAGGTATAATCCTTGCATCCCTAATCTCTTTAGAACTTTGAGGGGTATTGGATTGTTTTGTTTTGTTTTGTTTTGTTTTGTTTTTCCAGACAGGATTTCTTTGAGTAGCCCTGGCTGTCCTGGAACTCACTCTGTAGACCAGGCTGGCCTCGAACTCAGAAATCTGCCTGCCCCTGCCTCCCAAGCGCTGGGATTAAAAGTGTGTGCCACCACTGCCCGGCAGTATTGGATTTTTGTCAAAGGCTTTTTTGTATCTAATGAGATGATTGTGAGAGTTTTATTTTTCAGTTTGTTTATTTGGTGGATTCCATTTACTCATTTTTGTATATTGAGCCATCTCTGAGATTTCTTGGATGAAGAAATCTACTGGTGGATGGTCTTTTTGATGTGTTCTTGGATTCAGTTTGCAAGTATTATTTTTGCAGCTGTGTTTCTTTTACAAACTAGGATGCCTTTGTATTTGGGGCATAGCTGTTAAGGACTGAGGAGTTACCTTGGTGGATTTTTCCATTGATGAGTATGTGTCCTTCCCTATCTCGATTAATTTTGGTTTGAAGCCTGTTTTATTAGATATTAAAAAGGCTACAACAACTTGCTTTGAATTTCTAAATATATTAACTTTGGATAAGATAGCTAAATTTTACTCCTTTGTTGACCAAGATACCTTGGCTCTAAGATAAGATTGGAAAGAAAGTGGTTTTAGTTTTCTAAACACTTTTCTAAAGTCTTATTATTAATACATACAAGCTATGCTTAAATATTTTGTTAATTTGTGCCTTTTAAAGCTCTTTTGGAGGTTCCAAGGGTTAAATATATCCTAATTTTTTAATATTACTAACATTTTAATGTACTTTATAGAAACAAAGTGCAATCCAAGTTTACTAAGCATCATTGGCTTCAATACCACCAGCCCTATCCCAAAGGACGGGCAGTCTGTTCAGTGGTGGCATCCTCAAGGAATCATAGGACTCGTCCTCTTCCTGCTGTGCGTGTTTTACTCGAGGTAAGACAGGCTAAGGCTGAATCCACTTTTACAGGAAGTATATTTATATAGACTAAGGAATCATTTAAAACCCTGCCTTCTTTCTTTCCCTATGAACTTCCTGATGCAGCATCCGTACCTCCAACAACAGTCAGGTTAATAAGCTGACTCTAACAAGTGATGAGTCAACACTGATAGAGGATGGGAATGGCAGAAATGACGGGTCACTGGATGATGGGGACGGTGTCCACCGAGCTGTAGACAACGAAAGGGACGGCGTCACTTACAGTTACTCCTTCTTTCACTTCATGCTCTTCCTGGCTTCGCTTTACATCATGATGACCCTCACCAACTGGTACAGGTACTACATTTCATGGTGACTTCAGATAATTCTTGTGGATTTGTCATGATAGATGGCACTGCTTGAGTATGCATATGTGTGTACATGTTTGTGTATGTGCGGGTGTGCGTACCTGGTGTGTGAAGGCCAGAGAGGGAACTCCTGTGTATTCTTCAGGCACTGTGACCATTTAGTCCTCCAGAGCTAGGGGAAATGTTCTGGGGATCAGACTTCAGTACTAATGTTTGCAAAGCAAGTACTTTACCTCCTGAGCCATTTCTTGAGCTCCAAAGTACTTTTTAGTCTCTGATGTATTGCAGTATTTAAAATGAATTCTGAGAAGTACCGACTTCTTTGACAATTACACAAACATACTTGTTCCAGATCTTGAGGAAGCTTAAATGTGAAACTTCACTAAGCACATTTTAACAGAAATGCATGTTAAGTAGTTTGGTTTAACATACTGTTTAGTTTTTTTAATTTTTAATACTGTAAATTTATTCCTAACATACTAGAATAACAGCATATAGTTGTTTCATACAGTTGTTTAAAAGAGGATTCTTTTTTAACAATATCATTAAAAGATCTGAAAAGCTGGACTGGAGAGATGGATGACTGGTTAAGAGCACTGGCTGCTTTTCCAAAGGACCCTGGTTCAATTTTCAGCACCCATATAGTACCTCACAATTTTGTAACTCCATTTCCATCTGATGCCTTGTCTAGACAATGGTACCATAAACATATATATATGTTTATATATCTCTCTCTCTATATATTTATATTTATAAATATCTATATACATATATATATTTATATATACTTATATATATAAATATATATATATAAATATATATATAGAATGCACAGATATATGTAGAAGCAAAATAACCATACAACATATAAAATAAATTTAAAAAGTTATCTGAAAATTTTTGATGCAGATATGTTAATGTGAGTTGATTTTTAGAGCTTTTTTTATATAAATACATTTATTTATTTATAACATCCCAACTAATTTCCCTTACTTCCTCTTACTCTAGTTCCTATTCTCCACCTCTCCATTCCACTCCCCTCTTTTTCTCGTTAGAAAAAGGATATCAACCAACCATGATATATCAAGTTGTAGTAAGACTAGGCACCTTCCCTCATAGTGAGGCTGGATAACCCAGTAGGAAGAAAAGGTCCCTAAAGTAAGCAAGAGTCAGAGACAGCCCCTGCCCCGACTTTTATGAGTCCTACAAGAAGACCAAGCTATTAACTATAATTTTTGTTAATCCCTTCAAAATTAATTAATAAATAATTTTCTGATAAAATAAAAGTAACTTTATAATTTGCTTTTAAAATGACTTTGACTTCACAAGATTGACATTGACCTGTATGGTTGGACAAGTATGTTTTATTTTTAAACATGTCTTTAAATATTATAGAACCAGCAAAAGATGGCAAAAACATTCTTTTCTGATGTATTTGATGCTAGTATTTACTCATTTTTATTATGAAAGAGTATTTTATAAAATTACTAATGATATCTTACTGAGCTAAGAAGTAAGTAGTTATCAGTAATTTATAATTTATTTACTATAGCAAATATTGAAAATTTAGATCTAAGCCAGGCAGTAGTGGATGAACCACACCTTTAATCCCAGCACTTGAGAGGCAGAGGCAGCCTGATCTATAGAGTGAATTCCAGAAAAGCCAGGACTACAGAGAAATCCATGTGTCAAAATAAATAAATAAATAAATAAATATGAAGGTGTGTCTGTACAAACAAAAAGATCAGCTTACTTCAGGATCTTTTTCCTTCCCCATCTGTCAAATCTGAGAAGCGGAGGGAGGTGAAGTAGAGAAGGCCCATAAACATTGCAGTCATGTACAGAATAGTCAGATGATACTTTACTCACTTCTCATCTACTCCTATTTAAAAAACTGTACAGACTGCATATTGTACCTCAAACTGTGTGAACGATCTGCTGGAGCCATATGGAGGGCATGGCAGCACCACCAGGAAACTCTGTACAAAGGAAGCTTAAATTAAGGGGCCAGCAGCCTGATGGCTTAGTAACACAGACCACTGACCTCCAGTCACTTACTTTTTCTCAAATCGTAGGTATGAGCCTTCTCGTGAGATGAAGAGTCAGTGGACAGCAGTCTGGGTGAAAATCTCTTCCAGTTGGATTGGCCTTGTGCTGTATGTGTGGACACTGGTGGCACCACTTGTTCTTACAAATCGGGATTTTGACTGAATGGGATGTCTGGCATGAGTCCCACTTTGGCCATTGTTCATTTGACAGTAACAGTATTCCCAGTTTTTGTAAAGTTGTATGTGCTGTTGTGTAACACTCTTTTTTCTCTTGCATGAAATAGATTTACTCTGCCATTTTATCCATGTTCTTGCTAAGTGTATTGATGATATGAATTGCAGTTGGAGAATTTTGAATATGGTGAGAAAGATGGACATTGATAGGCATATCATCTGCTCTGTACATATGGTATTAAAACTGAAAACAAAAGTTCTTGACAACTGGGTTTCAAATTTGTGTTAGAACTTATGCTATTTTAGAAACATTAATTAAGTATATGGCTGCCTTTTGAAATACTTCATGTGTTGTTGCCTTACAGAGGACTACAAATACAAAGCAAATAGCTGTTTTACAATTATGTACATAAGTCACAAGCTAGTTGTCTGAAAACTGTAAGTCACTTTAATTTTGTCAGAATTTTCTGTTACTAGGCCCAGGATGTTCCATGTTTAGTAGAAAACAGTATAGGAAGTGGAGGGAAGCTAAGCAGTAGACAAGAGCCTTCACAGAAAGTCACTGGTAATGGGTTTTAAAGAAAGTACTTAGATCATGATTTTCTCTGTAAGAAAGTATGGTCTTCACCAAAAAAATGAATGGTTTGCTCTTTGTGAACACACAATTACGGATTTTGTGGAGATATTAACTCTGCATTTACACAAGGTTTTGAAAAGGATATTGTGTTAGAAAAATTTGAAACTGAAAGTTTCCCCAAAAAAATGGGAAACTTAAAAAAAAGGACATAAAATATTAGGCTTGAGTTAGGAACTTAAGATAAAGACTAGTCCAGTTCTTATATTAAAAGTCAACGAGCTCAAAAGCTAGTCAGTAACAAAGTTGGATACCAAAAATAGCCAAGACTATGACATAAAAACTTTGTATTCTAAAATATACAATTCACTTTATAAATTATTAATGGTAGATAATTTGTGTAAAATATATTGCTGCTGTCCAGCATGCCTTTTTTTTTTTTTTTTTTTAATTCAAACACAAGGCCAGGAGGATAATTAACTTGAGGAATACACAACTCACCTTACACTACATATTTAACCATGCTTAAAATGTAATGTTTGTGTTTACTGCCATGCAATTGATATAATAATCCAACTTTAAAGTCAGGATACCACTTAATTTAGATAAAAATGCTTATTTATGTTATTAGTATCTAGCTAAAAAACTTTTAAAGATCTATATGCTTCTTTAAAAATATTTATTGTGCAAATGAAATATAGCAATTCATCTTAATTTTCCAACTTTATTCTGTGTTAATACTTTGTTTCACAATTTTGAATGGCTGTGTTCTATCTATTAAATAAAGAAATTCAAAGAAAATGTGTGGTGTTAGCTCTTTAGCATTACAAACTTAGGTGGATTTAACTCAGATTCTTCCACAGGCCCCCTTTTTAAAAGGTTGTGGTCAGTGTTTTTCTCTGGCCAACAGTTTGTGTCAGGATTTCTTTTGCTGTGATAAAACAATGACTGTAAGTAATTGGGAGAGAAAGGGTTTATTTCATCTTACACTTTGAAGCCTACCATCCAGAGAAGTCAGGGCAGGAACTGATCAGGGCCTCGAAGGAGTGCTGCTTATTGGCTTGTTGCCTGTGACTTGGTTGGACTATTTTTACATAGCATTCCAGAACCACAGGCCTGGGGGTGGAGTGACGACACCACCTCAATTGGCAGGGCTCTCATCAGGGTGATTTAAGAAAATGATCATCAGGCTTCCGTACTAGCCAGTATAATTGGGACATTTTCTCAGTTGAGACCTATGCCCAGATGACTCCATCCATGAGTTACTACATTAACTTTGGTCTCTATAATGGAACACATGAGAAGACATATACGTTTATTTTGGCTCATAAGTCTGCAGATTCCAGTACACAATTAAGTGTCCTTATTTCTTTGGAATGCCAAGGTATGCCAGTGAGAATCCATAGCAGAACAAGATTCTGGACTCTTCAGCCCTCAAAATGGACAGGATTATATAGTCTTCAAGGGTCTGCCTACAAGGTCCCACCTTCTGAAGTTTTCTGGGAACACCCTGTCAACATGGGAACATTTGACATCCAGTTCTAGCAGTTGCCAAACTTTGGTATATTTTATTTGTAAATTCTTTATGGAGTTTCTATAGTATTTAGGCAATTTGTGTTTGTGTGTGTGTGTGTGAGACAGGAGGCCAGAGGAAGGCACTGGAGTCCCTGAAGCTAATGAACTGCCTGATGAGAACAGAACTCTGGTTTCCAGACATTACAGCTGCTTGCAATAGCCAAACCTAGAAAATAGCTGCATCTCGGTGGCTGAATGATTAAACACGGGGTATAAGCTAAGTAGTAAGGAAATAGCTAACTCAAATTCTGGGTTAGTGAAAAACCAGAAATGAAATGTGGAAATGGCTTGTCTATAAAATACTACTACTTGTAGATTGCCTTTACAAACTGAACTTTAACCTGTGGTCAACTTAATAAGACTTTGTGATCATTTAGAACCATGTACTCATTCTGATCACATGTTTACCAAGCCAGTTTTAAGATCATACATGTATGTGGCTAGACCAAAAATTATTTGCTGGAAGCAACTAGAGTTGAAAGCAACACTCTTCATTATGTGAGTTTTATTTTTTTTTTTTACAAATACATATTTTATGGGATAAACAGTTTCCTCTGAGATCAAAATATTGCATACTATAGTAGGAAGTTCTTAAGTAGGAAGGAAACCTCAAAATAGCTTCAGGAAGTTCCTGAAATTGACCAGATTGACTACCCTTGTACCTGCCGGAGGGAGTCAAACTTGGAAAACTATCAAATCAGATAAGCCCCAGCTGCCTGGAAGAAGTAAAAACCAACTAATTTAAGAGGTTTAAATCAACGTGGAAAGAACACTCACTCTCCAACTTGTACCTCACTCACATTCTGTACTTGCTGGGCTGTTCAACAGTGATGCTCTTTATACAGGAGGAAAGATCTGAACCCTTCTGAACAAATCAGGCCCAGACTTGGATAGATGGCACTGAGGGTTAGTTTCATTTCTTGTCTATTACTTTTCACATGTCTGTATCTTACTGATATTTTCCTTTCAGAAAAATTAAACATGACCTGATGAATAGCTGAATTCTAATATAGAATTATAAAGAATTAATATTTACTGTAACAAAATTTATTTTAATGCTTGTTGACAGCAAAATCAAAACTGATGCTCAAGAGCCATTATTAAACTTTGGATCTTGTTTATCACAGTAAAAGATGTATTTGTGAGGGGAAAAAAAAGACTTAGTTTAACAACTCACATAATTCTGATTATTCTGTACCCATGAGCACTAAAAGCTTTAACAGACCAACCTAGAAAGCTCATATAGTCTAAAGTATGCAGGAGGGATGGGTGGCTCTCCTATAAGCTGATTTTGAAAACCAGTTCCCTTTGTGAATGTATATTTAAAAGGTGTGTACTTCTCCAGTCAAGGAAGGAAGGAAGCCAGTGAAGAAATACAGACTGGAGGACTCCTGGAGGAAGGTCAGAAAAGTCAGGAATGCTAGTTTTCATTTCTCCTGAAAACTGAGAACTCTAATTTACCACTTGTAAGAAAAATTCTAATACCTGGGGCACAATATGGCCCAAAGAAGCATTCTCAAAATGCCTTACTGCATTACCATACAATTTAGGTATTGACCACACTGCTTCTAGTCCTCTGCCAGAATGGAGACTTCTTCAAGTTTTAAAGAACCCTGGCTTTAAAGCCTCTCCAATTCTTGAAAGGGACAACTTGATTCTCTTCTATACTGTGGTAAAAAATGTTGGCATTTGGTGGCATCCAGTGGTAATGTTTTCATCTTATCTGCAACAATGAGAGTGAGTTCCTCTTGGTTCTTTATTAGAAACATAGAAAGCAAGCCAGTATACTTTTTAAACAAAGAACATTAAAACACATTAAGGTCAGAAGCATATTACTCCCGTACTACAATACACAGCCTTTTTTCCCCCCAAGTAAAGCACAAAGACCCTGATGTGACTCACAGTGTGATAATGGACAACAGACAATTTAAAGCCACTTTCTTCCTATGAGAAGGAAAAGTCACTTCATGTGGGCATCACTTCCAAAGACGACTCAACAAATAATAGTACTCGACATTCATCATATTTATTTTACTAAATACCATGGTTCAAAGAACACAAACCAGAAAATGTACTTAAACTAGTCTAAATGGGTGGGGCTAACCACACCCGGTCTCCACATTCTCTCTATGTATATGGAGCTAGTACCACGTCAGAGTGATTACTCGTGTACACTTTGCCTTTTCTGTTAACATGAATAAATTTCTCTGAACATAAAAAAATTTCTCTGAACCAACAAAGACATGAAATATTACAAGATACAGGCACTTTATGTTCCCAGTTTTAGAAATAAGCCAAGAGAAAAATATTTAATAAAAGTAACTGGGCCAGAGTTTTCTACTTTAGTTCTAGACACTTTAACTCAATTGAAGATAAACAAGCTTAGTTGGTCATATTTGTTTAAAAAAAGAAAAATCCAATTACAACTGGGGAAAATGGCCATCCAAATTGACCATAAGATATGCCAATAATATGCATTACACTGCGTGTGCCTAGGCAGCCGAGTACCATCTGAAAGCTTGGTGAGAGTATGGGTATCGAGAAAAGCAAAAGGTGCTTTTATTCCACAGTATCTGATTAAACAAAAAGTAATTTACAAAACAAAGTACCAAATGATACTTTAAAATAAATACTTCATCATTTTGATGAATATATACAGTGTCCACTTGGGAGTTTAACTATCTAAAAGTGGCATTTCACTATCCAGAGGAGCAGGAGCAAGTTCACATAAATAGAACAGGGTGGCTTCACTGGCTTCAGCTTCGGACAAGGGCTCCAGGCGGACAAGCTTACTCTGGGTAGGTTCTGGATCCAGGCTGCTCTCCAGGAGCTCCTCAGCTTCCACGGGTTTGTCTACACAGGGCACAACTTCTGAGGATGCAGCTGTGCTTCCCTGCTCAATAGCGGATGCAGAGTTCCCGTCAAGGAATGCAAGAAGTGGAAAGGCAGTATACTGGATAAGCTGTTTATCTATAAAGATCAGAAAAATACTTTCATAAACCCAAATAAGAAATTATACGTTTTACGTCACTACGTTTTAAAATACGTACATAAGGAAAGCTAGCCTTTCATTTCAACAATTTAACTGAGGGATTCATTTTTTAATGTTAAATTAAGGGGAAAAGTTTCAAACTGTAAGAACCATTACTTTACCATTGTAAGTTTTACTTAAGTACTAGACACAAGGCCGAGTCAGCTCTCTCATTTGTTTACATGGTTTGTAGCACTGGGGCTGAGCCCAGGGCTCTCTGTGGAGCAGTGGGCTGTGAGAAGCAGCTGGGTGCTTGGTCGAACATGGGCTTGGAACCCCAGAACCTTTACCAGCCGGCCGGCAGGAGTTCAGCTCTGCTCCCAGACCCTGGTTCTTTTCATTTAGCTTCAGCCCTTCAACCCCTCCCACAGAGAGGTCTATGGCCAACAGTCATGAGGAACAGGCCTCAAGCACTAGAGAGATTTACATCCTAATGAGATGCCTGAAGGCCAGAGGGTGGAGTCAATTAAGCATTCTTCCCCAGCCCCTCCCCCCCCTCTCCTTCCCTTATTTAACTCAGGTCTGCCCTGGGTTTTGGGGGCGGGGGGGTGGGGGGTGTGCATCCAGATCCATTCATCATCTGCCATGACATTAAAGCCTGTAAAAACCCATGGACTTTCTTGTGTCATTGGGACGGCTGGTGGAGGCACAGCAGCTTGGCCTAACTTCCCCCTGGAGGAATCCAGAGTGTTCCCAGTTCCCAGCCAACTACTAACAGCCTGGCATAAGGAACCACTGCGTTCTCCAGCCACAATTACCTACAGCTCTCTACACATGCTACACCAGAGCCCAATCCATCTAGCTGTTACCAATCCAGCTGTTGAATATGACAATTTTTTCCATGGTTTGCATTAAATTTTATACTGAAATTCTTAAAAAAAAAACACCTAAAGAAATTAAGACTGCTTCCATTCCTACCTGGTTTGGATTTAGATTTTCTTCCTTCTTCTGAAACTTGTTGAACAACACTGCTCTTGGTTGCTTCTAATCCCTTATTCTCTGACTAAAAAAAAAAAAGAAAGAAAGAAACATTACTATATTACTATTTTATGTAAAATCCTTAAAAGTATCAAATAATTAGAAACTGATAAAATAACTTCAACACATCTGCAATATACTGGAAAGGGAAACATCAGAAATGATGAACCAGAAGAGAAATCTCATTGGAATTAGCCAGACCGGCTAAGAAACCTGGCCCCAAGGGCAGAATAAAGCTCCCAGAGTGGGATAAAGGAAGGGCATTCAGTAACAGAGGGCACTCCACAACAGGACACAGAGATGGGCGTAAATCACACACGCTGGTTCACAGGCTAGTGAAGGTGTAATTAAATCCACACTTTCACAGTTCTGATTAGAATGCATGGCACACTGCTCTTCTCATCATCAGGACAGCCTACAGAGACGGACACGCTCAGGTCGCCAGGGATGACAGGGGACACCTTGCAAACTGCCCCTGCTCTTTCTTGGAAGCCTCAACTGTGATGGTTTCTTCTGGTCCTTTCTGTGACTCCTTCGATCTCTTACTTCATTTCGCTGGATTCTTCGGCCGCAGTCGTCCTTCTGGTTACCGTGGAATGAAATCCACAACGCTGCTGACAGGGCAGTGAGCTGGACAGTGCCCGGACTCTGAGGGCAGCTGAGGCTCAACTGTTTCAGATAACCCTAGTGTCCCACACAACCAGCTACCGCATCCCTACATGTTGCTATCGTGTGTATGGAATAGTGAACACCTGTGTAAACCCTACAGTTTTATAGGACAGTATAGCAGCTGTCATAAAGTGAAACAGTAAGTTTCAAGATTCTAGAAAATGACCTCGAGACGAAAATCATTCTAAATTACGGAAAAAGAATCCATCACTTAGAAGTTATGATACATAAAATGTTAATATATTTTTATAAACCTTAAAATAGGAATTTTCTAAGAATGCCACTGTTGATACTCTAAACATGAGAACCAAGATTACAAGTGCATATTTCCCATGTGTGTTCTTGTTCAGTACTAGTGGCCACTCAGCTATGCTATAAGGTACCTAGACTAAGAAAATATTGATACATGTTACATATGCTTGTCATGAACAAGAGAAAAATACCAATAATTTTCAAATCTCAGAACTGTATTAAAGCATCACCCTTAAATATATTTTTATAAGATCAGAAAGCAGTATGTAATTATTTGTGTTACTGGTATTTTTTGAAAATTCTAAAGTTATTGGTTTCTAGAATAAAGAGCATAATCAAAGAACAATGAGTCAGTTTTAGTGATAAACAATAAAGCATATTCACTAAAGTATGATGTAACTTAATATAGTGTCAAAATCTTACGCTATAAACACAGGTAAATAATGGTGAAATTCAGCTTACTGCCTATTTTATTAAAAGTCTATCTAAACACAGCCACATTCTTTTATGCATTATCTGTATCTGCTTAATCTACAATTACAGCATTCACTGTTGGGACACACAACTTACAAAACCAAAAATATTTATGTTTGGCCATTTATAGAAATAGTATGCCAATGAACTTCCAACTCTACAAATCCATCCAGTTCGGAGTCAGCCATGGTGAACTTTCACTCCAGGCCATCTCCTCACACGACAACAGGAAATTCCAACTCATCAGCTGTATAATCTTTCACATTTACCCGAGACATCTTATTTTTAGATTACAAAGTACAAGCATGTAACTGACTTCACTAATCCAGAAATTGAGCTTAATTTATTTTGCAACTAATAAAAAATAAGGATTAAACAACTTGATATATGTATTAGATACAGGAGTAAATCAGTTAGGACAATTAAACTATACAAAAGTAACAAGAATTTTATAAGCATCTGCCAATACAGACTGCCCTTAAGAATCTCCTGACAACTTGCTAAGTCCAACTGGATCCTATTTGTTGAAAAAATTGTTATAGTTTAAAACAGGGAAAATAAAGATATATGTATCTATGTATCTCCATCCCTACTTAGTAAAACTGACCCTTGCTTTAGTTACTACTTTTAATGCTAACAAAGTAGACAAACTTACAGAGATAATAGGAACCAGTTATTTTCAACTTACATTGAGAAGTTGTTTGTGGAAAGAAAAAATAGACAATGCAGAAACATTTTAATCATTGTTTGTTTCTTTTCTGTTTTTCCAGACAGGGTTTCTCTGTGTAGTCCTGGCTGTCCTGGAACTTACTCTGTAGACCAGGCTGGCCTGAACTCAGAAATCTGCCTGGCTCTGTCTCCCAAGTGCTGGGATTAAAGGTGTGCGCCACTACTGCCTGGCTATTTTATTCATTTTTATTTTAAAGAAATATCTGAACAAGCCGAGGCCTGGTAATCACCAGGCCTAAGAGGCACTAAGAGGCTGGTTTCATACTGAGAATGAGTCCCACATGTGCCAAAACTGGGCAAAGAAAGACCACCCCATAACCAACTGCTGACCTTCCATCTAGCACTGCACTGCTCAGTCACACACAGCAGTGAAGAATAGGAAATGTTTTCTGTCACTGAGAGTGATACTGCTTTCTATGTCTGTTTAATAGGACACTTTCATATTTGTATAGCTATGGGTCCTGAGCAACATGGATTAAAACTTACTTTTGTATTATTGATGTAATCTGTGGGATTCATCTGCACAGAACTAGTGAAAAGCTGAAAGACCAAACAAGAAAAATGATAAGTTTAAAAAATATTTAAAAAGATTTGTGTTAAAAATTTTTATACAATCATGGTGAGTGAAGAGATGTCACTCCTACATGAGGAAGTTTCCACAGAGTCAATCAAGTTTGGAAAAGCAAGAAAGCAGAAAGAAAAACAAACAAAACGCAGAGCAAGCTGGCCCATGCGCTAGATGAAATTTTATCTTGTAAGGATCTCTCCACAGTGGGGTAATAGTTCTCCATAATTCTTATCCATTCATTAATCTCCATTCAATTTAATATATTTTATCCCTCCCACCCCTAGTCTCTAAATGTTTGTTCTTGGCCATACAAATCACCAAAGGCCGAGTCCCATGTCTTGATGATAAGCATTTATTGAATACTTACTGATTACATGACAAACTCATCAAATCTACTAACAGAGGAACCTAGCATTCATATCAAGTGGGGCCTCTGACAATATGGCGTACCTACTTTATTTTCTACATAGCAAAGGAAGTTAATAAGTGCTAAGACAATGCCAATGAACTGTACTCACATTCCAGCCAATTTATAAATATAACTTTCAAGTCATAAGCTTCAAAATCCTAGCAAATCCCCTCCACAGGGTAAGGCTTGTAAGACATCACTGGCACCATAAAAACATTTATTTCTGCTCTCCAGGAGCTTACAATCTAAAAGATGATATGGACGTTAAATAGCCAACTTATACTCATATACAATCCAGTTTTACAATTACAGAACTTAAAAGCACTAAGGAGTTTGGAGACCAAGAGGAGAGGAAAGCATGAACCACAGGCAGACATAGGATGAAACCAAAGGTCATAATGAAGCTAGGTGCTAGGTCAGCAATCTGAGAGAACATCAGGAATTTGGAAGACAGACGAGTACTTAGGAATAGTAACACCAAGAAGGTAGAGCATGTTCTAGAAATGGTTAAGACCAATCCAAATAACAGAAGTTCTAACTCACACAGTTATATACAATAGTTAAAAGGAAAAAAAAAGCTAAGCAAAACCATGAGTGGTCCAGGCCCTGTCCAATCAGGCTTAGTTCAGACCCCTAAGAACAATCCGAGCAATGAAACAGACCATAGGTTTGCCCTGGATGAGAATGAACAAAGCAAGAAAACAACAAAATGCAGGTTAGTTCTTTCTGCTTCCAGTCTCTGTAGACTTGAACTCCTTTCCTTAAAGACCACAGTTGTTATAGAGGTATCCTTGGCTTTCTTTCCATTTCCTTCTTTTCTTATCACCCACTGGCCGCTGAAGAGGAATGGAGCTCAAATCCTCGGTGGCAGATGACTATACTACTACAGAGAACCCTGATGCGATTCTATACCTATAGACAGGGTGCTGCCCTAGTGAGGCCAGCAATGAAAGCAAACTTCCTTCTCCTTTTGCCTCAGCATCCTGTTCAGATTTGGGAGCATGTCTTACACACTCCCAGAAGGTAGATGAGGCAAAATATATACAACCAATTCCCATATAAGGAAATGATGCAACTTAAGTTCTCTGGCCCGACGCCCTCTTGCTGACTCCACCCTGATACAGAGAGAACGGAACATTACAAAGTGCAGCCAGAATTCTCAATGCACTTGGTTTTTGTTTTATATCTTGAGCATCTTCACCATTTTAGAGAATAAGGCAAGCCAGAGCTAGATTTTGAAATTTATGATACTTCAATCTAATTCATGAGTGATATAAATCTTACATGAGAGAAGCGAAAATATAAAGTTAGGATGGTTTGTCAATGTTATTTTGAAAAACAGTATCTAATGATGAGATAAGAAAAGCAAAGAGTCTGGTATATACGTGAGCTCCACTCCTCTTCAGCAGCCAGTAGGTGATATGAAAAACGAGGGAAATGAAATGGAAAGAGAGCTAAGGATACTTCTATGACAACTGTGATCTTTAAAGAAAAGTCCACGTCTAAAGAGACTGAAACAGAAATGCTATTAATGGGTATAGTTTCAGGAATTAAAAGACATTTGGGCACTGAATTTAAATAATCTAAGGACTTTCAGATAAAGCAAGATATCCCAAATTTGTAGAGTAGAATGGAAGAAAGGTAGACAGACACACATCCCGAGGATGGAAATCTGAATTGGGTATAAGGAGGCAGCTAATGTTACCTCCAAGAAAGGATATAAAACTGCTAGTCTGAGAGGCCTGGAGTATAGCGATTTATTCTCAGCAAGTATGGAGGTTTGAATAGCAATTTAGTATATGTTCAAAGTGAAACTGAAATGAACCAAAGACCATATGGCTTTGTAGATAGCCAGAATTATTATTTTTTAACACTTTCATTCAGAGTTGAGACTGAGGCTAATAGACTCAGGGAGGTGTGTTAAATTACTGCTACCAAGCCGGAATGGGATATCCACACTTACTTAATTACCATGGTAATAGGAACAGCATGGAAAGGAATTCTTTAAAGACAATGAAATACAACCCTGTGTGGTATGGGTAATTTGGGAACGATGTTTAGCTCTGTGATAAACTAATTTCATGAGAAAGGATGTACATGATTAATTAACCAGAAATAAGACAGAAGAGGAAGAAAGGACTAATTCCTTTGGCATCATTAATAGTTTCTTGAAATGACAATACTACAGAATCCTTTGATATGAAAGATTCCCTGTAAGGCATGTCTCAAAATAAAGAACAGATATTGGAAAGAGGAAAGAA
This sequence comes from Rhabdomys pumilio, assembly GCA_030674055.1. NCBI lineage: Eukaryota > Metazoa > Chordata > Mammalia > Rodentia > Muridae > Rhabdomys > Rhabdomys pumilio. Next base: position 44,996,351 of record JANHMN010000019.1, read on the forward strand.
CAAGTGTCATGTGAGCAGGACAAAGCCGTGTGACTCGAAAGCTTTGGAGACCAAGAGAAGAACATCACAGACAGAAAGCAAAACGGCAGATCCGGATGCTCCGGGGCCTGAAATCAAAGGGAAAGATCACAAGTGTACACAGCACTGGACTTCAGTTCACACAGCTGGGGACAGGAGACGGAGACAGGGAACCAGACTCAACATTAAAAATATACAAAATAAAACGAAATGTATCTGCTAGAAGAACATCAATTCTCTATGTATTAAGAAGTGTACTTATGCTAGTCCCACTTCTACTACTAGTTTCCAAAGGTCTTTATTAATTTATTCTAGAGAAAAATGCACACACAGCAACACAACAGCAAGTCAAGACTGAGCCCGTGCTCAGTAACAGTAATGTTGAAAAGAGAGGCTTGTTATAGGAGCAACTGCTCCTCAGAGGCAGACAGCGACCATGTCAGTGACCTGTACCCGTCTGCCTATGCTTCCAAGTAAAATCATTAAGAAAGTAAAATACAGGAAGTATAGAATACAGAGTATTGATTTTAAATGACACATGAAAGTACACAAATCACCAGTACAATAAAGAGTATCCAAGATACCTACATCAACCAGAAGATCTGGGTCTATGCTAAACTGTCTTCCTGAGAGCATAGCTTGGAAGTCCTCTAAACTGCAATCAATACTGTCAAGGTAATCCAACAGCTCAACCCTAAGGAAAAAATAACAATTTCATATTTATTAGGTATTCTCATTCTTACATTGAAAACCACTGTTGGTAACTTAGCTAAGTGCTACAAAATAATCTTGGTGAGTCCTGAGTCCTGAACAGTTCTTAAGACATTCCATTTAAGGTTTGGAATTTCCAATTCATAACCTTAACACAAATTTATTACCTTCAGAAAACATGTTGTAATAACAGTGTGCTTTACCTTTTTCTTCTTTGCTACCTCACTACTCTAATACTCCTAATAATCAAATTACTTCTATACTATAAATTACTGAATTTTAATACAATGTATCCCTCACAAAACTATACCACTCTATACACCTGGTAGTTAAAATCAAGAATATCTTACAATTAAAACAAGAATTTCATTTCATCAAAAATCTCAAGAATTGCTCATCAAAGTTCCAAGACTACTCATGGACAATTAAATCCTGTTCACTAGAGAGTTTACCTTTGATCCACAGAAAGAGATAACACGAGGTCTACATCTAAAAGGAAGTTTACTGTTATCACTTAAGCTACTATTGTTACTTTAAATTTATGGAAATTTAAATATTACTTTAGGTTTATTATAGAACTGAATGTAAGACAGTAATTCAAAACATTTGTGTGAACACGCACTTTCCTAACAGGTTAATATTGTCATTCAGAATGGAATCCATCATGGTCACAGGGTCTTCTGAGGTCAGATTAGAGGAGCCGTTTAGCTGGATAGCACTCGACATGAGAGGGCTGCTGCAGCCAGCATTCCCCACACATAAGGATTCTCGGGCTGGTTCACTCTGCTCTGTACTCTGAATGACAGGGGCATACTCATCCTCGTTGTCATCTTCAACAATGACAATGTCAGGATATTGGCTACAGCCATATCAGCAATATGAGGAAAAAAAGACAAAACAAAAACCATTACATTTTTAGACAAGGTAAATTATTGACTTTCATTCTCTGCAGAATCCCCAAATCTATGAAAAGGTTTCTTTTACTGGAGTAAGTACCTTAAGCACACATTTTGACAGTTCATAAGATAGAAAACAACAGAAAACAAAAACAAACAAACAAAAACAAAACAAAACAAAAGTTCAATTCCAAATAAAAGTCATCAATTTTCATTTTTTTTTTTTTGGTAGGTTTATCTGGTTCAATAATTCCAAATATGTAAAAAAAGATTAGTATGGCAAACCAAACATCAAAAAAGAATTACTTTTTCAAAAAACTAAACCAAAACAAAAAAGACAAACCAGTCTTTTCTAGTATTTCAAAGAAAAAAGAGCCATATTTTCCCCAATTTTATCTCATGATTCCTTACTTGGAGGGATCAACTATAACATCCTCATTTGTTTCTGGAATAACGGGGACATTTTCTTCATCCACATTATCATCAGTAACATCATAAATAATTATGTCATCTGAAATCCGTTCTCTTGACTTTAAACCTTCAGTCCTGCTGTGTGGAACCTAAAGAATGAGGAGAAAACAAAAATATATGGACTACTACAAAAGGTATCAGCAAAAAAGCTGGACACATCCTATTTACTAAATGCGAGGATTCAATACTAAACAAAACAGCTATGTCCTCTGTCTGGGACTCACATTCTAATGACTTATAATATTTCACAGAGCTATTAAGTACATATCCATATTCTCCTTAACAAATTACATTATTGTAAGAGACCCTGAAGATGAATGACATGCCCACAGTATGTTTTTCCATGGAGATGTTCAAATTCTAAATTACTTTTTTAACAGATAAGCAACGAACAAGTTCAAGGCCTTCAGAAATTTCAATCCCAACTGCACAGCCGCTGAATTGGTAGTGACTGTTCTACCTGAACCCGCTGTGTCTAAAGAAGCTTTATTCTTACTTATTAAAGATCTTCGCTGAGAGAAACACAGCACTTCAACAATTCCATAGTTAGAGGTCACTTGGCTATTTTACCAACAACTGGTTTGTTTTAATGTTACGATGTAGATACACAGGTCTGTCTGATGGTGCAGGTCTGTAATCTCCATTACTCAAGAGGTTGACACAGGACTGCCTAGGCTACAGAGTGAGTTCAACAGCAGCCTAAGACTTGGTGGAATCCCATCACAAAATGAAAAAAGGTAGCTAGGGATAGAATTCAGTGTCCAATGCTTGCCTAGCAAGCACTGGACTCTAGGACTAATACTCAGTAACACCAAAAGAAAAAAACAATGTACGGGTACGTTCAGGTCAGTTATATTAAGAAGTCCAATTCTCTAAAGCAAGTAAGTCATTATTATAATGCAAAAAAAATTTAAGTTTCAACAATAGATGACACAGGTAAGGGAAGTAAAATGTTTTAAATATATAAATTCTAGTTAAACAAAAAAAAATCTAAAACATATGAAACACTTTAAAACTATATAAATTTCAGTTAAGCTAAAACAAACCATTTACTTATATAAGCTTTCAATCCAATACTCACGCTAAACAGGTTTACAATATATACTTGGTTTAGAAAGAAAAAGGGGGTGAACACTGAAACATGACGTTAACATTATCCCACGGGATAAAATAAGCAAATAAAACTTCAACAGTTCAACAGTAAATCTGACATAATATTTAAGAATTCTAACAGTTCAAAATAACAGCAGTAACTTAGTAGGACAGAATTTGCCTTGCTGTTCAAAAACTCAACTGATCTCTAGCGCATACATGCGCACGCGCGAACACACACACACAAAGGATTATCAATGAGAGAAAGCAGTATCATAAAAAAGGCTTCAATTACTTTGATGGTAGAGTAATCTGCAATTAGATGTTAAGACTGACAAATTATACAGTCTAGAGCAGAAACAAAAGCATGCAAAATATTTTGAAATTGCTAGAGAAAAGTACTCTAGTTGGCATATATTATAGAAGACGAAAAGAAAAAGTTGTATAGTGTAATCATGTTACACTATGATGACATCATCACACTCCAACTTATACAGCGTCAGAAAAACTACATTTTTCAATTCCAAAAATAAAAAAAAGGCCACACTGCAGTGTGCACGCAGTACAAACTGCACAGTACTGAAATAACATCATCTATATCATATCTAGGTATTATGCGAAATAACAGCAATACTTGTGAATTCACCACATAAAACAGCCAGGGCAATGACAAATACGAAAGCTTGGAATTAGCAACTGTATTTGTAATGATATTTCTCAAAATACTTTAAGGTAGATAATGAAGATGTCGAGATGTAAGAGAGCTGGAGAGGGAGCACTTACATTATCATTCACTAAACGTCTGTGACTGCATGACACACTGCCATAATAAAATTTAGTTTGAGACAATAAATATAAAATACATTAAAATTTACTTTATGATGGTGATTATCAGATGGTTCTTTGACTATGTGCTGAAATAGATTCTTCTTTGGAGCTCCATTTGTGTTTAGAAGTAGGGGCCTGTAAATGATAATTGTAATATTAATTTAATTCCACCCCAAAAATTAAAGAACAAAAGGTTTCTAATAGTTTATTCATAACACATCATACTTACCTCAGTAGTGAATGAGAACGTTCAATAAGGATACAACAGAAATTCTTTAAACTAGAACTATTCAACTCCATACAAAGTATACCTAGCTTTTTAAAAAGTAGTATCACAGAATAAAAGGCAACAATTAAAGCCACAGACTTTATAAGCTGTTAAAATCTTAGCCTTACAGCTCATCTCCTTCTCCTTCCATCTGTGCCTTTTGTCAATTATCCTTCTAGTTTAGGTGTGACAGTGGCATCAAGAGCTAATGTATTTGTACGCATTACACCTGATCTTTAAGGTTTTGTAAGGTTTTCAATTACCAAGTCTACTAAATTTAAAATAAGATTTGATTTTCTCCCTTCCTCACAACATTATTTTTAAAGAGTTCTCCTCCTAATGTTAACTTTAAACAAGTTACTAAGTGACCATCCAGCCTGGCCTGTCTGTACTTCATAAACACATAAGCAGTAAGCCGAGCCTGTTGGTGCCTGTCTGCAACCCCGGTACTCAGGAGCCACAGTAGGAAGACGGGGAGTTTGAGTCACTTCCAGGTATCTAGGTAAGACCCTATCTGAAGGAAGGAAGGAAGGAAGGAAGGAGGGAAGGAAGGAAGGAAGGAAAGAAGGAGGACAAGATGACAATGAGAGGATAATAAATAGGTTGCATATATCCCAAACACGTAACCTGATTATGTTGATACAGCACAAACGGAAAGTTCACTCATAAGTATGAGATGGGCCATGGTGAATTAAGGGCCTATGAGATAAAAATCTTCTGAGGCCTTTCAGCTGTCTGACTAAACTAGCTCATGTACAAAATTATTAATGATATTTTTATATTTATATGTATTAATTATATATATTGTTTATATATAATATAATATTTATATATTATTTATATATAATTATACATATAATTATATATAATATATATACTTATATTAATTATATATATACTTATATTACATACAAGTATATATATTACTTTCACACTGTATGCACACAAAACACAAAAATTTGAACTCAGACATAAATTTCATCACAGGTAATTCATACGTTTGCAAATATCCCAAATCTGGGGAAAAAAAAAAAAAAAAAAAAACAGAAAAAAAACCCCTCTCAAATATTTCTATTATCCTAAGTACTGTGGAAAGGGATCCTCACCCTGTTAAGATTACTCTTGAAATGCTAACATAATTTTACAAGGGAAAGCTGTTCTCTGGTACCAGGCATACACACAGCAAACAGATACTCATCCTTTTACACTAAAATGTTTGAAAGACAAAACTCAAAAAACTTACCTTTTACGTTTTAAACTCACAAGCTGATTATTCTGAACCAATGTAACAATAAACTGGACAATCTGAGAGGAAAATGTGAATAAAATTCTTTCATCAAAGACTGTGCAAAGTATATTAAATCACACTAATTACTACCCAGTTTTCTGCCCTCAAGGTGCTCAATAAAGGACTCTAAAATACACACAAATAATGCTAAGTCTTTTTATTTCCCACAATCTTAACATAGGAGATTTGCTTTTACAGGAAGGCAGCACTGTGATGCAAAAAAGACAAACTGCTGTTTGACAAACATTTTCTTTTCTTTTTTTTTAGTTTTTCGAGACAGGGTTTCTCTGTATAGCCCTGGCTGGCCTTGAACTCAGAAATCCACCTGCCTCTGCCTCCCAAGTATTGGAATTAAAGGCGTGCACCACCACTGCCCGGTGACAAACATTTTCTAACAAAGGTAATATAATTAGAAGCAAAGGAGTTACTAACTCAGAACAGATCATAAAATTCAGGTTTGAAAGAGTATACTGGCCAGTTTTATCATCCATGGAAGCTTACCCAGCTATAGACATAGTAAATTTTAAATATCTGCTAAATTTAGAGGAAATTCTATTAAACAGACATAACTAACCCTTCTTATTTTATAGACTTGTTTCTTTATGTAAGACACATGGCTAGCTGCACTGACCCAGTATCTCCTTAGACATTTAATCCCCACCTCACTATAGAACTGTTCCATCTGAATTCTGATGGCGCTCAGCAACAACGGATGGGTTAATTAGGTGTTTAGGAACCTTCTTGGTCACCTTTATGAGAGCCACTGTGGCTTACAGTAGAACTTGAAATTTTATTGTCAGCTTCCTACCATAGATGACAAGTAGAAGTGAAGCCTGTGAGTAATAATGACCATAGATAGTGTTCTAGTGTCTGAAAAAGGTCAAAGGACAGTTCAGACTCTGTAGGGTGTTATATGCTTCATGAAACTTAATTACATACCAACTAAGTCTGTTATATTATACATCATATTCAAACTTCAGAGTTGAACAGGAAAAGTGCTGGTCAAAAACTGAAGTCCTGTTGTAACTTTACTAATTGTCTTTGTCTTTTTGGAAAAAGAAAGTGCAGATTAAGTAGTTAAAATTTAACCAAAATGCTGTCTTGTAAAAAATAGTAACAGAGTCTTTTCATCAAGTACAAAATTAGGAACACCTGTTATTTTAAGTCTCCTTAACAATTAAGGGCAGTAAGGCCATGCATTAGAACTGCGTGCAGAAGTTTAAAAAGAAAACATATACCTGAATGAAACACTGAGAATTGAATTCAATTATATTTAACCTTAATGTTATCTTATAATACTAGTATACTGTTTTGATCATAGGCCACATGTGACAACTGTTCTTCATCTCTGCCCTAAGGCTGGTTCACTACAACCAAACCCTGTCAGTCATCCACTTATTTTTAGCTCAAGTGCCTTTTCAGGCAAGAACAAGATTCATCACTCCCCATCCTCCCCCCTCAGAGAACCTGTTGCTATGAGCCTAGTTTACTCATAAGCAAAAAATAGATCCCTTTATTGCTCTCATGTTTCTTTTCTTAATAACAAATGGAAGTTGGAATGTACAGATTAAATGACAAGGACCCGATGCCGTGGCAGATTCTAAGTCTTCCTCGGATTCAGCTCAGTAATGCTGAATTTATTTTATTACTTTATTTTAACTACACTATATACGACGCCCCCCAAAAAAAGCACCGCTGAACTCCTAGTTGGGCCAAATGACTTAAAAATTAACTATACCTATCAGAGTGAAAAGCAACAAGAAAAAGTCCATAGAACAGTCAAACACAAACACAGAACACAAACAAGCAAATACAGACGGGCTGGGAGTTTCTTACCTTTCGAATAACTTGTTGCTGCTGTGCATGCTTTGCTCTTAACTCTGACACCTCCTTCCAAAGGGATTCATTCTCACTGTATTAAAATTTATTTAAAAACAAAAGCAAAAAAGATTGGGTCAGAAGATCAAGCCTCATTGCTTTTAAGCAAGAAAGCCAGAGAACTTGAACTCAGAGGTGGGAGGAGGCAGGCAGAGGTAGGAGAGTTACAGGTTCAAGACAAGCTTAGGCTATACAGTAAGTAAGACCTTGCCTAAAGAAACAAATACTACTTCTCCTCTACTATAAGTATTTCTTCTTAACTACTCTCTACTAGTCACAACAATACAGGGGAAAAAGATACATACTTACATGTATATAGTAGTAGGTAATTTACTCCTTTTGATACCTGGGTTTGTTACTATTTGCTTAAACATATACTAAGTTTCAACAGGATAGCAAGTATCTTCAGACTTTGTTAATTGCTTCAGGAAACAAAGGAAAGTAACAGTGACCAGCATCTGAGTTCTCCAGGCACCTGCCTAGCACCTTACATGTGTGAGTCACTAAACTTCCATAAGCACAGCCAAGAAAAGAATCATGTTCTTCACTGCATAGATGAAGACACTGATGTAGGGAAAATAGAAGGGACTTTGCCCTATATCACTGAGATAAATCTACAACTATTAGAGTAATATGAAAGTCTGTCAGACCCTGCAGTTATCTGAGGTTCTGTCTCAAACCCTCTAAGGAAGCAAAGGAACACCTCTAAGTGTTTTTAAAGAAGAAAATTCAGTAACTTATCCAATAGGCATAATTCCTTTCACTTCTCCCTTGTCTTGTAAGATGGAAATTGTAATATGTGAATATTAGCAGAGTTAAAATAGGAAATTAATCCAACTATCAAACACTTATATGAATTCCTACTTTTTTTTTTTTTTTTTTTTTTTTCCCCGAGACAGGGATTCTGTGTAGCCCTGGCTGTCCTGGAACTCACTCTGTAGACCAGGCTGGCCTCGAACTCAGAAATCCACCTGCCTCCCAAGTGCGTGCGACACCACTGCCCGGCGAATTCCTACTTATCTCATAAAAGTTATCTTCCTCAATCTGTACTATTATAAAAAAAAGATGGCAGGTTCACATATGGAGATATCAGAAAAGGAAATTGTTTTAAGTACTTACTAAATAATCACTGTTTTCAAACCAAACTTAAAGCCGCTGCTAGCTGTCTACCAAGATAGAAGATGGTTACCACTAATAGTTAAAGGATGAGTAAACAATCGAATGCTTGAATTAGGTTAAAGGACACTGCTGACAGAAGACAAATAGAGCAAATAACACAGCTAGTTAGATAAAACAAGCAAAATTGGAAAGTTTAAGGCTTTTTCATACAAGGAATCAAAGTCCAAAGTCACTCATCACGAATATATTTGAATTAAAAACTAATGCAAAAATGTTAAGATAGAATGTGTAAAATAACTATTCTCAGGCTCTTGTAATTAAGGGAAGACCTCAGATATGTAAGAATGAAACATACCTAATCTATATACATTATTTACATTATTGGTATGGCAGTTAAGAAAATAATTAATTATTAAGTTAATAGTTAATGCAGTTAAGTAATGCAGTGAGACAAGAAAGAACATGCTTTTGAAGATAAGCAAGTGTGTATAGGCCCTCTCCTGCATCTCTGTGCAGTAACAAGTAAGGCAACTCTCGTGCGTATATTCTTTTATTCTTATTTCCCATGCCCTACTTTTTCCTAAGCCACAGCAAGACTTACATTTTAACAAAGTCATTTATACATAAAGACCATATGAAAACTAATCTATATTTATAATTTACTACACTATCTTAAAGATCATAAGCAAGACCAGCTTCATGGCTAGGTTTAGATATTCTTCTGACAACTATAATTAAAACTTATTAGGACAAAGTCTACAGCTACAAACTAAAAGTAAAGCAAACTAACACAGGTAAAACAAACAAACAAACAAACAGAAAACATTGATCTTTGCTACTGAAGAAGACTACTTAAAATAAAACACCAAAGAATCTCCAAACCCCAATACATACCCCAACCTCCATGATATTGTAGGATTATATTTGGAAATAATATTTTTACCTTTTTAATTCTGAAAGCCTGGACTCAATAGTTTCTTGTTTTATTTGAACCTTCTGAGCACTACTAATAATTTTTGTTAAATCTTCTTGACGAATTTTATTTTCCTCTGGTTTTGAAGATGAAACCTTCCAAAATACAAATTTAGAAAATTAAACATATACTAAGCCCCCGTGATTGCAAATTGAAACTTCCTGTTATCTAGAAGTTCTAGATAAATTCTAAAACAAGAATACACTTTATAGTTCAATACAGAAGAAAGCAAGAAATATCACTTTAGTTTCCCTAGCTTACTTAGGAGTAAGCCATCTCACTGTAATGGGACAAGCAGGAATATGAGAGTCTTTGTTTATTCCCTCTGCCAAATGCCTTACCATTTCTAAGCATCTGTATTATCACATCCCACATTTAATTCAAAGTATGCAGTAATATAGTTGCACAGTATGTACCTTTCTTCCATGGGCTCTTCACCTTTTGCTATTATTTTGCAGTATTTAGGATTGAAGTGGAGGACTTCATGTTAGGTGAGACGTACATATTTTAGCCACTGAGCTATGTATATGCATTCCTTTGCCCCCCTTTCCTTTCACCACTGCTTCCTACTTGTTGGTGATGGGAATTGAAGCCAGGGTTTTCAGGTTGTCCTATAATGGACTATGTCCCTGTTCTTTCTATCCACATTTTTAGAGTTAGTAAACACATTCATTTCAGCAGAAGATACTTGGTTTTTGGTTTTTCCCCTCAGGCAGCTAAGGTGTAAGCGCCCCCATTAAGATGGGTAACCACCCTCTGGCTCAACACAGTAAACATTTCCCTTCCCTTGTTAAAGTGAAGACTGGAGCACTCTCAGCACCACTGAGCTAGTCAGATGATTAATCAATGCTTTGTTAGTCTAGTTTGTCTCAATAAAGAATAGTGCTGCATTTCTGTATGTTCCTTTTCATTATTTATGTATTTGTTATTATTGGGGGTTACTGAGAAAAGGTCTCATTCCATAGTACACGCTGGGCTGGAACTCACTATTTAGTCCAAGATGGACTCAATCTTGCAGCAATCCTCTGCCTCCCAACTGCTGGGATTACAGGTGTGCATCACCACACCAGGCCTTTCTGTACACTCTTAACTTAAATTCAGTGGCTTAAAAAAAAAAAAAAAAAAAAAGTCATGCCTCACATTCATAACCTAGTTAGCTCATGTCAGCAGCAGAAGCTCACCTTCCTTTTAATGTTCTCCAACAAGTCATCCTGGCCTTGTTTGAAATAAGGATGCTGAAATTCAACAGGGCCATCTCTTTCCTGTTTGACAATTCCAGATTCGATATGTACTACTTTACGGAAGCCATCTGACAAAGATTCAAATTTGATGACTAATATTAGACAAGTGAAAAATTCATGGAGTTTATACAGCAATACACTGTACTTTATTACTTTAATGAGAAGAGGAAACCACTGGTCACACTCACACATATTTAGCTGCCTCACAAAGCTCGCCATGTTGTTGTGTTTGAAGTACTTAGGAAGAATTTCCTTTGCAAATCTCTGCTCATCCAAGACCAGAAAACTTTGTCCATTCTAAAAATCAAACAAAGCCCAGAAATGTCAATTAGTCAAGGTCCACTGACACAATCCAAATCAGCTCTAGTAAGTGTTCTTAGATACCTCCAGACCAACACTCTTTCTGATAATGAAAAAACAAAACAAACTAACAAAAAAACCCTCTGCAATTACAAGTCAAATTATAAGAATGTTTTTGGTGTCAGCTTCAAACGAAAAGCTTCATCATATTCTGTGAAGAAATATTAGAAGAATTTCTATTAGGTAAGCAAAAATAAATTGATAAATCACTGCTTTATCACTATCCATAACATATGTAACTACATTTTAGTACACAACAATGAAAAACTATAAAAGAATTCAGAAAGTTTTCTGGTTACAAGATTAATTCAGTAGAGTGTGGTGCAGGGACTGGAATTTAGAGCTAGGCAAGTACTTACTGAAATATATCTCTAGCCTGCTTTTTAATTTCTAAAATTAGATTTCCTTAGTTATAGGTTAAGTATATATTATATAAGTGTAGACCACATATATGTCCTGCCATCCACGGAGGTGAAAAGAAAGTTTCAGATCACCTAGAACTGGAGTTACATACATGTATGTCAGCATGTGAACGCTAGGAACCAAAGTGCTCTTAACCACTAAGTCATCTCTCCAGCCCTTAGTTTTTGTGATAGTCTCAATAGTTGCCAGGGCTGGCTTAGAACTCACTCTGCAGCCAGCCCAGGCTGGCCTCAATTTGGTGATACCATGACAGCCTACAAGGAGCTGCAACAAGATACACCACCACCACCATCAGGCCAGGCTGGTTTCTAGATTAGTGTTAAAAGTCACTAAGTGTTTTTCATTCAAAAACATTAGAACAATTAGAGGCTTAGTACAAAACTACAAGAACTGGAGGGAGACAGAGCAACAGAAAAAACAAACAAACAAAAGAGCCCAGTAATAAAGTCTGTCAAAGAATTTTCATGGCAAGCTTCATGGCAACTCGATGAGAAAATAACAAGTCCTTTTGGTAAATGGTATTGAAAAAACATATGTAAAACAATACAGCTGACATCATTTACAAAATGTAACTCAAAATAGGTAAAAAACCTAATAACTCATTAATATCAAAGACCTAAATCTTATGATAAAATATTTTATGATATTGAATTTGGAAATGATCTCTTGAATATAAAACTGAAGTACGGGAAACACAAGCAAAATCATCAGAAATATGGGACCGTATCAAGTTTAACAAGTACTGTATGTAGACGTCAGCAAGAATGAAAAGAGCAAACACAGGTGGGGAAGAAGATTGTAAATCATGTATGTGACATATATGTGTGACACACATTCACAATGGATATACACAATCTACAATCCAAAAAAGCCAAAAAAGCTCATTAATACTAAGCCAGAACTCTCAGCAGCAGTTTTTCCAAAGATTCACAAATTGCCAATAAACACGTGAAAGACGCTCCATATTCACCAACTGTTAGGGAACTGAGACTCAAACAGTAAGATGCTACTCCTTCCCAGCAATTCAGAATGGCTCTTATCAAAAAACATGTTAAAGGTGTGAAGGATTTGAATCATTATGAATTTCTAGTGGAATAGAATATAGGACAGCTCTCGTGGAACTATAGTACAAAGGTTGCTAAAAACAAACAAAAAAATTAAGTAACTACTAAATCAGTCAATAATTCCTATTCTGTATAAACACTACAAAACAGGGGAAAAAACCTGAAGAGATATGGGTACCACACGATCCCTGTAATAGAAGTCACAAAGCCAAAATATAAAAGCAACTTAAGTGTCCATCATTTGATTAATGGATTAACAAAATGTGGTATACACATTCAATGAAATATTCAGAGTCATTTGACATAGATGGACAGCAAGAACATCATACTATGTGAAACTAGCCAGTCCAAGGACAATATATACTGTAAGATTCTACTTACATAAAGAATTTTTAAAAGCCAATTTCTTATGTAAGTAGTATGGAAGTTCAGGAACAGGCAGGCACTTTGTAGCTGTTTGGATGAACATGGCTCACAGACTGGAGTGATTGGCCCCAGTTGGTGGAACTGTTTGGGAAGGATTAGAATGTGTGGCCTTGTTAGAGGGGTTTATCACTAGCGACCAGCTTTGAGGTTTCAAAAGTCTACACCATTTCCACTTAGCTCTCCTTGCCTCTGGCTTGTAGATTAGATGTAAACTCCTAGCTACTGCTCCAATGCCATGCCTGTCTGCCTGCCTCAGTCCCCATCCTGATTGTCACGGACTCTGTAAGCCTGTCATGGACTCTGTAAGCCTCATTTGAGCCTTAACTGTAAGCCTCAAATGGACTCTGGCATGGCCCATGCCCTGGTCAGTGTCACATCATAGCAATACAAGTTAAGACACAATTTCAGTTTGAAAAGATAAACTGTAGTGTAATTGAAGTGTACACTTAAAAATAGCTAAAATGATTAATCTGATGTCATTGGTAAAATGTAACACATTTTCAAACAAAACAAAAACAAACAAAAACCCCACAAAGGTGGCAGCATAAATCATCCAGAAAAAGAGGATTATTTAATAAAGATGCTGGACAACTAAATAAATAAAAAAGCAAGATGAATCCACCAAACTACCCACAAAAGTTTATTTCACACAGACTTAGAGAGAAGAAAAAGCACATTTATTTCCATAAAACATAAAAGAAAAGACAATTTGAACTGTCCATGAGTAAATGAGTAAAATGTCCCAATAATAAATTATCAAAGCACACGGGATCTTTACTTAAGTATAAAGATAAAAGGGCCTAAGGAAAACAAATTTAGCACTGTAAAGCCACTCATTCTCCCTTAACTTAGCCAATGCATTAAACTGTCTTAACTTTAAATGGTCTTCATTTTCCAGAGTTTTAAAGATGATGAAATGTAATTACAACAAATAGGTAATTAAATATTTACTCTAAGGAATATTGATTTTTAAAAAATCTACAATACAAATTTTCCACAGAACAAGAAGCTATGTAGCTAATAACAGAAGAGAAGTTTAGAATTCACTAATTACTATACAGAAATAGAAATTAAAGCAAAGGCTTTTCTGAGGTAGTATTTTCTCTTTACTCCACTGGTAACCTGTAAGAATGGTAATATTCACTTTAAGAGGTGACGTAACTGAACATCTTGTGCACAACCATCAAGAAAAAAGGACGATTTTATGTCTTTGGAAAGCAATGTATACAATCCCTGGTTAAATTATCAACATCTTATTTTCCTGTAACTCACAAATTGTTTATATACACAGAAATTTGAAACATTTGATAGCAGCATGTGAACTAACTTCTACGGTCTCACTCTTGTGATTACTCTTTTTCCCTGTTCCTTCTGGTCTAATGAACTGGATTTTCCTTATCTCTATTTAAATACTAAATCATTTAGTTCCTTCTGTAAGGGGTGGCTCTGATGTTTTGATTGTGAATCTGCGTATGAACACGAAGGTCCTGTTCCCCAACTGGTTCTTGATGAATCAATAAAGATGCCAACGGCCAATGGCTGGGTAGAAGAGGCGGGACATCCAGGTTCCCCCAGGCAGGCTAGGAGATGCAGGAGGAGGATTCACCAGGCTTCTGAGGGACAGAGAGTCACCAGCTATGTGAGATCTTGGGTCGAGTGGCCATTGGTTGCTTCCCCAAGGTGGGAGATTAGAAACACAACTAAGCTGAGGGCAGATTTAGGGTGTTGAGCAAGGAGAAGGTAACCAGGCAATACAGGCTAAGAGCACATTTAGAGTGTTGAGCAAGGAGTGAAGGAAAAGGCACACTAGCCAGAGGGAGACTTAGAAAAGCCCAGCCACTGAACTACACTAGTCGTGGGAGGCTTAGAAGAGCCCAGCCACTGAGCCATAAGGTAAGTTAAAAATGAGCAATGAGTGCATTCAACTCACCGGCAACTCAAAGCAGTGTAAACAAAACTACACACCACACATTTTGTCTTTGTCTTCCCAAGTACTTTCTTTCAACCCCATGACTTTATCCTCAAAGGCTCTACAGGAACCCCAATGCCAAAGGTACACCTAACAACCTATTCACTGCATCCACTGGGAGGTTTTGAAGTACAGAAGTCATGCTGTTCAGAGATATTTCTGTTCCTAGTAGTACATGTCTCCACTCCTTATGATATTAAGTATATGCATATGACTAAAGGTGGCTAACCAAATTAAGCAGAATAAAACAATTCTCAAATAGGGATTGGTATACCTTCTCCAAAATGTTTGATATCAGAAGAGTTTCAAACATTGGTAAAACCTCTTCAGTTCAACACCATATTCCAAAAATACCTAATTAGTTTATTATGCATGGACCAGTTCGGATCCCAAAGAAGGCATCCTTGTTCCACACTATAGTGATCTCTTTTAATTTCAAACATAAAATGTGACCATATAGAATCTGCAACTAACATGCCTCCTAATCTTCCACTATCTTCCACAGGTCAAATCTGAGTACCCCCTTCCCTTCTGACTTTCTTCCCTTCCTTTCTTTCTGGAAGTAAAAGATGGTATTGAGAATGAAATTCAATCTAAAGCATGGCACACAATCTTTACTACTGAGCTATACCCTCCCCCATGAGTCACTGTGAATTCTATCCTCTTCCCCAGCAACCTCTGAAGCTTTGACTTTACAGTAGGTGTCCAACCAAAGAACTTCTCTCAGCACTACCGCAACCAGTCTGGAAAACTGACTGTCTCTAACTGGTTCCCTTACCTCCTCCTGACCCAGAAATGTCCTCAAGGCCCTAATGTCTCTGCTTTTGCCCACCACAACCTCATCTTCTTCCTAAAGACAGAACAACCACAAATCTGTCTGCTTCCCCCAGTAGGGCACACTGACAAGTCTTGTTTTCCATTCTTCTGCCTGACCCATCCGTTCTAACCACCCTGGTCTCTACCTAAGTTCTCTTAGACTGGCCTTTCCTTTACCTTTCCTAAACTACACACAGTTCCCACTCGGCTTATGTGCCAAGTTGTCAGCTTCTTGCTGTAAACTCATTCATACTGTCTGATGTGTAACAACAGAGTCTCTTACACTCAGATCCTGGTTCCAGTGTGTTTGAGAGAGTCTCCTGCAAAGCAAATACGCTCATGCATGGTTGAGAGGAGCTGAAACAGCATTTTTTTCCCACACCTCCTCATCCTTGGGAGGTTTCAAAGCCACTTTTCTAAGACAGAACCTCCTCATTGTTTTCTGTGATGCTCTAAGATGGAAAACGGCAAACATTTCTCAAAAATCAAATCGGTATTTCAGACTTGCTAATCCCCAAAGTCCATGATCCTACTTCTATCCAACAATCAGCTAGGACAGTATGTAAACATATTAGGGCATAAGGCTAAGGTATGGCTTAAAGGCAAAGGTGGTTGCTTAGTAGCCCTGGCATTCCCACCACAAAAATAATAGTATGAACAAATGGGCATGGTTATGTCCCAATTAAATTGTATTTATTGTCAGGCAGATGACAAAAGTATTGGCTAGTTTTCTGGTTTTTTATTTTTTATTGTGACAGGAATCCTCAGTTGAGAAAATGCCCTCAAATGACCTCTAGACAAGCTTGTTTGGCATTTTCTTAGTTGACCTTTGAAATGGAAGGTCCCAGTTTACTGAGGACAATGCCTCTCTTGGGCAGACAGATAGCCCTGACTGCTGTAAGAGAGCACATTGAGGAAGCCACAGGGAGCAGGCCAGTAAGCAGTGTTTCTGTAAGGCCTTAGCCTCAGTTCCTACCTCCAGGTGCCTGTGTTCCTGTGCATGTCCCACAATGACCCAGCACCTGCAATAGATACATAAGCCAAACAAATCCTCTCCCTCGTTGCCTTGGATCATCACAGCAATAGAAACCAACTAAGGAAGCAGACCTTCAGTTAGTACATCAGCCCCACTGTTTTGTAGATTTCCAGTTAAGTTCCCACAGTATAGCATTAAGTGATTTTTTTTTTTTTTTTTGGTCACTCAGTAACACAAGCACACACTTTCCCCAAAGGTTTGCATCTTAGCCTTACGAGAAGAAATTTTCTCTCTATCAACAGTGGCTGCTCTTTCTAACTAGTCTTATACTCTTTTGAGTTTGCTATTTCCATTTGCTTAATGTAGTAGGTAATTCTATTAGACTACAGTTGAAATACACGACTTCTGTGATGTAGCTGGATCTTCATTGTAAATGCTGTGTTTACCCTGCTTTCTTTCCTTTTTTTCCCTTTTTGTACTTACTACCACCCAAAATTTCATTACTTTCATTAAGAGAGCTTCACTTCAACATACAGTGATTAGCAAATGTTAATAAAAATAAAAGCTCTTCTTTATCAGTAAGAATCTATTTAACTTTCAAAAAACGCTTTTCTGTATCAAGTTTCCCAACTTGTTTCTACTCTAAACATGTGCTCTGTTTGGGACAGTGTTACATTGAAACATCCTCAGGGGGTCTAAAAGTATTCTCTCTGTCTTAGATTTTGTTTACCAAAGCAAAAGAACAGCTATGTAAAATTCTGAAGCTACAGGAAATGTTCAAAACAAATACCATAAAGGAAACTTTGTTGGGAAAGACTGAAATACATTAATTTAAAAAAAAAAAAAAAAAAAAGATAGTCTGGATAGTCTGGATCTAATATCTGCTATTCTGACTTGATAACTCATTCAGTATATTTTTCATAGATCAGACTATCATATTTTTGTATTTAAGGACAATGAGAATATTCTTTTTTTCAAGTTTGTCACATAACAAATTTCTAGGAAATTTAAATTTATATTTGACTAAGTCAAAGGTTCCAGAATACAGGTGAAAAGGTTTCTTTCCTTGGTTTATACTCTAGCTAAAGGAGTATATGATTTTCTACCACTGTAGAGGATAGGGGTTGCATGAAAGTTTACTTAGTCCCAGAGCTTCTGCTTTTAGAAAGCCTTAAAGTGATAGCCACTGAGTAAATGCAAAAAAAAAAAAAAAAAAAAAAATCACCTGTATAATCCAGTTAAGAGACAGTTACTGCTCAGAGAGACCCCCAGTTTGGTTCCTGCCACTCAGGTGGGTAGGTTCCTTAACAGCCGAAGTCCAAGACTTGGAAGTCTGGCTCCCTCTTCTGCCCTCATTCAAATATGCATACACACACACAGACAAGAACAGGATTAAACATAAAATCGTTTTAAAAAGAGACAAAAAAAAACCCTTATTTTTGTTTTCGATCAACATCAGCTTAAAGTTGCACCTTTCAGCATTGGCATTCCAAATAGTATTCCATCTGGAGTGTCCAACCTTTGACATTACAATATGACTTTGTCATCTACAAAGGATTTGGGCCACATTCCTAGCTACCTCAGAACACCTGTTACTCTGTTCCAATCAAACCCATTTTGTAACAGTTTGAGTGACTCAAACATTAAGGCACCAACTGTGTCTCTAGAACCAATACCCCACTGGGTTTACCCACTTGGACGGTCCTAGTGGTGTATTAGAAACTGGCAGTTAAAAATACAAACTGAGACTTAATCCGATAAATCAAAGTAATTTGGTAGCTCGCTTACATTCTCCACAGCCCGTACCGATCAAAACCAGGAAAGTTATTAAAATGTTTGGCTAATTTGAAGCTATCTGGCCACTTATACAATACCTTTTAATTAGAACCAATTGCCAATACATTTGTGTAGAACTTTTAGACAGTACAAATAAACGGCCTTTTCAAGCTCAGGAAGTTCCATAAACTCAGCTTGGTTGGGGTAAAGAATATATTTCAGTCCAGTTTCTAATGTTAAAAGACAGCTGAGAAGCAGTCTGGACTGATCCAGCCTCGTCAACCTTTAATCCTTCTGACTGATGAAAAGCATGAGCCGTCTGTTTATTTTAAGTTCATGCTGGTAGCTGCCTTTCTTATTTTCACTCCTTTGTACCAATGGATCAAATGAATCAATTGCTTAGTCTACACAACCAGCAGGGGTTGGGGCACCTGTGTGACAGACAATACACAGGAAAATTAAATCCTAGAAAGAAATTTTTAAAAACTGGCATTAATCCTCAGCAAAATTCAGTGACATAGTTGTCCAAATATCAGGTATATTCTATTGCTGTTACCTATTAAAAAGCACGCAAGGGTGAAAACTAGTTTTAACAACAGAAAAGAACACAAAAGAAATGGAGGAGATAACATTTATTTAACACATTTAGCTAGGTATTTCCCACTTACTCATCTCAAAAACTGTGAAAATGAAAATACCCTGAATCAGTCATCAACTCCAGGAAGAGGTGCCGATCCCCTTCATGAAGTGATTCGAACAATCCAAGAATTGCGAGTCTAGTAAAGCAAAGGCACAAGTGATGTAAATAATCACTCTGCAAAGAATCTTTGTGTGGAACTGGGGGAAGGGAGGGGTCTTGAGTCACCTAGGCAACGCATCCATCTAACGCATAACTCAGACCAGGCAAGATACCGGGCTTCATTAAGGTCATCTTTATTTATAAGGAGAATCTGGATCAAACTGATCAAGGCAACCACAGACCACTCTGCAAGCAACTATTCTGTGAAATTTAAGGACGCGTTTTTTTAACTCCAAGCCGCTAAGTTATTAAGCATGGTCTACAAGCACTTTTACTAGAATAATTATTTTAAAGAAACGATTAAACAAATGACTCAGCCTCCAAACAATAACTGGGAAATTTCTATGTTGAAAGTACATAAATAAAATTAAAAAGCTCACGGTCAGAGCAGTCTGAGTCTGCACATTTTTCCATTATCATCATAAAAGATCCCAGAGGCGGGAGCAATCAATCCCCGCGGAGGTGATTTCTTTAAGCCCCATGCTCGCCAGACAACCCGTTCGTCCGCCCCAGGCTCCGCGACCTCCGCGCCCCGCGGCGAGCAGACGACGGAGGATGAGTGTGCAGAACGCGCGGCCGGGGCCGGTTCCGAGCTCCCGGGACCGGCGGGACCGTTACCAGGGCGCCCCTCCCCCACGGCGCGCGGCCAGAGGCGAACGGAGCCTGCGGGGCCCGGCTCGCCGCGCACACAAAGCCGGGGGTCCGCGCGAGGTGGGGAGGCCGCGCGCCGCCGCAGGCCGCGGGAGCCGCCGAGCCCAGCCCAGCCCAGCCCAGCCGGGCCGAGCCGAGTCGGTTCGACAAGGGAGACCCGAGGCCACCGTGTCCCCGACTGTACCTGGCTCCAGGTGATGAACTCGTTGGTGTGGGTTTCCTCCACAAGCGTCCACAGCTTGCTGAGGAAAGCCGGCACGTTGGAACTCTGCTTCATTGTTAGCTGGGCGCAGGGATTCCGAATTCTACTCCAGAACGCGGAGGTCGCGACAGTGGCGGCGGCAGCGGCGGCGGTGGCAGCAGCTGCTGCTCCCGGGAATGCACACCACGCAGGCGCGGCGGGTCCCGGGCTCCGCCCCCTCGGCGCCGCCGGGCGCGCGGTGAAGGCGGGGAGACCCCGCGGCGGCACGTGATGGACAAGGCTTCGCGCTCCACCCCTGCGCTCTGCTCCCGCGCCCGGCCTCCGCGAGTCCAATCCAAGGCTTCGAGTGCACCACGGAGCAAAGCGATTGGCTGTTGCCGCGAGGAGGGGTGGGTTCAGGAGTGGCTCAGCCTTCTCTGTTACCTTTTAGGCAGGATCCTCTGTTAAGGGAATGATGTTGGGGCCAGGGAACCCTTGTTTAGTGGATTCACATGGGAAGGGTTTGGGTGCACGGGCTGTGGTTGGCAGAGTGCAGAAACGCCCAAGGGCAATTGACTCATAAGTTTGGCCGGCGAAGAGTAATTTGCTCAATTCTAAAGGAAGGAATACATCACATGGGGCAGGGAGCTGCTTGTGAGCAAGATGTGCTAGGCCCCTGGTTGAAAGTATCTTAAAGATAATGAGCTTTTTTATACACTTTTCATTGGAAGGAAGTGGCTCATTTAAAGACACTTTTATCAAAACCTGAAGCATCAATAATAGCTCCCCATTTGCGAAGTAGTTGCTATTATATATACTATTAGAAGGCAGCATCTCTTAAGAGCATCTTACATGCCAGTCTCAATTCAGCAGGCATCAGGTTCAATCCGGTTCAAAAGCAACTAGTCTTCTAGTTTTAGAGTAAGTCAAAATGATTGCTCTGCATGTACCTCACAGAGGGTTTCTCTGGCTAAATGTAATTTGGAACAGCTACTTTAGCGCAGTTTCCCATTTCTTCATTGACAGTACGACTTTCTACCTATAAAGAGTAACAATATGGATCTCTGAAAAAAGATTCTTTTAATCGTTTTTTTTGTTTTGTTTGTTACTTTATAGGTGATCATAGTGTCCAGAATCTGTAAGTCGAGCACTCTGGAGGCTGAGGTAGAATTGTGAAACAATGGAGGCCAACCTGGGTTAAAAAGTGAGCCCCAGGTAATCCTGGGCCAATGGCAAGAACCATATATATACATATATATATATATATATATATATATATATATGTGTGTGTGTGTGTGTATACATATATACACATCCATGCGTGTGTGTATATATGTATGTATATACACACATGTATGTATATATGTATATATACATACATATGTATATATGTACATGTATATATGTATATATCTCCACATGTATATGTACAACTTTTTCAGTAAGCATATACTAAACATAGTCATATACACTCTGTTTGCTACATAAAAATTGGATATATGATGGGGTAATTGTGACAAAAAAAGTCTAATATTTGATGAGATCTTAATTGACAACGGATTTACATGTCTTATCATATTTAATCCTTACAGCAACTCGAAGAGGAAGCTTCAAAGGGTCTGATTCAGGTTAGTACAAATTCTATTCAACTAATTTCACAGATTCCCAAAGTGGGTTGACTAGAAGTTTCCAGCCACATTCCAATGCGATGATATGTTGGTTTACCTCAGTTTGGGAATATTTTCAGTCCTAGAGCCTCATAGATAAAATGGCATCCAAAATCCTGCTATAGTTACATGACCAGGTAAAGCCCTAAGAAAGTGTCTCCTCTTCTGGCCCACTACTGCATGCTTACAAATATGTTTTTGAAACACAAATCTGGACAGCCACTTCCAGACTAGAAACTACCCAGTGGTGTTCCATGCTTCCAGAATAAGTCCTGTCCTGTTAAAATGGCACAGAAGGTCTTTTGTGATCCCATTACCACCTTCCAGCCCATTCATTGTCAATCTCTGTTCATGTCTTTGTCACACTTGACAGCTATACTGCAGGTAACTTTTCACATTCCTTCATGTTTCTGTATAATTCTGGCATGCTGTTAACTCTGTCATGTTACTTCTTAGTCTGCAGGGCCAAGAAGAATCCCACACAGAATTTATGATAACTCTTCTTGGTTGTCAACTTGACTACATCTGGAATGTAACAAAACCCAAGTGGCTGAATACACCAAAGATGGGGTTTTCTTGATTGAATAATCAGAGGTGGAAAAATGTACTCTAATTTCAGATCTTTTGAAGTGGGAAGATTCACCTTAAATCTGGGCCAAAACTTCTGCTGGCAGCCTGACTAGAATCTGGAAGGAGGAAGCACTTGCTGTTTTCCCTGCTTGCTCTTGCTTTTGCTGGCAACTTCATACCTTGGATTCCAAAATAAACTGAAGAACAACTAAGACATCCAGCTTCAAGGGCTAAACAACTAATGAATTCTTGGACTCCAGAGAGATAGAGAGCCATTGTTGGACTAGCTGGACCACAGCCTGTAAGAAACTCTAATTAATCCCGTATGTATGCTTGTGTATATAATATATTCATAAATATATACATAAATCATACATAATATATAATGTATATATATGGTGATATATGTAAGATATATAAAATGAATATTCATTTTATCAATTCTATTTCTCTACAGAACCCCGACTAATACAGAATACATGTTTTTGTAAAACCTTCCTTAATGCTGTATTACCCCATTTAACGTAATGGCACCTTTTTGTTGATATACTTTTTATGCTAGATTATAAGAACTTATTGGATTTACACTAGATTATGAACATATTTAATAGAAACATAGTGTCCATAATGCCTTGTGTACATTCACCATTCTAATAGTTGTTAAATAAATCAATGAATACATAAGCAGACAAATACTAGCCATCTGCTTAGTCTTCCATGACCTCAGCTCTGGATTAGTTATTCCTCCCGTGGGCTCCCGAAGCTTGTGGAGCTCTGCTTCATAAAGCTGGCCATACTGCAGCTGCTCATTTACTCCCCAGCACCCTCATTAGCCTGGTAGACTGCTTACCCTGTGCACCCGTGTATTTAGCACTAAACACAGTGCTAATAACAGGAACTGCTGGATAAATATTTATCACATGAATAATTTCAGCTTTAGGAAGTCATTTGGATAAGATGCAGTCTACCTAATCATCAGAAAAACCCTTTTGATTTACTGTCAATCAGTACAAATCTTTTTGTTGACTAAAGAAGAGACTGGTGTGTGTGGGGGGGTAAGATCAAACTAGAGCTATATGGCTAAGGAGCTATTAGCAGTGAGAAAACATCAGAGTCTTTTTTTTTTTTTTTGGTTTTTTTTTTCTTTTTTTTTTTTTGGTTTATAGAGACAGGGTTTCTCTGTGTAGCCCTGGCTGTCCTGGAACTCACTCTGTAGACCAGGCTGGCCTCGAACTCAGAAATCCGCCTGCCTCTGCCTCCCAAGTGCTGGGATTAAAGGTGTGCATCACCACCGCCTGGCTAACATCAGAGTCTTGAAAAGGCCAGATAATAATGGAATGTCACTGAAACCTAGGTTTGGAATCACCTGTGACGTCAAGACAAATACCAGTAGCAAAATGCTTAAGCACCCGTAGGGAGACATTTCTATAAGCAGAGAACTCAAAAGAAGTCTAGAAAAGTTCACTAAAAACTTTCAAGAAGGCTGATGCCTCACTTTGCTCTCTATCGCTGTGATGAAACAGCATGACCAAAAGCAAGTTTGGGAGAAAACAGCTCATTTCGGCTTACAGTTGTAGTCCATCGTGAAGTGTAGTCAGGGCAGGAGCTCAATGCAGGAAGGCCTGAAAATCAAAAAAGAAGTGAAACATCGTATTTCAAGAGGGAAGAATCAAAGTCCAGTCACAATCAAAGTCAAACCAAGCTTCAGTGGTCTAAACTGAATCCTATACTCCATGTCCTGCACCTGGGCTCCAAAGACCTTGGGCAGCTTCCCCTAGTCAGCCATTCACGCACAGCATGCAGCTTCTCTTCTAACTTAGGCCAACAGCATTCGACACTTGCTGCTTTTCTTGGCAATCGTCCCATGGCCCTGCCATCTCCGCGTTTGTGTCTGTACTGCTCCTGAGCTGAACCTTCACTAATAGCCTCTCCTGTCCTCTCCTGGGCCTTCTCCAGGGACCGTGAACCTGCCATGTGGTGCCAAGCCTCAGCTCCATTCTCTGACCCCTTAAATCCTGGGGTTGCCATTGTAACTGAGGCTGCCCCTTTACCAATGCCCTGGCCTCTCACAGTGCCAAGCCTCTGCTACTCTCCAGGATCCCCCATGGCCTTCAAAAACAGTGTCACCTGAGAGACTTACACAGTACCAAATCCATCTGACAGCATGAGTTGCAGCCTTGGCCCTGTCTGGACCACAGCTTCTCTGTGCTGGCAAGGAGAAAGTACTTCCAGAAAACTCAGCTTCAATGATGCTGGTATCTTCATAATCACACAGCTGACTTAACCCCTGCTAACCTGAGTCATTTGTTCTGGTAAGAGTTTCACTTTGGTGGTATTGGTCTCTTCTTAATCCTAGCTGATTCTTTAACTCCAGCTGACACCAGATTCTTAATACAAAACATCATATCAATGGCTCCTATAGAAACTTTGAGGGACTCTCAAACTTCCCTCTAAGTGTCCCAAGTCAGGCCTCCATTGTCTTCAAGACAATGTCCTGTTCTCACAGTTATCTCCCAAGTCTCCACAACAGTTCATTAATCCCTAAACACTCATTCACTCATTGTTTTTGCCAACTGGAGGGTTCAAACTCCTTCTACAACCCTCCCCTAAATAACACTGGCCAGATCTGTCAGGTCATTCCCTGTTCTTGGTACCAACTTTTGTCTTAGTTTGCTTTCTATTGCTGTGATTAAACATCATGACCAAAAGCAACTTCAGAAGGAAAGGGTTTTACTTCAACTTCTACTTGTAGTTCATCCTAAAAAGAAGTGAAGGCAGGAATTTCAAAGCAAGAATCTGAAAACAGGAACTACAGGGGGTGGTGGTGTGGGGGATGGAGAAGTCCAGCTTACTCATTTGCTTCTATGGCATTCTCAGCCTAGCCCAGGAATGGCTCTGCACATCGTAAGCTAGACCCTTCCACATCAGTAAAATACCCTACAAGCAATCTGAGGGAGGCGTTCACAGTGGTTCTTCTCAGATTTAAGCTGACCAAAGCACTAACTAGCACAGATGAACAACAAATTTTTTTTTTTGAAAGGCCACACGTGTCTGTGACAGACACATAGCTGTGGTAGGGAATGTGTTAACGTGGTTTGCAGCAGACGTGGGTTTAAAATGCCATATTGTGATGAATTTGTTAGATTCCAGACTTTCCAGTTTGGACAGTGATGTACTCTAGGCTTGTGCAGGGCATATCTTAGTATTGAAAGGCCTACACCCCAAACAAACCAGGATGGTTAGTCACTTCCACTCTAATCTCTTCCAGTTACTGATGTTGGACAGACAGCAGAATTGGGCAAGTTAAGCATCTAGTGTGGATAGATGATAAAACCACTTTAATATCAGCTGCCAGAGTTACCTGAGAGGAGAGAACTTCAACTGAGAATCTGCCTCCATCACATTGGCCTATGGGCATGCCTGTCAGGCATTTTCTTAATTACTGCTTGATTTAGGATGGCACGGCTCACTGTGAACAGGGCCAGCCCTGGGCAGGCAGTCCTGGGTTCTACAAGGAAGCTAGCTGGGAAGGGTAAAGGAAGCAAGGCAGTAAGCTACATTCCTCCATGGTTACTGCCTCAGTTCCAGCCTTGGCTTCCTTTATCTGTAACATGTTATCCAGACAAACCCTTTCCAACCCTGAGTTGCTTTAGGTAATAGTAATCACCACAGCAACAGAAACCTAAGTAGAACACAGGCTTTAGCCTTTTTGGAAACAGAGGGGTGGTGCTCTTTGACAGACCCGTCTGCGGACTGCAGATAAATAGATGAAATCTCTGTGTTCCACTTAAAGTACTGATAGAAGTTTGCTGGGTAGAAAGAGAACAGGTCCAGACAAGTGAAAGGGCTGGAAGCCTCAGGGAAAGGTAGTTAGATGGTAAGTGAGTGACTTGAAATCTAAGCCTTCTGTTCTTTTCACCAGAATAGAATCAGACTAAGGCTACAATTTCCGTTTCTCATCTTTCCAACTGAAGGTGCAGGTGAAGATGAAGGAATTTGTAGTTCATCTTCCTAAATAATGGGATTTAAGTGATCTTTTATTCCAAATAATCTTATCACAGATATCTCTGAAAACAGAGCTATTTGAACCACCTCAATTATTAAATGATTTGTGTATGGACTGAGATCAGAAGTATACTCTTAATTTGAATACTAGATTAAAATGTAAATATTGGCTTCTGGAAGACAGAACTATTATTCTTGTGGATATGTCGTGACCTGAGAGGTTTATGGGAGGGCAATATTGCTGGGAACTGTTGTGTTTTATAAAAATATAAGGAGAGGAGGGAGATGTTTGATGGATGTGCAGTCAGGTGTGGGGGAAGAGGGTGCCTCTTGGGGTCCATGCTGAGACATTCCTTCCCCCTGAGGGATAGTATAGAATAGCTTATTCAGGGCATGGGGAGGGGAGTTGAGATAGTAGAGAGAGAAAGGCAGAGAGAGAGAGAGAGAGAGAGAGAGAGAGAGAGAGAGAGAGAGA
>JANHMN010000019.1:45023391-45033575 GCA_030674055.1 Rhabdomys pumilio
AAGAAGAGTAGAGGCGGCCTTGAGAACGTGGAAAGAGGGGGTAGGGGAATGGAGGGGGTAAGCAGCAAGAGGACAAAGCTAGAGAAAGAAAGCAAAAGAGAAAGAGGAGGGACAAGCAGCTCCTTTTATAGTGAGTCAGGCTGTTGCCAGGTAACTGTAGGGCAGAGCCTAGACAAAATGCCAACAGGCACTCTTCTAACACTTTGCTGTTTAGTCATAATGGCGACCATCAAATCAGAGTTTGATATTGTCTTAATCATGGTCTTGTAGGACATGAGAAATAATTGCTAATTAATAGCGGAAATCTTAAGGTATATACCTCTGTGATGGCTGTTACTGTTAGTCAAATTTGCTGTAAAATACCATTTAAACAATACTGTCGAGTGTAATAGCTCGTTGTAATCTGTACTCTAGTGTAAGTTAAGACTTGAAATGTTGGAATGATGAATGCATACTTTTCTGTCGGTTAACTAGGCAAGACAAATCAAATGCCTACCATATGAAAGCTTATCTTAATTTTTCTTCTTTTTTAAAGAGCATCATGACACGGATGTAGAAATGAATTTTTTACTTTTTGGTTGTTCAATTAAAGTCCAAAGTAGTTATATCAACTAAAACCAGTGTTTTCTTTTTAATTGTTGGCCCAGTAGGGAGTCTAATGTCTTGAGTGACAACCTATGACCTTGTGAAGATAGCCAAACCTTCGGGTTCTCTTAAATTCTGCTGAAAGAATTGAGTGGCCTGTGGCCACGGTAAAGCATAGAGGGCTACACACCATTCTTAGAGCACTTAAAGCCCATGAATCAAATTCAATAACCAATTGTTCAATTAAATACCTTGTTGAATGAATATTCAGAAAAACAGATTAAAAGATGTATAGAGTTTTTCTAAGATTAGTTTACAAGGTGAGAACGTGGTTCAGTGATAGGGCACCTGCCTGATTCCCAACCCCAGGTATTATTGCCTGATGTTTTAAGATGGTTTTTTAAAAATGATTATTCATATATATATATATATATATATCTTTATTATATGTATATGCTTTATTTATTTATCTATTTTTTTTGAGACAGGATCTTTCTGTGTAGGTCTGGTTGGTCTGGAACTCCCTATGTAGAACAAGCTGGCCTGGAACTTGTGGTTTTCACCTAAGCTTCCTAGGTGCTGGGATTATGGGCATTTTCCACCATACCTGTCTATGATTTATACAATTATCAACCATATAATTTAAATTATATAACTATAACTTATAATTATATAATTATTGTTCTGTGGTCATAGGATTACAATTATTGCTATAAATCTTTATTTCAGTAAAGCCACTGGTTGGTTTTAAACTTATTAAAGTTAACACAAATCTGGTGTTTCGTTGGCTATCTTGATCAAATTATTAAAAACTCAGCATTTTCAAAGCACAAAAAAGTGATTGCATCATCCTAAAATATAAAAGTATTGAACATTGAAAATTATAAAGTTATGTTCATGTAAATAAAACTTCAGAATTATAAATTTCTAAACTAAATATAAATAAAATTAATAACTTCAAATTTTAAAATAACATTATCTACATAAAATTGATATTTTAAACTTCATGTTTTGGGAATAGAATCAAAGTCTATTAACTATTTAAAGAAGTGAATGGCTTCATTATAACACCTGCAGACTGCATAGTCTGTAACCTTTGTATTCAAGGCATTTGAGACCCAAGAATTTTCCTGGAGTCCTCCATTACTGGAGTGGTACAGAGTGTTTCGGGTTAGTAATATTGAGTGTTGGATCTAAAGTAGTAAAATATATCCATTTTTTTCTTAATACATTTTAGAGTTTTATTAAGTGATTAATTGTTAATTGCTCACATATGGCTTTGATATTTTCTAAATCCTGGCAGAGACCCAGCTTTCCAGAATATAAAGGTGTTATCATCATATTTTTATTGCTCTAATAAAATATTACGAACCAAGAATATATACAGAATAAAGAGTATACTTGAGATTACCATTCTACAGAAATAGGACTTCACAATGACAGAGCAGATGGCAGCTAGAGTTGTAAGCTGGGGGCTTATTACACCTTGGTCAGAATTTCCATCATGTAGGATAAGAAGGA
The DNA here is from genome assembly GCA_030674055.1 of Rhabdomys pumilio. Lineage (NCBI taxonomy): Eukaryota > Metazoa > Chordata > Mammalia > Rodentia > Muridae > Rhabdomys > Rhabdomys pumilio. The sequence continues at coordinate 45,025,498 of JANHMN010000019.1, forward strand.
TAATATCACTTTGGGAGCGTATATTCAGCTTGTCTATGCTGGACATTAGTTGCTCCCCAGTTTTGATTATTGTAAACAACACACTGTGAACATTGGCAAATATATAGAACTTGTTCTCTTTTGACTGCCCATGGTAGAAATTCTTTCAAGCTGACACAGCTATACTTGTATTACTTATAATTAATACACTTACATTATTTCTTTTAATGATTTCATATCATTCTGTGGTGTGACTAGCACACCATTGATGTTTTGCTACCAATGGGCATCTTTGTCTCAAGGCTTAGATTCATTTTGTTCTTTAATGACACTGAATACAAGAACATTTTCTTGGGCATATGTCTTTAAATACTTATGTTTCTCTTCATTAGTGGATTTAGGTTTTTGTGTATAATTTGAATGGTAAATCTAATATTACAGAGCAGGCAAAAACAGAATCCTGCTGATTAAAAAGCCTCCCATTTGAGCCAACAGAATGCTATTATTATATATGCTTCCAAGGATATGATGTGCCTAGCAACCAGAAATGTCAACAGCATGCTTTTATGGCAATAACAAATGTTTAAGCTTCATAAAAAAGAATCTAATAATGAGAGTTCTGCGGATATTTCATCACTGGCTAGAAATGAAAGTACTTTAATTCTTTGTTATTTTGATAAGATATTATTGCATTGCCAATAACTACATTTTATTACTTGTTACATTTTGGACGTTGGTTGCTGACAATGTGATTTTGCATTGCTGGGGGACCAATTTCTTTCTGCTATAGTTTTCATTAGATTAATTTATAATCTTCCACAGCTATCTCTTTTGGTTCCACTCAGTTGTGAGATCAAAAGGAAATGAACAAGTATCCATAAAGATGTTTATAGAATTGAGATCCAGAGATGTTTGCTCATACTTTCTTCGGTCCACCATCATTGTGTATGTATTTATGTGTGAGCATGTCTTCCTGCTAATTTATGATTGGTCCCCCTAGCTCTGAAGGAATTCAAGTGAACTTCATATTCCAGGTCTGTTTTAGCGGTTCCATCTGAAGTAAGGCCTACTATGCCTTTTTCCGTCCAAATGGAAGCCTCTCTTTTTGCCTCCTCTCAAACTTATAAATTGATTGTATAGTTTTCTAGTTTGCACTCCATTTTCCATGTAACATGCTAACCAGGCATCCAAACATACCCACTTGACTGGGAAGCTTTCTTGTCTCTTAATCATAGGCTGGTAAATGAATGTTCTTGAAGATTTGAAAGGCCACTCGAAAATTAAGACTATATAAGAAACTATAGTAAGATTCTACTTTCTCCTCCATGGTTTCAGTTTAATGGTTTATAAAATCACAAAATCTGCAACAAACAAATCCACCCTCTACCTGAACAAAAACACGTTCTGGTTCCTGTGTCTATCTTAAAGGTAAATAAACTGAGTATTCCAACCCAGAGTCTCCTTTTACCAGACAGATCTCTTAGATACTGAAAGTAGGTATTACAGACTCATTTGTTTGCCCCCTTCTAGAAGGAATCTTTCTTGGTACCTCAGAATGTGACTGGGGTGCAGATAAGGCCTTTAGGACATGTAATTAAAGCAACTGAGGTGATGTGGGCGCTCATGATGCAATGTGATAGGCATTTTATCAAAAAGACCTTAGGAGACGGATGCAGTATAGACTGGGAGGGACTATGCGTGGACACAGAAACAGCAACAACTTCCAAAGCCATGATAAGATATCTGCAAAGAAACCAGATATGTGTAAAAAAATGTTTAAAACACATAGTGGTGATTATGGTGGCAGTCCAAATGCATAAATATCAGGTGAGCCATGGGACAGCTCAGCTACCTTCAATCTCCCTGTCATAGGTATCAGTACTATCTCAGAGTTCACTATGCCCTCTGGATATGGCAACTGGATTTTCCGGCCATCTAGTCTCAGCTATTCTGAATCGCAGCTCCTTCTCTGACACTGGTTATAAGTTTACTCTTCTGAGATCTGATCTACTGCATCTGAAACTGCTAACAAGTGCTCTGTAAGAGGTTCACCTCCTTCACTTAAATCAAAACTTCTGGTCACCTCTAGAGGCCAGCTGCTCTGCACGTGAAAACAACTCTAACAACACATTTTACTTGATTTTTAGTGGCTGAATACACTGGAAGATCATTAACACTTTCATTTTAATAACTGAAAGTTAATGAGAAGACACTATTCCAAGTCTGTATAAGCAAAGCATTTTCAGTTTTGTTAGAATTAAGGTTAATTATTCAATATTTGTTAAGTACTATAAAGACCAACACATTTTCACATCTAAGGGAATAACTTGGTGTTTTGGATGGTGGGCTGTTTTCTTCTTTGTTTTCAGTTTTGTTTGTTTATTTTGTTGTTTTTGTTATTGTTGCTGTTGTTCTAGGCCTTGAACCCATGCTCTCACAGGTGCTAGACAAGCACCTAACTCCTGGGGTACAGTCCCTGCTCTTTTTTCATTTTTTAATTTTGAAATAAGATCTTACTAAATTGCCCAGGCTAGTTTTGAACATATCATCCTCCTGCCTAAGTACCATGAATAGCTGGGACTATGCATCCACACCAGCAAGCCTGGCCTAATCTCCTGCTTTTGATTTATTATTTAACAATAATTGCATGGTTTGGTGCTATTCACTTCGAAGAATATATAATATCAACGCCTGTCACTTCTGTAGTTTATCTCCCTCCAAGCAAAACCAGAGTCCTTTCAAGGTCCTCATGTACCCACTTCTTCTACCCCACATGCTTCCCAGACCAGCTCATCTCTTCCTGGTCTTGTCTGTTTCTGTCCAGATGTACTGGACACTTTACTGTTCATCAAACATGTCAGAAGAACTGTGCCTCAGGGCCTTCTCCCTGCTGGCTTTCTGCACCTAGAATCTCATTTTCCTAGAGTTTCTCAAAGCTCCTTTCATCCTAAGTTTCTGTCCAGCAGCTCACCTTTTCCTTGAGGCCTGTCTTGAGTTGCCTATTCTGTATTGCAGCTCTCGGTCTCTGTCCTCCTGCCTGGCAGACCCCAGCGTTTTCCTTCTTTCCTAAGGTACAGGAATGCTGCAGAGCTCAATGTGCATACTTCTAATTCCACCACTAGAGAGACAGAGGCAGGAGGATTGTGGTAAATTTGGGGCCAGCATGGTCTACTTAGTGAGATCCTGGCCAGCCAGTGCTCCATAATAAGTCTCTGTCTCAGAAGAAAAGGGGAATGTTCGCTTTCTTTCATTAATGTATTCCAAAATTCTAAAAGTGTCAGAACATTACAGGTTCTCAACAGATACCTGTTGAGAAACAGATGATCAGATAAAAGCAGATTTTTATGGAGCATTTGATGAAGTTAGTGAGGGCTGGCGAAGAACTTGACATGATGGCAGTTTATTATTTTACTACAGAAGAGCCAAGAAATGATTCTCTCATGGAGGTCTAAAGGATGGATGCTGATTCCTGAAAGATGACATAAGTAATCGAATGCTTTGTTGTTCTCAGAGCTTTGATTCTTTCAAAAATGAGTGTTGATATCACATGTGAGAAAGTGTGCTGGACCATTGAAAAATGTCGGTGTTATGTTTTGGAACTTTTGACAAATGGTAAGAATTTCCAATCATTTGATTTATGTTCATAGCTCCCCTAATATTTCCTTGATTAACTCTGTAAGTCCAACCTTTTCTTCATTTTTGTGTTATCTGCTCATTTAATAATTGTTCTGCCTCACACATTGGCTTAGACTAAACAATGAGAATTATTACTTGCAGTTTGCTCAGATTGGTGGACGACACTTACAAGAAAGAGTACACACTTAGTTTATAAATCTAGATATGGATCTCAGCCCCTCCATCACTGATAACATTATGATTGAGAACCTCCCTGAATCTCATTCTCCTACAAAACCTGCAAGACTTTCACACAAATTATAATGATAAATTCTGTGTAGATAAATATTTAATAGTCGATGTCAAGCAAATGTTTCCATTATAACTGAGCAACCTTGAAACAGGAAAATGTGTCGGACAGGGTAGTTTTTCTCAGTCCTCTTCCAAGCTTATGCATTATTTTTAATATTCACTAACCAATATACAGGCTTGCAGCTCACGGTGCTCACCTCTTGAAATACTAATCCTTGGTAAGTGGGTGAGTGCATTAGCTATTGTGTGTCCTGAGTCGTATTAGTTCTACAGAAAGCTAAACAAGCATGACAGTAGGCTACTGTCCAAGAGGAGCTCACCGTCCAGTGAAGACACAAAATGAAAACACACAAAAGTATTAGAGAATAATAAAATGTTACCCAGGCAATACTGACTAAGAGCACAGTGTAATGAAAGAGTCAGGTGAGTAGGAGAGATTCTAAGAGTCTCTGGCAAATAACCTTTAGTGTAAGAATACCATCAAAGGCTGTAGCCTCTCCTTCCTTTCTTCCCCCCATTGCCACAGATCCTCTGGGTTCACAAAGATTTCCTTCTACCTGTGGACCTTCTCAGCTGTTGGCTTAGTATCAGCTACCAATACCTAGAAACACATTCTATGTTGACCCCCAGTGGCCATGCACAGCAGAATCTCAGAGGCATTCCCTACCACATACCCATAGTGACCACCACATTTTTCCTAAGTACCAGAGACCAAGGAACAAAATTCCCATCCAACAAAGATAAGATTAGATCTTAATACTCCAAAATTACGATCATTCTAAACTCAGATGCCAGAAAAAAAAAAAAAAAAAAAAAAAAAAAAACAACCCCACAAACACAACATGCAGTACAATGCATCACAGCTAGAGGTCAGCAACGACTACAGCAGCCCTGAAAATGCAATATGGCTGGCTGAAGTGCAAAACGAGGACTTTAAAAGGCTATTATGATTATGTCCAAGGACTTCAGAGAGGATCTGAGGAAATCCATTCATTGACGTCTATGAGAATACAGAAGCAGCAGTAGAAGGAGGCAGAGAAGACAGTTCAAGACATGAGAGTTGAAATGGAATTGAATTGCAATTAAGGTGGAAAACTGAAACAGAGGCAGAACAGGAGATGGAAAATTTAGGATCAGAAACCTCAGAAGCAAACCTCAGCAACAGAATACAATAGATGTAGGAGAGAACTTCAGGTGTTGATGAAAAATAGGAGTTCAACAGCAGCCACAACATCAGGAGCAAAACTTTCAGGAAATCTGAGAGACTTTGACAATAACAAATCCATGAATAGGAATAGAGGAAGGAAAAGACGCCTTGGTCAAAGGCACAGAAATAGTTTCCACAGAATCATAGAAGTTGACAAAGCAAAAGAAGGGGAGTATCTACTAGGAGGTACAAGAAGCACACAGAACACCAAATGGACTGGCCCAGAAGAGGAATTACAAACGACAACCAAAACACTAAATGTACGGAACAAAGAATGTTAAAAGCTGTAAGGAAAAAAGACAAGTAACTTAAAGGCAGACCTATTAGAATAATACTTGACTGTGGGAAGCGGATCCTCTCGCCGTTACAAGATGACACTTGGCATAGGCATTGCTTGAGACCATATATGGCATGCCCGGGCTGAGAGGTGTGGCTACCTGATCGCCTTACCTCGCGACATTGAGTGTGACCAATTAATAGTGACATCGTGGCAGCTGCTGATAGATTTAAGGCAATGCTTATAAGGGGCTGCGGGAGCGGAGGAGGGAAGAGAAGAGGAAGATCGCTGTACAGGGATAGCCGAATAAACCGTTTGAAGAAGAACACGGTTGCCCGCTGCCTTATTCCGCTGGTGGGACGTGGGTAGCGACACTTGACTTTCCAATGGAGACTCTAAAACCAAAACAAGACTGCTTTCTGTTCCACAAACTCTAAAAGACCACAGATGCCAGCTCAGACTGTTATACCAAGCAAACATTTCAATCACAACAGATGGAGAAATTCCACAATAAAACCAAATTTAAGCAGTATCCAACTACAAATCCATTTCTACAGAAGGTTCTAAAATGAAATTTTCAACCTGAACAGGGAAAACGCAAGGAATAAATCATCCCAGACAAGCAAATCAAAAAAGAGAGGAGGAAAAACCTAAACCACCGCAACAATATAACAAGAGTCAACAACCAATTGTTCATTGGTTGATGACATAACATCAATGGTCTCAACTGCCCTGTAAAAAGACCTAGACTAACAGATTGGAGTTTAAATTAGGATCCATCTTTGCTGCTGCATCTGAAAAAATTATCTTAACATAAAGGGTAGACATTACCACAGGGTAAAAGCCTGGGAAAAGATTTTTCCATGAAGCAAGATGGAATAGTTATCTTAATATCTGACAAAATAGACCTTTGATCATTCAGTCCTAAATGGGATGCCTTCTTCAAATCCCTCCCCTTATGGATCAAGGAACCCTGAAGAGGAGGAGTTGGAGAGTTTAAGAGCCAGAGGGGATGGAGGAGACCCAGGAAACAAGGCCTTCTAAGCATATTAAGACAAATACACATATGAACTCATAAAGACTCATACAGCATGCAGAGGGCCTACAATGGCCTGGACCACATGGAATCCTGGAATGAGAGGAGGAATGGGTACAAGCTCATATCCTTAACCCAGAAGCTAGTTCCAGTTGCTAACCACTCATAAATAAAATATTAGTTCTGTCCACATCTCAATGGGGATACAAAGCATTCTTTAGAGAAGACTCTATGGCCATAGCAGTAGGTGCCACATCCATGTATCTGCAAATTTCTTGATTTCATGTTTTGATGGCTGAGTGATATTCTATTGTTCCACATTTTCTTTATCATTTGGTGAGCATCTAGGTTGTTTCCAGTTTCTGGTTATTATGACTAGGATATAATATTTTGTGGTAGGATTAAGTGTCCTTTGGATATAAGTCGTCTAGTTGTGTCTTGAGGTAGTTTGATTCTTTTTTTTTTTTTCTCGAGACAGGGTTTCTCTGTGTAGTCCTGGCTGTCCTGGAACTCACTCTGTAGTCCAGGCTGGCCTCGAACTCAGAAATCCGCCTGCCTCTGCCTCCCAAGTGCTGGGATTAAAGGCGTGCGCCACTACCGCCCGGTGTGGTAGTTTGATTCTAATTGGATATTTGATGGAGACTGCATTGAGTTTGTATATTCGTTTTTGTAAGATGACTCCCTTGACTATATTAATCCTGTTGATTCAAGAGCATGGGGGATCTTTCTGTCTTCTGATATCATCTTAGGTTTATAATCATAACCATGGCAACTCTTACAAAGGAAAGCATTTACTTGGGGGCTTGCTTACAGTTTCGGAGACTCGGTTCATGGTTCATTATTATTGCGGCAGGGATTGTGGCAACAAGGAGCATGGCAGCAGCTGGGCAAGCATGGTGTTGGAGAAGTAGCCGTCTGTAGGCTGAGACAAAGAAAAACACTGCACTTTTGAAAGCCTCAAAGCCTACCCCGAGTGACATACTTTCTCCAGCAAGGCCACACCCCTTAATTATTCTTCTATCAGAGTTCCAATCCCTGGTGACTAAGCATTCAAATTTATCCAAACCATCACAGGTATTGGTATTCAATCTCTTTCTTCAATATCTTAAGGTTTTTTTTTTATCATCAAAGTCCTTCGCTTGCTTGGTTAAAGTTACCCCAAGATACACACACACACACACACACACACACACACACACACACACACACACACGAGGCTGATGTGAAAGATGTCAACATGTTGTTATCCTGATTTCTTTCTCAGTCTCTTTGTAATTTGTATCTAGGAAGGCAACCGATTTTTGTGAGTTAGTCACGTATCCAGCTACTTTGCTGAAAGTGTTTATCACTGTAGGAGTTTCCTGGTGGAATTTTTAGGGCCACTTCTGTATATTTTGAATTCATCTGCCAATGATTCTGTGACTTTTTCCTTTCCTTTTGTATCTCCTTGGTTCCCTTTAGTTGTGTTATTGCCCTAGCTAAGACGTCAGGTATCTCTGGATAGATACAGAGTGGACAACTTTGTCTTGTTCCTAATTTTAGTGGAATTGCTTTAAATTTTCTCTAAGTTGATATTGACCATGAACTTGCAATCAACTGCCTTTATTATGTTGAGAATGTCCCTAGTATCCCTAATCTCCCCAGGACTTTTA
>JANHMN010000019.1:45033585-45145590 GCA_030674055.1 Rhabdomys pumilio
TTTCTAACTTTGTTATTTTGGATTATCTCTCTGTCTTTTAGTTAATTTGGCTGAAAATTTGTTGGCAAAAATATATTTTAAGAAAAGCAATAAGCAAATGAAGTACCAGGGAACTGGGATACATGAAGATTTGAGAAAACGTGCACCAATAGGGAGCGAAAGCAAGCAGAGATAAGGGCATTGCCTCATCTAAGGTGGACGACCTGTAACAGGGGCTTCTTATAAGTCTGCAGGAAGGCAGAGGTGTCTTACGCCCCTTCCCCTCTTTGCGCTCACTGGTGGTAGATTTGTTAAAGGAATTATAGAGATGCTGAAAAACTGTGTTTTCAAAATGTGTTTAAAAAAAAAAACAAACCATATATCCGACCTTTTCTGAAGCACATTTGCTTTAGTATGCTATTTGGCAAGAATAGGCTCCCATAGGCAGAGAGACATTTTCATACTTCGGAGAATGAGCCGGCTGTGGTATCTACTCCCTTGTGTTTATCATTGATAAATGATTATGATTAAGCCGGGTGTGACTGGGTTCCAGGAGGCACTGCTAAGACTTGTGGATAGTCATTGGATGGCTTTGTCTCTTGCGCCCCCTACTGTCCATATTATGTTACTGCTGTAACCCATCAACGTGTACAGAAAAAACACCTGTGTTCAGAAATCCTCGTTTCCATATCAGATGAGCTAATACGGCGCTTAATCTGATTAATTTCTTAATTTTAACTCTCCCAGAATTGCATGTTCTCATGAAAGTTATGTCTAGAAGGTAATTTAGGGATTTGTGATTTCTGAGATTAAAGTTTGTCCCGTTATGTCAGTTTCCTTGTGCAGAATGATAAATACAAATGCATAGCACGCTGTTCTCTTGGAAGGCATGGCTTTACAAAATATCTGGAAAATATGGGGACAGTCATGATACCTTCGTAAAACTGGCAAATCCAAGTTTATTCCAAAACAAAAAATTATTTAAAATTACAACTTCGTAATTAAATGCAACTAAAGAAATTTATGGTAAATTAAAAATTTCGGCTGAAATTGCCCACTGCTTATGCACCCGAAAATATTTATACTTTTCTAGTTTTGTATTTGGTAGACAGTTTTGCCCAATTCAGATTCCTAGGTGAAAATCATATCTTTCAGAATTTTGAAACTATTCTTTTTTTCCCCCCTGTAACTACGTAGTTCTTATGTTCCTGATGATAGTCTGTGTTTATTCCTTTTAAGGGAATTTACTTTTACCTGAACACTAGCAAATCATTTCTATTTTCCATATTTACTGTTTTTAATTTTTTTATTAATTATTTTATTTATTTATGTTTCAAATGTTGCCCCCCTTCGTGGTCTCCCCTCTGCAAATCCTCCACCCCTTCCCTTTCTCTTTGCTTCTAAGAGGGTGCTCCCCCACCCAATCACCCATTCCTTGCTCATCCCTCCAGCATTCCTCTACTCTGGGGCATCAAGCCTCCACAGGATTAAGGGCCTCCCCCCCATTGATGCCAGATACTTCCGTCCTCTGCTACATATGTCATAGGAGCCATGGACTGGCCCATGTATACTCTGGTTGGTGGTTTAGTCCCTGGAAGCTCTGTGGGGTCTAATTAGTTGACATTGTTTTCTTCCTATGGGGTTACAATCCCCTTCAGCTCCTTCAGTCCTTCCCCTAACTCTTCCATTGGGGTCCCAGTGCTCAGTCCAATGGTTGGCTGTGAGTGTCTGCATCTGAGTCCGGAGCTGGCAGAACCTCTCAGGGGACAGCCATACCAGGTTCCTGTCTGCAAACACTTCTTGGCACAGCAAGAGTGTAGGGATTTAGTGTCTGCAGATGGGATAGATCCAAGGTGGGTTGGTCTCTGGACGGCCTTACTTTTAGTTTCTGCTCCATTTTTTGTCCCTGTGTTTCCTTTAGACTGGAGCCATTCTGCGTTAAAAATTTTTAGATGGGTGCGTGACCCCATGCCTCCACTGGGGGACATATCTGTCTACAGGAGGTGGTCTCTTCAGGTTCTATGTTCCCACTGTTGGGTATTTCGGCTAATGTCATCCCCATTGGGTCCTGGGAGCCTCTTGAATCACTGGTGTCTGGGAGTTTCTAAAGGTTTCCCCTGCCCCCCAACCCCTACTGCTATTTCTATACATTCTCCTGAACCTCTGAACTTCTCTCCCATCTCCTCCCATACCTGCCCCTGCCCCCTTTTCCTCCTCCCCCTCCCCGTTCTCACCCAGGTCCCTCCCTCCTGTGATTATTTTCTTCTCACTTCTAAGTGGGATTGAAGCATCCACACTTTGGCCTTTCTTCTTGTTCAGCTTCATATGGTTTGTGAGTTGTATTGTGGATATTCTGAGTTTTTGAGCTAATATCCACTTATGAGTGAGTACATACCATGCATGTTCTTTTGTGATTGGGTTATCTCACTCAGGCTGATATTTTCTAGTTCCATCCATTCGCCTACAAAGTTTGTGAAGCCGTTGTTTTTAATAGCTCAGCAGTATTCCATTGTGTAAATGTACCACATTTTCTGTATCCATTCCTCTGTTGAGGGACATCTGGGTTGTTTCCAGCTTCTGGCTATTATCAATAAGGTTGCTATGAACATAGTGAAGCATATATCCTTGTTATATGTTGGAGCATCTTTTGAGTATATTCCTAGTAGCTGGGTCTTTGTGTAAAACTATTTCCAGTTTTCTGAGGAGCTGCCAAATTGTTTTCCAAAGTGGTAAAAACCAGCTTGCAATCCCACCAACAATGGAGGAGTGTTTCTCTTTCTCCACATTCCCACCAGCATCTGCTGTCACCTGAGTTTTTGATCTTAGCCATTCTGAATGGTGTGAGGTGGAATCTCAGGGTCGTTTTGCTTTGCATTTCCCTGATGACTAAGGATGTTGAATATTTCTTTAGGTGCTTCTTGGCCATTTGAGATTCCGCAGTTGAGAATTCTTTGTTTAGCTCTGCACCCCAGATTTTAATAGAGTTATTTGGTTTTCTGGAGTCTAACTTCTTCAGTTCTTTGTATGTTTTGGATATAAGCCCTCTATTGGATGTAGGATTGGTAAAGATCTTTTCCTAATCTGTGGGTTGCCATTTTTTCCTATTGACAGTGTCCTTTGCCTTACAGAAGCTTTTCAGTTTCATCAGGTTCCATTTGTCAATTGTTGATTTACAGCCTGAGTTAATATTGGTGTTCTGTTCATGAAATTTCCCCCCGTGCCAATGAGTTCAAGGCTCTTTCCCACTATTAGATTCAGCGTATCTGGTTTTATATGGAGGTCCTTGATCCACTCGGACTTGAGCTTTGTGCAAAAAAGATAAAAATGGATCAATTTGCATTCTTCTACATCCAGTTAGACCAGCACCATTTGTTGAACATGCTTTCTTTTTTTCCACTGGTGGCTTTGGCTTCTTTGTTAAAGATCATGTAACCATAGGTGTGTGGGTTTACTTCTGGGTCTTTAGTTCTATTCCATACATCTATCTGTCTGTCTCTGTACCAATACCATGGTTTTTTTTTTGTTTTGTTTTTTTTGTTTTTTTGTTTTTTTGTTGTTTTTGTTTTTTTCACTATTGCTCTGTAGTACAGCTTGAGGTCAGGGATGTCGATTCTCCCAAAAGTTCTTTTATAGTTTAGAATGACTTTCAATATCCTCGGTTTTTTGTTACTCCAGATGAAGTTGAGAATTGCTTTTTCTGTTTCTGTAAAGAATTGAGTTGGAATTTTGATGGGGATTGCATTGAATCTGTAGATTGCCTTTGGTAAAATGACTCATTTTTCCATGTTAACCCTACCAATCCATAAGCATGGAAGATCTTTCAATCTTCTGACATCTTCTTTGATTTCTTTCTTTAGAGACTTGAAGTGCTTGTCATACCCCTAGTATCAGACATCTTTCCTTCTATCCACTTTCAGCTGGAGAAATGCTTCAGCTGGAGGAATTTCTTCACCCATTGTGTATCACCTGGTCTCTACATTCTCTGGCCTCTCTTTAGCATACGGGGTCACCAAAAATCCCAGCTGTGTCTTGCTTTCTCTTAAGTGTATTACTTGATTTTATTTTTAAAGTTTTACTATTGTTAATATTCTTATTTAATTTCCAAGGATACATTCTATTTCTTATTCCTATTTTCCTTCCTTCTTTCCTTCCTTCCTTCCTTCCTTCCTTCCTTCCTTCCTTCCTTCCTTCTTTCCTTCCTTCCTTCCTTCTATTGTGTGTACTTTAAAAAAACCAAGCTTCTGTCTTCTTGGGTGCTCTGCCCCCACTCTTGGCTAGGCTCTGAGATCACACCACCGTTCTGCCAATGGCCAGCTGGCCATTTTTCCTGGGAGCTGTGATCGCTCCCCCAGCCCCTCATGACTAGCTTCACCAAACCACCAACATCTGCCCTGGCTGCTCCCCCTCTCTCTTTCTTCCTGCCCACTTTAGTGCTACAGATGGAAACCACTAGACAGTTTTACTATTTTAAAACTAGCCAGATAACTCAATGGCTGGGCGAAGAACTTCCTGCCCTATCAACTAGTTCCCTCCATCCTCCTTGGTCCCTGCTCATAGCAGAGGCTACAAACTCTAGGAATCCCAAGACCTACATGTCTGCAGCTTCCTCCTTGCTTCAAAGCCTGGTGCAGCAATCTCTTTCTTGGCATCCTGTCCTCTTCTCTTCCTCCTGGGACCCAGAAGTCCCACATTTTCCCCTTCTCCGAGCAATTGCCTTCCACCTCCTTTATTGACACAATCAAGAACCAATTAAGGAATCAACACCTCCGCCTACATCCTTCCTTCCTTTCTTCCTCCCTCCCTCCCTTCCTTCCTTCTTTCCTTTCTTGTTTGTTTGTTAGACAATGTTTCTCTGTGTAGTCCTGACTGTCCCATAACTCTCTCTGTAGACAAGGCTGGCAGAGGTCCACCTGCCCTTGCCTCTCATGTTGCTGGGATTAAAGATGTGTTTTAAAATAAAACCACTCAGCTCTCATTTTTACTCTTAATAACAACTTATTCTTATTTTTGTTTGTTCTACACATGCAAATGATGCAACATCTCAAACATCCCCAAGAAGAATATAAGTAAAAGTCTTCCTCTCCTTCTGTCCAACCCTTTCTCTTTTTGCTGATGATTGCCTGGTTTTCCTGGAATCCTCTTTTCTTAGTTTCACATTTGGCTTTCCTGTTGCGATTTTGTTTCACCTGCCATATCTTTAGTGTTTGTTGTTTGTCTATTTGTGCTTAAGAAAGAGGTGTTACAAAATCTGAGCTAGTCTTGTTTTAATACACTGGCAGGAGTTATTCTGGGACATGTGGTTGGGGAGCTGAACATTGTCATTTGAGATGCTTAAGTGTCAGAGTTTCAGCTCCCACCCGAGGTGCTTGATTTCCAAACAAACACACAATACCTTTGTAGAGAAAACAGAAGCATTTACTCCTCCCCCCTTCCCTCCCATTTCCTCCTCTCCTCTTTCCTTTTTCATCTGCTTCCATTTCCTTTTCTTCTTGGTTTTCTTCCCCTTCTTCTTTCACCCCAAGTTGGGATAGGGTCAATAGCAGCCTTTAGATCCATCGATATAGAACTTGGGTGGGGTGATGGTAATATGTTCTGTCTGAAATCCTTCAACCAACCCTAATCAATACATCTTATAGCTCACTTCGGCTCTCCATTGTAACCAGCACTTCAAAGTTCAAAGTTCTCTGTGCCCTGGGATCTGTAGGCCCAGCAGGTGTCTACAACTGCCCCTTTGGTGTGTGCATCACAGTGCCCCCTCTGCAGTGTTTGGTCCATCACCATCTCTTGGTTTTCCCAACACGATTTTACAGTGAGTTGTTGAATGCCCCATTTTCCTGTTCATTGTTAGTTTGCACCATTTGCTGTGTGTTCTGTCAAAAGTATTGGCAATCTGAGCTGGGATTGCAGTAGAGAGGAAGATGGGGAAGCAATTCTGAGAGTCCTTTAAAGATTAAGTCAGTAGGGGCTAGAGGGATGACTGAGCAGTAAGAGCAGTGGCTGCTCTTCCAGAGGACCTGGGCTCATTCCCAATACCCACATGGCAGCTCACACCTGTCTGTAGCTCCAATTCAAGGGCATCTTGCACCTTCAGACATACAAGCAGGCAAACCACCAACGCAGATAAAGATAAATCTTTAAAAAATTAAGCCAGTAGACTAGACCATGGGTTAGACAAGGAAAGTGACGATGTATTCTACGATGACTTTTCGAATATCATGGTGTCATAGATTCACTGTGAATATCACTTCTGAGTGACATTTATTAGGAAAACAGTGTGTGCTGGGAAATCAAGGCTTATGAGTGTAGTCCTCAGTTTTAGAATAGTGTGTTTGTAGGAGCCAGGCGTGGTGGATGATGCTTGTAATCTCAGTACTTAGGGAACTGAAACAGGAGAATTGCTCTGAGTTTCAGGCAAACTGAGCTACATAAAGAATTTTAGAGCACACATTTCAACGCCCACCACCATCACCACCACCACCAGCATCAAAAAGAATACCCAAAGTATGTTGAAAAACTCTGTATCTGAGTTTTATATTAAGGATGTTTACTCTCAGAAAATACTTTAGCCATTCATTTAATATACCTTGCTGCATAGATGTGATGAGGCCCAGAGACATCAGGTGAAAATTTCATTTTATCTCTTCTCAGTTTGGGGGTAATTTGGGCTCAGAAATTTTTGTAATCAATATTTTAGAATTTTTTTTTTCTGTCAGCAACACAAGCTTTGTTGTTTATAGGCAAAACAAAGGAGAGATGGATTTTCCTTTTAGAAATGATTTTTGATAGTAGAAGTGTTATGTTTTATTTAAAAAATAGGCTTCGTTTTAAAGCTAAAAGAAAACCTAGTTGTAGGGAATGTGATAAAGCAATACAATAAAATCTTAAGGAAACGCAGCTGTAAGCATGCATATGACGTTTCAACTGACATCGTTGACAGACCTGACCATGGAACTAGAGAAGCCGCTGAGTGTTGAGAGCAGTGGCTGCGCTGTGGGAGCTTGGAAGATGAAAATGTTGAGAACAGTGCAGAAGGTGGAGGCCTGGCCTGTGACCTTTCAGAGGGAAGCAGAGACTCTGCCAGGCCGTTTATGTGAAGAATCTGTGGTGTTTGTTCAACTGGAGCTGAAGACTTGGCTGTGACTAACAAGAGTCCAACCGGACTAAAGTAAAACCGTTGCTTCTCTGGGATCGTGGATGTTGGTCCGCTGGGGCTGCGGAATCAGTTGCAGTTAGAAGAGACCAGCGTCGCTGAGGTGAAATCTTCTGGGAAGTGTTTCCTGAGGAGCAACACACAATAGCTGTGTTCCAGAGGTAGCCGAGGCTGTACCTTGCTTTGGTCATGATGTTTCTCCATAGAAATAGTGTCCCTAACTAGGACAACATCTATCCTCATTTGTGTAAGAGTCAGAGCAATATTCCCGAGGATTACACGAGAACCCTCTGAGGAGATGACGTTGTTTTACAAAGGTAGTAACGGTGAGCTTGTTCATTTTGTCTATATGAGGCACACACTTGCTTACGCTTCATAAAAGTTCTACACAGTTCCTGTAGGTGGTGCAGAAAGCACAAGTAGGAAAAAAAGAGAACATTTTTTTATATTGTAATCTGAAACTGAATAAAATAAAATCTATTTCTATATTACCATAATTTGATAACTGATGTGACGCTACGTCATATATTTGAGAAATCTGAATGTGTGCAATAAGCTTTTGGAGTAGCGCGAGATGCTTTGACCATAGTCTGATGCTTACCTTCCATTTACCTTGTCTATTGTAGCGGACGCTTGGTGCCGTACACAGAAGCCGCCACAGGAGGGCAGCAGAGTGTTGTGTAGGAAACGATTCCACTGTGATTTTAATTGGTTCAGAAATAAGGCAGTGGGATAGAATCATTTATCTATTCAGTAATATGAATTAATATAAAGATTTTAATAATTCATAATAACTGGCTTTTCTCAAAGTTACTAGTCTGCATTATCATTACCACAATATCAAAACAGATCTTAATAACCTAGTGTCCTACGGTTTAATACATTGGAGACTCCCTAAACCACGGCTACATGTTAGAAAGTAAAGCACCCTGGAATTTATGTCTAACACTACAGGTCTCTAAAGCAGGTCTCACCCGTGGGGATGGCAAAGGGCCTTTGGCCGCGTTTCTCTTCTTACATTTCTTTCTCTTCTCAGATTCTGCTTCTTCATGCTTCCATCAATTTTAATTATTAAAAGAAATGCATGTTAATACAAAGAGTGCCAAATGGTACTGAAATATATTACACATGGTCTGGGGATGTACCTTCCTTGGTGGAGCGCATGCAGGGAGCCCTGGTTCTGATCCCAGCAGTACATCAGAAGGCACATGACATAACCCCAGCAGTCTGGAGATGCAAAAGGACGAATTACAAAGTTCGAGGTCATCCTTGATTATATTAGCAAGTTGGGAGCTATCTGGGATACTTGAGACCCTGTCTCAAAAAATAAGAAAGAAAAAGAAACAGAAAATGAAGGACATAAAATTTTTTCATCCTGCCCAATTGCTTTCCTCTTTACATTCCCCAAAAGTAACAGTTATTAATAGATTTTGTTCTTCATGCTTTATCTCATAATATTCATTTGTTTTCATGGGTGAGATATGAATTTATATCTATTTACCAACTTCCTTTTTATTACTGCATGTTTGCAATAACTTTTTAAAAATCATGTGGGCAAGACAGCTTTTATAGTTTCCACAGTTACTGACTTGCGTGTTTGTGGGCAGGTTTGCCTGTGCCATGGCGTGTGTGTGCAGGTCAGATGACAATTGCTGTGACAGTGGGAGTGGAGTTAAGATGCTCAAGTGATGTTTCCAGCTCTAAATGGTGAGACGGTAGGATAGCTGTGGTAGTAGTCATGTGAATAGGAGTCACAGTAGTAAGGAATATCTCAAAGGCCTAGTGGATTACGTGACAGACAGTGAATTCTGCATTGATGTTGTGGCCTTGGCTGCAGTGAGGGGGATGATATACTTCAGAGAAGTAAGAAAAACAAATTGGAAACGTTGTAGGTATCCCTTCTCTTGTAAGTTAAATAAGTGCTGACAATATGTTGTTGCCATTTGTGTGTGTGTGTGTGTGTGTGTGTGTGTGTGTGTATCCTGAAGTATTTTAAACTTCTGATATTATCCATAAGAACATGATGGAAAGGGGATAAGGATGGAAAGACGACTCAGTGGGTAAGAACAGTACTGCTCTTGTAGAAGACCTGACAATTTTCACTCTACTCATGGCTGCCTATAATGCTGTCTGACACCCTCGGCCTCTTGGCCATTCACACACATATGCATATACTTCTCACACACATACTTAATTAAAAACAAAATAAATATATTTTTTAAATTGAGACTTTCAGAGTTTGTATATAGGCAAATTATGTATAATTTAATATATAATATATAATATATAAATCTTAAATCTTTAATATATAATATATAAATATATAAATATAATATATAAAAGTGTTTAGGATTCTCAACTCAGGCAAACCCAAGGCCTAGTTTTGTCTTCATTTTTGTATATGTAATACTTATCTACTAAGTCTTAGTCTCTTCCTTTAAACCACAGGCATGATAACAGTAATTTTAAAAAACAAAACCCCCAAACACACCCAAACCTCCTCCTTGGACCTAAAGGAAGGGACTGTGTGAAAACATTTAAGACAGTTTCTTACATATACAATATATATTCAGTGTTTCTATTATAATCATGAGAGTTCTTCGAATAAGAGTTCTTAGCTTTCCTTGTAGTTTCCCCTGAATAGAATTCTTCCCTACTCATTTCGCCTTGCCCAATCCATCACTTTCTAAGGGTTTTGGCATTTCTAGAAAAAGGTTTAGATTGTTTGTGATGTTAGGTCAGGAAGAAAAATGGAGATGTGGGAAGGATAGATGGTGAGCTGAGTTCACCCCATGAGTCAGAATTCATGGGCCAGGTTAGGAGCAAAGATCAGGTGTGGAGGGAAATGAAGACAGAGGAGAAAGCATGAGGAAGGAAGAGAGACCAGAATTTTGGGGATTAGAAACCAGGAGATTGTGCATTAGGCATTCCTGAAAATTAGGGGATAGAAAGATACCAGAGACATTTCTTCTTCATAGTATTCACAACAAGCTTAAGCAAGGAACTTGGAACCAAGATTTGTATTCTACTGTATGTAATGTGCCACTGGTCTTGCTGCTGGTGTTGATTGGCAAGGCACAATGTGTTACACGGCAAAGTGCCCCCTTTCATGTGTGCACCATTAACTCACAACATAGTGTTTGGTTCCTCATACCGCACTAATGTTCCTAACACTGTAGGAGTCCTGATAACCACGGCCAGTTCTACGTTCCCTTTTTCTCATGGGTCACAGTGGCATTATCATTTTTCAGGTTGTTCTGGCCTGCATAACCTTCTAATCTCTTACCAAATCCCATCCACATTTACTCAGAAAAATACCACACTCCTATTATAATGGCCTCAGTTCAAGGGCTACTTTTAAATGTCTACTTGGGTTAGGCTGATAACACAGCCCTCTGCTGTGAGGCAGTACAGTGAGCCTGGGCTTCAAGATGGAAGAGACTGAGAGTTTGAGAAGGAACAGTGTGGAACATTGCTCTAAATCCTTTCTCTCGGTTACAGTTGAGTCGCAATGAGCAAAAAGTCTAGCTGATGGATGACCTGAGTGTTAGTTCTTTCTCTGATGAGGCTCTTGGGACACTTGGCTAGGTCTATAGCAAAGACACTGAATCCCATAAACTGTCAGATTTGGTCAACCAGGACCTATCTGGACTCTGGAAGGCGACTTTCCAGAAGTCAGACTTGTAAACTATCAGCAGTGGTAGGATAGAGAAGAATGTGCAGCTTTAGGTCGATTGTTCGTGGAGAGAAGGCAGGAAGAGGAATGTCAGCTTTGCATGGTCAACTCCTGGTCCCCAAAGCGTTAAACTAAGCTTGATCCAGTTATTCCTCACGTTTGTACTGTGGCCCAAATGCTCATATTTTCTTTAAGTTCAATACAGAGTGCCTAAGTCTAGAAACCTGTGAGAAGGCAAATTTCCCCAGTGTAAAAATTGTTCTTCACAGAGGTAAGAGTCAGAATTCTTTTTGATCGTTCTGAAACCTGTGTTCCTTAGGGGCTTCTGTTTGAAATGATGTTTTCTCCTGTGCGTTTTGTACAACACTGTCCTTTCTCTGGGGAACTGAAACCAGGCACGCTCTTGCTAGGCAAGCTTTCCACTACTGAACCACACCCCCAGTCCTCATCTCTCACAGTTTGAGTTTCTCCTTCAGGGATGCACAGCGGAGATGCTGACTTTCAAATGCCTTCCTAAGCTGTCACCTGTTCATCTCCAGTGCTGTTCGCTCAGTGTTTTTGCCTTTTGTTCTGGAGACTTCCTTACATTCTACTAATTGATGCTGATAGTGAGGTATTCTCGAACCATACTAATTGATGCTGATACTGAGGTATTCTCGAGCCACCAACACATATGCTCGCCAGTCCATATTGTCCAAATCAAGCGCTTTGATGATTCCCACATGCCATATCCTCTGAACAGACCAACACTTAATCAAGATTGCTTCCTCCATTGCCTGGAACCATTTTCACATGTTCCATTTTTGCTTTGACCTCCTTTTACCCTCAATTCCATTCTTGCTCTGGCATATGCTTCCAGGGCTCTGAGTACTCTGAAACTCACCCTAAGTACTTGGGCTATCTAGATCCCCCCAACCTATGTACATTTAAATTTTATTTAGCAGATTTCTATTCCTGTTGGAACTGCATGCAACTGTTCTTCAACTACTGTGACAAGAAATTTTATGTTTACAGCTGGAGAAGGTACCCTTCACAGTTTGCAGGAGCCTGGACTCCTTGAAGAAATGTCTCTACTGTCTTCTAAGATAGTGCCACTATTTTTTTCTTCTGTTATTGATCGTACTCCTAGCCATTAAATCACTGGTTCTCAACCTGGGGGTCTTCACCCTTTTGAGGATCACATATCAGGTATCCTGAGTATTATATATTTACATTATGATTTGTAAAAGTAGCAAAATTGCAGTTATGAAGTAGCAACAAAAAGTTCTGGTTAGGGGGTCAACACAACATGTTGAACTGTATTAAAGTGTCTCAGCATTAGGAAGGCTGAGAGCTGCTCTCCCCGCCTTTTGTCTGTCTATGTTGTCTCCTACATTTGAGTTGCTTTTTGGTGGAAATGTTTCTCTTCTTTCTTAGTTGATTTATTTTCTTGTTTTTGTTTTCTTCCAAGGAAAGAAGCTTGAAAAATAAGCTTCAGTCAGAACTTCAGATCCAAACTCTCTCCACAGGCTGCTGTAATATGGCTGACCCTACTCTGTGGTCTGCTGTAACAGGATTGCCTGGGGACTTTTAAAATAACCAATGCCAGCAGGGTTTTCTGTCAGAGATTCTGAGTTCATTGATACAGACAGGCCTTGAAAAATGGTGTTTGAAAAACATCTCCTCAAAGGATTCTAATTTTCAAAAAATGGGAATTTACTTTATTTTCTAGATAAAAATCTGGTCCATAGTATCAAGGAGGCTAGCATCAAATTGGAAACTGCAGTATGAACTCAGTGCTTTACAGCCAGAATCCTGGGATGCAGTGTCTGTCTGTCTGTCTGTCTGTCTGTCTGTCTGTCTGTCTCTCTCTCTCTCTCTTTCTGTGTGTGTGTGTGTGTGTGTGTGTGTGTGTGTGTGTGTATTAAATTGGCCTAGTTTTCTTGAGTCCTAATTGTTGAGAGTTATACATGGAGTACCCGATGATGCTTGTATATACAGTAGGTCTTGTTACAGAGTTTTAAGAGTGATGGTCCTGTCTCTCTTAGGATGCAGGTGACCCAGTGACTTACAGTGTCAGACACTCAGTAGACATCAAAATTCAATCCAAGATAGTGGCTCTAGAGTTTGTTGAAGAGTAACAATACAGACATCACAGAGAACAGAGGAGAATGTAAATGTTAGGAGGAGATGTTGGTGCTCTGTTTGCCAGCTGATCATCTAGCTAAGGAGGCTAAAGGCTCTTGCGTCTCGCTCCGATGAGTGCCTTGTTAGCTTTCTGACCTTGACTGTTATCTGTTATCCCTGGGTAGTGTTTCCACTGTAGACCTTGACAGGGTATTTCTGGCTGTTGATTAGACTATCCATTCTTTATTCTCTCATTTACAGAATAAGCTTCTCATTTTATGTGTGTGTGGTAGCTTAACACTTTCATAGCTACATTTAGTGGGCAGTCCTTTTTGGTCTCCTTTATGTCTAGTTCCTTGTCTGTGGGGTGGTCTGGAGGTGAGTGAAACAGGTGGAAATTTGTTAGAGTCCGTCCTTACCCACAGTTTAATTACATTAATTACATTAGAATTAGAAGGAAGAATATAGAGATGCAGAACAGTACCTTGCATATATACCTAGGGTTTCAGGAGTGCCAGCCAGCTGCTAACATTGACCTTACTCACTGGAGCTCCAGTTCTTCTTATCTCTCAGCCGGTCTACCTCATATCCAACTTCGAGGACTCTGTCTTACTTATCTTCTTTAGTCTTCTCATCCTCATCATTTCAGCTTTAATGTTTTGTGTAACACTAGCTTCTATTTCACCTTTGTGACTAACTTGCAGTTTTCACCATGGGCCCCCTTTCCTTACCACCCATGGTGAGCTAGCTCCTGCTTAGATCTTACTGTATACCAAAGGAGTATGGGGGGAAATATCAGCCATTATTGCTTCAGAGGAAGATACTATCTAGATCTTCCACACCCCAAAGCACACGTCAGGCCCTTTGCTCATAAAAGACGCACTGTCTTTATTAACACTCTTCTAGAAGGAAGGGCCAATGCTTTGTCTCACTAGATGAACAAATGTGAGAGCCCCATAGAAAACCAGCTGCTAATAGCATTGAGATTGCTGCTGCAGAAAACATGGACTTCTATTGTTTAATTAAGGTGAAATTTTAAAGAAAAGTGTGCTGTTAATTAGATATGAGCAAGTCTGTGTGTATATTTATGTATTCTTCTTTGATCTAGGATCTTGAAAACCACTGTGACTTACCTGGTGTTTTAGTTAAGGCAGAACATCCAGCTACTTCCTTGTTACTGCATTGTTCATGGTTCGATGTGGAAGCTTTAGCATGAATTGCCACCCTGACCCCATGTCTCTTCTTGCTACTGTTCCCCCTTCTTCTTTTTCTCTCCCTCCTTTCTATGTAATAAGCAGTATTTTTGACTTTATGGTCTTATCAACATATTTTCCAGAAAAGTCAATCTTGTGTCCATGTGTCTAGATATGATTTTTTTATTTGCATTGCCCTAAAATTTCCAAGTTGATATTAACATAATTTACCTATTTTGCTATAGATAAACACTTAGGCTATTCTATAGCTTAGGGCTATCATAAATATGCTTTATGAATATACTTTGTGTGATGTGTGTGTGTGTGTGTGTTTGTGTGTGTTATGATGTAGCACATAAATGTGTGTACGTGCCTGTGCTCATGTTTACTCAGAGGGAAGCCAGAGCAGGACATCAGGTGTCCTCTTCCATTGCTCTCACAGAACCAGAAACTCACCATTTCTTCTAGGCTGTCTTGCCAGCAAGATCTCGAGATCCACATCCACCAGTTTCTGCTCCACAGTGGTAAGATTACAAGCACGCTGCTATGCCTAGCTTTTGAGTTAAGTTCTGGAGATTTTGACTCAAGTCCTCCTGATTACAGAGCAAGTGCTCTTATCCATTGGGCTGTTGTTCCTCAAACATCTCTTTTGATAAACAATTATTTGTGTTTCTGTTGGGTGTGTCCAAACAGTAACTGATTTCCTGGCCACAAAGTTCATATAGATTAGGTTCTGATATTATTTAGTTTCCTGAGATTTTACACGAAATTTGACTCTTATTAGCTGTTGGAACACAAGAATGAAGACATGTGAGGAGAATTCTGAGCACTTGTGAGAAAACTCTAAGGGCAAAAGTCTTGTGACCTCAGTTTCTTCAAAGATATGAGTTTGTTCTTGGATTATAGTTTCGTGTCCCTCTGGGGTATAGCACATAGGAGAGAGTTTCCTTCAGATTATTCATTACAATTGGCTATTGTTATTTGTTTACATACCTCTATGGGAAAGCATGTTTTTTGCCATGTGTGGTTTGTCTACCACATGCAACTTGTCCCTGAGATTGTACACTTTACTCACGTGACTCCTCCTAACTGTCAGAGTACAAATGTCTGATGTTCTGAAATAACATTGGCTAGAGCATGAGACCTTAGTCTGCCTAATTTATCAGCTTCTTTCTCCCAAGTCCCACTGTCTCTCGAGTAGGAAACAATTAGCAGGAGACGAATGCTTCATATGTTATACATACCTTGACATCTACATATTTATTAGATTTTATATTAATTTTATTAAAATTTGACTTTGCTAGTACATGTCTGTCATTTCATTATAGTTATATTTATTTGAGCTTTTGTTTGTTTTTTAATTTTTGAGACAATTTATTTTCATAATGTTTCCTGTTACTATGATAAAGCCGCTGGACAAATGCAATTTAAATAAGGGTTTGTGGTGACTCACAGTTTCATGTTGTATCATGTTCCATCATGGCACAGAAGTCACAGGGGCACGAGTTAGAGGGGTCTGGTCACACTGCATCTTCAGTCATGAATCAGGGAATAATGGTCTCAGCTTGCTTTCTCCTTTATATATTCTTCAGGACTCAAACCCAGAGATTGGCTCTGTCCATTTTTACTGTGGGTCTTTCCACCTTAATGAACCCAGTCAACATAAACCCCTGCAGATGTGCTATTTAGTTTGTCTTTAAGTGACTCCAGATCCAAATCAAGACAGCAGGTAACAATCACATCACATAGTGTCTCCTTATGTACCCTAGGATGGCTGGAAATCACTGTGCAAATCTGGGTTGTGTGAAACTTACAGCTGTCCTCCTGGCTTTGCCTCTGGAATGCCAGGACTACATGTATCAGCAAGCTCTGGCTCATTGTAGTTCAAAGTTTCATTTTTAAATAACAAATGGAAGTAAACATTTTTTTTCACATGCTTACTGATCTTTTGCCTATCTTCCTTTGTGACGTGACTTTAAAAGTCTTTACCCATTTTCCATTGAGATAGTTGTCATTTTCTTATTGAGTGCTGTGTGCTCTTTATATATTCTGAGTACTACCCCTTATTACATTTTCTGTTTCTGAGTATTTCCCTTTTGTCTTCTGAATTAGGGCACTTTATAGAATGGAACCAAAGTAAAGTCTCATCACTTTCTGTCTATAAGCTGGAGAACCAACAGAGGTAAAATTCAGCTAAAATTCCAAAGTCTGAGTTTTTGAAGACCAAAGGACTAGGAGACCAGTGGAAGTTAATTTTAGGGGAAGCTTGAGGGTCTGACAACAGGAGCAAGATGGCCAAGGTCAGGAGAAGACGAACAAATGTCCTAGCTCAAGAAGAGAGTAGACTCAGTCTTTTCTCTTGTTGCATTCAGGAATTCAAAATACTGGATACTACCCACTCACACTGGGTGGGTCTTTTTATGAAGTCATCTGACTCAAATTCTAAAATTCTAATCTCTTCTGAAAACACACTCACAGACTCATCCACAATATAACGTCTTAAAAACTTAAGAAGTGGTGAAATTGACATGTGAAAGAAAACATCACACGCTCTTTATTATCCCCTGAGTAACAAATATTTAACAGTCCAATTTATTATAATTTAACCACCGCTAGTTTGCCTCTTTTTCCCTGTAAAATCAGAGAGTTTTTTTTTTTAAATAAAAAGTTTTAAAAACAATGGAAGTTCTTTAGTCAAAGCTTCAAAGAATTCAAAGGCAGGGGCCAGGAGAGATGGCGTAGTGGTTACTAGCACGTGCTGCTCTTGCAAGGAACCCGAGTTTGACCCTCAGTATCATGTCAGGTGTTTCACAGTCCCTTGGATCTCCAGCTTGTGGAGACTTTGACACTACACTTGTGGCCTATCTTGGTATTTACATTCACACACACACACACACACACACACACACACCCCTATGCACATATAATAAAAAACTTAAAACATTCAAGATTAAATGAATTAAAATGAGTCCTTGATGCAGGCTTTCAGATGAACTTATGAACTTCTTTCAGTCTTTGGCCTTGTGTAAAGTTCAGAGAAAAAGCTTGGTGTTCTTACCCTCCCCACCCACTATTATCATTTAACTTAAAATTTCATTATGCTGTGTTAGAAATGCTCATATATCATGCAAGTTGGGTATATTCTCCCTCCACACTGCCAGTTCTCTCGTTTCTCTCCCTTAATCGTTTCCCCTTTTGATAGTTCCCTCTCTTTCCCCACAAGTATTTGCTTCTATGTTTACATCATCTATACTATATGATTTTA
Organism: Rhabdomys pumilio; assembly: GCA_030674055.1. Taxonomy (NCBI): domain Eukaryota; kingdom Metazoa; phylum Chordata; class Mammalia; order Rodentia; family Muridae; genus Rhabdomys; species Rhabdomys pumilio. Next base: position 45,050,955 of record JANHMN010000019.1, read on the forward strand.
TAAATTTATATGAAACATAGGATCCATAAATGAGAAACACATGTGATGTTTTTTGATACTGACTTAAATCATTTAATAAAACTATCTCTACTTGTTTACATTTTTCTGAAAACGACATACATTTGTTCTTTACAGCAGAAAAATTATTATGCATTTTGAATAACAAGTTTATTTCATTGCTTTCTAGCCTTCTGGCCAAGATTATATGTGCAAAAATCTTCTATTTTTTTCTCCAATTTCAAGATTGTAAGATCTCCTATGGTTTAGATTCTTCTATGTTATAATGCACACCATATTTATTTTCAGTTATTTTATTATATAACAAACTTACGAAATTGAAGTAGACATTTTGTTGTATTTATCATTACATTTTCAATGCTTATAGTGGTATTATATAGGACATTGCAGCAATGTACAGATGAGAGATCACACATTGTCACAATTAGCTGCTAGTATTGTCATCATCTAACTCTCTCTTGATGCCTTTATCATTAAGCATTTTGAAGTAGGCTGCTTAAGTTCTAGAACTTCCTTAACAAGATCTGGACTGAATACTTTTGGTGTTCAGTAACTGAATTTTAATTTCAGCTATGTTAACCAGACAGGGGTGGAGCAGAAAAACAATAGTCCAAATGTTTTAAGTAGTAAAAAATATAGATAATTTTTATTCTTTTGCCTATTATGGAGATAATACCACTTCTTCCCTCTTCACTCCCCTCTTCCCTCCCTCTCATTTTCTCCCCTCTTATCATCTCAAAAATCTGGAGAACTAGCCTAGCATAGATAAAAGTGAATCAGCTTTGGAATTGGCCCATCAACAATTATTTATTAAACATCTACTGTATGCCTGATACTGTTTGAGGAGCCAATTAATGCATTAAATGAAATTTTATTCGTAATGATACTATTCCAGTAATTAAAAATATCACTTGGTCTTTGAACTTCTATTTCCTCAAGTAAAATAATGTTACTGAGATCTAATGAAGTAATGAGTGCTAAATTGCTGAAATATAGTGTGTACCCAGATGATGTCTGGTTGGCTTTGAACTCACTGGGAAAGCTTTGAGAATGACCCAGAACTTCTGATTCCACGGCTTCTGCTTCCTGAATGCTGAAATTACAGGCTTACATCACCACACCCAGTACTGTGGTACTAAGGATAGAAGTATGACTTTTTGCATAGCAGATAAGTACTTTACCAACTACGATACAACCCCATATGCTTGATCTGTTTCTCTCTTTCTCTCTTCTTCCTTCTCCTCTTGCCCCTTTCTCTTTCTTCCCTTCTTCCTCTTTCCCCTTCCTTCTCCTCCCCTTTCATCTTTCCCCCTTCTTCCTCCTCCCTCTTCCCCTACCTCCCCATTCCTCCTCCTCTTCTTCCTCTTTTTTCTCTTCCCTCTTCCTTCTTCTTTTTTTTCTTTGAAATACATTAAACAGATAAGTTAGACAAAAGTCTGTAGATATACTCGGTAGTCTTTTGAACTACCCAATCAGGCAACTCAAATTATCTCTTAAAACTTGGCAATTAGCCTTCTGTTTTAGTTAGGGTTTTTATTTCTGGGACAAAGCACCATGACTACAAAGCAAGTTGAGAAGGAAAGGATTTATTCAGCTTACACTTTCACATTGCTGTGCATCACTGGAGGAAGTCAGGAAAGAAAGTCAAATAGTGCAGAAACCAAGAGGCAAGAGCTGATGGAGGGGCCATGGGCAAGTGCTACTTCCTGATATGTTCTTATGGATTGCTCAGCCTATCTTCTTATAGAACCAAGGACCACCAGCCCCAGGGTGGTACCACCCACAATAGGCTTCCCCCCACCCATTGATTTTTAATTGAGAAAATGCCTTACAGTTGAATCTCATGGAGGCATTTCCTCAACTGCTGCTCTTTCTCTGATGACTCTAGCTTGTGTCAAGTTGACACAAAACCAGCCAGTGTACCTTCTGTAGAAATTCTTTGAGGCTGATGCTTTTCATGCACCAATAGATAATTTACTTCACAGAGTGACAGAGACCTAGGTTCAAGGTATAGAATTTCCTTTTAAAGCTAGAGAATTTGATAAATGGTTTCTATCACACGCCACACTCCTTCCAACCCAAAGTCTGCTGCGAATATGTGGTAAAGGCTCAGGAAGCGGTCAGCCTTGGCAGATTATTCTTTATTAGTCTCTAATACTTCCATTTCAAAACAATGATATGAAAGCCAAGCAAAATGGTTTCTAGTTGATTTATACTGTACTTGTGAATCCCTTTTCCTTTTGGCCTGGGGCCTTTACAATAGCCATCCAAGGTCCGTGATAACCACTGAGAAACACGCTTATAAGGCGGTCACGCTAAATAACTTTATATTTTAAATTTTGTTTAGCAGTAATGTGGTTTTGAGGGAGATGGCCCTAATTCCAGACACTCCTTTTTGGAATGAAGCAAAATTCATCATCTTAAGATGAAGGCCTCATTTCAAGAGCCTTCTGATCACTGAGTATCCTATAGCTGGTGCTCTTTTAGGGACTAGAGAGCCAATGATTCTTTTATTCTCCTATGATAGGCCAGAATGTAATTCTGATGAAGGTACATTTGAAAGACTTTGCTAACATTTTTTATGTGTGTTTACTGGGGGTTTTGGTGACTGAATGTAGGATTCTACTTGTGTTTGTAAAGAGGAAGACCTGGATGATGGGTTCCTTTCAGTGAGGGCAACATGACTTAGCCCTCTAGGAGCTAGTGTTACTGTCATGCAGAAGCACACAATGTTCCTGGCCCCAAGTTGCACTCAAGCCTCTGGTTAGCTGTTCCCTGAAAAACTTGTTCAAAATTGAAGGTTGGGGCAGACATCTATCAATAGAAGTCACGTCAAAGTTGCATCTTGTGTCCATTGTGTGGAATTTTACTTATGAAATTATCTTACCACTAATTGTCCCCTTTAGTAGGGAAAAGTGGAGAAAAACAAGATGGAAATTTAATGTGTATTTCAGGAGCATGGTACATTGAATAATTTCAGCTTTCCCCCCCCCCTTATTGCTTAGAAGAGATTATTAGTTGTGAGTGTACTTATGATGTTATCATAAAAATAAGCACGGTCCCTCCATGGGAGAGCCCTTTAATATACAAATATTATCTCTATAGATCACAGTAAATTAAATAACATGGATTTTATATGTAAAAAATTCTTTTTCATTTTTAAAAGACTTATTCATTTAAAATTAATCTTGGTGTATAGGTATCTTACAGAATACACGTAGAACCTGTAGAGGACAGGGGAAGTCCTTTGGTTTCCTGAAGCTACAATTACAGTTGTTAGCCACTATTTAGGTGCTTAGACTTGAACTCTGTTCTGGAAGAGCAGTCAGTGCTCTTAACTGCTGAGTCATCTCTGATATGCACAGATCATCAACTGTAAGCACCATCACACTTGTTTCTAAAGGCAATACAGTGCAGTATTGAAGAGAGAAATGGTTTTGGTGAGGAAAACTCAGAGCTCATTCCTTTATTGTACATTTCTTGACCAGTGCTCATTTCTTTAGTAATAGAAGGTCAGCAAGGTTAGCCTTCTAACGATGCTGTAAATATCATACTTTACATCCTCAGCATCAGAACAGGGATGTAGGGCTTATTTATTCAATAAGGTTGCTTTTTCCTCTTGTGGTTTTTATAAATGCTGTAAAGAGAATTGATTTGTGTTCAACGTTTTCATTTTCATTGTCTTGAATACTGGAGTGTTTGCAATTTGAAGACAGAAAAGCAGCTACTCCTCCGGGCGATGGTGGTGCACGCCTTTAATCCCAGCACTTGGGAGGCAGAGGCAGGTGGATTTATGAGTTCGAGGCCAGCCTGGTCTACAGAGTGAGTTCCAGGACAGCCAGGGCTACACAGAGAAACCCTGTCTCGAAAAAGTCAAAAAAAAAAAAAAATGAAAGGCAGCTACTCCAACATTACTGATGGGGACAATGCATAACAGAGGCAGTGAAGATGTTGGTTAGGATGGAAATTACCTCCTCAATGATTGAGCAGACTCTGTTGACTCTTCTCAAAGCAAACAAACAAATGCCCCACTCTTAAGCTTCTGCTAAGCTAAAGTCTATTGCCTACATTTATTCCGTTAACTTTCTAAATGTATTTAATAGAAAACATTGTTATCAATGTCCCTATCTCTTTCATTTTAAAATGCAGACACACAAGCTTCTAAACAAATGTCATTCAACCTGAGAGATCAAGCCATTCTCAATCTTTATTTTTCTTTTCTATTGATATATTTCCATTGAGAGTTTGGGAGGTCAGAAGTTCCACTTTTAAAAATTCTCCCTGCTTTATTATTTATGCCTATTCTCCCGCTGTGGGAATTCTCACGGAAAATAGAAAAGGCAGAGGGATGGAATACATTGACCCGGACTTTGAATCTTTATTTTTCCATGTTCTCTTTTTTCATAAATTTTTTTTTATTTCTTTCCATGCCGAGCATCAGATAAATGCTTCATACAAAGCCATGCTCGCTTTAAACCAAGCACTTAAATTAATGTTTTGGTTTTCAGTGGGGAAGGGTGAAATTCATGTGGGTTGTTCTGGAACAAGACGTGCCTTTAAGGATTTGGAATTCTGTGAATTTTTTGCTTCCCCTTCTGCCTTTTTGCAGCAACTGTCAGAATTGGCACATGGTGCATGTGTCATTGTTTAATTCATCTTAAAAAGAAGGAAGTGGAGTGTAGACAAATGAGTTTTCAGTTTATTAGACCATGGACACTGGCAATTTAGGATATGAAATTGTTCCTTTGAAATAGAACTGTGTTGGTAGTACACAAAATAATTGGTTTTGTGCTTTGAGAAGTCTTTAAGTTATAATTTCTTATGAAATTCCATGAAACTTCTTTCTGTTGTTGTTGCTTTTTGAGACAGCCTTACTAATTTCTCTGGCTGTCTTGGAACTCACTATGTAGACCAGGCTGGCCTCATAGATATCTGCTTGCCTCTGCCTCCCAAGTGCTGGAATTAATGGCATGGCCACCACAACCACCCATGAAACTCCTTTGTGAGGAGTGTTGTTGAGGCGACAGTGTATGTAAGCAGTATCTGTTTTTGAATCTGGGTAACTGCTCAGGATAATTTAGATTTCCCATGATGTTCTTTCAAATTGGAGATGTGATACTTATTTGTAAGATGAGTCTAATTTGTCTTCAGTATTTTGCTTCAGTAGTTATTGTATTTTACCCTAGAAATATCTCAAATTTCCAGGAGAAAGTGAATTAGCTGTACTTTGTAAATGTAGCCTAGTAAGAGCCTGGGGCAATCTGTATACTTATAACTAAACAATGATTATTGCTGAATTTAGTCTTGGACCCACAGCAAAGAAAAATGAAAAATTGATGGTAAATAGAATTATGAACTAAAAGACACACTATTTGGTCTTAAATATGCTTATAAATTTGCTTTATGACTCTGAATCGTAAATATGTCTGGGCTCAGTTTTGTTAACAATAAAATCATATTCCAATATTTTTAATTGTTTCTTTTCTTTTTTTTCTCGGTACTTCACATTAGGGTTTAGGTTAAATGATCATTAAGTTTCAAACTGGTAAATAATCCAGGAGCATCATGAGTACAAAGCTTTAAGTTCAAAATGATGTTAGAAACAAGGACGAGCACAAATGTCAGGGTGTGCTTCAAGCTGGAAGTGAGGTACAGGGATAGACTCAGGATGATGCAAATCAGAAGGTCAGAGGTCTGAGCTGTCTCTGCTTAGAGCGCTGGTGAGACCCAGGATGATAACTTAGCATGTAGACAAGCACATGACTCTGGAGCCCCACAAAAGCTTCAATGACTGAGGTGAACACTGTCTTGCCCATCCCTCATATACTTCTGTTGAAGACATAAATCCCTGTCACATTTGGCCAGGTGCTGATGGGGGAAATAGTAAATATATTGAATCTAGGCTGAGAAGGCAAATTTATCTTTCTGTTACAAAAATCAAAGCAGCATTGTCTTTTATTTACGGTTTTTTAATGATGATCATGTTTTGTGTGAAATCAAATCAGAACAGAAATAGATGGACAGTGTCCCATAGAGTGAACCAATCCCTTAAATGGGTACTTGTGAAGTGACATCAATGTTTTGAGACTTCATGACTCTGAAACTAGGAATATAAAATATATCCATAACCATGGAGCAAAGAATTCTTGAACTTTTCCCTGTATCTGGTGGTAGGTCAGAGATATCAGAGAATATGGATACAGTTTTATGAATGAAACATGAAAGTGAAAGAAGATTTTCATTGGACAAAATGATTAATGAGGTACAGGTTGGGCGTGCCCATGGGAAGCAACACCATCAATCTGCCTGCTGAACCTTGTTTTTATTCTGACATTCCTTGTGCATTTCTTATGTCTTTTAAGCATCCAAGCTTAAAATTCAGAATTCTTCCTTGGTGTCTTTTTTTTCACTGGCCTTTTGCCACCTGTAAGACTCTAAGCCTGGTTGATTCTGCACCGACAGTATATCTAACATCTACGTTCTTTACATGCCTGTTGCTCCCACGTTTCCCCACACTTCCTGCCCTGCCTTAACTCATTTTTAATATGCTAGAGTAATTAAAATTCCTTCTAATTTTGACACCTCCCTTTATTAATTTTCAGCATTTTCATAAATCCTTTTCTTTTCTTTCTTTCTTTCTTTCTTTCCTTCTTTCTTTCTTTCTTTTTTTTTTTTTTTAAAGATTTTTAACTTTGGACTTGATGTTTTGAACAGTTACAGTGATGAACTGCATTTATAAGCTAGTAAGGAACTTTATTTATGTTTTTAATTCCAGGGTGTATAACATATAACTATGATAAAATTTGGTCCTTTTGTGATCCAGATATTTTGAGACTATGGGCTGTGTACCACTACTTATCTATATGAGTAAAATACACATTTTATTATGTTCAGGATGACCATACAATTTATTTTTCTAACTAGGATAGTGAAAATTTATTTTTCACTTAGGATAGTGAAAGTATATTAATAATTATAATTATAGGTAGACATAGTCTAAATTGGAATTGTTCCAGGCAAAGTCGGGAAAGTAGCATCATCTTCCTTATCTTACTCCCTGCTATCATCACAGAGCCTTCTACCACTTGAAAATAGAAGTAAGGTTTTGTTTTTTTTATAGTTTGGCACTCAGAAAATTCATATTAACTTTTGAATTCTCTTTGAGGAGTATCCCTTTACATTCTTTGAATAAAACATTTTTATACTTGTATCTCTGTTTATGTTGTTTCCTTTCCCCAGAGTGCTCCTGCATATACTACTCTTATTTAATTCCTTTACAACATTTTGTCTTTTCTTTTCTTTTTTTTTTTTTTACTGTGTAGTCCTGGAACTTACTATATAGACCAGGCTACCTCAAGCTTACAGAGATCTGCCTGCTTCTACCTCCCAAGTGCTGGGATTATTGTGTGTGCTAGCATGACCAGTTCTGTTACATTTTCTAATATATAATTTATCCTTTGTATTTTTGACCACACTTCTTTGATTTATACTAATAAATTTCAATTATGTGTCTGTACATATTACACATACCAGACACATTACTTTCTTCACATCTTCTTAGTTAATTATCTGCTTTTATTAAAGATCCTTGAGGATATCATCGTTATCTTATACTATTTTCCTCTTGGTACTTTGGAGTTTTCCTTCACTACCCCCTCATTATTTAGACAGAGTGACAGGGCAAACACAAGAGGGTATGGTCATGGTGGTGGAGAGACATGGAGAATAGAGATTCCAAATGCAAACTCCGTGGCTGCTTCAGTAGAAAGCAGAAGAAACCTTGGCTAAATCTTGGTGTCATGGACATGGAAGAAGGAGGTTCAGTATGTTTGAGATAGATCATGAGAGAAGCTAGGAGAAAAGGCATGGATAGAATTCTGAATTTCCTTGGGCTCTGGGAAGTTGTCACTCAAAACAGCACACAGTGCAGCAGCTCTGGTATCACCTGGGAACTCATATGTGATGTTGGTCGAGCTCCTTCCCTGTACTTTCAAAATCTCTAGATGGTTTTTCTGTGAAGCTTAGACCTAGAAGGTTTGCTTTTCTTTGGCTTTCTGAGTTAAATATTCAGGAGTGACATTCAAATATCTGTTAATAAATATAAGCTGATTAAATAAGAATCTGAGACCCCACTTTTATTTCTTCCTTGGTTTCTTTGTGTTTCCAGCGACAGCGTAGATCTTGAATAGATTTTCACAAAGGTTAGGAGCCATGGAGGATATTTGAGACCGATGTGTGTCAGAATAATATTTTTAAGATAAAAAATGTGTCTCAATAGGAGTTGGGTGGGGAATAAATGAAGTAATCTAATTATGGGTGAACCTGACTGTTCAAGAGTTTGCTCATGTTATTAGATCTAAACTTTTTTTTTGACATAGAATCTATTCTTCCCAGTTTTTAAAGCCTCAGGACAGGAAAATAGTTAGCCATCTGGTTTTATTAAACACTTTCTCACGTATGAGGACAAGATGTATTACTTGGATCTACTAGGAGGTGCACTGCTGGAAGAATTTAGGACAGTTTCTCTATATAAACTATCTCTCAGGGATGAAAAACTTGGTTGGTACTAAATATTAAAGGAATTCCTTCATGGACTATGGACTACTTCTGTTTCTTTCTTGATATGCCTCATCTATCTTTAGAACATATTTGTATATAGTATATAGTATATATATATATACATACACACACACACATACACACACACACACACACACACACACACACACACACACACACAATGCATGTCACAGTTTGAAGTATACCCAGCTTTTCACTAACCCTTCTCTTGATAGAATAAAACTATTTCAGTTTCAACTTTCTGTTAGGTGACTTCTGTCATATTTTTCTTGTTATATTCATTATTAAATTAGAGATGGTACTTGCCTGATAAGATTTTTAGTAAATAAAAGATGTTAAATATTAAATCGTGTTTTGAAAGAGGTCAACAATAAATTTCTGATAATAAGAACAATATGGCTCCATTGAAAAAACAACACGAAATGATAGAAAGTAACAGAATCCATTGTTTTGTGTTAAAAGTATTGTTTCTACAGTGATAACAAACAAAAGCTTTTTGGCATAGATAATTCTGCACTTGAAATATACACTTCTTCTCTTAATCTCAATAGCCTTTAGTAGATATTATATTGTTTCCCGATGATTTTTGTATAATTTTCCAGAGGGTGCTTTGATTACAGTAAATATCTATGCAAGAATAGGCCAAGTTACTCAATTATATCTAGTAGAATTGATTGAAACAGATGTCCATTGGTATATGTATCTGTCCAGCTACAGGCAATATTACTCAGCAAGTGATAGATTATGTTTCTGCATTTGGTCCAATTTTTTGCTTAACCACTAATTAGTTCTCGAGATAGCATTGTACAGGCATCTGCCAAGACAGTTACTGAAGTCTGAGTGTCACGTGTCAAGAACAAGCTATTTATGCTGAAGAGCAAATGAAATAGGAGACAAATAAAATCATGTCCTCACATTCACTAGGGTCAAAGTAGATGCAGCAACTGATGATTTATCACTGCCATTACTCTTTATATACATAGCTTTTCTTTAAAGGATTTATTACTAGCGATAATAAAATTGGTGACAAGGTAAACAAAATATTTGTCTCAAAAATCATGCAAAAATGTGCATGCAGGCATCACTCATCCGGTGAGCAGACACCACCACTGGTACCAGAGTGTCTACCCCTACCTTTTTTAAACTTCTCATATGCTGAACAGTATTCAAGGATTCTTGAGACCCTTTGTTGTACAATGCCTGTGGGCTCTTCATATTCTCTCTTGTGTTAATCTTAAGCTCTGTGGGATAATGATTATCTCATGAATCTCTTGTTTGTCCTTGGTAGAGTTGTATGAAGACAGCAAGACTGTAGTCAACACCATTTATATCAGTAATACAAAATTCTGAATACTATTTTTAAAAAGATTTCTTTATTTTTTTATTTTATGAGTACACTGCAGCTGTCTTCAGAGACACACCAGAAGAGGGCATCGGGTCCCATTACAGATGGTTGTGAGCCACCATGTGGTTGTTGGGAATTGAACTCAGGACTGCTGGAAGAGCAGTCAGTGCTCTTAACTGCTGAGCCATCTCTCCAGCCCCTGAATAGCAATTTAACAGCATTAATTATTGTTAACCCATCCAGTATAGATAAATAACATTTGTGGTTATCCTTAATCCTTGCAAAGAAAGCTGGTAATTTAAGAGATAAAAATTCGCTCTGCTTTGCTTTCTTCTGTCTTGGTAAACATCACAATCAAAATCCAACTTGGGGAGGAAAAGATTTATTTCAGCTTACAGTTTATAGTTTGCAATCATGGGAAGCTAAGACAGGAACCTAGAAACAGAAAATGAAGCAGAGACCATAAAGTAAAACTATTTGCTGGCTCCCTCAGCTACCTTTGTTATATAGCTTAGGCTCACCTCCCAAAAGGTGGTATTGCTCACAGTGGACTGAACCTTCCCAGGTAAATTAACAGTCAAGAAAATGCTGCACAAATATGCCCACAGACAAGTATAATGGATAAAATTTCTTAACTGAGGTTCTTCTTCCCAGGTGATTGCAGACTCTGTCATGCTGACAGATACTCATCAATGTAGAGGCTAATAAGCTAATATCCATGAGTGATATGAGGAGCAAATCAACACCATCAGTAAACACATCCAACGCTAAGTGAGTTCGTTGTATTGGGGAAGAGCAGAGGGAGAAGATGCATGTTGTGTCAATACAAATGTTTGCTAATGGGCCAGGTCGTTGTGAGAATAACCCATCCTTCCAGTAGGAGCTATATAATTAGCACATCTGACAATCAAATTAAAAATGATGGAGCCTCAACTTGATCACCTAGAGGTGGCATCTAGATATCGTGGACTAACTGCTCAATCAATAAATATGTATTCTTCCTCTTCATAAAAAATGTCATAGTTGCCCATGAATTTTTAAAACCTATTCTAAGTCAAACTATCCATAATGAAAATAGTTCTATGAAGATTGTTGCTCAAAGTTTGACCACTCCAGAGGATTCCCCTGGTAAATACATACTTTCAGTTTGCAATATCAGATACTGTCAGCATGGGGATAATTATATTTGATTGATTAAAATATTAATTAATTAATTAACTATTTATTATGGTTCTGGGCTTATGTACTACTAAACAAGCAGTGTACCAGGGAACTATAACCCTTATCATCTTTTATATTTTGAGACAACATCTCTGTAAGTCACTCAGACTGGTTTTAACCCTTGATGTACTTCACACAGACCTTGTATCATAATCCTTCTGCACCAGTCTCTCAAGTGACACCTAGTGGACATAACTACTTTTACATTTTAAAAGGAAAAAAAAAATGAACAAAACCAAACTGAGAACTTTCTAGATTGAGAAGTTTCTAAAACTCTTCAGCATTTTTCAATCAGATTTGGGAATTGAGCTAGGTCAGAACTGCAAGCTAAACGGTAAGTGGGCGTGGTCTTAACTCTGCTGACTGTGCGATCCTCAGCAAGTCTGTTGTATAGTGTTGTTAATGTCTTCCATTTGTAGTGTATACAGACCTACACTTAGAATAAGAGAATTTGCCGGGCGGTGGTGGTGCATGCCTTTAATCTCAGCACTTGGGAGGCAGCCAGGGCTACACAGAGAAATCCTGTCTCGAAAAACCACAAAAAAAAAAAAAAAAAAAAAAAAAAAAAGGGAATTTTGGGAGCAACCATCAGTGTTACAGACATAGTAAAAGTTCAGTTCTGGTTTGATATTCTTGTATATTATTGACTAGGGAAGGCCATTGCACCAAGGTTGAGTGTTTAAGATATTGTTGTGATTAATCAATAACGTTGTTATTATTTAATAACAGAAAGGTGTTGAATGCAACTTGAACTTCTGTATCCTGAGGACAAAACTTTGTTATACTCATTGTCAGGAAGTTCAATATTGCCGTGATGCTTTCTTGAGCTTTTTGTTCAGCCTTGACTCTGTGGTTGGCTCCTTGGTGACAATTCCAGAATTGAATTGATGATTCTGGAATTCTCAATTCAGCTCAAGTCATTGAAGTCAATGTGACTTAAAAAGTAGTGGAGAAGTTGGAGTCGTCCTCTTATATGACTCTAAGAGATTGGAGGTTAGTTAAGATGAACTTTAACTAACTTCCTTTTATTAAATTCAGGTGGCTTGCAATGGATTGTTGCCTTTTTTTATAAGGTAAGTGTCTCAGTATTGGCTAACATCTGAAAATCCCTTAGGATGTTCCAAAATTTTATGTATACACACACACACACACACACACACACACACACACACACACACACACACACACACATATATATATATATATATATATATTCATTTTCATTTGTCCTAAGGCTCAAAGAATTGTGAACGCACTTTAACATCTTACCAAATAAAACTATTGCTGGTTTCTGTTGTTTGTAGTCTCCAGCCCTGCTTAGTAAGGGTATCACATTCCTCTAATGTCTGTATTTCATTGTCATATTGAATCCTTGCCTTGATTTTCCTTCTTTTGAAGGCTTTTGATGCCTTTCTCATGTTGAGTCTTCTTTCCCCAAATCTCCACATTTAGGTCCTAGTTATTACACATGTAATATTAAGAACTAGGCCTCCTGATACTTAGAAGTAACTTTCTCTTTAATAGGTTGTTGAATAATGCATAAAACAAAAACATCTACTCTATCTGAATAGATGAAAGCTCATCCACAGATATGATTATATTCTTCAGTAATTTTAATACTTGATATAACATTTTCTCCCCAAATCTTGTATGTTTAGCTTAGTTCCTTTGTTGAACCCTTCTATAATGAAGCTTCAGTTGTTTAGAGAATCAAAACTCCAGAACATTTTAGTTTTCCTGACATTCATTCTCTCCATTACTAATAGGTTAAAAATTGTGCATGGAGGAGACTTAATGGTAGATGTTTTTCATCCTGGCATGTGTATAGGTTTCTTTGAACCCAAATTTCATTTAATTTAAAATTTATGAAAAAGTTAATATGCTGGGATTTAAAATTATTTGGTGGTAAATTTGGCAGTGGTTTCTAAAAACAAAAAATAAGAACGATTCTAATCCCTAGATCATTTTATGAGTTTTCAATTATTTTTTAGTTGGTAATAGTAACACATTATTGTGTTCTAAAACCAAAAACATCACACTTAAAATCAGACTGTAGTCAATTAGTAGTAAATCTTGTTTGAAACCCAACAAAATTATTTTCAGTGTTAAAAAAATCCAGATGATGATTTAGTAAAATAAAACACACTCTGTAGTCTTATACATGGTTCACTGACACCTATATGAAACAAGACCTCTTACATTACTGGTAGAGTTTCATAGTTTCAAAATAAAGAACAGCCCAAAGTTGGGCAAAAGCTCCATCAAATATTATTCTAAAAAGAAATCCATGATATCATAAAAAACACTGGAGTTGGCTCTTATTTTGTGAAAACATGGGAATGAATTAGCTCTCTATTTCTGCTGTGACATTTTTCATGAATTTATTTGAAACATACAGACGTATTATTCTACAGATCTCTAGGTTGGAAGTTTGATATGAGCCCCACTGTGTTAAAAACAAGATGTTAGCCAGGTAGTATGTCTTTTGGAAGCTCCTGGCTAAGTTTGTGTGCCATTTTGAGCTTTGAGAAGCTATTTTCCATATTGGATTTCCATATTTCTCACCTTCTTCAGAGAAGATGTATACCTCTTTGATCATCGTTCAAGAGCTATTGGGCTCTCTAATGATTCCCTCTGTCAGTTTTTTTAAAACCCTGTGATTGTATTGGATCTACACGGGTGCTTAAAAATAATATCTCTGGTTTTGTTTTTTACATGTGTGTGTGGTATGCATGTGTCTTTTTATGTGTGTAGGGAGTATGAACATGTATGCATATTGAGACCAGAGGTTGATGTTACATAGTTTCTTCTATTGCTCTCTATTTTAGATGTTGAGGTGGAGTCTTTCACTTGAACTCACACCCTGCCAATTGGACTAATCAAGCTAGCCAGACTTCTCCAGAAACATTCTTCTAAGGCTGAGATTATAGGCAGACTGCTGCATTGGGGCCAGAATTTACCTGAGAGCTTGAGATCTGAGCTCCAGTCTTGCTCTTGAGTGGGAAACTCCTTATCTACTGAGCCATATTTCAGTTCTTCCTTAACTGCTTGTGTGTGTGTGTGTGTGTGTGTGTGTGTGTGTGTGTTGGTGTGTGTGTCTGTCGTAATTCAAAAGGTCATTTCCTGAATACAGCATCCATAGAACATCAATGATCTCAGGCCCTCATGATTGTGCAGTGTTCTATTGCTGTGAAGAGACACTGTGACCATGGCAACTCTTATAAATGAAAGCATTTAATTGGGGGCTTGCTTACATTTTTAAAGATTTAGTCCATTGTCATCATGGTGGGAAGCATGATGCCAAGCAGGCAGCAAGCAGAGAGAAAAAGACACTGGGCCTGTGTTGAGCATTTGAAACCCCAGAGCCCATCCCTCAGTGACACACTTTCTGCAACCAGACTACACGTCCATCAACAAGGCCACACCACCTAATTAATCCTTGTCAGGTAGCATGATTCCCTAAAGTCCAAGTATTCAAATATATTGGTCGATGGGGTGAGTCCTATTCAAATGACCACACATAGCATGTGTTTTTAATCACTTAGCCATCTCTCAGGCCCTAATTTCCCCATTTTAATAGGAACTTTATTTTCTTTTACTTTTGGTATATAAAATGATCAGTTAAGACATTTTCATATATGTATACTATTGCTCTTTGCTCACCTTCTTGTGTTTTCCTTCCTCATCTCCAACTTACTTCTCATTTCTTCCCATCAACTTCTTGAGTCTTGTGAATCTTGGGTACTAGCATGACAGGTCATGTTTTTCTCCTCCAGTCTCCTCTCCCTTTTTCTTTTTCATGTTGACTCTTACCTCTGCCTTTATAGCTCTCCTTTCTATTTCCTGTCTTATGTGTGTAATTAAAAAAATTATATTCTTTGCATGTGAAAAAAACATGTTGTAATGGCTATTCTTGGTTGTCAACTTGACTCTATCTGGAATCAACTACAATCCAGAATTGGAAGGATCACCTGTGATCCAGATCTTGAGGCTGGAAGACACAAGTTTCTGCCGTGGATCTTGGCATGGAGATCTTGAGGCATCATAGTGACTGTGAAAAGCTTAGGCCCTGGCAAGGTAGTACACATCTTTAATTCCAGGATATAAAGGCAAGGCAAACAGATCTGTGAGTTCAAGGTCAGCCTGGGACAAAACAAGTCCCAGATCTAGGTGTGGTGGTATACACCTTTAATCCGGGCCACACCTTCTTCTGAAGATTTACATAAGGACTTTGGAAGAAGGAAGATTCGCTCTTTTTTGTCACTTGCACTTACTTGCTAGCACGTCTGTTGGAATATTTCTAGAGAAGCTGAGCTAAAACAACTAGCCTTGTGGGATTAAGCACACACTAGATTCTTGGACTTCCAATTCACAGCTGACCATTGTTGAGAGTTGGACTGCAGACTGCAAGTCATCGTAATAAATTCTTTCAATATAGAAAAACATTCCATATGTTCTGTAACTCTAGAGAACTCTGACTAACACACATGTGATATTATATTTGTCATTCTGAGTCAGGCCTTTTGTCCTTGGTGTGACGGTCTCGAGGTCCATATGATGCAATTCCTTCTTTTGAAAGAGTTAGAAAATTTTTTTAAACCTTCCACAGAGGGAGTCAAGAGTGCAGATCAGCTTGTTCTGCGATCTGGGTCCTAGAAGACTAGCTATCCATAAGACAAAATAGATAAGATAGGAGTTCAGAGCCGAGAGTTCAGGTCAGCGTGCCCATGCATTATGGTACCAGGAACAGAACTGACCACAAGATAGATTGAATAGAGTTTGATTCTTAAAAGAACAAAGAGATACTTCCCCATGACCGTTTCTTGAACCTGTCATGGAAGCTGAACACTGGACAGGTACTTTCTATAGATACTTAATCATGATTCCCCCCCTTCATCTCCCCTGGGTTGCAGGTTTTCCTTATAAGCTCTACCTCTTCTCTAAGTGGGGGTCGTACTTCATTGGCTTGCCTCTGTGTAGGACAGGCTGGAAGTGTGACCTCAATGAGTTGAAATCAAATAAACCTTGCAATTGCATCAAGTTTGGTGTCTTGTGATTTCTGGGGTGGCTGTGAATTCCCAAGAAGAGGGAGGGAGTCCCTCCCTTTCTAGTGGGCTTTACACTTTCACTGGGATAAAACTGTGTACATGCACAACATTTTATTTATCTATTGGTGACATTCAGGTTTATTTTATATCTTGGTTATTATGACTAGTGAACAATAAATGTAGATGGGCATTTATCTTTGTGATGTGCTTAGATTTTTGGGATGTGTGCATCTGGGATGATTATAGCTGGATCATATGGTAGTCTAATTTTTAGTAGCCTTACCCTTATCTTTGAGATTAAATTTCTTTTGTCATATAATAGAACATATCCCCGGGGTCTTTTTTTGTTATTTTTTTTTAAAAAGATGTATTTATTTTTACTGATATGAGTACACTGCAGCTGTCTTCAGACACATACTAGAAGAGTGCATTGAATCCCATTACAGATGGTTATGAGCCACCATGTGGTTGCTGGGAATTGAACTCAGGACCTCTGGAAGAGCAGTCAGTAAGTGCTCTTAACTACTGAGCCATCTCTCCAGCCCTGTCCCTAGGTTTTAGGAGTTAAGATGTAAACATCTTTGGTAGAGGGGAAAGTTTGTGATTAATATAGGGATAATGACATAAAATTGTAAAAAACAAAACAAAACAACAGAACGAATGGAAATCAACTCTTATGGAGTGTAAAATAGAGCATGTCTCCTTACCTTGGGGGTCAAAACCGGGGAAAGGTTTATCATGTCTGCAACAGTTTTAGAACTGTTTTTACATGTAAATTTGAAGAAACCACCTGAGAGCTTAAAGAAAGTTGAAAGCCCCAGCTCTATGTGCCAAAAGGGCATCCTCCAGGCAGCCTTTCTGCTCTTATCAGAAGCATGTGTTTTCATCTGATGTTAATGGGTTCATGTTTCTATAGAAAAAAATAATTTTTACTAGTTTGAAAGCAGGGAAATGATGGTAGATGAAGAGCGATGAGCTATAGAATTAGTTGTTAAACTCCTTAAAGACAGAAAGAAGGAACACTGACACAAAAGATCTCAAAATGTTAGCTTAATCTTTAGGAAACTTATGGATGGGGTAATAAGTTGTTAGTCCTGAGAGGAATTTTGGAGATCTGTGACATCACAAGGTTTCAATGTAAATTCACTGAGAGTAAGACGTCATGCATTTTAGATATTTTCTGTGATGGGGTTGTTAATGCGCAAATCAACAAAGCTCATGCAGTAGAGTTGTCTTACTTAGGGTTTCCATTGCTGGGAAGAGACACTGTGATCAAGGAAATTCTTATAAGGGACAGATAACATTTAATGGGGGCTGGCTTACAGGTTCAGAGGTTTAGTCCATTATCATCATGTCAGGAAGCATGGCAGCATGCAGGCAAACACAGTGCTAGAGAAAGAGCTGAGAGCTCTGCATCGATCTGAAAGGAGTCAGAAGACTGGCATCCTTAGGCAGCTATAAGGAAGCTCTCTTTGTCCACCCCAAAAGTGACACACTTCTACCATCAAGGCCACACCTTCTAATAGTGACACTCCCAGGGCCAAGCATATTCAAATCATAGCAGTTGTTGGGAAAATCACTTAGTATATTTGGTAAAGCACTTTGTACAATTTGTGAATGAATTCACAAAATGTAAGTTGAATGACAGTTGTGAACAATCCCACCTGGTTATTACCATGGTATTCAAGGTATTGGTCTGGAAATTTTGGGGAGTAGAAAGGTGAAACATTCCCTTTGGACATTTGTTCTTAAGTATATCTCACTAATTTTTGCTGGGCCCTTAAAGAAAATAAAATTTCAGTATTTTTTTTTGACTTAAATGAGATAACAAATAGAATATATCATATTGAAAAAGAAGGGTTAAGTTTTGTATTATTTTATTCAAACTTGGTAAAACCAGTGAGTTTTATTGAGGTAGTTATAGGAGTATGGGTGAGAGGCTACTTATAGAAGGAGAAATGACTTAAAGACAGCTGCATCACCAAAAGCCCACTTCAACATGGGAGATGAGAGCTCATCTGCTCACTGCACAATCTATAGGCATTTCAACAGGTTGGAGTGTGTCCTTTGCAGGTAGCTCAGTTGATCTAAGCCTTTTCCAGGAAACTCAGCTTGTATCTGCTTCCTCCAGCTTGTCTGAGAGTGTCTCTTACTAGTCCTTACTGCTTATACATGTATGGTGAGGGAGGGCCTAGAAGATTTGATAAGTTTCAGGGACTTCCTGAAGCTGCTGTTTACTTTCTTAGCTTAAGAGCTTCTATAAACCTTCCATCAGGGCAGGACAACAGCATGTCTGCCTTTCTGAAGACCCAGAGTCTGAAGGCCTCCCAGGAGATCTGCTACACCTAGGGCAACAGTTAAGGGACCCTCCCAAATAACCACAGCAGCTGGGACTCCCTCCACCCCAAAGAAGGCCAGCGGACTTGAGACCCCTCCCCTCTACTCGATCTTCCCCTCCCTTCTGGCCGGTGCCTTCTGCTTCTGCTGAGGCATATCATCACTGTGTATGCACCTCTGAAGACTCCACAGTCTGAAGGCATCTCATGAGATCTGTTGCAGCCAAGGCAACAGGTCTCCCAGGAGACCTGTAGCATCCCAGGGACACAAAAGGCAGAAGCACCGTGGACCAAGACATGGCCCTTAGTAGCATCACATACTTGGACATCAACATAGCCTCAGGTAGCAGCTCAAGCTACTCATATCAATATATCCTCCAGTGTCACCAAGGCTCAGGGACATCAACATGGATTCAGGCTGCTGCACAGACCATTGACATCTAATTTTTTTTATTCCTAAGAGGAATATTGCAATTAAAGTCATAGTAAACTCTACCAGATTTGAAAGTAAGTTTATCTACCTATAAGCAGGAGAATTAGTGATCCACTCTAAGAAGTATAAATGGACAGAACCCAGAATTTTAACTTATAGTCTTCTTCTAGACTAATGGTATAACACAGTTTTAGGAAGATAGGGTGAGAGCGATGCATACCCAAGGCCTAGCCTAAAACTTAGACTTTAATAGGTATTTGAGAAATACTTGCTGAGTGAATAATTCTTAACTTTTGTAAACACCAAAATTATGGTTGGTTTCAGTAATAGAAATATGAAGTCTAGGGTATATAGCTGTATATATCAAGAATATCATATCTAGTTCTAAGTACCACATTAAAATATTTTAATGTATTCTTTTGGTAGTACTGGGGAGTTGTATATAAGGTAGACAAGAAGGCTAACCATGGGCTAGAGATTCAGTCCATTTGTATCATATTTTAAAGTACTATGCTAGCAAAAGGTTATTAAAAGAAGAAACTCCTTGGGAAAACTTGGAAAGGTGTCCTTTGTAAAGTAGTTAAGAAGAAAGAACTAAATAGGAGGTCTCTAAAACTTGTATTTTTGCAGAACTTGAATATACAGTTCTTTGAATAGTAGGTTCAGCTACTGAGCTGCATCTGCACTCCAAATACTAAGACGTTGTGACTATATGAATAGGCTTCATTTTTACATCCTCAGGGTAACCTCTAAGGACAGGGTTGCTGAGCTGGTGTGATGACTGAGCAAATAAAGGAACCTGTCCAGTTGGAAGAACTTTCAAACTTTCTCAGTAGGGTCACCTATGATAGAAGGCAACTTCCCAGGCATAATTTGTGATGTCTCAAGCATGTCTATTCACAAGCTATAGACTATTTTATTGTCATTATTATTGTAGTATTGTGTAAATATTTATTGACCTTCATCTTTTGTGGAATTAATATTTGGTTATGTATGTCCATTCCAAGTAGACAAAGAATGTGAAGTTAAGGGATCTAGGACATAAGGAACAAGAAGTAACAGAACTCAGCAAGATATTTAGAGCTCTTAAAAATTTCCATACAATCTTATTTTAATTTTATCTACAAAGTGAATCAATGGAGATGCTGAATATGTTAACAAGATACACGTTTTTCTAGATTTCCTTCTATCCCTAGTAACTATAATAGATTCACATGGTTGGAAAACATCCAGCTCATCTGTCATCCAGAGCCTTTACTTTTAGAAACAAAAACTTGGAGGTGCATTTTCTAAATTCTGAAGATATGAAACTTCCAAGAGAAATGTCATTTCACATTTACAGGCATAAGAATCGTTGCCATTAGATAGCCATTAGATATGCTCTACTCTTACTCAAAGCCACAGCGTAGCATTTCCTGGGGCACGATAATGCAGTGATCACAATAATTGTAAGGTTACCATAATGAGTGATTTCTGAGAGAGCATAGACGCAGACTGAGGTCTCGGAAGGTGCTATAGGTCATATCATAGGACAAGCCAGGACAGGAGAGACTACGTGTTCTAGCCTTATTGAGATGGGAACTAACAGGCCCCGTGTTGTTTCTAACCCAAATAGTTTTAGGATGTTCTTCACACTGAACCAAAGCATGAAGGCTTTATAGCATAGTCAGACCACATAAAATCTGGAAAACTGTAATAAAATTGTTGCAAAAAATTCATAGAAAAAAAAACTAATCAAAAACATGAGTTGATATTTATCACAAGTCACCTTCCACCCCAATTTTCTGTGGTAAATTTGAGGTCAAAGACAGTGTTCTAGTTAAATAAAGTGATTGTTTTGGCCATCAATGTAAAAGAAAAGATTTTCTGTCTAATTTCCCCCCATATGTTGAACAAACTAAATTTATTGTTTGGAGAACTTTAAAGAAAAATCACATAATGAGCCCATGAAACACACCATAGCCTTGGTATTCTGCTATCATGTCATGCTGTTACCTCCTATTAACATCCTTGTCTCTTTAAGGCAGGCTTATTTCTATGTATTTTTGTCTGTTTGGCTGGGACCCTTGCTTGTCCCTGCACAAGCCGTGAAACTCTTAACTGCTCCTCTTCCCTCAACCCTGCCTACACGAAAAAAACTCTGAACTAAAACATCTATGTATTTCCTGCAACCTATTGAAGAGTGCCTGCCCAGAGGCTCAGTGTTTGGTCATATATGGGCACAATCCTAATTCCCAACGGCACATCATCACTCTTGAACTGAGCTCTATAAAGCCCCCCTGCTTTAGCCTAGGTGCACAGCTTCATTGACCTCAACCTTTGAGTTCTGTGAAGCTGCCCTAGAGCTGCCAGAGGAGAAACCTAGTAATGCCCAATGAGTCTTTTGTTCAGTTTTACTGTAACATTATTTTCAGTTGGTTACTTTTGAACATTTTGCTTTCTAATCATTTAGAAGCATGTGACTTTGTTACTTGGTACATAAGAATATATATAGCATCTAGTCCATGCCTGTTCCAAATGTAATCATTTGGTACATCCCAAAGCACCCATTATTGCAGAATTCTAAATTGCTTTCAAAGTGGCCCCTTTTTGATTTACTCTTTTCCTCCTATGTGCTGCAGTCAGTACTTTTTATATTTAATTTTGTTCATCGACTTAACATTTGCTAGGGGAGTTATACCTTATTATAAGTGTGAATATTAAGATTGTATTTTAAAATAAAAGAAGGTATTGCTATTATAACCAATGAAAAATATGATTGCTTACTTTGTTAGTTAATACTATATGTCCACTAGCCAAACTGTCTATTTGTGAATGGGACATGAGTATCTATGGAGGAAAAATATTTAAAATTTCTTATTTCATGAGATTACAATATTCATAAATGAGAACCATTTAGTAGTAAAATACCATATATTGTCACTTTTTATTTTTCTCCAGTCTTCATAGTTTTGATTATATCCCTTCTGTCTGACTTCTCAAGAAATAAACTGTAGATTGCCCCACATCTCTGTCTGTGATATTTTACTTGAGCCATTTATCCAATCAGCTCAGGCTTTGATTACTATAAAATCTGTGTTACTCAGCTTTCTGTAACTCTAGCAGTCCCCAGCCAATGGGCTTTTGAAGAGAAAAGGTGATTTTTGCTCACAGTTCCCACTCATGGTTAGTTGGTCTTGTGTCTTTTAGGCCTGTGGTAAATCAGGACAAGGTAGAACTGTTATAGCAGAACAAAGCTGTTCACTTCAAGCTAAACATGAAAGAGAGATAAATAGCCCAGGGTCCCACAGTTCCTTTCAAAGGCATCCCAAATGACCAGAGACTTTTCCTTAGGTCCTAGTTCTTAAAGTTCACTAATTCCAAGCTAGGGACCAAGCCTTTAACATAGGAGCTTGTAATCCGCGCAATATCCCCGCCAGCAGGAGCTCATGCGAACACACACGTGTTTATTTCTCACGCATGAAGGAGAGAGAGCGAGAGTCGGACCTGGCTCCACCTTATATACCCCTTGGGGTGGACAATTTTGATTGGCTGCTTGCTCAAATTCCCAGGTTTCCCTGCCACTGACATGCGCGGTTTTACTTAGTCCAGTGGCGGATGTGATGTTGGAAATTAGGCGTTCCCAAGTCGCTGAGCATGCGCGGTTTTGTTATTTCACGCACGTCAGGTGTCAGCACGGACAGCTTCCCACAGGAGCTCTTCAAGTTCATTATTGAAACAAAATTTTCTTTTAAAAAATGGTCCAGATCCAAATTTGGGCAGAAAGAAGCAACCAACAAAGGAAGCTTTTTCCTATGACTGAAGAGATGTAGGAAAGTTGATGGAAGGGAAGGTCTATTTTAGACTCTTGTGTAGGGCCTTAAATGTCAGACAGAAAGTAGATGACCTTTGGTTTCAACAAGAAACAGCTGAAAGATGAGAACAAAACAAAGAAAAGCTTCATTTTCTCACTGACTCGTTCAAAGTGATTTCAGTTAGAAAATGGTTGTAGGAAATCATAGGAATGCCTGGAAGACAAATTTTTTAGTAGAGGAAAATAAGAGTGAGACAGTACTTGGTTCCAGAAGTCAGTATCTAAGGTAAACTCTAAAATGGCATTTTCACTAAGTACTGCAACGTGACTAGACCACACTGTTCTAGAAAAAAACAATCATAGAAAAATTCCTTAATTTTTACTGAACACAAATTATTCTAGATAAACACAGTACCTTTGCTAAAGCAGAATTCTGTGTCCACACACTTTATTGCTTTTTTATGCTTTTGTTTTGTATTTATTTAAATATCAAACATGATTAGTTGCTTTTCCAATTTGTATATAACACAAATTCCTACCAAACTCTGTAACTCAATATTTACTCATTCGAAATTTTAGCTCACATGGTCCAGTATGTTTTTAGAATTGTGAGGATCAGGACAAAGACCTAGAGAGCAAATGAAGTGTTGACGGGGTGAGGGTCAGACAACAGACTCATTGGCTTACAAAAGGCAGAGTCTCTCTCTCTCTCTCTCTCTCTCTCTCTCTCTCTGTGTGTGTGTTTTGCAGCATCATTTTTGTGTGGCTGTTCTCTCATGAGAGTACCTGCTAGTGGGTTGTAGGAAATAAGTGTCATGAATGAAGTAAGCGTTGAAAATCCTTGGACACATATGTATATAATTCTTCTTTAGGTCTGATGAAAGACAGAATATCCATCTGACACGTTTCTAAATTATGATTGCCAAGCAAAACTTGCAGAAACAGCTTATGATTGGTAAGCTGAAAATCATTATTATTTTTTTTTTGTAGGTAGGGTTCATTTGTGTGGTGCTTACACATAGGGAAAGAAAGAGTAAAACTTAAATGGAAAAGAAAATGGAAAATTTCTAAATTGGAAAGAGATTTAGGTTTTGTTTATTTCAATGGGGGCATATGTACTAACATTGTAAGGAAATTTGCTTCTTTCTATCATCAAAAAAAGGGTCATTAAAAGGGGTCTGGAGACATTCCTTGACCATTAACAGAGTACCACTCTTGGAGAGGACCTGAGTTCAGCTCCCAGCATCCACATCGAGCACCTTAGAACTGCTTCTAAGTTCAATTTCAGGGCATCAGATGGCCTCTTCTGGCCTCTTCTGACACTTGCAATCACAGCATAAGCCCCTCCTCCTGTAATTAAAATCATTTAAAATAAAAGATAGAATTTATTTATAAACAATTTACAATCTTTTGTTTTTGTTTTTGTTTTGTTTTGTTTTGTTTTGTTTTGTTTTGTTTTTCGAGACAGGGTTTCTCTGTATATTCTTGGCTGTCCTGGCACTCACTCTGTAGACCAGGCTGGCCTTGAACTCAGAAATCCGCCTGCCTCTGCCTCCCGAGTGCTGGGATTAAAGGCATGTGCCACCACCCGGCCACAATCTTTTCTCTATGTGTAATATTATAGAACTATTTTTCTTAAGATATGTGACATATATTACAGTTGTGATTACAGTTTAAAAATGCAAAAAGCATAAAGGTTAAACTCACCAAAGTGGGGGAAAGTGCAGATATTGGAATATAAGTGAGACCAAGTGTGAGCTTCTAGAATACTCTTCCCTGTGGAGATGTGTGGACAGTACTTAATTCTCACAGCTATTGTGTATAGTATGTATAACTCACAACCAGTAATTTGAGTTTTGCTGTGTAGGGTTTTTTGCTGGGATTTAGACTCAAAAGCATGGAGTCTGCTCTCTGCTCCTCCCTGTTCCAGAGACAGCCACATCTTGTGCAGTGCCAGCCTTGTCCTGTAGACAAGATGGTGAAGGTCGGTGTGAATGGATTTGGCAGTATTAGGCATGGTTACCAGGGCTGGCTTCTGCTCTGTACTTGGCAAAGTGGAAATTGTTGCCGTCAACAACCCCTTCATTGACCTCAACTACATGGTCTACATGTTCCAGTATGACTCTATCCATGGCAAATTCAACGGCACAGTCAAGGCGAGAATGGGAAGCTTGTCATCAACGGGAAGCCCATCACCATCTTCCAGGAGCGAGGTCCTGCCAACATCAAATGGGGTGATGCTGGTGCTGAGTATGTTGTGGATTCTACTGGAGTCTTACCACTATGGAGAAGGCAGGGGTCCACTTGAAGAGTGGGGCCAAAAGGGTCATCATCTCTGCCCCTTCTGTTGATGTCCCCATGTTTGTGATGGGTGTGAACCACGAGAAATATGACAACACACTCAAGATTGTCAGCAGTGCATCCTGAACCACCAACTGCTTAGGCCCCCCTGCCGAGGTCATCTATGACAACTTTGGCATTGTGGAAAGGCTCATGACCATGGTACATGCTATCACTGCCACTCAGAAGACTGTGGATGGCTCCTCTGGAAAGCTATGGTGTGATGGCCATGGGGCTGCCCAGAACATCATCCCTGCATCCACTGGTGCTGCCAAAACTGTGGGCAAGGTCATTCCAGAGCTGAACAGGAAGCTCACTGGCATGGACTTCCATGTTACTACCCCCAATGTGTCTGTTGTGGATCTGATATGAAGCCTGGAGAAACCTGCCAAGTATGATGACATCAAGAAAATACTCATGGGAGGAAATACGGAGACAAAGTGTGGAGCAGAGACTGAAGGAAAGGCCATCCAGAGACTGTTCTACCTGGGAATCCATCCATATACCTGGGGATCCATCCATAAACAGTCACTAAACCCAGACACTATTGTGGATGCCAAGAGGTGCATGCTAACAGGAGCCTGTTAATAGCTATCTCCTGAGAGGCTCTGCCAGAGCCTGACAAATACAGAGGCGTATGCTCGCAGCTAACTATTCGACTGAGCACAGGAGTCTCCAATGGAGGAGTTAGAGAAAGGACTGAAGGAGCTGAAGATGTTTGCAACCCCTTAGGATGAACAACAACAACACCCCCCATAGTTCCTAGGACTAAACAATGAACCAAAGAGTACACATTGAGGGACCCATGGCTCCAGCTGCATATGTAGCAAAGGATGGCCTTGTCGGGCATCAGTGGGAGGAGAGGCCCTTGGTCCTGTGAAGGCTCGATGCTCCAGTGTAGGGGAATGAATGCTAGGGTGGTGAGGCAGGAAGAGGGGGTGTTAGGGGTAGCACTCTCAAAGAAGCAAGGGGAGGGGGAAGGGGATAGGATAGGGAAATTTTAGGAGGGAAACCAGGAAAGGGGATAACATTTGAAATGTAAATAAAGAAAATAGCTAATAAATAAAAGACTTAGAAAAAAAAAAGAAGATGGTGAAGCAGGCATCTGAGGGCCCACTAAAGGGCATCCTGGGCTACACAGAGGACCAGGTTTGTCTCAGTGCTGAGGAATCCCTGCTTAAACTTGGCCCCCAATACTGAGCATCTCCCTCACCATTTCCATCCCAGACCCTCGTAAATATCAGGAGAAGCCTAGGGAGCTCTCCCTACTCTATCAAATGCCATCAGTTATGTCTGTAGCACCCCACCCCAAGCACGGAATCTTCCATAGTTTTATAGCCAGTATGATGCCAACATGAAAGAGAGTCCAATATAACATATACCCAAAGGCTCTTACCCAATTCATGTTAGCAACATAGAGTATCTCTTGTGGCTAAGTAACTCCCCAGCACACAGAGCATTTTAGCTGACCGGCTTCATAATAATCTTCCAGATGGCTAATCACTACTTTTTTCTTTGGAATGTCAATGCACTTAATCCATTGAGTTAACTCTGCAATTGGTTATATAATTTTCTATTATATAAATGAATCAGAATTGAATACTCTTAATAATCTCAATTTATAGCCTTATTTTTATCTTAAGTAACACTGTATTGAACATTTTATTTACAAATATTGGTCTTGTACTTTATATATTCCTTATAACAATTTCAGAGATGTGGAAATTCCCACCTAAAAAACACATTACTAATTTGTTTTCAGAAAGGCTCAACCAATTACCATTTTTACTAACAATTAAAAGAGAGTGCCCATGACTCTGAGCTTTTGAAAAGAATTAGTATTATCTTTATCGATTCTTTTGAAAGTTAAAATAAACATTACATTTAAATTACTTTCTATTTTCTCTCTCTATATATATCATCTTGAATTGGCAAAGCATCTTCAGATTTATTTTCAATTTTTTGCATGTCTATATTTTAATATTACAAACATTAAAAGTTTCAAAATTTCAAATAAAATTTTATGATTTAAGAATTTTATAGACACATACATAGCATGTATTATGATCATATCCACCCCACCATTTCTCCCATGCTACTTCCTCTTAACCATACCCCAAAACTTCCCCTTGCAAACCTCATTTTCTTTTTTCCTTTTTAAAATATTACACTGTATCTAATTATTAGTGTATGTGTGGAGGTATGGGATCATCTACTAGAGCTTGGAAAACTCCCTCAAAGAAAACTGACTAGTCTTCTGCCAGCCACCATTAACTAACTGCTAATAAATCTCCTGCTAGGGGTGGGGCCTTATGAGATCCACCTCCATCTGTGCTTGGTCATGGTCAGGTAAGCACAGCTGTTCTGAGGTCATGAGAGCAATTGCCATGTCATCTCATTTTTGACTATTTATTTATCTTTCAGAAAACCCTTTACCTTTTCAGTTTATGTACATTTATGCTCATTTTCTAAATTTAATTCTTTGATCTATTTGTAATTTGAGTCTACCAAGTGTTTAAATTAGATATTTCCAAGAATACAAGTGTCCCCTTTTAGACTGTGATTTATGTTGTTTCTATATTGTAAGTGAAAATGTTTTTGGAGGCTTTGTGGTCCATTCCAATGATTCCATCTGTGTGCTGTCAGCTGCACCATATCTGTCTCCAGGACTTTTCCAGAAACCTTATACTTTAAAGAACTTTGCCCTCAATTTTGGGATTGTTTGGGCTCAGATAATTCTATCGCTTCTTTGTCAGCATCTGAGGTCATTGATCTTCAGGAATAGCAATGACAGACTGTGGGTAAAAACTTGCGTGGGGGGAGAATCTGGCAGCGGCGTCTCATAGCGGTCTGGCAGCGGGGTCCCCGCAGGCGGCAGGTCCCACATTCACACAGCCAGGCAGGCTGGTGGCTGCAGTTCAAGGTTCCAAAGGCTGGGAATCTGGCGACAGGCGCAAGAAGGCCCAGGCGACACGTGGAGTCTGGTTTTCCAAAGCTTTTATTGTTCATGGTGTGGTGAATGGGTGTAGATGGTGCGTGCTCCGCTCCCCTCACCCCCAAAAGTCAGGGGGCCTGGCTTTTTATAGGGAAGGGAAAAGGGGTGGGAATAACTTAATTAGCTATGCTTCGTGGCCTTTAGATAACTCATTAATATTTTAATCTCTGGAGGTGGAGACCTGCTAATCATGCTCTCTACCTGTGTGCTACGTGACTGAAGGGCCTCTTCCAAGGCTTGACAACAGACTAATGACATTTACTTTGGTAGGAGTCAACAAAGTCATTACTAGTGACTATAACACATGATTCCAGAATCATTGCCAGCTCAGAGCAACAGTTGAGAGTTACCTGTATATAGCTTCTGAGCTCACCACAAGAGAGAGAAACAGGAAAAAAAGAGAGAATCATGAATGATCCAGGGAGGATTAAAGAAAATCACAGGAAGTATTCACACAGTTTTTGAGAGTTCTGTGAAAGTAGTGTGAAAATTCAAATTCATCTTAAGAAGTCTTTGGATAAACATGGACATTCAAACTATTCAATCAGACGTAAACCCCAGAATACTTTACTGAGTTGTACTGTTCTTGTAGCCTAGTAGGTGTAAGTTGAAAAGTCAAATACTCTCACTTTCAAGTATAATCACGCTTTGGGTTTGGAAAGACACGTATAATTGTTTATTAGAGTGATTTTCCCTAGAATTATGTTTTCTAATGGAAGGGGAGCTCAGTGTTTGATCTTCCTGTTCACAGGCAAGAATTGGTCAGAAGCACATCTTCAGGTAGAAACGTATTGAAGGGTTTATTCATTATTTGGCTGCCCAATGACCAGGTTGTTATTTTTCCTAAAAGATGGGCACAGGGAAACCTATGTTGTCACTGAGTTAGCAACTTGAGCACAATCCTTGAAGGCAATCATCCAGCAAATGAATTCTGATTTATTTTCTCTTACTCTCTTGTAGCTTTGTCCTAACAAAGACAGAAAAATGATGCTGTAAAGGAGTATAGATATTTCCCAGTCTTTCACCCTTCTCAAAACTTATCCAGAGAGACCCTGAACCAAAAAACAGAGCTAGAAGTTTTTGAATTTATTTTGTTAGAGTTTTCTAGAATTGTTAATTTAGAAAAATCTATCATTACCTTGAAATGGGCTTAGTGCTTTCTAGTGTCCACTGGGAAGAAGGTTCAAGAACAGGGTGGCATGGCCTCTCCTCCCAGCATGAACACTGTCATCTTTTGCCTTCTGCTTTCTTCCATATATACTAAGAAAGAAACAGCTAATGTTTATTTCATGGCCACTACTTCTACTACTGTTTTTCAAGACAGGGTTTCTCTGTGGAGTCCTGACCATCCTGGAACTCACTCTGTAGACTAGGCTGGCCTTAAACTCAGAGACTAGCCTACCTCCTGAGTGCTGGAATTAAAGGCATGCCCCACTATCACCCAGTAATTTCTGCTATTTAAGTCAAGTGCTGTTATTGGTTTGCTGTGACTTTGTTTGCACACATAATCCATGTACCTGTAGTACATGGTTGTTTTGAAAAATGATTCATTGTAAGCATTTTAAAAACTCATAAGATTACAGATAAAGAGGCCAGTACTGTGACAAGATGCTAGAAGTTGGTTTGAAGTGAACTTTTCATTGGCTAGAACAGGACATCTCAAGAAAGAGAGACTTTCTCTACTTAAAATCTCATTCTGTAAGTGAAGCCATTTTTAATTATATTTTGAGACAGTCTGTTATCATTCTCCTAAAGGATCTCCAGGTAAGAAAGGGCATTGTACATTGACCTTATTACCTTATAGTGGGGAATAATGAGTGCAGTTCTCATCATGATGTATCATGTTACTATTTAGACTTCCCAACTTGGATATGAAAACACCAATCATACTTTAATATGAACAGGCCCTTTCTCTGAAAAGTCAAAAGTCCTGTACCAATAGCAATACATTTTCCTCATGGTAAACCTACTCAATTTCAGCTAACTAAATGCCTGTTATCAATGAGCCATATCCTGTGGTTGCTGATAGAAAAACAGAACAACTGTGAAATATGAGTCTAACAGTTCAGTGATTCTGAAACTTTTATGTGGCAAAGAAGAATGTTGGGGACTTGTTTGAAAATATATTTCTTTTCATAGTTACCAATTTAGACAGCCTTTGAAGGGACCATTGGTTTATCTTTTACCAAGTATTCTTGGAAAGTTTGATGCAGAATTTCTAGGAGATTAACTTTTGGATCAGATTGACTAGGTGCTGATGTCTGGGTTACTAACTAACCAAGGGCAGCCCACTTTATAGAGTGAGTTTTAGATTGGTGATCAAGCATAAGTTTGTAATTCCTAAATTTTTTCTTACCAGTGAATTTCCTTTCTTGTTTGGATTTTTATTGCTGTGAAGAGACATCATGACCAAGGCATCTCTTATAAAGGACAACATTTAGTTGAGTCTGGCTTACATTTCTAGAGGTTTTGTCCATTATCACACTGACAGGAACTGTGGTAGCATGCAGGTAGACACAATGCTGGAGAAGGAACTGAGAGTTCTACATTTTGATCCACAGGAATCAGGAAGGAACTGTGTTCCACACTGGGCATAGCTTGCACATATAAGAGACATCAAAGCCTGCCTCCTCAGGCTTTGACGTCAGGCAGCCCACTTCCTCTAAGAGGGCTACACTTACTCCAACAAGGCACACTTCCTAGTAGTGTCACTTCCTATAGACAAGCATTCAAACATATGACTCTATGGGAGTGTATCTATTGAAACCACCACGTTACTGGATAACAAAGTTCAAAATTTCCTTAGGAAAGGTTTTATTAAGACAATCATCAAGTGAAAAACACCAAAACAAAACAAAAAGCACAACAGGCACACAGACACACTGACTCCCTCCATCCCCCAAACAAAATCAAAACCTCACCAAAAAACCTACTTCCGGAGTCCATTTTGTGTTGGCCACAACTATTGTGGCCATGGAGTTGCCCTGGAGCATAGTTGATTTACCCAGTGACACTTTATTGGAGAAAACTTTTTTTGTCTTTTCCAGTCAAGTACCAACTGCAAATAGCTTCTTGGTTAGTGATGGGACTGTGCACTTCTCACTGCTGGGATTTTGTTTGGTTTTACTTGTGCAAGTTGTGTGAATGCTGTCTCTCTCAGACACTATAGTTTCATGTGTGTATCAGTCTCACTGTATTTGGAAGACACTGTCTTCTTATTTTTGTCTTTTTTGGGGGGGGATGGAGTGAGAGAAAGAGAGAATAGTTAGAAGAACAGAGTTAGAAGTTTGACGTTGGGTGAGAAGGGAGTCAAGGAGGATCTCTGAGAAGTTGAGGAAGGAAAAAGAATATGACCAAAATTTATTGAATGTCGAAATGGTTTCAATAAAAATTAAAGTAAAAAGAAATTAGCTAAGTGAATGCCTGCATTAGTATGAACAAACAAAATGGACTCCCTTCACAGTTTTTTTGCAATCCACTGGGGATGTAATCAAAGTCAGAAATCTGTAAATAATTGAAAAATTCAGATGGAAATAACTATGAAAGAAAGAATAACTCAGAATTTAAAACTGTGTAAAGTTAGCCAAGTGGTGGTGGTACATGCCTTTAATCTCAGCACTCAGGAGGTAGAGATTGGCAGATCTTTGAGTTCAAGTCCAGCCTTCTTTACAGATTGAGTATTAGAACAGCCAGGGCTACACAGAGAAACCCTGTAGAAGAAACAAACTAAATAAAACAAAATCAAAAGCAGTGTAAAGTTAAAAGCTTTATAGCCGATGAAAGGGACATAGCTAAAAGATAGAAGAGGCCCTGATGACCAAGAGCAATAAAACAACTAGAGTACTTGATGCGTTTCACAGAGGAAAAGGAAATTGAGATAGCTTCCCTCATGAACAGAGGGATGAACATTCTGATATATTAGAAAGAATATTAACCAAAAATTGCTAAAATGACATGTGGTGATTTGAATATGCTTGGCCCAGGGAGTGGCACTATTAGGAAGTATGGTCTTATTGGAGGAGGTGTGGCCTTATTGGAGGAAGTGTGCCATTGTGGGGGTAGGCTTTGAGACCCTTTTCCTAGCTCCCTGAGGACAGTTTGCTCCTGGTTTCCTTTGGAAGAAGATGCAGATTTCTCCGCTACTCCAATGCTGTGTCTGCCTGGATGCTGCTGTGCTTCCTGCCATGGTGACTGATAATGGACTGAAATTTTGAACCTATAAGCCAGCCCCAATTAAATGTTGTTCTTTATAAGAATTGCCTTGGTCATGGTGTCTGTTCACAGTGGTAAAACTCAAACTGAGACATGTCATCATAGCAAAACAAACAAACAAACAAACAAACAAACATGTTCCTGTTCTTTGTAGATATGTGAAAAATATCAATGACAAAAGTTTTCCAGGGAACTTTGTCTTCAAAGAGAAAACAAAAATGAAAGTTTTGGTATTGCTCACAGATGGGTAGAGTAAGGACCTACCTTAGAGTCAGTGTTGTCTTTCAAGTGCTTTGCATCTTCACCAGAAATTATGAACCGGGTTTTCATCACATTTTTGTGGAGATATGAAGTAATAATATAATCAAACCAAATTGCTGCCTATTTTTTATAAAGATTTATTTATTTATTTTATTTATGTGAATACACTGTAGCTGTCTTCAGACACACCAGAAAAGGGCATTAGATCTTATTACAGATTGTTGTGAGCTACCATGTGATTGCTGGGAATTGAACTCAGGACCCCTGGAAGAACAGTCAGTGCTCTTAAATGAGGAGCCATCTTCTCTCCAGCCCCAAATTGCTGTATATTACGCTACTGTAAAGTATTCAAGTTAATAAAATAACTATGATTATTATTAGAATGCTCTTGTGATATTGGGTGTAGAAATCAATAAAGGAAAGGTAAGTGGAAAAAAATCATTAGAAACGAGTTAGTGGAAAGATGATTTATTTTTATGAATTGCTTATTTCAGGCTTGGGCCCATGTGCTAAGGACCAGATGATACTTTAGTTGAAGCTAGAAAACATACTAATCCTAATTAAATAAATTCTACTTTCATATTTTTGTCTTCTGTGGGTGGGTGGTATGTGCATGTGTGTATACATGAATGTCTGCATGTGTGTGTCAGAGCAGAGACTACATTGTTAACTTCCTAGTTAAGCAGAAATTAAATAATGGTTTGAACTTAGTAGGTAACTATTTACCTTTCATATTGTAAAGCTTTATAAATATTTATAAAGTAAGTATATCTATATAATAAATACATCTTACTAACAAAATTATATATTCTTTCTGCTCAACTTATCAAACTAATTTCCTCTATGAGTTATAACAAAATCAATGAATGTGGGTTGGACAGTGCTTGCAAAGCCACCTTTTCCTGTACTGGCAAGTGAAGTGAGCTGTTTGGTAGAGACCTAAAAGCCTGTTCTCAGTATTTTTCCATGATGTCTAGAGTGGCAAATGTACAACAGAAAGCATAGACTCATTGGACATATTGGTGAATAAACTGTACCTATTTTATAGGCTATTAAAGAATGGCAATAAGTTTTCAGGTAAGTATGCAACATTACAATGTTAGTCCCTGTTCAGCCTCAATATTAATTTCTTTACAGGATGAAGAGTTTGTGACTATATGCATAGCTCAAAGAAAACAAGTTATAAAGTAATTATAGATGAAGGAAAAGACATTTGCTGTTATCTACATGTTGGATAGGCATGGGATGCATACCTTTAATCCCAGAATTTGAGAAGCAGAGGCAAGCAGATCGCTGTGGGTACAAGGTTAGTTGGCTTACATAGTGAGCTCTAGACCAGTCAAGGCTAGACAGTGAGACTTGTTTTGTGTTGTGTTGTTTTGTTTTAACTGTACTGCTAAATGATGGGTAAGGTTGCCAGAAGCATTTCTGCATATTAGTTATCTGAAGTTTTTCTCATGAGAATTGTCTGTAATCTCTTTTTTTTTTTCATTTCTGTTTTCTTTCCAGCTCCTTAACTTCTTCCCTTCCTTTTTTTTTGTTATCCCTTCTCTCTTATATTTATTTACATTAGAACTTTACAATTAAAAGTCCTGTTAAGGGGCAAAATTAAAATGCCAACCGACCGTATTTAGTATCTTTTGATTTGGTAGATCAAATAATTTAGGAACTTTGGCAGACCTCACTAAGGAAATGTAGGCTGGGATAATTGCCCAGCTCACCCTTGGACACATGGTTTAACATAAACATGACCTCAGAAGATGTACAAGTCTCACCCAGATCTCAGCATGCCTGGCTTGTCTTTGTATTATTATATGGCAAACTGACTTGTTTTGGACTGAGAGAACTAGTCATTAAATGAGGTCAGCAGCTGTGGAAAAAAGAAAGTTTGTGTAAGAAAACATGTGAAGCCTTGCATGTAGTTCAGTAGTTAATGAGATTCAATATAATGGGGACTTAAAGATTTATTTTAATGGTTTATTAAAAATACTAAACACTGATACACATGGTGTATTTTAGGTACTGAACTATAAATGTGTGCATCACAATTCATTTGTTTCTAACAAGCTATCCAGGTCTTATAAATGAGAAGATTGTTACTCTTAACAATGGCATGATGGCTTCCCTTTCTTGTGCACACCTCATAATGTTTTGGTTTTCATGTCTTTCTGTTCCACTTTGGAGTGGGATTGTTGGGTCAAAGGGAAGATATGGCCCATTTTAGTAGCTAAGAATGAGTTGCTTTGAGAAGCAGCTAAACAATTTTATTCTTGCACGAATACACATAATTTCCTGTTGCTCCAACTTGTCAGATGTGCAAATTTTGGCCAGAGATTTGAGGGGTGGGAAACTATGTCTTATTTACCTTGAGTGTCATCAGTTACTGTGTTAGCTGGTTTATCTTAATAGGTTTATTTGACATTTTGTTTTCATTTTCTAGAGCTTTTGTCCTTTGCCCATTTTCTTCTCATTGTATTTGTTTCTCTTGACTATATTTATTTAAGTATCTTAGCTATTAATTCTCTTATGGTTATATACAGGTTAAATATCCTGTCCTACATTCTCCTTCCTTCTTCCTTCTTCCTTCTCTCACCTCCTTTCTTTCTGTCTTCTTTAATAGTGTCTTTTGATGCTAAATTATAACATGGTCAATTTATAATCTTTTCTTTAATAATGTATGCTTCTGATCCTGAAGATAGAAACAGGACATCTCACCTCTCATATATACCAAGTCTTCATACCTTTGGAACTGTGCTTCTGGGCTTTGCTTCATCCCTTCCCACCCTCATGCTCATATCATTTTGTCTCAATTGCTTTTACTTTATAGTTAGCCAAGATCAGTGGGACAATGCTCCATATCTTGTTACTTGTCTTCAGTATTGCATTTGTTTTGCCTTCAATCTTTTTTATTTTTCTTTGCTATTATATTTAATATTATTGGGTCTTCTCTCAGTCTTATACATTAGAAAATTGGATTTGTTAGCTTCAATAAACTGACCTTCTTTGAGCCTGTGAGTAACTGAATAATTTAATAGATTATTTGGGAGTTTAGATTTCTATTTAGTCTTCATTACATTTTCCAATAATATTTTATCATTTTTTCTGGCATCTTTTGTTAGATTTATTTCTAATATTTTATTGTTGTTATTTTCATTAATTAATTAATATTCTGGTCACAGCCCCCACTTCCTCCTCTCCTCACAGTTCCATTCTCACAAATCCCTCTTTCAATTACCCCCTGCCCTCTTCTAAGAGAAGGGGAATCCCTGCTTGGTACCAGCCCACCAAAAGACATCAAATTGAAGCATGATTAACTGCATCTTATTTGTCTGAGGGCTGACAAGGCAGTCTATCTAGCGGATAGCAATCCAATGGCCGGCAACAGAGTCAAAGACAGCCCCCTGCTCCAATTCTTAGGGAAATCCAAGCTGCTACAAATGTGTAGGGGGCCAGGTCCAACCCCTACATGCTCTTTGGTTGGTTAGTGTGAGGTACTTATATGGCATTGTTATTATAAATGGAAACTTTACTAAATTTTATTTCCTAGGTGTTTGTTGTTTGAGAATGTAAGTCATGTTAATTTTTATGTTGTTTATTCAGCAACACTATTGACATTTTGATTGATTGTACATTTGAATGTCAGTTCTCTTGGGAAAATGGCTATTTTGTTTTCTTTTAAATGTGTCATTGCCATATATATAAAAGACCTCTTATTATCCCTACTAGTTATATGCTTTTGTATTTTGACTTTATAGAGCAACTAGGACATCAAATACACTGTTATGTAAAAAATTCTATTAATAAATTATTGATAGGAATTATCTTTCCCTGTAGTCCTAAAATTATACTTCTGTTATTTAGTAGTCCTGCTTTTGACAGCTGAGTAAGAAATTTCCTTCTATTTTGGAGCTGTTCAGGTTTGAAACAAAAACAAAGCACCTTAATATTTGAGTGGACTGCAAAGAAAATTGTGCAGTCTCCTTACATTGTTTCTCCTTTAAGGGTTTCCTCAGCTCTGCTCCCATATAGAAGGAAACAAGGACACCAGAGCTCTTTTCATTGGTCACATGGAAACAGCTCATAGTGGACAGTATAATGGTGCTGGAACATTTTTCTGATGGAAGGACATAGCTCCATTTACACTTCAGTCAGTTCAATGGTCATGCCTGATTTAAATAACTAGGAACACACAATCTTCCATCATGGAGACAGGCTACAAATATGTTGAGCACAAATGCAATTGACTATGTTGAGTAGATTCAATTTCTGTAACAGTCATGTCTAGAAAAGTTTTATAAAGCATTTGCCCTCAACTTCAAATTTATTGACATAAGGTTATGTTTTCTTCCATCTTTCCTTTTCTAAACATGAGGGAGAATTATCTGACTAAAGAAGTAAACTATCAAGTGGAAAAGGTTATTGGAGTAACCAATGTCAGTTTATTTGGCTAGAGTTTATGATTGAAAATTGTTGTT
This sequence comes from Rhabdomys pumilio, assembly GCA_030674055.1. Taxonomy (NCBI): domain Eukaryota; kingdom Metazoa; phylum Chordata; class Mammalia; order Rodentia; family Muridae; genus Rhabdomys; species Rhabdomys pumilio. Next base: position 45,088,012 of record JANHMN010000019.1, read on the forward strand.
TTACGAAGATAGCCTGTTTTTCTCCTTTGTCACAACTGTAACTAAAACTCCTGTGATAAATATCAGCACTAAGACACACACTTTTTCTTTTCTCATACAATGCCAAACTTTTAAATACTTTAGATGTAATTGAAATATTATTGTCTTTGTTTTCCAACTTTGATGTTTTTATGGGTATAATTCTGGGAGATATATATATATACTGAAACAAAAAAACTCAGAAGACTCATTTAAAAAAAATCTTATAGATTATCACACTAAAGTCAAACAGGGCAGAGCTGAGGAGGAATATGTGAATGTAATCATGTGTAGCTATATGTGTAAGAAGAAACCAATTCAAAACCATTAACAGTCAGCTGCTAAAGCCATAACCACAGGGTATATGGTTTCTGTTGTGTTAGATTTGTAGAGACCAGTCTGCTTCTTTGGTGTGTAAATAAATGGTGGCTTTATTCTGAGGCAAATAAACTTTCTACAATTTTGTGAGAAGATGAATGGCTATGTTCTTTGTACTGTCCAGAAGTATAAAGTCATTGAATAAGCAGAGGGTCCTGTTATGGGCAGCACATACACAGCCCAAATGCTTTCCTCTGAAAGACTGAATCAATATTTTCTTTTTTATGTTTTTCTTTCTCTTTCTCTCTCCTCTTCCTCTTCATTTTCTTGAGGAGAAAATAAATGAATAAATTCTATTTTATTTTTTATACTAAGTTTCTAAAGGTGTACATCTCAGTTTAAACACTTTTCTTAATTAACCTCAAGCTATACTACAGAGAAATAGTAATAAAAACTGCATGGCATTGGTTCAGAGACAGACAGGTCAATAAATGGAATAGAAATCAAGACCAAGAAATAAAACCACACACGTATAGACACTTAATCTTTGACAAAGAAGCCAAAAATATACAATGTAAAAAAAAAGGCATCTTCAATAAATGGTGCTGGTCTAACTGGTAGTCAGTATGTAGGAAAAAGAAAATAGATTCATACTTGTCACCTTGCACAAAGCTCGAGTCCAAATGGAGCAAGGAACTCAACATAAAACTGGACACACTAGCTGGTCCTGTGCCACAGGGCCCAGATCTGACCCTGTGCCACATCTCTCCATACCCAAATGCCACCTAGAGGGAGCTGACCTCCCAGAAGTGCGGATACACCTGTGAACACAGGTAAGACCACCACTTCTGCTCAAATTTCTGGCCAAAGAGGGACCTGCTGAGAGCCATTAGGATACAAGAACTAAGGAACAGCTGAGGACAGGATACTTCCAGTTTCCATCTGTGACCCATAGCTGATCCTGTGCCACAGCTCTCCATATACAAATTCTTGCTGGAAAGAACTTGTCTCTCAGGATTACTGACACACAGGCTTGCAGGATGGACAAGCCACAGTCAGAGACAGCAAGACCAGCTAACACCAGAGATATCCAGAATGTGAGAGGCAAGAACAAGAATATAAGCAACAGAAACCAAAACTACTTGGCATTATCAGAACCCAGTTCTCCCACCACATCATGCCCTGGATACCCAACACACCAGACAAGCAAGACTCTGATTTAAAATCACATCTCATGATGCTGATAAAGAACTTTAAAAAGGACATAAATAATTTAAAGAAATACAGGAGAATACAGGTAAACATATAGAAGCTCTTAAAGAGGAAACAACAAAAAAATCCCTCAAAGAATTATAGGAAAATGCAACCAATCCAATGAAGGAATTGAACAAAACCTTTCAGGATCTAAAAATGGTAATAGAAACAGTAAAGAAATCATAAGTTGAGAGAACCCTGGATATATAAAACTTAGGAAAGAGATTGGGAGTCATAGATATAAGCATCATCAATAGAATAGAATAGAATAGAATAGAATAGAATAGAATAGATTAGAATAGAATAGAATAGACTAGAATAGAATAGAATAGAGTCAACAACAGAGATAGAAGAAGGAATCTCAAGTGCAGAAGATACCATGGAAAACATTGACACAGCCATCAAAGAAAATGAAAAATGCATAAAGTTCCTAACCCAAAACATCCAGGAAATCCAGGACACAATGAGAAGACCAAACCTAAGGATAATAGGTATAGAAGGGAGCAAAGACTCCTAAATTAAAGGGCCAGTAAATATATTCAACAAAATTATAGAAGAAAACTTCCCTAACCTAGAAAAAGAGATGCCCATGAACATACAAGAAGCCTACAGAATTCCATATAGATTAGACTAGAAATGAAATTTCTTCAGTCATGTAATAGTCAAAACACCAAATGCACAAAACAAAGAAAGAACATTAAGAGCAGTAAGGAATAAAGGTCAAGTAATACATAAAGGGAGACCTATCAGAATTACACCAGACTTCTCACCAGAGCCTATGAAGGCTAGAAGATCCTGGACAGATGTCATACAGACCCTAAGAGATCACAAATGCCAGCCCAGGCTACAATACCCAGCAAAACTCTCAATTTTCATAGATGGACAAACCAAGATATACCATGACAAAACCAAATTTACACAATATCTTTCCACAAATCCAGCCCTACAAAGGATAATAAATGGAAAACTATATCACATGGAGTGAAACTACATCTAAGAAAAAGCAAGAAAGTACTCTTCTTCCAACAAATCCCAAAGAAGATAGCCACACCAACATAATTCCACCTCTAATAACAAAAATAACAGGAAGCAACAATAACTTTTCCTTAATATTTCTTAACATTAATGGCCTCAATTCCTCAATTAAAAAGACATAGACTAACAGACTGGATATGTTAACAAGACCCAGCATTTTGCTGCATACAGGAAATGCACCTCAGTGACAAAGACAGACACTACCTAGGAGTAAAGGGCTAGAAAGCAACTTTCCAAGCAAATGGTCCCAAGAAACAATCTGGAGTAGCCATTCTAATAGCAAATAAAATCGACTTTTAACCAAAAATTATCAAAAACGATAAGGAAGGACACTTTATACTCATCAAAGGAAAATTCTACCAAGAAGAACTCTCAATTCTGAACATCTATGCTTCAAATGCAAGGGCACCCACATTCACAAAAGAAACTTTACTAAAGCTCAAAGCACCCATTGCACCTCACACAACAACAGTGGGAGACTTCAACTCTCCACTCTCATCAATGGATAGATCATGGAAACAGAAACTAAACAGAGACACAGTGGAACTAACAGAAGTTATGGACCAAATGGATTTAACAGATGTCTATAGAACATTTCATCATAAAACAAAAGAATATATCTTCTTCTCAGCACCTCATGGTACCTTTACCAAAATTGATCATGCAATCGATCATAAAACAGTCCTCAACAGATACAAGAAGAGTGAAATAATCCCATGCATCCTATCAGATCACCACAGACTAAGGATGGTCTTTAACAACGACAAAAACAACAGAAAGCCCTTATACACATGAAAGCTGAACAACGCCCTACTCAATGATAATGTGGTCATGAAAGAAATAAAGAAAAAAAAAAATAAAGACTTTTTAGAATTTAATGAAAATGAAGGCATAGCATACCCAAACTTATGGGACACAATAAAAGTAGTGCTAAGAGGAAAACTCATTGCTATATGTGCCTCCACAAAGAAACTGGAGAGAGCACACATTAGCAGCTTGACAGCACACCTGAAAGCTCTAGAACAAAAAGAAGCAAACACATCCAATATGAATAGAGTGCAGAAAATAATCAAACTCAGGGCTAAAATCAACCAAGTAGAAACAAAAATTAGGAGCAAGTTCTTTGAGAAAATCAACAATGTGGATAAACCCTTAGCCAGACTAACCAGAGGGCAAAGTGACAGTATCCAAATTAACAAAATCAGAAATGAAAAAGGAGATATAACAATAGAAACTGAGGAAATTAAAGAAAATGAGATCATACTACAAAAAACCTATACTCAACAAAACTGGAAAATCTGGAAGAAGTAGATAATTTTCTAGACAGATACCAGGTACCAAAATTAAACCAGGATCAGGCAAAACATCTAAATAGTCTTATAACACCTAAAGAAATTGAAGCAGTCATTAAAAGTCTCCCAACCAAAACAGAATCCCAGGACTAGATGGGTTTATTGCAGAATTCTATCTGACCTTCAAAGAATTTTTAATACCAACTCTTCAAACTATTCCACAAAAGAGAAACAGAAGGAACACTACCCAGTTTGTAGTATGAAGCCACAATTATGCTAGTACCAAAAGCACACAAAGACCCAACAAAGAAAGAGAACTTCAGACCAATTCCCTTATGAACATTTATGCAAAAATACTCAATAAAATTCTTGCAAACCGAATCCAAGAACACATCAAAACAATCATTCAAGTAAGCTTCATGCCAGGGATGCAGGGATGATTCAACATAAGGAAATTCATCAATGTAATACATTACTAAACAAACTCAAAGGAAAAAAAAAAACCACACAATCATTTCAGTAGATGCTGAAAAAGCATTTGACAAAATTCAACATCCTTTCATGCTAAGAGTCTTGGAAAAATCAGGAATTCAAGGATCATGCCTAAACATAGTAAAAGTAATATACAGCAAACCAGTAGCCAACATCAAATTAATGGAGAGAAACTTGAATCAATCCCACTAAAATCAGGAACTAGACAAGCCTGTCCACTGTCTCCCTAAATATTCAATATAGTACTCGAAGTCTTAGCCAGAGCAATTAGACAACAAAAGGAGATTAAAGGGATACAAATTGGAAAGGAAGAAGTCAAAATATCACTATTTGCAAACTATATGATGGTATAGTTAAGTGACCCCAAAAATTCCTCCAGAAAATTTCTAAACCTGATAAATAACTTCAGCAAAGTGGCTGGATATAAATCAACTCAAACAAACCAATAGCCTTCCTCTACTCAAAGGATAAATGGGCTGAGAATGAAATTAGGGAAATGGCACCCTTCACAATAGTCACAAATAATATAAAATATCTTGGTGTGACTCTAACCAAGTGAGTGAAAGATCTGTATGACAAGAACTTCAAGTCTCTGAAGAAAAAAATTGAAGATCTCAGAAGGTGGAAAGATCTCCCATGCTCATGGATTGGCAAGAATAATATCGTAAAAATGACCATCTTGTTGAAAGCAATCTACAGATTCAATGCAATTCCCATCAAATTCCAACTCAATTTTTTATAGAGATAGAAAGAGCAATTCTCAAACTCATTTTAATAACAAAAATCCCAGAATAGCAAAAACTATTCTCAACAATAAAAGAACTTCTGGAGGAATCACCATCCTTGACCTCAAACTGTACTACATAACAATAGTGATAAAGACTGCATGGTATTGGTACAGAGACAGGCAGAAAGATCAGTGGAATAGAATTGAAGACCCAGAAATGAACCCACACACCTATGGTCACTTGTTCTTTGACAAAGGAGCTAAAACCATCCAGTGGAAAAAAGACAGCATTTTCAACAAATAGTTCTGGTTCAACTAGTGATCATCCTGTAGAAAAATGAAAATTGATCCATTCTTATCATCCTATACAAAGCTCATGTCCAAGTGGATGAAGAACCTTCATATTAAAGCAGATTTACTGAATTTAATAGAAGAGAAAATGGGGAAAAGCCTCAAACCCATGGTCACAGGGGGAAATTTTCTGAACAGACCACCAATGGCTTATGCTGTAAGATGAAGAATTGACAAATGGAACCTCATAAAACTGCAAAGCTTCTGTAAGACAAAGGACACTGTCAATAGGACAAAAGGGCAACCAATGGATTGGGAAAATAACTTTACCAATCCTACAACTGATAAAGGATTAATATCCAATATATACAAAGAACTCTAGAAGATAGACTATAGAGAACTAAATAACCCTACTAAAATATGGGGAACAGAGGTAAATAGAGAATTTTCAAGTGAGGAAACCTGAATGAGTGAGAAACACCTAAAAAAATGTTCAATATCCTTAGTCATCAGGGAAATGCAAATCAAAACTACCCTGAGACACCACCTCACCAGTCAGAATGGCTAAGAACCAAAACTCAGGTGGTTGCAGATACTGGTGAGGATGTGGAGAAAGAACACTCCTCTACTGAAGTAAATCTCCATCCCAAATTAACCTGGTTAAATAAAACACAACTCAATAATTATGAATAAAAGCTGCACACCTAGATTGGGCAGATTTATCACTACATTTCTATGTTTCCCATCTATGAGACCTTTTATAACCAAGCCAAGTGCTTCTCCCCAGTTCTCCTTCTCTCCTCCTCTCTCTCTTCCCCCTTTTCCCCAAACTTTTTAGCTCCATCTTCCCTTCTACTGCCAAATCACTGTCTCTAGCCTTTATTTACAAGTTAAGGTGGGGAACAGGTTCACAAGTAGTCACCTGTATAAATGATTCACTCCTCATCAATAGCCCCTCCATGGAAAGTGGAATTTACATCAAAATACAAGACCAGGGCTACCCACAACACACCTCTGTGGGGCGGTGGGCTATGAGAAGCAGCTGGGTGTTTGGTAGAGCATAGCCTGGACCCTTGTTGGATGGCAGGAGTTCGCCTCTGCTCCTGGGCCCTGGTTCTTTTCATTTAGCTTCAGCCCTCCACAACCCCTCCCACAGAGAGATCTATGGCCATCAGTCATGAGGAACAGGCCTCAGGCCCTAGAGAGATTTACATACTAATGAAATGCCTGAAGACCAGAGGGTGGAGCCAATTAAGCATTCTTCCCCAGCCCCTCTTCCCCCTCTCCCTCCCTATTTAACTTAGGTTTGCCCTGAGTTTCACGGGGGTGCACATCCAAACTCAACTACCATCCATCATGAAAATAAAGCATGTAAAACTCATGGACTTTTTCATGTCATTGTGGCTGTGCCATGAGGAACCGTGGAGAAGGCCTTTAATGAGCCTCTGTAGCCACAGCTGCTGCTCCTAACTTCCCGCCTGGAGGAACCCCCTGAGTTCCCAGCCACCCTACCCACACTCCTCCATTGCTGGTGGGATTACAAGCTGGTACAACCACTCTAGAAATTAGTCTGGCAGTTCCTCAGAAAATTGAACATAGTATTACCTGAGGACCCAGTTATACCTAAAACTCCTGGACATATTCCTAGAAGATGCTCCAACATGTAATAAGAATGCATGCCCCACTATGTTAATAACAGTTTCATTTATAATAGTCAGAAGCTGGAAAGAACCCAGATGTCCTTCAACAGAGGAATGAATACAGAAAATGTGGTACATTTATACAATGGAATACTACTCAGCTATTAAAAAATGACTTAATAAAATTTTTAGGCAAATGGATGGAACTAGAAAATATCCTGAGTCAGATAACTCAATCACAAAAGAACACACATGGTATGCACTCAATGATAAGTGGATATTAGTTCAAAATTTGGAAAACCAAGATACAATTCACAGATCATATGAAGCTCAAAAAGAAGAAAGACCAAAGTGTGGATGCTTCAGTGCTTCTTAGAAGGGTGAACTAAATAGTCAGAGGAGGAAATATGGAGACAAAGTGTGGAGCAGAGACTGAAGAGAAGGTCTTCCAGAGACTCTCCCCAAAGGGGATCCATCCCATATATAGTCACCAAACCTGGAGGCTATTGTGGATAAAGTGCTTGTTGACAGGAGCCTGATATGGCTGACCCCTGAGATGCTCTTTCAGAGCCTGACAAATACAGAGAGGGATGTTTGCAGCTGACCATTGGATTGAGGAGGGGGTTCCTGGATGGAGAAGTTGGTGAAGGGACTGAAGGAGCTTAGGGGGTTTGCAGTCCCATGGAAGAGCAACAGCCACCAATCAGGCAGCTAGTAGCTGGTATGAGGCCCAGGACACATATGCAGTAGAGGACTGGCTGGTCTGGCCTCAGTCAGAGAAGATATACCTAACCCTGGAGAGACTTGAATTTCCAGGGAGTGGGGAGGCCTTGCAGGATGGAGTCGTGTGGGGTGTCATCAGGGATGAGCGCATCCTCTTGGAGCTGGGGGATGAATGAGATGAGGAACTGTCGGATGGCAGACAGGTAGGGGAAATAACTACTGGACAGAAAAAGAAAAATTAAAGATAATTTAAAAATTTACTTATTTTTTAAACAATATTTCAAATATATAAAAATATTAAATTTGGTTATCTAGTTACAAGTCCTATGTCTACTTAAAAATTGACCAGTTCTCTGAAAGTGTCATATATGTTTTGATTATATTCACCTCTTATGCCAACTTTTATCTGATCCACTCTCATTTCCTATATACCCAATTTTGTGTTTCCCCTTTTAAAAAAAGCCCTTCAAGACCAACTTGTGCTCCCCAAATATTATTGGATAATGGCATTGGATGTGTGATCTTCCACTGAAGTGTGGTTGACTTACCAGAGAATGCTTTTATTAGTTTTTAAAGAATTTCTTGCAATGTGTTTTGATCATATTTGCCTCCAGTCCCCTTTGACACTTCCATCAATATCAACCTTTCAACTTTGTGTCCTCCCTTTCTTTAAAAAAGTGACTTCACCAAATCCCATTTCTTCTTCCCATATACTCCTGGATGTGGTGTCATCCATCCAAGATTGCTAGAAATACCAAGGGTTGCACATTTAGAAAAGGCTAATTTTCTCACCTCTGGAAACCATCAATCATCAACCACTCCTTGGTTAAAGCATGGGCACATGACCATACCCCCAGACCCTCTTTATGCTAGAATGATGATTGGCTTGAAAATTCATATTTTTAAAAGAAAAATAACCTTTTATAGTTTTTAAGCATCATCTTATAAAAACTACAAAAATAACTTTGAAGCATAGTGGGAAAATCCTTGGAGTAGGACATTTACTATTGACACTGTTAATTCTAAAGTTTCAGCAGCATGGCTGTCTGATCCCATTTGCTCCAGGGGTAAACATGGCTCACAGCACTCAGAGAAAATTGTGCATTTTTATTTCAGTGCTAACATACTATTTTCTTATTACATGTTCATGGTAGAGATACTGCTGTGGGTACAGATTGATCAAAATTCACCTCTTTCACAAAAGTTTATCCACTCTTATTTTCCTTTTTCTTTTATTGGATATTTTCTTACATTTCAAGTGTTGTTTCCTCCAGAAACCCCCTATATAACCCTCCCTCCCCCTGCTTCTTTGAGGGTGCTCTTCCACCAACTCACCTACTCCTGCCTCCCTGTCCTGGCATTCGTCTACATTCCTACCTAACCAATTTTGTGTTCCCTTAAAAAAGGCCCATACAAGACCAATTTGTGCTCCCCAGTACTACTGTATGATATTACTGGATGTGTAGTCTTCCACTGAAGTGTTGTTGGCTTACTGGGGACCTTTTTTTTTTTTTATTAATTTACTAAGAATTTCATACAAGGTATTTTGATCATATTTATCCCCAAGTCCCCCTCCCCTTGACACCTCTATCAATATCTACCTTCTAAGTTTGTGTCCTCCCTCACTTTAAAAAATTTATCTTACCAACTCCCATTTCTTCTTTCCATTCGCTCCTAGATTGGAAAATTAATGGAAAACAGAAAAGGCATCCTTACAGTGTAAGTTAAAATAGTTTTGGAAGAGTTAGCATAAGTCTTAATTTTATCAAATCACATGAATTCTTTCATTTACTGACTTCTTTTTCCTGTTTTTCCAGGGTTACATCTCTCTTTTCCATAGACTATCAAAATTCACAAATAACCTCCTTTCCCACTCATAGTAATGTTATTCTTATCCAGCTAATTGTTTTCTATTTGAAATAGTTCTATTAAATATTGGTAGACTATTCCACTTAATAGGGGTAGCATACATATTCTTCTCATTACAACTTGGATCATTTTCTAGGAATGATTAAATATTGATCCACAAAACATGTTTCAATAAAGTCTTAAAAAATTGAAATTATATAGTGTTTTTACCTTTATTACAATATAAAATTAAAAAATGAACATTAAGAAACATTTCAGAAATGATACAAATATATGGAATATACAATTTACTGTTAAAATTGGAGGGAAAAATTACCATCCATGGAAGCAGGTGGGATAATGGCAGACCTTCACCTTTTCCTCTCTTCCTCCAAATTCAGTCTCAGTCTTATGGTCAGCTTTTTATCAGCCACCACATTCTCCTAAGAACCAGAGAAGGCAAAGGAAACCAAGAAATAAAACACCTACCCAACAATGACAGGACTGTAGAGAGCGCTTACAATTCTAATCTTCCTAGAGACCAGTGTAAAAACACAATAACAGCCGGGACAATATGTCTGTGTTGGATCCCAACAATCCAACTGGAGCAGGCCCCATAGCTGAAGCACAAGACAAAGCCCTTAAAATAGCCCTTATGAATATAATCAAGACCCTTAAAGAGGAACTGAATAAGTCCCTTAAAGAAATGTATACAAGCACAAACAGGGAAACATACAGTTCAACACCTAAAACTAGAAATAAAACCAATAAAGAAAACACAAACTGAGGGAAATCTGCACATGAAAATATTAGGGACTCAAGCAGCAACTTCAGAGGCAAGCCTTACCAACAGAATACAAGAGATAGAAGAGTGAATCTCAAGCATAGAAGGCATGGTAGGAGAAATGCATGTGGCAGTCAAAGAAAATGTCGAATCTCAAAAGTCTTGGCATAAACCATCTAGGATATCTGAATAATAGAAATGGAGGAAGAAGAAATCCAGGTCAAAAGCACAGAAAAAAATTTCAATAAATCCATAGAACAAAATCTCCCTATTATAGTGAAGGACCTATCTATAAAAGTACAAGAAGCATACGGAACATCAAATAGACTGGACAAGAGAAGAAAATGCTCCATTACATAATCATCAAAATACTAAATATACGGAACAACAACAGAAAAAAGACTGTTAAAAGTTCCAAGGAGAAAGACTTAGCTAGGGCAATTGAAGCATATAGCTTATGAGAATAACCAGCCAGTATATGCTTTGACTTATGGCCACCTTAAGGAGATGGAGTTTGTACCCAACACAGCTTGTGTGACCAAGAACCAGAGAGCTTAGGGACCTAGGGTGAAACCAAATACTAATGTTATAAAAATAAAAAACCAGAAAACAACCGAACAAAACCAACCATACAAAATAGCATAAAATGACTTTTAAGGACCTCCTACTATACCCCGAAATCATTGTGCTACTCAGCCATCATCAGAGAAGCTTCCTTCTACTGCAGATGAGGATAAATTGCAACCTTCACCATCAAACATTATGTAGAAATTGAGAGACCTTGGAACAGAGACATAAAGAGGATGTTTCTATCAAATCCCTCCCCTCAGGACTCAGGGAACACTGCAGAGAAGGTGTAGAAAGAGTGGAAGAGGCAGAAGGAGTAGAGGACACCAAGAAAAGAAGGCCCTAGAAGTCAACATGACTGAGGCACGTGCAAACTCACAGAGACTGATGCCTCTACACAGGGCCTGCACAGGTCTGCACCAGATATGGCCCTATTTCTGAAAGGAGAAGTGGACAAATGCTCCCATACCTGTTCAGAAGCAATCTTCAACTGATAACTACTTGTAAATGAAAATCTCATTTTTTGCCCAAGGGAGTCTCACTGGTAAACAAATTGCTCTTAAGGGGAGTCTACATACCCTATAGTAGAAGGCGTCAGAAAACAATCTCAATGGCATCTTTACAGATGTCTTGTCTCATAATGTTGTGTCAGGGCTCTCTCTCTCTCTCCCCCTCTCTCTCTCTCTCTCTCTCTCTCTCTCTCTCTCTCTCTCTCTCTCTTTCTCCTTTCTCTCTGTCTCTCTGTCTCTCTCCCTCTCTCTGTCTCTCATTCTCTCTTCCCCCTCCCTTCCTTTCTTTTTGTAATTTTATTTTAATTTTATTTATATTTCTCTCTCTTTTAACCCTACAAGGTCCCGTGCATTGTATTATGTCTTCCAGTTTAGTGTTTTTGTGAGATTCCTAAGTGTGTAATTGAATATTTTATTTTTATGCCTTTTCTTGGACTTCTGTTTGCTTGTTTTGTGCAATTCCCATGTGTTAGTTTTTCTTTTCTTTTATTATATTTTATTTTACTATTATCCCTTAGAAGCTTGTTTGTTTTCTTTTTTCTTTTTTAAATATATTTTTTATTGAATATTTTATTTACATTTCAGATGCCATCTCCTTTCCCCATTTCCCCTCCCTAGAAAACCCCTATTCCATCCCCTCATTTTTGCTTTTATACAATTTTTATTTAATGTTAATCAAAGGCTTTATAAGTTTGGTAATGCTCAACAACAAGACACCCATACAATCAGAAGTGTAACCCAATACCCAGCCTAGATATGTCAACTATCTTTGACTGGCGGAGACCCAAGAACATCCGCCTCCATGTTCCCTCCCCTCTCTCTCTCCATCACCTAATTCCTTCTCTCCTTCTCCTCCCTCTTTCCTTACTCCTACCCTTCCTTTCCTTACTCCTCTCACCTTAGCTCTTTCTACATATCACCTTTCCTGTTAAAATAAAACTTTTCTCTCAAAATACAATTAGAGCACAACTATACCAATTTGTGTCAGTAAGGTACAAGATAGACCTAATACCCAGTCCATCATCTTGTTGACTAATCAGAACCACTGTCATCTCTCCTAACTAAAAGACTTAGTTCTGAACCTGACTTTTTTTTTTTTTTTTTTGGCTTTAGAAAGAATGTCAGCTGAAAACCATCCTCTCAAATCTTTTCTCTCAAAGTAAATAGCTAGGATTGGCTATGAGACTATAAGTCTTCAACCCTGTCAGAAATCCAGAATGACTGAGTTAACTGAAATTATGAGAAGCACCAAGCATAGCTTCTAAAACTTAGCCAATTTATAGAGACCATTGAACACCTGGACAGTCCCTAAACTAAAAAACGTTGGAGCATCCAATCTTCAGCCCTCTGGCTCAGGATCATCTGACAGACCTAGTGATGCAGAATTATTAAGGGCTGATTACTCTGTGTTGGCAGATATAATCAGCCAACTATTCTGCAAGTGTGTCCTTTTCTGGAAAGTAATTTGTCTATAGATGAAAAGAGGCAATTCTTGCCTAGTGGCTGTCTCACCACAACTGGAGAAACTCCAAAGACGCTTAATTTCTTCTTAGAATCCAAGACAGAAAGCTGTCAGGAGCAGACAGGTCTCTAATCAAAATGAACATTAATACAAAAATGTTTGTAACATCAATTCTGTGGATTTCTGATGTTTTGAAAACCAACTATCCATGTAAGGTAACCTGGACTGCTGTCTGTTAACTCCTCTCAGCTATTTCTAAATAAAATATAGAAAACACCCTAACAAAAAACTCAGAGCCATGAATTTGCTATAGGCCCTTAACTCACAGACTAACCATCTCAAATCAGTTAAAAAAGTTAAAGAAGAACTGGGTCTAAGCCTTGTATTCCTAAATGTGTTATATAGGCACAATGCCTATGAGAGTAACAATATTAATCTCACTTTATATCATTAAGAATCTCATACCAATGAAAACCTTAAATTTGAAATCAAAGTAAATTTTGTGCCATTTAAGAAATTATAAATTCATCTTAATAACAATTATACATATCTCTACCAGTAGGTTATGGCTATGCAATAAATCCTAGCTAATCCTCCCTGTTCCAACAAAACCACTACTTTCCCCTATAAGGACAGCCCAATATTCACTACCTTAGTCCCCAAGCCCAGGGAATATGGGTGCCGATTCTTCATTAACTTCTTCAAGCTGGTTATGGGCATTGAGATATTAGAAGAGGGGCAGGCGGAAGGGTAAATTTATAAGCCTTTGATGTCTGTGTCTTCACTGCATCCAGATGCAATTCCAGGACATCAGAGGTTCAATCACATCTGCTCAGCTCACTTGATGAGCAGATACACCAAGGCTGAGTATTCTGCAATATACAATTCTCAAAACAAATTTTAGTATCAAGATAATTTTTTCTTTGAATTCTGGAATCTAGTCTTGTGGCAGCCTGCCTCTGTCATGTCTAATTCATATAATTCTGGGAGTTTCTATGAGAGTGTACTCCCACCATCCTCCCATTCTCACCTCCCCGCTCTCGAAATTCCTCAAAACTAGGGAATTCAAACTGTCAGGCACCAAGGCAGTCCACTTCCACTGACGCCTGGCAAGGCCACCCTCAACTACCTATACAGGTGGAGCCATGAGTCCTTTTCTTTGTGTTCTTGGGCTGGAGATTTTAGAATGGCTACTCCAGCTTGTTTTCTAGGACCATTTGCTTGAAAAGTGGTTTTCCAGCCTTTTACTCTAAGGTAGAGTCTGTCTTTGTCACTGAGTTGGGTTTCCTGTATGCAGCAAAATGCTGGGTCCTGTTTACCTATCCAGTTACTTATCCAATCCCTTAGCCTATGTCTTTTAATTGGCGAGTTGGTCCATTGATGTTAAGAGATATTAACGAACAGTGATTGTTGCTTTCTGTTATTTTTGTTATTAGAGGTGGAATTATCTTTGTGTGGCCATCTTCTTTTGGATTTATTGGACAAGATTACTTTCTTGCTCCTTCTGGGGTATAATTTCCCTCCTTGTATTGGAGCTTTCCCTCTATTATCCTTTGTAAAGCTTTGTTTGTGGGAAGATATTGTGTAAATTTGATTTTGTCATGGAATATCTTGGTTTCTCCATCTATGGTAATTGAGAGTTTTACTGGGTATAGTAGCCTGGGCTGGCATTTGTGATCTCTTAGGGTCTGTATGACATCTGTCCAGCATCTTCTAGCTTTTATAGTATCTGGTGAGTAGTCTAGTGTAATTCTGATAGGTCTGCCTTTATATGTTACTTGGCCTTTTTCTCTTACTGCATTTAATATTCTTTCTTTGTTTTGTGCACTTGGTGTTTTGATTATTATGTGATGGGAGGGATTTCTTTTCTGGTCTAGCCTATTTGTCATTCTATAGGCTTTTTGTATGTTTATTGGCATCTTGTCTTTAGGGAAGTTTTCTTCTATAATTTTGTTGAAGATATTTTTGGCCCTTTCAGCTGGGAATCTTCACTCTCGTCTATACTATTATCCTTAGGTTTGGTCTTCTCATTGTGTTTTGGATTTCCTGGATGTTTTGGGTTAAGAACTTTTTGCATTTTGTGTTTTCTTTGACAGTTGTGTCACTATTTTCTATGGTATCTTCTACACTTGGGATTCTCTCTTCTATCTCTTGTATTCTGTTGGTAATGCTTGAGTCTATGACTCCTGATTTTTCCCCTTAGGTTTTCTATCTTGAGTGTAGTCTCCCTTTGTGATTTCTTTATTGTTTCTACTTTCATTTTTATATCCTGAATGGTTTTGTTCAATTCCTTCACCTGTTTGGTTGTGTTCTCTTGTAATTCTTTAAGGGATTTTTGTGTTTCCTCTTTAAGGGCTTCTACCTGTTTACCTGTGTTCTCCTCAATTTCTTTGAGAGTGTTATTTATGTACTTCTTAAAGTCCTCTATCATCATTATTAGAAGTGATCTTAAATCTGAATCTTTCTTTCCTAGTGATATGGGAATTCAGGACTTTCTTGTGTGGGAGAACTAGGTTCTAATGATGCCAAATACTCTGGGTTGCTGATGCTTATGTTCTTGTGTTTGCCTTTCACCATCTGGATCTTCTTAGTGCTACCTGCCCTGTCTCTGACTGGAGCCTATCTTTTCTGTTGTTTTGGTTTTATCAGAACTGTGTGGGGTGTGTGTTACTACTGGGGTTGGAGCTGTGGCCTAAGATCTGCTCAGTGCTCAGGTGCAGACAGGAAGGAACCAGTGCTCTGGGCCAGGAGTGACTTCCTGGGTCCTAGTTGGTCCCAGTTACTCCCTCTTTAGGGCAGGTATTGTTGTCTCCTTACCTAAGATACTGCCTACGTTAGAGCTCTTGCGAGGCCTGCTTCCTCTAGGTTCTGTGAGATTGGAGGTAGAGCTGCTGCCCGGGTCTGCTTGTTTGTTTTCTAATGAGCAACAGAAAGAACTTGGCTGAAGATGAGAAGGAAGTTAAGAAGAAAATCCTTATTAAGGATATATTGTGTGAGAAAAATATTTTTAATAAAATGAAACAAAGACATAAGAAATGAAGGGAAAATGAAAGTACTCAAGAATAGAATTAAATATTTTTTAAATCAATGAAAATGCAGACTACATCTATAGGGTAGAGCAGAACAGTACTGAGGACTTTTTTTTTTTTTTAAAAGCAAATCAATGCTTACATAAAACTTCAGGAAGATTAAACATCCTCACAAAAAGCCTCAGGAAACAAAGGCACAAAAAACTACAAACTCAGAGAAGGAAAGAAATAGTGAAGAGGAGAAATAAATGAGAAATAAACAATGACTAAAAATTATTGCAAAATCCCAACACAACATATAAAATACACAAATGCTTACACACACTAAGACAAAGAAGAATCAAATAAGGGAAATTAGAGATGAAAGGAGACTACAACAGACCCACAGAAGTACAAATTATCATTAAGCATTGTTACAAGTACTTATATATTACAAAATGTTTATAACTTAGAAGATTAATAAATTCTAAGATACGTATACCTTAACAAGACTAAATCATCAGGTAAAAGAAACCATGGACAGACTGAAGATGAGTAACAATGCTGAATAATAAAAAGTTTCCCAACAAACAAAAGCTCAAACCAAAGATTTTTATTGTGGAATGTTAGCAAACATTTAAAGAACTAATATTGATTTTCAATGGAAGAATAAAACTTACAAACACATTTGTTTATGTCCATATTATGTTAACAACATCTGATAGACAAATACACAATACATGGAAACTATATGCTGATGCATTTGAATAACATTTATCCAACCATTGCCCCAAACTCAAACCAAATCCACCAGCATATTGGAAATCTTACAAGAGGAACAGATAAGGGACATTCAAATTAGGATAAAGGATTAAAATCATCATTGCATATGGTATGATCTTAAATATTAAAACTCTAAACAATGCACTAAGAAAGACCTTAGAACTGATGAATGAAGCAAAGTTGCTGAATACAAAGTTCACATCCAAGAATCACTGGTATTGCTGTAAGTCAATTAACAAACCACCTGAAATAGAATCAGAGTAGCAATCCAGTTTACAGGATTGAAGACATTATGTAGGAACACACTTAATGAATGACGTGGAACACTTCATCACTAAAAATTATAAGACATGGGTGAAACAGGCAGAGGTCAACATGATAAGCTGGAGAGACATTTTATGTTTTTGGACTGAAAATAAATATTGTTAAAAAGCTCATAAACACTCAAACTGATTGTAATTTAATTTCCATAAAATGCTAATGATGTTCTTTACAGAATTAAGAAAAAAATCCTAAAATTTGTGTAGAATTACAACCCGGCTCCACAATATCTAAATTCATCTCAATTAAAAATGCCAAACGGTGGTTTCAAATGGTGGCAAAACCTGGTACTAGCTGTAATCATCAAAATGGCATGATGTTGACATAAATACAGACAACCAGATCCAACACTCTGGCCCTGTAGAAATAAAAAACGTTCACCATATAAAATATATTCAGTTTGTTCTAGTGCCCCTCAAATTCCATATTCCAACATAGAGTCAAATCAGAATTCAAAATCTCATAAACAGTGTAAGTCTGTAAAGATGATGTTCATGGTATATTTTTATTCTATCTGCCAATCCTTAATACTAAATAAACACTGTTCATATTGCATGATGATATAAATGAACCGGATGGTTGTGATGAACTTCATTTTTTTAAAATAGAGATCTAAAAAAAATGTAAAGAATCATTGGTTCATGTTTTGAAATATAACTGGGAAGATCCCCCAGGGTATCAAAACCTAGGAATGTTTCCTTATGACTCTCAGCTCTACTATGGGCTTCTGGTTACACATTTTTGGAACCCATTCTCCTCACTTCTTGCCAGTAGTATTTTGTAAGTCCAATAGTGTTTCATTTTTAATGTCTTTTTAGAACGAATCCATGTTGCTAGTATTTCTGCAGTTATGGATATATTAGAAACCTATGGTTTCCCCCATAGCACAAAGATCCAACCTCACATACTACATTGAGACAACCCTTATATCTTTCACTCATGAAATAGCTGAAGTCCATCACTTTAAAATTCCTGAAGCTTGCCTTTTTATTGGAAAGATTTTTGAAGTAAACTTTTAATGTCTTGTGACTTAACGTCCTGTTTTAATTTTCCCTACAATATTTGAACAAAGAGTTGCCTATTGCCACATTCCATGAATTTATCCTGCCACATTTTCAGAAGCAAGAGTAACTTTAACAACTTTAACCACTACTGCAATGAACAGAAAGTTGTCTAAATCATCAAATTCTGATTCTTTTTGGGTTTAAAAATTCTACTACATTTTTCCTAAAATGTCACATTGAAAACAGATAGCATTTTCAACAGCTTGCTTGGAAATATAAGACAAGTAGTTTCTTATTTACAAATTCTTCTTTCTATATAAATTCAGCGTAAGTTTTTGATTTCTTCTATCAGAGAATAATTAAGCTCTTCTCAGTTTATTTTATTTCTGATCTTATTTTGAGTTTCCTAAACTATGTGCTTCACATCAATAGTTCAATTAACAATATATTTAGGCAGTTTGTGTTTATCTATCATATTCTTCAGACTTCTCAAGCATGCTTGAGCCTTACCTGCTGTCTATCTTGGTATAATGTGTGTATCTGCTCTGTGTAACACCTCACTCCTGGGACCAACGTCTGCATTAGTTTTCTATTACCTTGTAACAAATACCACACACAAATAGCCTTAGACAGCATACATTAAGTTTTTGAAGAATAAAAGTCTAGGTAGCTGGGGTTTATACTTAGGGTTTTCTGAAGCTGAAATGAAGAGGTTACTTAGATGGGATCATTTGGAGGAGCAGAAAAACTATTTTTAAGCAAATTCTTGTTGGTAGAATTAGTTTCTTGTAGCTATAGAACTGGAGTTCTAGTTTCCCCACTTCATTTTATGTACAGTCTATTTCCTGTTTTTGCAAGATGTTTATAGTCACTCCCATTTTAGCCCGTTATATTTAAGATGGCAACTAAGTAAAGAAATCCCTTCAGGCTTGGATCTGTTGCACTAAAGGCTTCCCAGTCTTTCTCATCTGCTTGAAAAGGGCTTGAATGATTCTATCTTCTTTTTTGAAATGATCTGTGTACTCTAGGTCAAATGATTTAGGTCTTTAATGATATCTGCAAAGTTCTCCAAAATAGTAGCTAGAAATAAGAAAAGATTAGAAGTGTGTGTGTGTGTGTGTGTGTGTGTGTGTGTGTGTGTGTGTGCGTGCGTGTTGGGGGTATTTTCAGGTTTTGTCTCACTACAACTATTACTAGAGAAGTTAAGGAAATCAGTTTGGAACCAATCAAGATATGTAACCATTTTTACTGAGTACAACATCTTCAGTTTCTTAAGTATAACTATGGTGATCATCTGTAATGTACACTTCTCTGTGGACATAGAATTAACATCCTAAAATATCTTGAAGAATGCTTACCGCCTCCTTACAGGTTTTGTTGAAGTTTTCACCTGTCCTTAATGATTTCAAAGTTTTGGCCAAAGTATCAGTCATTCAGATCCACAATCATGACTCTATCTTTATTTGCCTATAGTCTATAGTATTGTGTAGACTACATCACCCCTCCCCCTTTTATTATCTTTCTGAGAAATGATATGCTGCTAAACCTTCCCATGGGTTTCAGCATTCTCTTGCAAGAACACCAATTTGTACAATTTAAAGTTAGCAGAATGCACCAGGAGTATTTTCTTTGTGGGTATGTAGATTCTATTTAGTACTCTTATTGAGAAGGGTCTATGGTCAAAAAGAAAAATTTCTATCTGAGTTCCTAGCTTCTTTGCCCATTTTTGTGTGCTGATCTTGAGAAATTTTCTGATCACATCAGTGGATGAAATAGATACTTGTATATCCTTTAGCTTTTGTTAATTGCTTTATTCTTCTCTCAATTTTTTTTTGAGCCTACTGTGTTTGGGGTAGTGAATATAGTAAAAGAATATTTTTTCTCTTTTTTTTTCCTTTGGAATTAGTGTCTTTCAGGAAAGATTGACCTTGAAGAAAGAATTATAATGAAGTGTCATTATTCCTAGAGTGGAAATGGGTGACAGCATTAGAAAGAGCTGAGTAAATGCCATATTAGTGTATGTGTGAGAAAACTGTGGTAAATAGTAAAAAACCATAGAGTGATTCTAGTATGCTCGAAGGATGCGTTGTTTCAAAAGTGAAAATCTCCATTTTGTATTTATAAACAGCTACCATGATAATGTGACTTTTCTGCTTAGAATACAGCTATACTCTATGTTCTAAACTCAAACCCTAACATTCAACGTTCAATATGCTTATTCCTAATATTATGGCCATATAATTAAATTATGATAAAATATATGTGATAACATGAAAATATAGTTACTGGTCAATATATTCAATGCACTCATATTATAAAACTAACCAACCAAACAAGAACTTGACAAAAACTAGAAAAAGCTAAACAACCAACATGCTTTCTCTTAAATATATAGTTTTTTAAAAATTTCTTTCCTTTATCTTCTGTCCTTGTCTCAGAAGACATAATAAACCCTTATACATTTTAGGACTCTTTATAAATATAGAATGATGAGTTTAAAAACATTGTTCTTTATTTCAAAGTAAATATATACATTTTATTCAAAGTATTTGCTATTAACAGTGATTCTCCTTGTGCTTATTAGCCATACTAAAGCTCTGTGGAGTATCTTATCTTGTCAGAATTTTAGGTCATGGCTTTTAATTATGAGAGATTTTATTTCCAGAGGATAGAAGTTTTATATATAATCTCAGGGATATAATTTCTTAATGTAAAAGTATAAAAAAAAAGATGTTCTGGATGACTGAGTATCTCTTGAAGAGGGGGCAGATAGAGGAGGAAGAAGGAAAGGACAGAAGATGGAAGAGCAATGTGAATTCACTAGGATTGATCTCAGGGTGTTTTGAAGGTGTGTACACAGCACAAAAGCAGTCTAGCACAATGTTTCTGAAGATTTAATGCTATAACTGTTCCCCTGGTTGTTGTTTGACAGTGCAGATTCTGGCTCAATACTACTGAAGGGTGGCTTGAGATGAAGTCACATTAACAAATGGCCCCAGGCTTCTGTCACTGGGAGTCAGGATTGGACATTTGGTACTTAACACAGGCTCACATTAGGAACACCTGAAGAACTTGGACAGAGCCTAAGGTGTCTCTATGTTTGTAAACTAACATGTAGGGAAAACCAAAAAACCAGCCCAATCCAATCCAAAACAACAACTATAAAAACAAACAAACAAACAAACAAACCTAGCTATGTTGAATAGTCTCCCAACTCAATAATTATCTCTTGAGTGTTTGCAGAGTTGGAATGTTACATACCCAGAGCCAACATTATCTTGGGTTACTTTTAGTTCTTTTAATAGCTATTTGTTGACTGCTTTTGTATGTAACCTAATATTCTTTTTACTAGCAGGTAAAACCTTTGTAATGTGTCTCAGTCAACCATAAATGTCTACCAGCTGCGTCATCAGACTGCATCTCTGGAACCTACAGTAGTAATTTTCTTGCTTTGTGGTAGTCTGCCTATGTCAAGTACCCACTAATGTGTTCAGTAAATGCATTGATTTATAACTTTCCTTGTATTTGAGACCACAAAATATAAGTGTGACCACTTCCACTATGGAACATAGTCATTTTGGGGCAATATGAATTCATATTCTGGGGCCACAGTCATCCATATTTTGCCCAGAATAAACCATATCATATTCCCTATTGAATAAGAGGTGTGTATTGTATCAATGCACTGAACATTTAAAATAAGGCCTTGATGCTGAGAATCAAGTGTCTGTGCTTTAATTTCCTCCCTTTCTGCTGCTATACCTGGGAAGCCACTGGTTAGAAGACTGTAGTCTCTGTTCATTGACAGGAGGAGCTGGTGAATTCTCTCCAACAGTACTTTAGAATCACCCAGAAACTACAAACTCAAATTACTACATTACAATGGAGTGCAGCTGAGAAAACAAGACATGTACCACATTGTTAAAAAACAACACAAAACAAAATAAAAAACCCAACCACACATAAGATATGTTTGGCTTCATAGATCCTCAGAAATGTTATTGTTTCTGTCCTTGCATAATTTTGTTATTGAGTTCCCGTATAAGTACATCTTGGGAATAGTGGTTGAAGCAAGAAAAATAAGCCC
This sequence comes from Rhabdomys pumilio, assembly GCA_030674055.1. NCBI lineage: Eukaryota > Metazoa > Chordata > Mammalia > Rodentia > Muridae > Rhabdomys > Rhabdomys pumilio. The sequence goes on from JANHMN010000019.1 coordinate 45,110,175, forward strand.
CTAAGTGTCTCTGTACATGAGCCTGTGTGACGGGAAGGCTCCTGTCATTTTCACAGTGACTTGTCTGTTTATCTGGGGACAGTAGGGTTTCAGAAAACAGAACTTGGAGGATGGATCTAATTTACTGTTGGTTCATTCCTTAGAAAATGAGTTTCTCTATATCACAGTTCTTTGGATAGGTAATAAAACCTGCATTTCCCACATGCACAGAAAGTACCAATTGTAATTTTAATGTATCAGCAACTCAGAATTGCTTTCCTTTGTTTAAACCAACTGCATTGGTCATTTTTTTTTTAAAGAGGAAACAACTCAAAATAAGAAAGCCTGAATGAAACAGAAGTAGTTTATTTAAAAGGCAGTGAGGAAAGAGGGCCAAACTTCAAGGACCAAACTCAAGGCTAAAAGTCTAGGAATCATGCCCAAATCACACTGTCAAATTTGTCTGAAGGGAAATCTGCAGCTGCCAATAGATGCTGGCGTTTTCCCAGACACAACTTTTCACCTGGAACACAATATTGCAGCCACTTGGTATTTTGGAAGCTGGATACTCTCCACTTTCTTTCTCAGTAGGAAATGGATCATTTAAAAAATATTGCCCAGTAAAGGCTTCAAATGAAAAGGGTGCTGAGTTTGAAGACTGCTCTTAACTGTTGGGATATTGTCTACCTTTTCAAGGCAGTCCTTAAATGGCAGACAATTTCTCAAACACCTGAAGTATGTTCAAACAATGCTGGGGTGGAGGCAAAAGAAAAATGCATTGCTAATCTACTACCCCCTCATTTTCTTTCATTTGTAATGCAAGTTAGTATAAACAGCATGAATTATAATGTCCATACAATATGATTTTGTTCAGTTTCTAGTGAATATTCAACATATAAGCAAGTAGCTGACAAATTATGATAGGCTTACAATTTGTTAAGAAATGTTGAACATGATTTATTTTAGTATAGCACACAAAAGATAATGGATTAATGCATGGATAGAACAGAAGACTTTGCCATTAAAACCATGTAGGGTTCAAAGTGAGAGAAAACCATATACCATTTTAAAGATCATTTGTATAATTCTAATGAGGTGTAGTGAAACTACTGCTATGGGAAGCTTATTATATTTATGTATATTTACTGTATCTCGCTAAATGTTCAATGAACTCTTGAAGGACAAATTTCTGTTCTTTACCTTCTGTTTCATTCATTATAGTTAGTAAATAAACACTCACATGCTAATAGTAAGAGTCTAAGTAGCTTTTGCTAGTTGCATTGCTTTGGAAAATGTGTAGTCAGGATATCCTTAAGTTACATAACAAAATGTGAAACTAATGCTGTAAAATAATGTACACAGTTATTATTATCAATCATCATTAGTAATTGTTATATTCATCAAGAGATTAAGCTTTGATAATTCAAGATAGAGTTGAGACAAGAAGTTAAAAGAAATTTAAAAACTGAACATTAATCATTGTTACTACTGTTACTGTTACCTGTTTAAATAATATCTATCTTTTCACTACTGAGTTGATATGTTACCTATTCATGATTACAGGATGAGAATGTCTTATAAGTTTCTACTGTATACCTGAGATATGACTGGGTAGTGCTGATGTCTGAATGAGCAATGTCCCTCATGTGATCATCCACTTAAACACCTGGTTCTTAGTTGGTAGTGCTTTTGGTGAAGCTACAGAAACTTTAGGAGTTGCACCCATGCTGAAGGACATACATCACTAGGAGCTGGGTTTTGTAGCCTGTACCCACCCACTATTCTCTGTTACTGAAAGAAAATACTCTGGTCAAAAGCATCTTAAAGAAGAAAAGGGATTATCTTAGCTTTTGATTCCAAAAGCACATAGCCCATCATGTACTTCTTGTTTGATGACAAAATATGATAAGTCAGTTCCTGCTCCAAGCCTCCTTCTGTACCATGATGGGTTATTGGATAATTGAGTCCATTTATATTAAGAGATATTAAGGAAAAATGATTGTTGCTTCTTGTCACTTTTGTTATTGGAGGTGGAATTATGTTTGTGTAACTATCTTCTTTTGGGGTTGTTGGAAGATTGCTTTCTTGTTTTTTTTCTACATTGTAATTTCCCTCCTTGTGTTGGAGTTTTCCATCAACTATCCTTTGAAGTGCTGGATTTGTGGGAAGATACTATGTAAATTTGGTTTTGTCATGGAATATCTTAGTTTCTCCATCAATAGTGATTGAGAGTTTTGTTGGGTATAGTAGTCTGGACTGGCTTTTGTGTTCTCTTAGGGTCTGTATGGTATCAGTCCAGGATCTTCTGGCTTTTATAGTCTCTGGTCAGAAGTCTGGTGTAATTCTTATAGGTCTGCCTTTATATGTTACTTTACCTTTTTCCCTTACTGCTTTTAGTATCTTTTCTTTGTTTTGTACATTTGGTGTTTTGATTATTATGTGGTGGGAGGTATTTCTTTTGTGGTCTAGTCTATTTGGGGTTCTGTAGGCTTCTTGTATATTTAAGGACATCTCTTTCTGTAGGTTAGGGAAGTTTTCCTCTATAATTTTGTTGAAGATATTTACTGGACCTTTAAGTTGGGAGTCTTCACCCTCATCTATACCTATTATCCTTAAGTTTGGCCTTTTCATTGTGTCCTGGATTTCCTGTATGTTTTGGGTTAGGAGCTTTTTGCATTTCACATTTTCTTTGACAGTTGTGTCAATGTCTTCCATGGTATCTTCTGCACATGAGATTCTCTCTTCTATCTCTTGTATTCTGTTAGTGATGCTTGCATCTATGACTCCTGGTCTTTTTCTTAGGTTTTCTATCTCCAGGATAGTCTCCCTTTGAGATTTCTTTATTGTTTCTACTTCAATTTTTAGATCCTGGACAGTTTTCTTTAATTTCTTCACCTGTTTGGTTGTGTTTTCTTGCAATTCTTTAAGAGATTTTTGTGTTTCCTCTTTAAGGGCTTTTATCTGTTTACCTGTATTTTCCTCAAATTCTTTGAGAGTGTTATTTATGACCTTCTTAAAGTCCTTTAACATCATCATAAGAAGTGATTTTAATTCTTCATCCTACTTTTCCAGTGTGATGTGGTGTTCAGGACTTGCTATGGTGGGAGAACTGTGTTCTGGTGATGCCAAGTAACTTTGGTTTCTGTTGTTTATGTTCTTGTGCTTGCTTTTTGCCATTTGGTTAATTCTAGTGCTACCTGCACTCACTGGTTATGACTGGAGACTGTCTTTCCAGTTATCTTGCTTGTGTCAGAACTCCTCAGGGTCCAGATATCCCTGTGATCCTGTGATCCTGAGCTCCAGCTGCTCTGAGTGCAATGTCTCCTCTAGGATGTCTCTGGGTATGGTGTCCCTTGCTCTGAGGTAGGTGGCCTCTCTAGGATGTCTCAGGATATGGTTTCCACATGGGAGCAGACCAGCTGGTTTTTTGCCACTCAAAGTTCAGTGACCTCTCTGGGATGTCTCAGGATATGGTTTTCCACAAGGGAGCAGACCAGCTGGGTGTCTGCTCCAGGCACAGGGATTTGCCTCTCTGAGGTCAATGGCCTCTCTGGGATGTCTCAAGATATGGTTTCCACAAGAGTGCAGACCCGCTGGGGGTCTGTTCCAGCCACCGGGATTCAGAGTGGGGCCTACCTGTGAATTTCATGATTACATTTTTCACAGATAAACAATATTACTTGGGATCATATTTCCTTGTTTTTAACATTTTATTGATTCTTTGTGAGTTTCACATCATGAACCCCAATCCCATTCATCTACCTCCTGCTGTTGAAACCTCTCTTCATCCCATCAAAGAAAATAAAAACAAAATTAAAAATATAAACAAAACAAACCATTAAAAACATCTCATCAAGGAAGCTTTAGTGTGTCACAGTGTGTCCCGCAATGTACTCTCCTTTTGTCCACACATCTTTATGTGCAAATGTTCATTGCAATGAGTCATTGGTTTGGTTACAGGCCTCTGGCTTCTGTGACCCCATCAATACTGGATGTTCACCAGACTCCTCTCGGTTATCCTGTTATTGACCTGTGTGCCCAGCCTTTTCACATGTTCCAGCAGTTCATAGATGAGGTAGATATTGTGGTGGTCCAACTCAAAACACTGGATCTAAGCCTGGGTGGTAGCTGAGCTGATTACCTAATCAGCTCTCTAGCACCCATACCACCAGGGAAAGCTTTCCAGCACTGTCCCAGGTAGCTCATCCAATGCTGAAACCACAGGAGTCACAGAAAGTCACATGTGGCTGGCTACATTGTGTCTAAAATCAGTAATTGATGAATAATTTTGCTCAGCTCACCCTCTCTTTTTTATGCATATGAGTGTGTCAACTAGGAAATGGTGTTACCCACAGTGGGCAAGCTTGCCTCCATTAACCTCGTCAAGATAATGTCCGGGTGTGTCCAGAGGTCAGTTGCCCAGGTGATTTTAATCTCATTTAAATTGAGATTAACCATCAAATATCATATCTTTTGTTTTGACTATTTTAAAAATTGTTATCTTTTACTGTTTGTTTGGTTTTAGCTGTTTGGCTCTTATGTATTTGTCTCTTTTCTTGTTTTATCATTTAAAATGCTTTCTTTTCTTTTTGATAAAATTTTCACCATTTGGCCAAGCTGGCTTGCAATTCTTGAGCTCAAGCAGTCCTTGTGACTCAGCCTCCCATTTTTTAATGTACCCTGTTGAGTCCTGGTACCCTTCTGTAAGTTTGAAACTTTTTGGCTATTACTTTTTTTTCCCTCTGTTCTACTTATGTCCTTCTGGGATTCGGACTGTATGTTATCCAGTTTACTCCAACAGTGAACTTTTAGTTCATTGAGGTAGTGTTTATACTTTTCCTCTGTGCTGTTGACTTACATTCATGTACATTGTTTTCTTTTTCTTCAAACTCTATTCTTTATTAATCTAAACACATTTTAAAACTCATATGCTTCAGTTCAAAATTTTTTGTTTTTTTTTATTAGAACTAAAAATACACCTGAAAATTTTCATTGTTTAGTTTCTGTTTTATTTTAGTTTTCATTTTCATATTTATTTTTAGTTATTGTATATGCTTTCATAATTTCCTTGCTGCACTTATGCTATAAAATTTCTCATATGTAAAGGATGACATGTAGATGGTTTATAGCCCTGCTTTTTGATTCTTAATTTTAACAAAGGATCCACATTACCTATTTCTTTGAATGCTACATACTAAGCATTTATGATGTTGTCCTCTGAGGAGTGTTTGGTTTTATTAACAGGTAGTTAAGTAAGTGACAAATCACCTGATTCTGGAGAAACCTAATTTATGGTCAGGTATCTTAGTTATTATTTGTAGGCTGATATGCCTTACAAGAGTTTTGAGGTAAAGAGATCCCTTCAACTTGACCCAATTAAAAACTGCTTTCTAAATCTGTATTTTAGAAAAAGGCAACCAAATTCTGTGCTTGATTTCCTCAGATCTCTACCCATGCTCTAAAACTTAGAGCTGTCTCAAAGGTTTACTTGATGTTTGTACACAAGGTTAGGCCAGACCTGCTGTGCCTGCTCCAAGCTAGGATTTTTTCTTTTAACTTATATGTAATTAAACAACAGTGTTGGTCTCTGATCCTTGGCCAAACAATACTACTATTTTCTGTTTGAGATTTTTTTCTATCCATGTGCTATACACACTGGGGAGTGCTGTTTGGAGGAAATACAATAAAATATGGATTTTGTTTTGAGAAGGATACAAATATATATATATTTTTTACTTTGCTTCTTCCTTTGATATATAAAATACTACATTCCAGTGAGACTCAAAGCATGGCTAAAGTCATAAAATTGTTACAACCAGGATGTAAACTGTGGCTCTAAACATGGCAGTTGTTATAATTTAACAATAACTTGGTTACTTACTTTTCATGTTACTGCACATTTTTGTAGTGTGAAGACTTTCTTTTCTCTTAGGTTGAATTTGTCTTAGAATTTGGAGAACAACAAAAAATTGTGGTTTCATTACATATTTTATTGCAAACTTATTTTTTCTTTTGTTTCCATGTTAAACTTTGGCAATGAGGCGAATAACACTAAAATCATAATTCCTCAGGGAGAAAAATGTCATTGGAATAGCATGTGTCCAGATGATGACTGCACAGCTGGAAGCATGCTCGTTTTGAGTGGGTGCAGCCTCTTCACTCAGTGTTGGTAAAAAGCCACACTATCACTTGCTCTGTTAAATATGTTAAGTCAAAAAGGTTTCTGCTGGGCAGTGGTATCTCACAGCTTAAGTGGAGGAAAGAACTTTGTGGTTTTAAGATAGATTTTAGAAGCAGTTAATGAGAACACTCAGTAGGAGCTGAAGTGTCCAATCCTATTTGTCATTGATTTTCAGTGTTTTTCGTCACTAGCTTAAATTATGGATGCCTCTAGGTACACATTTCCCTTACATTTTGTTCACAAGTAGAAATGAACAAGTTGTTCTCTTTATACAGATAGGAGATTTACTGTAAGTATTCACTAATGACCCCTTCTCAGTTCAGCGCCTAACTCTAATTTCGAAAGAGCTAGGCATGTGTTTGCACACTATCTATTGGACATGGTGTGTCATCCACCACTAAAAATATTTGTTGACATTCAAAAAGTTTTTTTTTTTTAAATCAAAATACAAAAGAAAGCTAATAATTTTAGACAGTGAAATATTACAACATTAAAGACAAAGGACAACCAACATGAACTATTTATTTACATATTTATTTATTATCCTGACCCCAGTTTCTCCTCCCTCCTCTCCTCTTAGTCCCTCCCCTACCTCACCTCTTCCCCTCACCCACCCCACTCATTTTCTTTTTCTCTTCAGTAAAGGGCATGCCTCCTGTGGATATCAACCAGCCATGGCATAGGAAGTTCCAGCAAGACTAGGCACCTCCTCTCTTATTAAGGCTAGATGAGACAACTATATGGGGGAAGGGTCCCCAAGGCAGGCAACAGAGTCAGAGATGGCCCCTGTTCCCACTGTTAAGTATCCCATGAGAAGACCAAGCTACACAACTGTAACATCCTTGCAGAGGGCCTAGATCAATTCCACCAACATAAATCTAAATAGCTTCAAAAATTAGCATATAACATTCACATATCATTTCAGCAATTTTTTTTTTTTTTTTTTTTTGGTTTTTCGAGACAGAGTTTCTCTGTGTAGCCCTGGCTGTCCTGGAACTCACTCTGTAGACCAGACTGGCCTCAAACTCAGAAATCCGCCTGCCTCTGCCTCCCAAGTGCTTGGACTAAAGGCGTGCGCCACCACTGCCCGGCCAGCAATTTTTTTTTTTTGATACATGGTTTTCCTACATAGTCCTGGCTGTTCTGGCTGTTCTAGAACTCACTATGTAGACTGTGCTGCTTTTTCACCACCCTTCTCCCTTACAAGTTCTGAGATAAAAGCCACAAACCACTATTATCATACCTGGGTCATTTTTATTTTCCAGTGGGTATGATTATATATTTTATTTAAATATTTCTTAATGACAATGGAGGCTGATATATTTTATTTACTACTAAACATTTAACCTATAATCTAATTTTAGTTAATAATAATAAAAATTAGCCAATGCATATTGATAGATTTTATTTAACTTGTTTAATTGTTTTACAGTCTTGTGTGCTTTACCATGTCAATTCTAATTTGGATGGATTCACACCAGAAGCACATTGTAACTTGTTACTAGTCACAGATACTTGAATACATTCATATGGTGCACATGCATACTGTAGCTATTAACTTTCTATGAAATGACTTGTATTTTGAGTTTAAAGCCACATTTGCTATTGAAAGAGACTTAAATTGGAAGCTAGGTGGCTTCTAGTCTTCTTTAGGGTTCCTTTCAGCTCTCTAGAGTGTACTCCAGTGTATCAAGGCTCACTTAGGAGTTTCAGTGTAGTTGGCAGGGTCTTTGCTTTAGCAAAGTCACCTGTGCTCCCAGAAAGATGATTCTTTTAGGATTGGTTATTCTTTGCCACACTTGGAAAAGGGGGGTTATTTGAAAGGCTACCATTCTACTCAGAAAATCAAAAAGTCCTTTCTTTATCTTGCTTATAAATTTTTTTTTCTAACAAATGTCAAACTTCAATTTCCTTGTCTTTCCATCCCTTGTCTTCCTTTCCCTCTTCTTTCCCCTCCCTTTCTTCTCCTTCCCTTTCCTTTCTATTGGTTGTTGGAAAGAGGTTGAATGTCTTGTTCACATAATCAGCATTGGGTTGTAAGACAGTAGTAATAGTGGAAAACTGGGATGGAGTGTTGGTTAATTATTTCCATCTTTCTTTTCTCAGTTTCTGCATTTTAACTAGTTCTACCAAGGTTGACAATACCTTGGACCAGCTCTGATATTAAAGAATAGACAAGTAGTGGCATAACAAAATTCCTAGGCATTAAAAGACAGAAAAAAGAAAGGATGGAGGAAGAGAGGAAGTTCTCTGCTAACAGAACAGTGAGAGAAAAGGAGTTCCCATGAAAGTGGAATGTAGAGCTTAGTCTTGAGAATCTGCATGGATCTAATGGCTTCCTGTATTGAAATATGCATACATGTACAGCTAGTAGCTTCCTAGTAAAACATGGATTCCAATGTGCTATTGATACAATTTGAAGTGTGCATGTGACTAGTAAAATCTGGTATGGGATGACTGAGTAAGCACCAAATGATCAGTGTTTCAGATGGTCTTCTTTTTCAGTGTTGATGGAGATTGTGTAAGCTTCTGTCAGGAGCATCACAAGCTGAATTCATGCACTAGAGTGACAGATCTGACCCTCATCTGCCCTTCCAGTTATATCTCTATGGGATACTAGTAATAATAAATTGAGATATTGAGCATTTGAATCTCCAAGTCATCATTTGAGGTATTTACACGTTAATATCAGAAGCTGACAACTTTATGTGTAAAGCCTGTGACCTCAGGGACTTTATTTGATATTGTAGTATAGGCTACATCATTTAGACTAATATAGTTTAGAAAGGAAGATAAGTATTATTGTTTTGAATTACCATTCTATGCTATGAATTGTATCAAAAAACTGTTCACTACAAAGGCTATTTTCTCTAAAAATGATATATCTTGTTGAATTTGTTGTAAAATTATAAATCATGTCCTGTATGACAAGTTCTTGTCAGGGAGACTAAATGTTAAATTGTTAGGTATGTCTTACAGTGAAAAATGACTTGGGATGAAAATAAAGTGTAGTAGGATTATGTAGTAGTAAAGAAACAAGCATTAGAAAAAGTAAAACGTTCATTAATAACCTTTTCGTGGCATGTCTTTGCCATAAAAAGAGGTTTCTCAAGGTTTGGAGGTGACTCAGATAGAAGAGTCTTCTTGTAAGTAAAACTTGATATAAATCTCTTCTGGTTCCCTGAAGATCCACACCCAGTATAGAAAGGTCTTATCTGAAAACATTTTGTTTTTATTTGTTGTGGCTGTTGCTCATATTCAAAGAGTGATAGTTTAGGAGATCTCAGTGCTTTCTTGTTTTGTTTTTGTTTCTGTAGAGGCTTTAGATCCTTCAATCAATGTATAACAGACAAGGATTATGCTAGGAATTAGTGCTTTATTTTTCCAAAGGATAATTTAGAGGGACTGGAGAAATCATGCAGTTCTTAAAGAGTACACAATATTCTTACTGAGGACCCAAGTCGCTTTCTCAACATTCATGTTAGGTGGTTCACAATTGCCCATAACTCCAGTTCCAGGGCATTCAATGCATCAGCATCTATTGACACTGCATTCACATGCTGGTATCTATAGATAGTTCCATTCACACACACCTCACCAGAACCACCCCACTCTACCCCCTACTCCTACCACTACCATCATCATCATAATAAAATTAGACTCTGGCTTTCTCTTTTTTTCTTTTACCCCTTTCTTTCTTAATTCTCATTCTTTCTAATTTAATCTTCAATTCTAGAATATTTTATTTACTCTTTTAATAATCAGTTGAATTGAAGATCTTACAAATCACTTTAAATATTTGGCATATATTTTTTGTTCTCTTTGCAAAATTCATTAAAATTCTCCACTTATATGTTGAAATATTAGAAGTAATTGCAGATTCCTTGCCAGCTTATCACTAATATTTCTGTCATCTTTATGTATTTGTTGCTATTTTCCTATATATTGCATATTATATTTTATTATGATATTTACAAGTATCACTAAAAATACACAATTAAAATTTATTCTTTACAAATCCTTTAGATATGCTTTCAAAAGTACTGTTATGAGAATTTTGGGCATGCATGAGAAATAGTAAGAGTCTAAAAAATGTAAATGTTATATTTGTGTGAAGATAAATTAAGGGTGGGAAGATAAATTAAGTCACAAAATACAGTATAGTATTAAAATACTTTATTAATAATTTTATTCATTTACATTTCAAATGATATCCCCTTTCCCCGGTATCCCTCCCCAAACTTCTCATCTCATCCCCCCTCTCCCATTCCCCTTTGCCTCTATGAGAGTACTCCTCCACCCACTCACCCATTCCAGCCTCACCACCCTAGCTGGGGCATCAAGCCTCCACAGAACCAATGGCTTTCCCTCCCATTGATGTCAGATAAGGTCATCTTCTGCTCTATATGTATCTGGAGCCCTGTCTCCCTCCATGTATACACTTTGGTTGATAGTTTAGTCTCTGGGAGCTCTCAGGGGTCTGGTTAGTTGATATTGTTCTTCCTATGGGGTTGTAATTCCCCTAAACTCCCTCAGTCCTTCTAGCTCTTCCATTGAGATCCCTGGGCTCAGTCCAATGGATGATTGTGAGTATCTGTATCTGTATTGGTCAGGTGCTGGTAGAATCTCTTAGGGAACAGCCATACCAAACTCCTGCCAGCAAGTGTTTCTTGGCATCAGCAATAGTGTCAGGGTTTGGTGTCTGCAGATGGGATTGTTTCCTAGGTGGGATGGTCTCTGGATGTCCTTTCCATAGTATGAGAATATAAGACTTCTAAGTTTGACAGAGGTCTGCCTGTCACCACTGTACTCTCCCTCTGTGTTCTCTTCTTGTCTTCTCTCTCTCTTTTACTTTTTGCCTTCTCCTTACTCCTCCTTCCCTCCTGTCATGCACCCTGTTTTGGACAAATACAAATAGTTTTACTTATAGTGTTATCCTGAGTTCCAATATTTTAAGGGCAACAGAAAGATCCTTGTTTTGTGAGAGCAGAAGAGCAGAATACAGACATTAGACTTTAACAGCATTGAATAGCCACAATTTTCATTGGTGCACTCCCTTTCACAAGCTGACCTATGATTGTGAGCTCAAAAGAAATGGTGAAGGCAGTTCATTTTTAACCTTTCTCTTTGGTTACTAGGCAGTTTGTCCAGAGATCTTTGGTTGTGATTGTTCCAAATTTTTTTTTTTTTATGATCAGTGTGTGATTGGCCATTGGTAGATCAATACTCTACAGAGATCTAGAGTCTTGTCAATTTCAGTTTGATGGAGATATTTTATATGCTAACTACAAGTTGAGACACTGTGAATGCATTTTAAATTCTATGGACTAGAAGCTAAATCAACCCTATTTCAGTTGGTTATCATTAACATTATATAAGAACTCATTAGATAATGGTTTATATATCTTTTCTATATGAATATGTGTCAAGCCATTTTAGAGCCAACTGTTGTGTTCTAAAATATGGAGGTAATTATTTTTAGGAGAAAACACATTCTTATCAACATTTATGGTAAGAAAGTCAGTTTATTAAAAAGCAATAAAAGCATTTATATTTGCACATTAAAATGTAGGAGGATTTATTCTTTATAATCACTATCTTACATGTAACATAACTAAGCAAAAGGCATACAGGACATGACTTTACGATGTTGATGGCCATGGCATCCTGCTCTATAGAATTTCTTTAAAGTCGCATCATTAAAACCACTTTTAACACACTGTCTTCTTCAAAGTAAAATTGACCTCAAACTTGGAAATTTTCCCATTCTTCTGCATTTTTTCTGTATATTTCTCATCCTCTCATTATCTTCTGCTTTAGTGATAATTTTATATGACATAATCCACCCTTGTGTCATCTTTTATATACCATTATAGCAATCTGTATCTTTTATCTTTCCATTGTAAAACCTACCAGAGCTATGATTAACATTTGTTTTGATAAAAATTTATTCCCTAGTAACCCAAGAACTCTGTGATATATTGTTATTTAGCAGCATCTTCCTTAGCACTGACAGGGTAACCTGTAGCAGTTGCTTGGCTGTCTTATTTAACAAATGGATAAAAAATAGTTAAAAGAAGGGTAATCTTAAATTTTAAACCTATTTATTGTGAAATTTTGTTAGTATTTTAAACGTTTGATCTCTTACAGTAAGGTGGGAACAAGATGAGTCTTAAGTAAAAACCTGATGAAGTCACCTCAATTTGAAAGTTTCTCTCCCTTTATTTAATTTAATTTGAGTATTTGAATGGATATCATTACCCGAGGAGTAGGGTAGTCAACGTTTACAATCCTTATAGGAACACTTGCGGGGAGGAAAAAAATAGAGAAGTTAGTGTTAGCATTTTTTCTAGGCTCTGCCCCACAGTTACCTGGCAACTCACTATAAAAGGGTCTGCTTGCCCCTCCTTTCTCTCTTGCTTTCTTCCTTTCTTCCCCTTTTGTTCCTTCTCTCCCACATTCCCCTCCCCTCTCTCCCTCCATGTCTTCATGGCTAGCCTTTTTTCTCTGTTGCTGCCACCTCTCTCTCCTTCCCTCTGTCCGTCTCCTCTATCCCCTCAACTCCCCTCCCCATGCCCTAAATAAACTCTATTCTATACTATACCAGTCATGTGGTGTGACTTTTACCTCAGAGGGAAGGGATATCTCAGCATGGACCCTCAGAGGCACCCTTCCCCTTCCCCCCTGCACCATACCCTGCCGCTACCAAACAACTCTTGGCTTCTTTTTTACAAAACACAACAGTCACCGTTTTATGTAAAAGCACCTTGGGAATCAAGTTTGTTAGGTAGTTTTTGCTTTGAGAGTGATCTTCATGAGAGTTACACTAACTTGGGGATGGGATGGCAAGGTACTTTCCCCCCTCTAGCTTAGGCTGGGGAGAGTACAATATCATGCAGTGATTTAAAGCATAGCTTCTGGGCTGAAGTACCCAGGCTTAGAACTTTGTTCACACCGTTCACTTATTGTAGCCTAAGCAAGACTATGGATTCTAGATTAGAGTTGTTATCTGTAGCACTTAAGGTAAAGCTCCTATTTTGTGTTTAATGTTGATTACATTAGCAACTGCATGCCAAACTTCTAGATAACTGGCACGTATCATGTGTTAAGAAACACCAGCTCTTTCCAGTATTGTTCTGTTTTCTTAGTATTTACTTGTCTTTTGTATTAAGTTCTAGAAATAAGAATGCCATTCCTGCATAGAATTACTTGTACATTCTTTTTGCTGATATTTTTCAAAGGTTTCATAAAAATGAGGATCCACACTGCAGTACGGGTGCACACTGTCGAGAGATAATGTAGTGTCTTTTGTGGTTGGAATGACATCAGCTATCCACAAACCACCTGCTCTCATGCATATCTCTAAGTCACTGGTGACTCAGTTTCTTCATATATGAAATGTAGATAACAAAAGTTCCCACTTCACAAGGTTTTGGTAAGCTTTAATAAACAAAGGCTTATATAGACCACAGATTGATTCCAGATACATGTGCTTGTTACTAGCAACTTGTAGCGGAAAGTATTAAAAGGAATGACTGGCAAGCTTCCTGGCTCTGCTGCCAACCAAGTTCCCGCTCTAAGCCCTGCACTGGCTGGCCATCTCAGTCCCCCCGGTCCGTTCCAGAGATGTTGGCATGGTCACTGCCTCAGCCCACCAACTCTGTGGCCTCCACAGCGCTAGGCCTAGCCCCATGCAATAACTGCCAACCTGTGGTTAGATATCACAATACTCAGTAACCTGATAAAATCAAAACTTTTGAAGCTTATAGTCAACCATTCAGATTTATAGATCAATAAAATCTCAGTACACAAGATGCCCTCACAATTTAGACAAGTTATTCCAATTATCCCAACCCTTTGATATCCAGAACTACCTGAGGCTACTTAAAGCTATGCTGGTTTATGTCTGCTTCCATTTTTTGCCGTCCTTCCTCTCTTCTCTGTGTTCTCCTCCCTCTGCAACTCTTAGTTCCTCTTCCCCTTTCCCTGTCCAATCACAGGTCTTCTGCTGAAAATAGATTGGACAGGGAAATTCCTGCCACAGCAACTCCCGACTTCTCAGTAGAAAGAAAGCACTTTGAAAGATGGACTGCAATGAATGTACCTGCCTTTGTGCTGAGCACATAGCAACCGTGCATTACATACATGCTTAGTGACTGATGCACTATTCAGCACATCTAAAGACGTCTTCATTATAAGTCTGTGATCATTTATATTTCAATAGCTTTTTCTCTGGCTTGAGTTTATCTAATCTAGTACTCAGTACCTCATTCAGATGTGTTACATATTTTTGGTAATATAGTTTTAATGGAAGAAATTTGTATTCTTAAGTAGTCACTTAAATATTGATAGCACATTCACCCCCAAAACTTACTATCTTTTCTTGAAGGCTAGACTAGAAAGCAAATCTCAGATGCATGGTGATTTATGCTCAAACTATATATTTTATATTCAAAGTAAATAATGTGCTTTGAAAAAAAGATTCAAATTTTTGGGCAATCTTTAAAGAAAACTGCAATCTGTGTTTTTGGGAAGTCTCTTTTAAAGATGAAAAAAAAAGCATATAATTAGGAGATAGGCTTCAATTTCCTGAAATAATCTTTAGTGACTGTTAGATTGAAGAATTTAATTAATGAATGCATAATAACTTAAAATTACAATTTGCTTAATATTGGCTCTTTAGAACAAGCAGTGATTACCAGCTTATGTTCTAAATCCCACACAGCTGTTCCTTCACAGTCTGCTTAGGATCCAAGCCAAAAGTGTCTACTGCTAGTTTCTTGAAAATGTTTTTGCATTTGTATGTATGTTTCTGCACATCACACGTACAGTTCAAGGTTACATTTCCCATTTTTAAAATGAGCCAGCACTCATAAAACTTAATTGAAAGAGATCAGTAAGCAACATTTGAAAGAGGTCAGTATGCAAAATGTTTCCCTATAGAAACCTAAAAACTATGGCTACTTAAATATAATACAAATACTATGCAATAGAAACTCTGACTACTGTAACAGTCCAAATATTGCTAAAAAATAGCTAGTTATTTTTGCACAGGAGGCAGCATATATAGCAGTTAAAAACTGAGGTTGACTAAAGAACATACATGGGCTGGAGCTAGGCCTCCCCACACTTATGTAGCAGATTTGTAGTTTAGTCTTCATGTGGGTCCTGAACAACTGGAACAGGGGCTATCCTAAGAGTTATTGCCTGTATATGTTCTTCTATCTGGACTGCTGTGTCTGGCCTCAATGGAAGAGGAAGCACCTAACTTAACAGAGACATGAGGTACCAGGATGGGGGGATAGTGAGAGTGGGATTCCATCTGCTCAGAGGAGAAGGGAAGAGTGGATGAGGAAAAATTGTTGGAGGGGTGACTGGTGACCTTGAGGGGGGCAGTGAGTAGGATGAAAAGTAAATAAGTAAAAATAAATAAATAAATAAAATTAAATTTAAAAAATTGAGGTTGAAGAATTAGACAAGTCTGAATTGTGAGATATTAAGCAATTTAAATACTTTCATGTGTGTCAGCTTTATTATCTGAAAATGGAGATATATTGGGTTATTACCTCTAAATATATAGTGTTACTTGCACAGGGAAATTCTATACAAAAAGCTTATCTCAGGTCTAGAACACAATATACTTGCAATTTTCACTATTATTAATCCTGTTACTACAATTCAGAAAGAAGAGCTCCAGTCTTAGTGCAGTAAATACTTGTATGAGTATGAGTTCACTGGGCATCCATGTTTTTCCTTTTCCTTTCCCGTTAAAAAACCCCATTATTTATAGGAATTGTGTATCTACAGATGGATCAAGTGCAG
Source organism: Rhabdomys pumilio (assembly GCA_030674055.1). Lineage (NCBI taxonomy): Eukaryota > Metazoa > Chordata > Mammalia > Rodentia > Muridae > Rhabdomys > Rhabdomys pumilio. The sequence continues at coordinate 45,126,157 of JANHMN010000019.1, forward strand.
AGATGGGCGGAGGCACATTCTTCTCTGGAGACTGGTCCCCAGGTAGATCAGTAAATGTTAGCCCCATCTCTAGAATTATAGTGTAGAAACATGCACAGACACACAGATCTCCAAGTGATGACGTAAATGTTGCTGTCTAAATATGTAGCCATTTTCCAGAAGAATATTCCAGGATGAATAGTATTCCTAAGGTAAAGGATGGGAGTTAGCAGTCAAAAAGAATGGGATATTGACTAAAACATTTCCTTTGACTGGGGCCAAGAGAACTAGGTTTACGTATTGGATGAATTTCAAGTAGTCATGTGACCTGACTGGGTCTCAGCTTTTTCCAAGTTTCTTATTTCTTACCTCAATGGAAACATCTTCAACATGTAACATATTAATAATGAACACTTATTGAGGCCTTGCCATATGGAGATATTAATCTTTTTATATGGTTCAGCTCACTTAAGTTTTTCTATACCTCTCTGAGTCAGGCAGTACCATCTTCACTCTGTAGACAAGAAGATGTTAGGCAGTTGATTCTAGATTTCCAAACACCAGAGGTGTGTGTGTGTGTGTGTGTGTGTGTGTGTGTTTGTGTATGTTTTCCTGTCAAAAGTTATAACTTGTTTCATTCCTTTCCTGAACTACAGTGTTAGATTCCTGCCTCTGCATCTGCTGTAGCTCCGATTTGGTTGTTTAGAAACAACCAGCACTCTTTCCTTACAGTCCTGGTGGTTAGAAGTCTCAAATACATCTTACTGGGCTACAGTCAGAATATTGCCAGGACTGATTTCTTTGAGAATTCAGGCAAGAATCCAGTTCCTTACCTTTCTCACTGTCAGCTGTCTTCATTCTTTGCTTGTGGTCTAGCCAGAAATCACACAACCACAAACATCACTTGCATCATTTGGTTACCTTCTGTTGGTGTCCTTCCTTCTTTTTTCACTTGTGAGGGTCCAATTCACATAGTTGATCCACCCGTGAAATCTCTTTTGTCATATAAAGTAAGATATTCACAAGATGCAAGGAGCCAGAGGTGGATGTCATAGGAGAGACCTTACTCTTTCTTTTTATCTATCCTTTTACTGAAGAATGCCTATAATGTATTAATTATCTTAGAAACTTCCTCAGGTTTTCCTACTTGTGACCTGCATATTGACAATGGAGATTCTATACTATATGCTCTCACTTTATGTTATTGCAACTTGTAATTTATTAATTTTAGCATGTCTGAATTAGCACCACTCTGACAAATTATTTTATCTCTTTTGATTTCCTCTCTTCTTTTTGCCTCTCTCAATGTTGATGCCTCTCAGGGACTTTTCAGAACCTCCACTCTCCCCTTTCTATGACATGGGTCACTGTTGCACCTGATTTTATAACAGAAACTATAATTACTGTATAGGTTTAAATCTGGTTTTGCTGTTGAATTTCAGTGTAGCAGTTTAAAGGTGCTCACTAAACTACCCCATGATAATTCTGATGCCTCCTGTATTGGAGCATCTTACACTGAGATGACAGTCTGGTTTCCTATATCTGGGTTTAGTGTTTTTGGTTTGTTTTAGTTTTTTTTTTGCCTTTTTGTCTTGCCAGTAGCTTACCCCATGGACTCAGAGTCCGCAAACTCTCTCATTTGCTCTTCAAGATGAGTATAGTCAGTCTACTTATCTACTGTGCTATCTAACTCCTTCTGTCTCCTCCATTCCTATAGTGATTTCTATGTCCATATCATTAGCAAACCAGTCTATTACATGAATTGCTGTCTTTTAGTTCAAATACCCTTATTTATAAAATTACCCACTTTTCCAGATCCTTCACCATTTCCTTTCAAGAGTGCTTTTTCAGGCATGCACATATCTACTTTTGCTTCTGGTCTTCTTCTTCATCCCCTTTCTCACCTCTGTCCTACCCACTCATAATTGTTTCATGCCTGAAAGTCTTTTCTCATCCATTAAGCATTTATATGAACTCAATTCATTCTTTAAGTTCCATTTAGTCTTCCACATCTACCTGGAATTCTTCAAGTAATCTGTCTGTTTTGAATCATCAGATACTTTCCATCTTTTACTCAACATAATACCTTTTATTCATTTATATACTTGTTTTGACATGTCACTGAAGGTGATTAGGTTCACCGTTCAATGTGTTTAAGAACATTCTTGCAGACATGGATCTGAAAAATTGGATAAATGCAAAGAATTTTAGATTGGGGAATAAGTAAGGAGTCACAATCTTATGCTTGTGAGGTTATTTTACATAGTATGTTGCAGATTATAAAATACATAAAGAAATAAAAGAACTACTTTTTAAAAGATTTAGTTATTTAATGTATATAAGTACACTGCAGCTATCTTCAGACACATCAGAAGAGGGAGTCAGATGCCATTACAGATGGTTGTGAGCCACCATGTGGTTGCTTGGAATTGAACTCACGACCTCTGGAAGAACAGTCAGTGTTCTTAACCACTGAGCCATCTCCCCAGCCCTAAGAACTGTTTTTAATATTTAAATATTAGCAAATGGCATGTTGTTGGTTGGTTATTCTATTCATACATTGTAGTGAATTTAAGCCAAACCAAGAAAAAGTTACTAAGTTATTCAGCCTCCTTGTTCTTTATAGAAAAGAAAGCTAACGACAGCTGCTTTAAGTGCCTAGTAGTCTAATCATATACTATTGATAGACAGAGTGGTACCTAGTACACCAATCCACAGTTTAATTAATGATGTACAATCAATATAATTCCTTTAAAATATTTTATAATTACTACTATTAATTTTCTTAACAATATTTTACAAACAATAATAACACTTTTACTGATTTTAGCCTATTTCCATCGGTGGCATCCAGCTTATAAAGAATGGAGAACTGTGCAAAGCAATTGCCTGGGAAAATCCCATTGCATGTGAATCTAGTTCACAACTGTTCCTGCTCTTGGACCTATTTAGCTTCTGCCTGTGAGTATTTAGTTTACTAAGTCACACAAAATTTGTAAAGTTACTACAATTTAATGCTTTGTATGTTGCTCATGTTTGGAAAGCCTATTTCTTCCTCCCATATTTATAATTAGTTACTATGTTTAAAATGGTTTCCTTGTTTTGATTTTTTTTTGGTTTGCATTTTACATTAACTAGGCTATGTGGGCCACATAAAGTTGGATTCTGCAGAAAAAGCATAAAATTATCTGTTAGTATTCTAAACATCTGCACAGTTCTCTATAAATAGCCAACTATTTCCCAAAATCCATTTTGACATTGAGGTTGCTACTGAAAAATTCTTGTTTAGCACTGTGTGAATATTCATGGTATTACTTGAGAATTTTGTCTTATCTACACCAAAGCCACTTTAATTAACTTGGATTGTAGCCAAAATACATAAAACCTTTACAACATTATGGCACAGGCAATGGGCAAAGGAACTTGGCTATCACATCACATCTACGTATGTACTTTTAAAATTAATAAACATTTCCATGAATTTTTATCACTTAAAGTCAGCCACAGTCTCTCCAAATACCTTTTGCTTTAAAAAATGCACCATGGACTTCTGGGAGTACAGAAGGTAATTTGCTGTATGAGCTGCATCTCTGAATGCTGTGAAGAAGTATTTCACAGAAACAACTTCAGGGAAGAGGAATTTATTTTGATTCTCAGTTGAGAAGATACAGAGCATAGGAGTAGTGCTGTCCATGGACTATTCACATTTTGGTGGGTCAGGAAGCAGTGATAGAACCAGAAACCCAGCCCTCAATGTCTGCCTCAACTTTCTAAAGCATTGTCACCAGGTGGGAACCAAATATCCAACCAATGAGCCTGTGAGGGAAATATTCCATTTGAAAGGCAATAAATGTTAGAATGTCTGTAAATTTGGACTATAACAAGTTATATCCTTATACTTTTTGTAATTGGTATGTCCTCACAGCACACATGTGGGTGCATCATTCCATTTTTGCTCAAGTTTTAATTAGAATTTGGCTAGGCCAAAGAATCAGATACTCAGATGTTTCCCAGTTTTTCCAAATCCCAGAGTGTTAAAAATTCTCATACATTTAACTATAGAATTAGCACTAGTATTGTTTTTGGTAGGTAGAAATAAAAGCTGTTTTTCCATCATTAGGGAAATCTATTGATGTTTAGAAAATGTATTATTTTCTGAGTATGTGCTTTGAACATCAGTGTACTTGAAAAGAAGCCAGAATGGCACAATAAAGAGCCATCTACTCAAACATTACAGCAGATGTCAGCACAGGATTTTAGCTGCAAAGTTTCATTAAAGTACTAGTATATGCAATGAAAACATGCAACTAAGTATCTAAAACCACAGCTATCACATTTGGCTAAATCTTAGACTCACCTAGGGATATTTGTAAACATAAAACTTCTGCCTGTTTACATGATAATGTCTTGGAGCAAAGTTGTAGCGCCATGATTTTTAATATTCTTGAGATGATTGGAATGCTTAATCAGGTTTGTGAGTTACATGGATGGATACTTTGTCTTTTTCTGCCATGTTCACTTATGGCATATATTTAACACCTGTATATGCTCATATACATACATATGCTCACACACACACATGCACATGCGCGCACGCACACACACACACACACACACACACGTGTGTGTGCTTATACACTCAGAGATAACAAGATGTCATTTAAAGTTTGCATTTGATAATTGTATTTTGATAATAACGATATTTATTGTCATAAAGCTGATTCAGTGAGACGTGCTCTTCCTAGCTGCCTTTATGTAATTCCCTCGCCTAAGCTTCACCATACTTACATGGTGTATTTGTTCTTCCCATTTCAATGGTAATGAATGTGAGCAAAGTGATGGCCAAGTCCTTGCTCATTGTCACAGTACTGTAAAATGTTAGAGGTAAAATTCCCAAGTGGACCTCATGTATGCTTTCTTACACAGTATTCACAGTTTTCTAATTAAGTGGTAACTAGGAGGGGAAAAACCCCATCAGATAATCAGATAATGGTTAAGACTACTGTGGAAATGTAGGTAAAGAAATCAGAGAATCTACTATTGTTTGTGCATTAACTGCTATAAGTTATGAAAGAGTGCACTCTATATTTTACTGTATTTTGAAAGGTAAATAAATGTAACTTGGTTTAGAAAATAAAATCTGACTGTAGGCAGAAGTCTCAGAGATGACTCGGCAGTTTCTGATAAACAAGGAGCTTTCTTGCTTTCGGGAACATCAAGATTGCTTCATAAGGTTCTTTGAATTCGGAAAAATGTTTAGAAAGTTTGGATAATGTTCCACAATTCCTGTAGATGGCAGCAGCTTTCTGTCATTGGGCCTTTGGTCTTGGGGACAAGCACTTTTTGTTGGCAATCTACTGGAAACTGCACACAGGAAGGTAATTTGTGATCGCCATGTACCAAGAGGAGGTATATTTTATATTTGGCTTTCCAAAAGCAATTTCCTGATACTGGTTTTGAAAGACTACCCAGTTTCCTACATTTGAATAAGGATTGAATCATATTTGTTTGTATCTAAAGAAAAAAGTTTAACCAAATTCAGGGTATTCTAAAGAAAAGTACTGTTTGTAAGCATTTTCTTATCAGTTTTTGACATTGCAAAAGGCAGATGCACACTCTTTTTTTTTTTTCAATAAAATGACTTGCATAGTTTATATGGAATTCCAAAAGCAATGATCCAATAAATTTACTAACAGTTCCAGTAAATTTGCTTCATGGATCCTGCATCCAATGATTGCCTTCTGCTCTTAGCTTTTCCTGCCTAATATACCATGTAATATAGTTCAAATCGAGAGTTTTATTTGTGAAATATTTCACTGGAGCAACTGGTGAAATCTTTTTCTGTGTGTAAGATAAATCAAAGCCACTGGTGGTTCTGTCCATATGGCTTTTAAAAGTTTTATTAGTGTTTTCAAAGGAAAAGAAGCCACCTATGTTCTTAATGTCCTTTAAATATATCTACTTAAACCTCTTTAAAGTTACTTATTTTATGTTAAATTACATAGGAGTACTCAGGAGGATGTAGCTGAGATAATATAATTCTTGGATCGAATATTTGGTATCGAGAGGAGGAGATATTTTGATTAGTTATTTTAATACAACTTCAATATTAACTCTCTAGGCTAAAACAGTGGGAACTTTCCCATCCTCATTTGAGTTTGACAAAACAGAGAGAGAGAGGCATTTTGTCAATCTAATCCTTCATGGAATTTGTCCAAATAGTACTCAAGATATTTTGCCTAAGCTATGTCATGGAAGCTGTTTTCTGATGTCTTTGAAAAAATTGTGTTAGTGGTCAAAAATTCACATAAGTTGTGTGAATTATGGCACCTTGTGCAAAAGTTGACAAAAGCAAAGACACCACTTCATTACGGCAATAGATAGCAGATGCTTTCTTTGTTCAAACGACCGAACTTGAAGAAGCATCCCTCTGTATCAGTTGTACATCACTGTATGATCCCGGCACCCACAGGACTGTCAGAATAATTACAAGGGCAAATCCCTGGAGTGCCTTTGTTTTCTCTTCATTTTAGGATCAGTTATATGAATAAAGTTAGCTCCCATGAACACGGCCTCTGGGCTTCTCTCCTTTCATCTGTTTTTTATGATATGAATGTCCATTTTGTTTTGTTAACTTTTGAAAAAGGTTCCGAATTCCAGTCCTCAGGCTTGTATGGCAGATACTTTAATCACCAAGTCATCTCCCCAGACTAACAGCTAAAGTTTCTATAGGCTGGGACTCACAAGACATTATTATCAATTATAATTAGCTCTCAGTAACTTATAATTTCTCGAACCAATTTTTTCAGTACATATTTCTGTGTCCACTTTATACAATGTGGTCGTTAATGAGAGATGTAGTTTGTTTGACAAAGAAATTTAGGTTTTTTTCAAGAGGAGTGAACTTATGCAACTTCTAACAATGACTTTCCAAATAATTTTAAAAACATGAATACCAATTCCATAGAATAACTATAATATTTTTATTGAGTGAGAGATTTGAGACTCCAATGTTTTATAACTTTTATATGACCCGTGATTTAAAAGAATAATTCTATTAAATTTATTTTATTTAAATGAAAATAAAAATTTAATATATGCATACTGATGAATGAAATTTCCATTTTTACATACAGTGACCATAGAAAATTCAAACACCAACATAGGGAGAAACTAGAGAAGTTGTCATGCTCTGTGAGCATAAATAAAGACATAGCTGTGCCATAAGTTTTTAAATCATTCACAGATGTGAAGTGGATGCATCTATTTAAATGGAGAAGGTGTCTTTATCTTTAGAAATTGACATATTGCCTGTTACATAAATAAACTAAACCTTTACTTTACTGATGAGCTACAGCATAGAATCGTGAGACCGCATTATTTTCCAGAAAAGCATGGTGGGTATGAATGTACAGGCAGAAACACATGTTAGGAGGAGATATGACGTTCTGAATTGAGTCTAGGTTTGTTCATCATTGTGAAAATGTTTCAACAGTGACAGAAGATGTCCATAGGATATCCAAGTACTAAATTGTTTTACACAAGAGGCTGGGTATCTGGAGATTTGGTGTTCACAAATACTGAGTAACCATTGTGGTTTTTTGTTTTTAAATTAAAGTCATTTACTGCATATTTCTAGAAGCTAGAAAAGTAATTTGAAATAAAACAAATGTTTGAGGGGGATAAATATGTTTCACTTAATTTGAACATTGTAGCTCATTTGCACATGTTTCTGTGTGAGTTAGAGTTGTTTAACACAAAATTACACCCACAAAATGTCTAGAAAATATACATTAACAAAAAAGTTATTTTAACTTTATCTTGTGTGTTATTCCTGGAGATCTTTCTAAAAGAATCTTTAAAAAGTTTCTTTGATATCTTACACACACACACACACACACACACAAACACACACGCACACACGCACGCACGCACACACATGCACATGCTATTCAGATATTGGTTTAACCTAGACAGATTTGGGAATGCTTTGTGCGTTTTAATGATGAGAAATATACTTTCATTCATATTCATGCTGTATATGATGTTACTGGTGGTGTTGAGTGAAGCAGACAGTTTTGCTGCAATGAAGAAAATAATCACGAAAAGATTTACTGGATCTTTGAACCCATAAAACATTATTATTAGTATTATGCAAAGGAGAGAGACCATCTGTTCTTTGTCTTCACTGAAGCCAGAACATTAGGAAACAAACTACAGCATGAGGTATTTAGGTTAGAATAATTGAGGAATTTTCTGACAGGATTGTTAAACACTGAAATGAATCAGAAAGAAAGGTTGTGAAATCGTTTTAAATTCCTTTTATTCCCTTACTAAATGATGTGATTTATGTTTGGTGTCTGCTAGTTTCTCTTGAAAGCTGATGGGCTTCTCAAGGTGCAAATGTTTCTACATATGATTTCATGAAGATGTATTTCCAAATACTAATGTCAGAAGGAGATATGAAAAGCTAATGATCAAATAACCATCAAGTTTTGTTAAGCTTTATTGGGCAGTAAACTGTATGCAAATACATTTGCAAGCATTTTCTCGTTTGAGTAAAGCACCATGTCAGGCAATGCAGCCTATAAGAACGCGCTGTACAGATTGTGTGGACAGATGGTGATGTCACACAGCAAATCGCCCATTGCTGGAAGCAGATTTTCACATTTCTTAAACTTCCTGAGAGGGTTTGCAGAAGAATCACCCGTTCAGTTATCCTTCTCTTATTGTGAGGAAGTCAGAAATGTTAGGATGAGATCTGACCAAGTCTCTGTGCACGTGTCAGCATCCTACACAGTTGACCCTTAGGGACCACTTGTTTCTAAGATTCAATGTACACACTGATCAGTATGGGTGAGTTTTAAGCAGGATTTGGGGGCTTCAGAAGGGTGAAGACCATGGCGCTTTCCTCCAAGTGGCTGAATACACTTATACAAAATAAGGAAGTAAAAGTGACTGGCTTAGTCATATTCTGGAGGTGGGCAACCCATATTTTTAATAGTTCTAGATTTCTGAATTCCCAAATACCAGCCTCTCCATCTCTGTCTTTCTATCTCTCCATTTCCCCTCCTCTGTCTCCTCTTTCTCTCTCATCTAAATCTTTACTTAGTGCCTTCATAATGGGTAAATCCTAAGTGTTACCAGAGTCTGTTAGTTTTGACTGATGAAACTTTTTATTGCACTTGTTGTATGTGAGGTTTTTTTATTCTTTTATTTTTAAGCTTTAGCATAAGGCATGGGCCTTGATTTCACAACCTTGTAAGCTTGCCCAGAATGTCACCAATGGGACATGCTCTAGATGCAGTCTAAGTCCAATGGGGGCGGGGGTAGGAAAACAATGGTGAAAATATTAAGGTAGCAAAGAATTTGCTGGAATCCTATGAATTGATAAAAATAATGACCTGTTTTTTTCTTCTTTCCTTCTTTCCTTTCCTTCCTTCTCCCTTCCTTCATTCCTCTCTCTCACACTCTCTCTTGCTCTCTCTTTCTGAGCTTCTGTTTCTTCTTTCTTTGTTTTTATATCTTTTCCTTTTTCTTCCTTTCTTTCTTCCTTCCTTTCTTTTTTCTTTTTCTTTCTTTCTCTTTTTTCTTCTTTATATCTTTCTTCGATAAGGTTCCCCAATATACCCCCCTCTTCATTAGGCCTCTTGAATCCCTGTGATTATTTCCATGAGTTCACTTGGAAGTTCCTAAAGGAAAGATCACTGAACGAGAAGTCCAGAATTCTGAGTGCTAATCTGAGCTTTCCATTGAGTCACCAACACAGACTTCAAAACTGAAACACATTTTATTCATGCTTTGAAGTTGTTTCAAACAATTCTTCTTTCAAGTGAAGTAGTCAAGAACAACACAGAAACATCTATAAAGCCAGATATTTCCATAGTTCCGGTAACTTACAGAATGCAAACTAAGCACCTTGTTTTAAAAAAATAAATAAATAATTCCTAACTTTTATCACTGTCTTCGTGGCTTAGGTTAACATTTAAAAAAATTTCATGATTGCCTCTAAAATTTTATCATTCTCAACTATGTGGACAAAAGGCCTTTTATCTTTTAAGGCAGTAAGTTTGCAGTACTCACACTTGGGGGCTCTTTAGATAGGCCCAGATACTAGCAACATGACTTAGTTTTGTTTTGATAACAGAGAGGTAGAATGGATTCTGTAAGATGTTTCCTTTAGAATAACAGGATACACTGGAGTAGAATTACCCTTGATGAATTCTAAGTGCTCTTAAAGATCTAATCATGTTGACAGGATCTCTAATGACTAGGTGTGATGAGTTTGTTCAAATATAGAGAATACTCATGCATTCAGCTTTTCAATTCTTAGCAATATAAATTGATAACTTTAGCAAAGCTTCAAAGAGTTATGAATGAAACAAATGCAGGTGATTTTTTAATAACTCATGATTTATAATGTCAGTAAATATATTAGAAATAGCTCAGCTTCATGCATTTTAAATTTTTTAAAATTGTGGGTAAAATAAAGATAGATGCAGTCTTAATGAGCTGCATTTAATTTTGCTTACTCATCTGTAATTATGTTTTTTTTCAAGTTAATTTAATAAAATCTTTTACTTTGAAACAATATATTTACAGAAAAGTTTTAAAGATGATACAGAGAATCCCTGTATGTTCATTATTCTCTTCACTCTTTTATTTAACCCTGCTAAATGGGTCTAAAACAAGAAACTAATGTAGGTATGTAACCTAACTTCATTAACCAAATTTTAGATTTTAAACTTACTCTCCTGCTCCAGGAGTCAACCTTGGAATCAAGGCTCTTTTTAAGTATAGGTATCTCCTTCATCTCTGGTGACATGTGAAACCATTTCTGATTATCCTCTTCAGGACTGGGTAGAAATCTCCTCAAGTTACATTGAGCTGGTTATTTCCTCCTGATAAGACTGTGACTAGGAGCTAGTGAGAGTATCACAATGATGATTCCATTCTCATCACATCATATAGGGACGAACTTACCATCAAAAACTTTCCACTATCGTTGAAGAACCAAATTTCAGCAAATTAAATTTTACGGATGTGATTGAATTTTATTGGGCAGTCATGAAGTGAGAAGCATGCAGTCCCAGGATTAGCAAGATCCCAACAAGCTACATAGCAGATCAGTTTTATAGCAGGAGAAGGCAGGGGAAAGCAGCAATGACAAACAAGTTCAAAGAGGAGTGTGTGTAAGATCCTGCTAGGTAAATGACTTATTTTTTTGCCCTTGATTCTCAGAGAGCAAATATTCTTATGTATCGGAAGGACAAACCTCACGAACAAACCACTTAGGTTTCTACTTGATGACATGGAGTCTTATATTGAGTGGTTTTTGTCCTATGTTGTTATTTTTTTTCCTTCAACACAGTTTATATCGTCACCTACATGTGATAGCTGATAGGAGTGTTTCCACATTCCTCCAATATAAAGTTACTTCCTTATAATTTAATATCCTATAAAAGTCAACACCTACAGTCTATTTTCAACATGTGACAATGTTTTAACAAGGGTTGGTTCAATGCAGCAGAAACAGACATAAGATAGAGAACTTTCAGGGTTTTGGAGAAAACTTCTGAATGAAGTTGAGTGGATCTGTGGATCTCCTGACCTTTGAGATAAATTTTCATGTGGCAAAATGACATTCAGAACAGGGATCAGGAATTTTTGTCTTCCTGTTCATCATTTGAAATGAATATGATCCAAAGATCACTGATAAAGTGACCTTTCAGAGGCACTGAGCTAGGTGTTAAGGAAGTGAACAAGTGTAGCCCACCATCATGGTGGCCTGGTCCATGGCACATTTTATGGTCTGTATACAGTAATCTTGAAGGACAGAAAATGGTTCGCCCAATGAATTCAGTCTTTGGCCTGGGCCTGAGAGCTATATTTCACCACTACTATTTATCACGTACTATTATGAACTAGAAGTATTTAAATAGTTTTTCTGTTTCATGGTGTTAATATAATAACTTCATTAAATGGTTATTAAGATCTAAATTAAATAGGGAAATGGAAGCTTAAGAGCTTGACTATTCTTAGGGTTTTATTGGTGTGAAGAGACACCATAACCACAGCAACTCTTATAAAGAAAACTTAATTGGGGCTGGCTATTGTTTCAGTGGTTTAATCCATTATCATCATGATGAGAAGCATGGAAGTGTGCAGGCAGGCTTGGTACTGGAGAAGGATCTGAGAGTTCTACATCTTGCTCCACAGAGAGTAGAAGGAGACTGCCACACTGGATATGACTTGAGCATATATGAGACCTCAAAGCCCACCTCCACAGTGACATACTTTGTCCAACAAGGCCACACCTCTGAATAGTGCCATTCCTTATGTGCCAAGCTTTAAAACACATGAGTCTATGGGGGTTATTCCTAGTCAAACCACTCAACTGTACTAAGAGTCTCATTTGGTATTAAAATAAAATTTCTCTGTCCTAAAGTAAGCTATTTGTACATACACATGTGAAGTATACAGTTTAAAAATTGTTCATAACAGCAAAATATCTGGAACTGCAGACACATTGTAACAATTAAGGCACATAGCTACATTATTTGGTCACAGAAGACAGGTGGTCATGATATTCCCAAGTCCAAGTACATCCTGGTATTATTATGGTGCCAAAGTTCTCTAGATAAATAACTGGTCATTACATGAAGAAAGTGGCAGCTGAGTTGCTGTTAGAAACAATCTTATTTCAATTTTCTCAGAGTACACACTTGCAGCTAATTTTTTAAATTGAGAATCAATATTAAAAACAAGTTTAGTCATGAAGGCAATAGGGAAAATTAAATGAAAATGTTTGTCTTGATTAATATTTGAAAGAGCTTATTGTTTTAGCTATTTAGTTCTTATTTTCAAAGATACTGAAAATGCTATTAAAAGTCATCGAGTATGGAAAATCCATAAATTCCTGTGTAACTATAAAATTATTTTCCTGAGAGTTGAGCAAAAGCTATCTGAACATATGCCCAAATATGCAGGTGAAAAGTCCATTCCCCATGTGCATTTGGATAGCACTCTCTTAACTTGAATATAGGCCAGAAAAATTGGTTTCTTTTCTATTGTCTTGACTTTTTTGGAAATGTTTTTATATAGTTTGACATTATTCAACTATTGGACTGCAGTGAAATTTACTATTCAAAAACTACCTTTCTATATTTTTGGTCTTTTCCAATATTATATTACAACCAACTCTTTCTCTGTGTGTGTTTTATTCTTTCTGTTTCTGTCTCTGTCTCTCTCTCTTTCTCTCCTTTCTCCCCCCTCTGTTATCTCCTAGCTATTTCTTTATTTTTTATCTTGATTTGCCACTTTTGTTACCATTTTTCCTTATCAAATACATTGATCATTATTCATGCCTTTTTGTCAAATGAAAGAGATCTAGTTTTTAGGACATTGTTGTTAATTTTCTCATCAAATTCCTCTAAAGATTGCAACCTTAGCAGGAACCTAAATTAATATTGCATTTTCATCCAAATTAGTACTTGAGATAAGAATGTTAAAATATTCAAAATATATCCTTTTGAAAGTGTATATTTAGAATGAAAAAGAGCAGGTTAGTCATTTAGTAATATTTATTGAGTAAGAGCCAATAGTAGACAGTAGAAATATTTGTGATTAAAATCAAGATCTCTGCTTTCATAGAGTATGTATTTTAAATACAACAATAACACACACACACACACACACACACACACACATACACACAAAGTAAATAACAATGACTGGAAACAAAATAGGAAATTATATAGTATTTGTAGAAAGATATATTCTGTTCATGTATAATGACAATGAGGCAAATATGACCGTTTTACATGCAGTAATGTGAGAAAAGGTGATAAAACCCATTTTATTTTATACACATTTTAACATACTGAGAAAAAAGTCAGAAAATCAATTCATGATATACTGTACTGATGTATGCTATATTTCTTATACTGAAAGACCCAATAGGACAGGCAGTATAGTCCAAGGTTATTTCATTTAATTTTCCCCATATGCATGATGCCAGTATTTGTAGTTTGAAGTCTAGAAAAATTAAGGTTGAATAATGAAAAACATAGAAGTAAGGTAGGGATGTATGGTTGGGTAGCACAGCTAAGGATTCTGGGAAAGTGAATTACTTTCCAAGTCTTGTTTTCCTGACAGGTGTATCAGTCATAATCATGATACTCACATAATAGCATCATTGATTTTACTATTTTTAAATTATTGGTGTCATATTTGGCATTTGATACAATTCTACTTAAAGGAAGGACTCGCAATATTCACAGGCATAATCCAGAAGGCATTATGGAGCATGTAAAAATTTAGTATTGAAAAGGATTATTAGGGAAAAAAATCAAACACAGTGCACTTGGTGATTCCAGGATAGAATTGGAGGCTCTTCCTGAATGTTGATGTAGAATCTAAACAGTGAAGCTGGCATTTCTTTTGTAAGCGTCATTCATGTGTGGTATTTCCAGGAAACATGGCAAAGTGCTGTTATGATTCTTGCTGTCCTCTCCAGCTACCTCAAAACATTAAGATTCATCCTTCAGTTTTATGTGAAGATGAAATCCAGTTCTGCTCAAGGAAGTAGAAATAAAAAAGAATTGGTTTCCCAAGACTTGCTTTTAAGTCCATCGTCTTAGATGTATAAATCTGATAGATTTATTACCTTGATAAAATCACTTCAGCCTTCTTATCTATAGAGATGAAATGGTAATAGCTGTCAGACAGTGTTGTCATGAGGACAGAATGTTATAAAAGGCTTAAGTGTCCTTTACAAGCAAAAGAAAATGTAAAAAAATTTTCAACTAGTTTTTTAGGCAGCTGACTGTACTGAAGTAGACAGGGATGTACACAATTTTGTAAATTTGCCAGCCCTTGAGCAAAGGAGAATATATTGTATTTCATGTCTTCTAATGTCACTTCTTAGGAGGCCTATTCCCTTTACAGGCCTGATTCATTCCATGTTAATTCAGGTCAGTTCACTGTAATACAAAGCCTAAACACACTGGTTAAAACAATTTGTGAAACTGATTTGCTCACATAACTAAAGGTCAAAGACAGGTAAAAATTGAACCCATGGGTTATTAAATGCAACTTAGGACTCAGTTTCTTCCCATCTTGTGTCTCTGCATTTCTAAGTAGCTCCCAAGATTCTATATGTTATTCTCTAGTATTCTCTTCTAGTATTCTAGATGTAAAATACCAAATTTTCAGATTCTGTCATTTATCAACTTTTGAGTCACACATCCAAAAAGAGATAAATGAATGAAGTTAGCTTATCTTTGTTCATACAGTCCATCTTTGAGTGTGATGTGGGAGCCATTTTCACCAGAGCCATGTAAATCTAAATTAAAGCCTTCAAGTGTGTCTAACTTTGTGGGGAGCAGAATCCAGAGTGAATACGCTTTGTTGGTAAGAAGATGGTCATGTGAAAGACGTCAGTGCTTTTGACCTATGTGAATGGTAATGTTTCTCCCGGTCAGGATACAGATGTTAACAGTGTGCATTAAGCACTGAACAGTTTTCTTCTTCCAGACAGCTGCAGCCTGAGACAGCTGCTCTACAAAGACCCCCACTGAGACGATCTAGCTGGTCTCTCAGTTCAGCAGTATATAATAAACTCACATAGTTGCTCATCAGTATATAATAAATGTCATGCTGGTGCATCAGATCTGAACATCTGGCCCACCCAACTTCATCTTCACTTTTGCTACTTCTTTATTTCCTTGTATTAGTGTGTGTGTGTGTGTGTGTGTGTGTGTGTGTGTGTGTGTGTGTGTGTGTGTTTTAATTGTTTCTAACCTAATGATGTGGTTCTTCTATGAAAAATCTATAGAAAACAACGCTGTTCAGTATAAGCCATGCGTGTTGTTCATGTCACAGGCTGGCTATTCTTGGATGAACGAAGAGAAGAATTAATGGAATGATCACCACAAAAATATGTTTTGTGAATCACCTAAACTGAATTGGTGGGAATGACTCCCTATGATAGAGTCACTGGGATGAGCATGCAATGCTATGGTGTAGCTTTTGGTGCGAGAGGTCTTACTGGGTATTTACAGTTCTTCTGTGTGTTCATGGTACCAGGCTTTGGTTTGGAGCCTGTTCCTCTGACTAACCCTCTCTGTGAATTCTTTATCCTCTGGAAGCCTGCATTTTCCAAGCTGTAGAGGGGAACTTAACAGCAATTAATACAACAAGTGATTACACTTTAAAAAATGAATGAGAGAATTCAAGTAACTCGTGAAGCACACAGAAGTAAAGTAAATTTAATTGTTGCCTGAATTACTTTCACATTTTCTATGGAATGGAAATCCGTTGAACATACACAGGGTAAAAACTTAAGTGATATGCATGAAAGTGTATAATATGGTGTTTAGCTTGTGACTGTTTCTTTCTTATGTGATGAAATTATATTGCAGAGACAGGATCATGCCCATTTTGGAGGAAAGACGTCAATTTATCTGCCACTTGTTAGAGGTAGAGAGAACCACCGTTTCAGGGTGACCTGTTAACTCCTATTTGGACATCCTTTGTAGAGTGGCAGCACTTAAAACGCTACGTCCGACAGTTGGTCTTAAAGAAGCATAAACTAGAACTTGTCCACTTACATTTGGTAATGATATTGAAAGTTTTCACATAAAATACAAAGCTCCAAGTAAAATTACTGAAGGCACTAATAGAGATAAATATTCTAAAAAGAACAAATGTTTTTTCTTCTCATTCCTCTGCACTGCCATTGACAACCATCCCAGCTTGAAACAATCTTGATTTATTATTTTATTCTATTTAAAATATTGTTACAGAGATTCATATATCCATGTAAATATTACAACACAAGTATCTTGCTCTTAATTTGGGTTTATCTGTAATAAGAAATTAAACCAAGCAAAACACTCTGCTGATCTTACAGTTAGATATGTCTACACTCTTAATAAAGCTGATTAATTTAAACTTTCATCCTATTGGTGAGCAACTGACATGTTAGTCTGAGTTTGGCATCGACAACAGTGCAAGGTTTCATGTTTCTGACCTTTTAAACTTTAGAGTTATTTGCTTTCTTATGTAATTTCTATTTATGCTAAACAATTTGTGCAAGATATATTAATTCTTTACAAAAATCTTTAAAATAATAAAGATTGTTATTGATCTAGTAGAGTTAGGAGAGTAACATAACTGTTTTTCACATTCCATATAATACTGGCTGTGTTGCTTTTAGTGTCTTACATGGAAGACCGTATCAACTGTCAGTGTAACTTACTAATAATTGAAGAATATTAGAAGAATGCCTATATTTAAGTATACAAGATTTAAAATATTTTGAGACAAACAAAGGAAAAAGAAAATTAGGAAGAAAATACAGATGGTCTTTGGCATGATACTAATGTAAAATATTTCTGGGAAGGATATCGAAATATGCTACCTACCTTGAACATTAAACAGATAAAAAAAATAACAACAGCAACTCATAATAATGTCATCCTTTTTAAAACTCTGAATGCTAGCAAAAAGGTCATTGGTCATGAAAAGTGTAAATTTTTTTTCACACCAAAAGGGAAGAAAAAAAATTGTACTGTGATGTTTTCGTAGTTTGACTTTTTAACCACGAGGGACTATATCCTGGAACTATAAAGCAAAATAAATCCTTTCTATTTTTACATTGCGTTGGTCAGATGTTTAATCTCAGTAATGAGTGATTAATATAATTCAAGAAGACGAATGCAGAGGAATTGAGGTTTTATTTTAATTTGTGTAATGGGAAACTGAAACCAACAGAGGAGGCTTGGTTTGTTTTGATATCACACAAATGATAACAGAGAGGCAGGAGGAGCCACCCCCAGCATGGTACAGCAGTAGTCACTGCTGAGTCAGGCTCTCTGTGTGCTACATATGTGATTCTGGAAAATTACCCCTTCTTATGAGTCTTCGTTTCCTTATGCATAAAATAAATGCAGGTGTAGGCATGTTAGTATTATAGAGACATCGTTCGAACTAAATACGATAGCTTATATAATACAGCAACAAATTAAGCTGAGGGTACTTTACTTTAAGAATTACAGACTAAAGTAAGAAATAAGCAGTTGAGACTTCAAAAACAAAAACAAGACAAAACTCGAAAGGAACACTGAAGCCACAATGACAAACAGTACAACACGGAGTTCCAGGAACTAGGAGTGATATGGAGCTGACTATAAAGAGCCACAGGGGAGTTGGAGACTTAATGGAACTATTAGATATGTTATTTTTGTGGTGATTGTGCAACTCATCAGCTTGGCAGAGTTTACAGGGCTGTAAATTTAAAAAAAAAATTCACTCTCTGTGTGTCTTTCTGTCTCCATTTCTGTCTCTCTTAACTCTGTCTCTTCTTCCTTCTACCCAACCTTGTGTGTGTGTGTTCATGTGTGCATGTGTGATGTGTGTGTATCTCTGTGTATTTCTCTCTGTATGTCTGTGTGTATGTGTGTCTCTGTGTGTGTCTGTGTCTATGTATGTGTGTCTATGTGTGTATGTCTGTGTGTCTGTGTATGTGTGTCTATGTGTGTGTGTGTATGTATGTGTGTGTGCCTGTGTTTGTGTGTGTCTGTGTGTATCTCTTTATGTGTGTCTATGTGTGTGTGTGTCTTTATGTGTGTCTATGTGTGTGTCTTTGTATGTGTGTCTGTGTGTGTCTCTGTATGTGTGTTTATGTATGTGTCTGTGTGTGTGTTTCTGTGTGTGTGTCTATATACGAGTCTGTGTGTGTGTGTCTGTGTGTGTATCTGTGTGTGTGTGTGTGCATGCATGTGTGTGTGTGTAGGTAACTGTAAAAAGTTAGTTAGTAACAACAAGATGGTTCTGTGTTTAAAGACATATACCGTCAAGCCTGATGACCAGAGTTTGATCTCAGGGACCCACATGCTGTGTGTAGAGGACCGACTCCAACAGATTGTCTTGTGCCCTCCACACCATAGTCTAGCATGCATACCACACTAACAGGTCCAAAGAATAAATAAATAATATGTAATTCAAGCAGTTTTAGAGTGGGGAAATATAGAATCATAAAAGACAAGGCCTAGAGACCCCAGGGATTATTAAGCAAATGCTGATAAATTATAAATTGCATTCAGAGTACATGTTGAATAGTTATGTTCTCTGTTCCTGGATATGGACATAAACAGAATTTCCGGAACATAGAATGTTAAACTTTTGGATCTGAAGAAACCTTCTATGCTGTACAGAGCTAAAAATGCTTGAAACTCATGAGATTGATCAGAATATAAAATCACTTGTGTCCTCCCTGCTGACTTGGGTGTAATTCTCAGACTCACAGAGTAGGAGAGACTGGGACCCTCAAATTGTCTTCTGATCTCCATATATATGCTATAGTGCACATACACACATGCACACACATACATACACACATGTGCACACACACACACACACACACACACACACACACACACACACACACAC
>JANHMN010000019.1:45145600-45194318 GCA_030674055.1 Rhabdomys pumilio
CACACACACACACACACACACACACACACACACACACACACACACACACACAGGTGCACGTGCCCATACACATACACATTAAAAAGCTAGAAATCTGTAAACATGAGGTGATGGGTATGAGGGGATATAGAGTTATCTGTTTAGTTATAGAGCAGTATTTGAAATGATTCCTAATTTGCAGTTTGCAGTCCTGGTTTTGTACATAATTGCCATTTTCTTTAATTTCTGTCTGTCTGTCTGTCTGTCTGTCTGTCTGTCTGTCTGTCTTTCTTTTGCTTCTTTCTTTTTTTTTGTAATAGTGGAAAACATTAACTTTTAAAACAATTGTTGGGCACAGAAATGTGATATTGAAACATTAGACACTATCTGAAATATAAAACAAATAGAATCAGAGAAACTTGAAGCTGGTACCGATGTTCCTAGAGTCATGTGATCTGATGTGTTCTGATGAACAGCTGGGCTATTGTAGTTTTGAATGGAAAGTAATTTAGTACTTTTCCTGCTTTACTGTTTATATCTGTAGTCTGGGTGTAAAAAAGCAGGATTCCTTCTTAGCTCCAGCACCTGTCATAGTTTAATTGTAGATTTAATTCCTGTGCTCTTAATTTTCTCCTGTCGTTTGGACTAGTTCAAGTCCTTTAACACACTAATTAGGTGATATCTTTTAAAATAAAATCTTAAATTAAGCCCTAACCCAACAAAAAAAAGATGAAGGAAACTAGTTGAGGAAGACTCATATTCTTTCCATGCTTCCTCCCTGTGCCAGCTCAGTGCAGGCACACCCTAAGGCTCTGTGCCAAGATAGAGAGCACAAAATAACACAGCTTAATAACTGCTGCAGAAGATCAGTTTTACAATGCTTTTTCTTTGCAGATTCTCTTATTTGGAAAGTTGAAAATACAAAGAAAGTCACATTTTTCTCTGGTAATCACACACACACACACACACACACACACACACACACACACTTATTGATGAAATTGGGCATTTTATATAGTTTGGCTTTTAAAGATTGATGTTTAGTTTTTAAAATTATCTATATATGTCTTGTCTGTGTGGGTGTATAGGCACATGAATGCTGTTACCTACTGAGGCTAGAAGATGTTCCTCTGAGGTTGGACTAACTGGCAGTTGTGACCTGCCAGACATAGGAGCTGGGAACAGAGCTTGGGTCTTCTACAAGAGGAAGATGTATTCTTAATCACTGAGCTAGCTCCCAAGTTCTGAATTTTATTTCCAACTAATATCTATTTATAATCTCATATTATTGAATTATCTTCAGTAGGGCATCTTTTACTGTGGTAAACACTGTATCCATAAGCAACTTGAAGAAGAGAGAGTTTATGTTGCCCTTCAGATTATAGTTCAGTATTGGAAGAAGTCAGGTAAGGAACTTGAGGCAGGAACTGAAGCAGAGCCCAGAGATGTGTGCTGCTTACTGGCTTGATCCCCATAGCTTGCTCATTCTGCTTTCATATACTAATGGGGACTGCCTACCTACCCATACCAATCATTAATCAAGAAAATTCATTGCTGTTTCACCTATAGGCAAATATTGCTGAGGGATTTTCTCAATTGAGATTCTCTCTTTCCAAAAGACTCTAGTTTGTGTCAAACTGACAAAAACCTAGCCAGTACAATAGAACCCTTCTCAACTTGGCACACAAACATATCACTATTTAAGCATAATATTTCCTTTCCTGTTCATCACCAGGACCTAACATTAACAACAACAGGACGATACAAAGCATTTCAAACTTTAAAAATTCAAAAGTCTTTAACATTTCAAGCACTTTTAAAATTCCAGCAGCTCTAAAATATCTATTTTCTATAAAATATATAAAGTCTCTCAACTGTGAGCTCCTGAAAGATCAAAATCAAGTAAATCTCACAGTTAACTTCCTAGTTCTGGGGGTCCTAAAATCTCTATGCACCCTCTTTCACATTGTTCTCTGAGCCTTAGTTAAAGGAATGTTTTGAAGATTTATGCACGGGGACTGGGATACACAATTAAGTTTTAATGAATCTTGGTTTTCTGTAGTGGTTTTTGTCTATTGCAAAGACACAATTTCTTGATGAGGTGTAAAGAATACACTTACCTATGGGTATCAAAAGCCTCATCCATAAAGCCTCATTAACACTACTATCATAGTCTCATTAACACTACTATCTAAGACTGAATAAATATGACACCAGTAGACATGCTAAAGTGGATATAGGAAGGCCCACAGTGCCTCAACCCTATACAAAACCTGTAGGCAAACAAGGAAAACAGAGAGCAGTAGAAGTTGTCTTCTCCAGGAAAGAGCATTCCATTCGGATGTCTAGTGTCTAAAAGTCAGCCTAGAGATCATCATAGAAGAAACATTATATGGATGGACTAAACAGGTTATATTTAGGAATATATATATATATATATATATAATTAAAAAGAAGCCAAAAATTTGAAGAGTGGAGAAGATTATATAGGAATGTTATAAGGAGAAAAGTAAAGGGAGAAGTGTTGACATTATATTATAATCTCAAAAATAAAATTAAAAAATTAAAAGGTTACTTTCTTATGATCAGCCTGGTCAGAACCAAATCAAAGTAACATAAAAAACTGAAGTTTAATAGTGTATAGAGCTCAATATTAGACATGTGGGATCCACTCATGATATAGATTCAAAGGGCTTTTGTAGCCATCAAATTCTCTGGCTTGGTCCTCTGCAGCACGTCTCATAGGCTCAGACCTGCTCTGTGCCACACCTGCTGCTGCTGCTGCTGTTGGTGGTCAACCCATCATGGTACTGGAATCTCCAAAATACTGGAGTCTTCAGAGAAACTTGACCACAGACTCAACAGTAGTCTCTTCTAGGCAGTTTTTAGGACATGGATCCTACCATATGGAGTCAAGCATCAACGTTTCATGTTACCTTTGGTTCCGGGCCTTCCACTGATTGAACAGAGGTGTGTAGCAATGGGGGATGGAGAACTGGGGGTAGCCACCAGAAAGTCCCAGATGCTAGGAAAGCAAGAGGCTCCCAGGATCCAACAGGGATGACATTAGTTGAAATATCCAACAAATGGGAGAGAAAAACTGTAGAGGCCATATCTAGAGGTTAACTATGGCTCTCAGTTGAGGGACAGGGCCACCCACCCATCTCCAAAATTTTAACCCAGAATTGCTCCTGTCTAAAGGAAATACAGGGACAAAATGTGGAGCAGAGACTGAAGGAAAGGCCACCCAGAGACTGTTCCACCTGAGGTTCCATCCCATATGCAGCCACCAAACCCAGACATTATTGCTAATGCCAAGAAATGCTTGGTGACAGGAGCCTGGTATAGCTGTCCCCTAAGAGGCTCTGCCAGAGCCTGACCAATACAGATGTGGCTGCTCTCAGGCAATCATCAGACTGAGCATGTGTACCCCAATGAAGGAGTTAAGGGAAAGACTGAAGGAGCTGGAGGGGTTTGCAACTCTGTAGGAAGAACATTATCAACCAACAAGACTCCTCCATGCACTCCAGAACTCCCAGGGACTAAACCACTAATTAAAGAATACACATGTTGGGACCCATGGCTCCAGCTGCATATGTAGCAGAGGATGGCATTATCTGGAATCTATGAGAGGGGAGGCCTTTGGTCCTGTGAAGGCTTGATGTCCCAGCATAGGGGAATGATGCTAGGATACTGAGGTTGGAGTCGGTGGATGGGTGGGGGAGCCTCCTCAAAGAAGCAGAGGGAGAGGGTATTAGATAGGGGGTTTGTGGAGGGGAAACTAAGAAAGGGGTAACATTTGAAATGCAAATAATAAAATAAAAAATGAAAAAAATAGAAAAAAGAAAGAAAGAGATGGAAAGATGAATCTAGGAGATAAATCTGTCCCTGTGGGATGTCCCCACATCTACTGAATTTCACAGTACACTGCATCCTATGGTAGCTTAACAGTGGTTTTCAACCTTCCTAATGTTACCACCCTTTAATACAATTAGCTCCTCATGTGGGGGTGACCCACCACCATAAGATGATTTTCAGTTCCTCCAGTCTTCTCTCTAACTTCTCCATTGGGAACCCCGTGATCAGTTCAATGGTTAGCTGTGAACATCTGCCTCTGATGGATATTAGCTCATTGCTACTTTTGTTACTGTTATAAATTGTAACGTAAATATTTTTGGCAATAGAGGTTTGACAACAGCATTGTGTCCCACAGTTTGAGAATCACTGGCTTGATAGATTAAAAGAGGGGCAGAGGCCAAAGAGACATTTTTGGGCAAAGTTAGAATTATTTCCTTAGCGGTTTTGAGCCTTTTTGAGTCATGTTCAGGATGTGAGATAGCTTTCCACATGAATTACCTTGTTTTTTTTGTAGTTTGAGGAACAGTGGTTAACCACTTGAAGAAATTTAAAGGGTTAAAATAAATACATTTATGTTTATTCTTATCAGACTTCTATGGTAGAATAATTCTTTCCACTGCGTAAATCCATCAACATTAATCTCCAGTCTTCTGGAGATGACAGGGAACAAACTCAGTCCATCAGGAGAAATCTGGCATCAATTCTTGTCTATAATGATATTCCGTACTACTTACTTTGGCTTAGAAGCCTAGAAACTCTGTACCAAGTTTGGCAGGGACGTGGAGTGCTCCCTAGGTGACTTACTCCAAGATTCTGACATTGTTCTGATTGTCCAATAGTTAATATTATGTATTTATTCTAGAAGAAAGATGGCTGGATTAGATAAACAATATATTGAAGGTCCCTTCTGATAGTTAATTTACACATGAATTTTAATCTCTTTTTGGATTTGATTTAGAAACAGTGATAAAAGTACATGCTTTCCTCCAGTCACTCAATACTTCTCTCAAATTGCTGAGGAGACTCCTACAAAGCCTCCCTGTTGGCGCTTGAAGGATCACATCCTGACTTTGCCTATGGCGGCTTTGCTTAGAGTTCAGAACATTTTTGCAGCTGGGGTGAACCTATAGCTTGCTGAGGAAAACCAGCATGAAGCAATTGATCACCCATCCAAAACTAAGAATTCTAACAGAAAGGGGCGGTCAGGGCTGGAAAATCCTGCTGGCTTCAAATAAACTGTGTGGAGACAATCATTCAGCTGAGATGGGATGGTCTTTTCAAAAATACATTCTTTGTGTTTGGGCTTGATTCTTTCTTTTGCTTTCTATTAATCAGATGAACTTTGTTTTACTGAGAAAATGGAATATTGTTTCCAAAGAGCTGCTATCCTGCTGTGTGTCTCCTAGGTGAAATTATTTTATGTTATTTATAACAGAACATCTTGCTTCACAAATGGCATCTGGGAGTTCTTAGCTTAAAAATCTCAGCTCTGTATCTGAAAAAAAAAAACCAGTAATTTAATTTTTAGTTCATAACTTAAGTTTTATTTCTTACAACTTGTGACTAAAATAATACATTTATGGTGTACATTGGGGAATCTTGAAATATGTATATAGTGTGAAAAGGTTGAGTTGAGTTAATTAACATAGTTTTGCTTTGTGTGTCATTTTTTATGGTGAGAATACCGAAATATATTTTTGTGGTAAGTTTTAAAAACCAACCACACTGAAGTAGAAACTTGAGGGTTCTTTGGGAATTCAGTTGTATCGGATGATGTTTTGCTGGGGCAAACACATGAAGGAACATTTTGCTGAAGC
The DNA here is from genome assembly GCA_030674055.1 of Rhabdomys pumilio. Classification (NCBI taxonomy): domain Eukaryota; kingdom Metazoa; phylum Chordata; class Mammalia; order Rodentia; family Muridae; genus Rhabdomys; species Rhabdomys pumilio. The sequence continues at coordinate 45,151,255 of JANHMN010000019.1, forward strand.
AAGCACAGGTGAAAGGATGTTCTGTGCAAGCAAGCACGTGAAAAGACACACGATGAGGGAGTCTCATAATATGCAAGTATTAGTCCGACTTACATTGCATAGTTGAGCTCCATTTGTAGAGACTCCATAGAGAGAGACACACTAAAAAACTTCTGGTGATGTGCTGCAGCTTCTTGCTACTTCAGAGGACTCAGGCTGATTGGCAGAGTGATGTCAGCTGAGACAGACTTGTGTGCTGACGCAAGACCCGTGGAGGAAACATATTTGGAGGGAGTATAAAAAACAAAGCAAAACAAAAATAAAAAAATCAACAGAGTATCAGGAGCTATCTTGACTTGCTTACGTAGCCAAATGCTTATTGGTCTTAAGTCTTAGCTGTTTTGTTGAAAGAGACACAGCAGAGAATGTCTCCTGGCATTCCTGTTTGCCCTGGTCCCTCCTAGTGACTCATGCTGAGATTGAGGCCCGAGTGTCTGTGCTAGGCAGTGCTGCCACCGCTCATTTGTGTTTGCTATCCTGACTTTACCAAACTGGACTGCTGGGATATCTGTGAAGTGTTTGTGAGTGGATAGAGCTGTCGCTGACCTGTGAGCTGAACTGCCGATTTCCTGGAAATACAGATATTAGTTACTCCAAAGAACCTTTGTAAACAGGCTTACTCTTCCCACATCCTTTCTTTTCTATTACCTGTGGTGGGTGATGGGCTACAAGGGAGATTAAAGAATTTAAGAATCGTCATTAAAAGTAGGGTTTGAGAAAAATCAAGCTACACCTGACGACGTTGTCGTTGTCGTCGTCGTCGTCGTCGTCGTCGTCGTCGTCATCATCATCATCATCATCATCATCATCATCATCTTTGTTGTCTACAATAGACTGTTTGACTATTATCGCCATGTTCTATGATAGGACATTTGACAATCATCATGTTCAATGACAGGGTACTTGACCATAGTCATCATGTTTTATGATACACTAGTTGACTACCAACGTCTTCAACAGCATGACACTTGAATTTAGTTCTCAGGTCTAATTGAAATTTTGTCCCATTTGTTCATGATATTGTCAGTCTCTCTACTCCATCACAGTCCCTAACTACCACCATTCTACTCTCTGTGAGTTCAATCATTTTAGATTCTAATTATCCGTAAGAGTTGTGTGGTGTTTGTGCCTTCAAGATTGCCTTATTTTATGTAAAAATGTCTTCTACGCTTATCAGTACTGTTTCAAAAGACAAAATGATCCCATCTTCCTTCTATATCCTCCCCCTCTTTTGTTTTAAAGCAAGAGGTTTATTTTCCAGTGGGTCAGGATGGACCTTCAATGAGTCCCTCTAGGGGAGTGGCTAGAATGTGATCCCAAATGATTATTAGAAGCAGTTTTTATAGTTTTTAGGAGCACAGGTTACATCAGCAAGGTTACAGTTCAAACTTATTGGCTAAGCATACTGACCTTTGTTTTTTTATTGGATATTTTATTTATTTACATTCAAATGTTATTCTTTTTTCCTGTTTCCTCTCTGAAGCCCCCCCTATTGCATCCCCTTTACTTTGCTTCTATGCGGGTGCTCCTCCACCAACACACCCACTCCTGCCTCACTGCCCTAGCATTCTTCTGCACTGGAGCATTAAGCCTTCACAGGACCAAGGACCTCCCCTCCCACTAAGGTCAGATATGGCCCCTTCAGCTTCTTCAGTCCTTTTCCTAACTCCTTCATTCGGGTCCCTGTGCTCAGTCTATTGATTGGCTGCAAGCATCCGCATCTGTATTGATATATATTGATATATCAGGCTCCTGTCAGCAAGTACTTCTTGGCATTAGTAATAGTGTCTGAGTTTGGTGTCTGCATATAGGATAAATCCCCAGGTGGGGCAGTCTCTGGATGGTCTTTCCTTCAGTCTCTGCTCCAACCTTTGTTCCTGTATTTGCTTTAGACTGGAGTGATTCTGAGTTAAAATTTTTGAGATGGGTGGGTGGCTCCATCCTTCAAATAGAGGGCCATGCCTAACCTCTGCATATGGTCTCTACAGGTTCTCTCTCTCCTTTGTAGGGGTATTTCAACTAATGTCACCTCAGTTGGGTCCTGAGAGCCTCTTGCTTTCCTGGCATCTGGGACTTTCTAGTTGCTATCCACCAGTTCCCCATCATTTATTGTTACTCACCTCTGTTCAATTTCTTGCCCTTTGTACATCTCCTACATCTTCTCCCATACCTGCTTCTGCCTCTATTTTTCACCTCTTCCTCCTAAGTCCATCCCACTATCTACTTCTCATGTTTATTTTTTTTCTCCCTTTTAAGTAGGACTGAAACATCCACTCTTTGGTCTTTCTTCCTCTTGAGCTTCATGTGGTCTGTGAGTTGTATCATGGGTATTCCATGCTCTTTGCCTAATATTCACTTATCAGCGAGTACATACATACCGTGTGTGTTCTTTTATGACTGAGTTGCCTCACTCAGGATGGTATTTTCTAGATCCATCTATTTTCCTCGAATTTGATGAAGTCATTGTTTTTAATAGCTGAGTAGTACTCCATTATGTAAATGTACAACATCTTCTGAATTCATTCCTTTGTTGAAGGACATCTGGGTTCTTCCCACCTTCTGGCTATTATAAATATGGCTGCTATAAACATAGTGGAGCATGTTTCCTTATTACATGTTGGAGCATCTTCTGGGTATATGTCCAGGAGGGTTGTAGTTAGGTCCTCAGGTAGTACTATGTCCACTCTTCTGAGGAACCACCAGACTGATTTCCAGATTGTTTGTACTAGCTTGCAATCTCACTAGCAATGGAGGAGTGTTCTTTTTTCTCCATATTCTCTCCAGCATCTACTGTCACCTGAATTTTTTTATCTTAGCCATTCTGACTGGTGTGAGGTAGAATCTCAAGGTCATTTTGGTTTGCATTTTCTCGATGACTAAGGATGTTGACCATCTCCTTAGGTGACTCCAATTTGTTTCTTGGGACCATCTGCTTGGAAAATTGTTTTCCAGCCTTTAACATTGAGTAGTGACTGTCTTTGTCACTGATGTGCATTTCCTGTATGCAGCAAAATGCTGGATCCTGTTTACTTATCCAAATTATTAGTCTATGTCTTTTTATTGGGGAACTGAGTTCATTAATGTTAAGAGATATTAAGGAACAGTGATTGTTGCTTCCTTTTATTTTGTTGTTAGAGGTGGAATTATGTTTCTTGTGTCTTCTTTTGTGTTTGTTGAAAGAAGATTACTTTCTTGATTTTTCTATGGTGTAGTTTCCACCTTGTGTTGGAATTTTCCATCTATTATCCTTTGTAGAGCTAAATTTGTGGAAAGATATTCTGTAAATTTGTTTTTGTTATGAAATATCTTGGTTTCTCCATATATGATAACTGAGAGTTTTGCTGACTATAGTAACCTGGGCTGGTATTTTTATTCTCTTAGGGTCTGTATGACATCTGCCAGGATCTTTTAGCTTTCATAGCCTCTGGTGAGAAGTCTGGTGTAATTCTAGTAGGTCTGCCTTTATCTGTTACTTGACCTTTTCCTCCTTACTGCATTTAATATTCTTTCTTTGTTTTGTACATTTGGTATTTTGACTATTATGTAACAGGAGGAATTTCTTTTCTGGTCCAGTCTATCTGGTGTTCTGTAGGCTTCTTGTATGTTTATGTGCATCTCTTTTTTTAGATTAGAGAAATTTTCTACAATTTTGTTTAAGATGTTTACTGATCCTTTAACTTGGGAATCTTTGCTCTCTTCTATATCTATTACCCTTAGGTTTGGTCTTCTCATTGTGTCCTGGATTTCCTGGATGTTTTGGGTTAAGAACTTTTTGCATTTTGTATTTTCTTTGACTGTTGTGTCAATGTTTTCCATGGTATCTTCTGCATCTGAGATTCTCTCTTCTATGTCTTGTATTCTGTTGGTGAGGCTTGCATCTATGACTCCTGATCTCTTTCTTGAATTTATATCTCCCTTGTTTTCTCCCTTTGTGATTTCTTTATTGTTTCTATTTCCATTTTAAAATCTTGGATGGTTTTGTTCAATTGCTTCACCTGTTTGGTTGTGTTTTCCTGTAATTCTTTAAAAGATTTTTGTGTTTTCTCTTTAAGGATTTCTATCTGTTTACCTGTGTTCTTCTGTATTTCTTTAAGGGAATTATTTATGTCTTTTTAAAAATACTCTATCATCAACATGAGATGTGATTTTAAATCAGAGTCTTGCTTTACTGATATTTTAGTGTATCTAGGGCTTGCTGTGGTGGGAGAACTGGGTTCTGATGATGCCAAGTTGCCTTGTTTTCTGTTGCTTATGTTCTTGCCGTTGCCTCTTGCCATCTAGTTATCTTTGGTGTTAGCTGGACTTGCTGTCTCTGACTGTGGCTTATCCTGTCTGTAGGCCTGTGTGTCAGCAGTCATGCAAAACTAGTTCTGTCAGGGAGGAATTTGGGTATGAGAGCTGTGGCACAGGGTCAGCTCCAGGGAGCAGACAGAAACTGGAAGCATCCTGTCCTCTGTTGTTTCTTGGTTCCTGTGTTCTGATTGCTTTGAGTAGGTCCCTCTTGATCCAGGAATTTGAGTAGAAGTGGTGGTCTCACCTGTGCTTTCATGTGTGTCAGCACTCTTGGGAGACCAGCTTTCTCCTGGTGGGATTTGGGTGTGGAGAGTTGTGGCACAGGGTCTGCTCTGGTGCAGATGAAAACTGGAAGGCTTTGTTGCTGTTTTGAGACAAGGTTTCCTGCTGTCCAGGCCGGCCTTAAATTTTCTGTGTAGCAAATGGTTATGTCAAACAAATGATTCTCTTGTACCACTTTCTCAAGTCTTGTCTGAGTTGTTGTGCCCAGTTTATTTAATAATACTACCTTTTAGACACATACACATGCACACACACATACACACACAAACAATGTAAGCACATACACAGTTTTATTTATCCACTTATTCATTGATGAGTATGTATACTGATCCCATACCGTGGCAATTATGATTTGTGAATAATATTTAGTGAATATGGGCATGTAAACTTCTTTTTAACATAATTTTGTTTTCTTAGGTTGCACAATGTCCTTGCTGTATCATATGATAACTACCTTATAAGTTAAAATGCATATTTTATCTGTATAGGTATTTTGCCTGCATGTACATCTGTATCACATGCATGCCTCATGCCTACAGAGGCCAAATGAGAGTGTGAGGATCCCTTGAACTGGAGTCAGAGTTGTCAGCTGCTGTGTAGGTCTTGGGAATGTAACCTAGGTCCTCTGGAAGAGCAGTCAATAGTTTTAACTTTTGGCTGTTTGGATGGATTCTTGTAAAATATGTCTGCTCAATTCCTTCCCACACTGTGAAACTTTCCTGTGTTTTCTATTCCTAGTGATATGGTCTCTCATGCTTGGTGTTGTCTTGCACTCTACAAAGTAGACCACACAGTTGCATCATTCTAGGGATCCATTTTACCATCTCTCCCTCGAAGTTTGCAGCGTCCAAATAGGTGAGCAAATTTGTGCTACTCAATCCTTTCTCCACTCCCGCCTGTATCTTTAGAAGTGTTATACAGTACTTATTTGAATATGTTTTCCACTTAGGTAGTCCAAAAGACAGGTGTGGAAACACGTTTGTTGGTATTTTCTGTAATTTATGTCAAGCATAATGCATGTCTACTGTGCAAAGGGTAACAGGTAATATTTTTAGATTTTATTTCTCTTTTTTTTCAGCATAATATTTTATTGGTTCTTTGGGAATTTCAAATCTTGCACCTGGATTGCACTTATTTACCATGCCTTTACTGCTACAACCTCCCCCCACCAAAAAAAAAATTGAAATTAAAAGTCCGATTTGTGTTATCTATGTGCTTACTGGAGCCTGGTCAAACTCTCTTTAATGATGTCAATGGTGAGCATGTGTTAAAAAGCTGAGCCAGTTTTTTTTTAAATGACAAATTTTAATTAACAAATTATAGTTGTATGTATTACAGGGTAAAAGGAAAATAAGGATTCCTGAATGCAGTGGGAAATAACTAAATCAAGCTAATCAATACATCTACAAACTAATATACCATTTGTTTTTGGTTGGATTATTTGAAATTCAATTTCAGTAATTTTTGAAATGTAAAACCAATTTTAATTAATTTATACATTATAGTTACATATATTTCTATGTTTGAGGTTGGAGGTTAAAAAAATGTTGCTTTGTTGCTTTAAAAATATTGGTAACTTTGTATCCAAGATACAAAATCAAACCAAGTGTCAATCAGTGAGAGAGTGGCTACCGAAAAACCCTTCCATCTATGTATACATTAATATACAGAAAACGTCATTTAGCCATAAAATGACATGTCACCTGTGGAGGAACTGAAGGACATCAAGTTACATTGCAGCATCAGGCACAGAATGACAAACACTGTGTAGTCTTATTTAGGCAGAAAATTAAGATCATGTAAAAAGAGTAAAGTATCAGTTGCTAGAACCTGGGAAATGTGGAGGTGGGGTTCATGGAGAGAAAATGGGTAGCAGATACAAGGAGCACAGCTGGAGATGAGGGTGACTGTGAACATTCTCTAGGACAGCAAGGGCGGGTTGACAACCAACAGTTGTACATTCACAAAATTGCTAGTTATATGAACAAGGAACTGATAACTGTTTTGACATGAGATAGAATTGATCCTACCCACCGTATAAATGTATTTAAATACCTATTTCAATCCAAAACATTGATTGACATGTGTCAATTAAAAAATAAAATGAATTAAAGAGTAAAATTAAAGCTAGGAAAAAAATTGGTTTTCTGGTCATGTATGTGAGAACAAAACATGTTAATTTCTTTTTTAAGGTAAAGCTTCATAATAACAATGACTTTTTATTGGAAAGAAATGAGCTTGTGGATATGTAGAGCCTATTACTCCAGGTTTTCAATGTAAGTGATCCAAATTTGGACACTAAACATGATTCTCAGAATCAATTTACCTAGGAGTCTATAGCACAGGTCTGATTAAAGGACCTATTCATTATTCTCTTATAAGCTGATCTAACATTTTTGTGTTGTTTTAAACAAACAAACAATAGATCAACAAGAAAACACTGAAAGTCTCATAACAAATCCCACATGTAGATACTGCTTTTCCCCTTAAAATGAGTCATTTATATCCATTCGTTGTGAAATGATTGCATCCTCTGAACAAGGAATTAAAAGTGAGTGTTTATTCCTTCACATGATTTCTGTGCGTTCCAACTGTTGTGATGGAGTAGGGATGGTCCGAGTCCCAGGCTGATTAGTCATGAGAGGAGGTGTAGACAGCGCCCAGCCTCTGACTGGATTCCAGAGGTCACTGCCATTTTTTGACCACAGGATGGGTCACAGCCACATCCTTCCACATGTTATCACCGAAAAAAATTATATGGGCTGTCGATCGGTTCATAAAAACCAGAAGAAGAAGAAGTACTTTAATGAATGCCTTCTAGAGGTTGGCCAGGCTATTTGGAAAGAGATAATTAAAGGGACCCACAGCAGGATGAATCATCAAAACCTTCTGGATGCTTCTCTCTCTAGTCTCATCTCCTCCCTACGCAGGAGAGTCACTCAGGGTTCTCTCACAGAGTTCCTGAACACTGACATGGAACTTTGAAGACCAAGGGAGTTTTCTTCACATTTTGGAGAAGAAACAGAAAACATTATTTAAATTACAAGGACAAACTCTGACAGATCTCTCTGGCTTTTAAGCATCAGAAATCAAAAGAGGCTGGAGTGTAGGAGTACCTCCCCAGAGATCAAAGGATGACATCTTGTAATTGGTCCTAAAGGGCTTATGGGTTTTGTTATCTAAGTGGCAATGGTCTTTGTTAAAGCTGGATTAGCTGTTCAAATGTGAAAAACACTTCGGTTGTGAAATTTTCTTACGTAAAAACAAAAGAATTGAGGCCGATTAAAATAAAGGAATGTGCAGCTACCATTGATCATTTATTATCAGCTGTTACTTCTGTAGGACACAGTGTTTTCTGAGGAGGTACCAAAAGCCTCTTCATTCACCAGTATCTTACTGGAGTTTGCAATCCTGGATGTGATGAAGTTTTGAACTACTGAGTTATCAACCTTGTCACACTTAATTCCTTTGTCCAGCAGCCTCTGAGGACTATCTCAGAAGGTAGTAATGCTTCAGAAGGACCTCTTTATTTAAAGCTCTTGGTATTCCCTGGCTGGAATCTCAGAACTCTATTAGCAAGAAAGACACTGGATGTACTGGGTGTGCTCACACTGAAAGCAACACATGGGTGCCAGTCTCAATAGTTCCTGCTTTGAGGCTTTGTCAGTGGTGAGAGAAGAGCAATCTAGAGACTAAGAGGCACCCATTTGTACAAAAGTCACCTTCTCCAGGACCACCTTGCGATTTCTCTGCAGCAAGAAGCTTGCAAGTTCATTCATATAGCAGTATAAAAGAGAAGATTCTCTAATATTTCTGAAATTAAAAATTAAAAGCTGTTCTTGAACAGCGTTTGCTATTAGTATCCTGAGAACGTCAAATGCTTATTCTTTTTTTTTTTTACTGATTTAAAAAAAAAAACTTTTCTTTCTACCTTGTATTATAGATATCTTTTTCAAGCCTGTGGTTTGATTGGTGAACTTGTATTCTTCTACAGGAGTCCTCCCATATGAAATTATCATACATTTCTTGAATTTATTTGACAAGAATCCGTCTAGGCTATCTGTACAATAATTTATTTATAATAAATATTATTCTGGAACCAGGGCTAGGCATTATTTTTTATATGATGTTGAAAGACAGGGATAAATTGATGTGTGTTTTGTTCATGTTAGAGATTTTTTCCCCTGACAAAGAAGAGATAATGCATAGAATTAAAGGATTATAACAGTCTGCATAAGAACAATATTTTAGAACAAAGAGTGCTTCAAGCTAATGACTACCAGGCTACAAAAAAAAAGTCCACTGGGAATGTTTGACAGCATGAGAGATATGTGCCAAGTGAGTGGCATATTATAACCACACACACAAAGCTGCAATGTGAAAGCAGGCATTATCACAGTGGGTATGACTGCCATGGATAAAATGATTAGAAGGGATTATGGGCAGTCTAGAGAAATAAAATCAAACAAAAGGGCTATAAACATTAGCATTTAATCCTGCGGTGCTGAGAATAAGCCAAAATAGGAATTAGGCAAGATTGTGGAACTATTGTGGGAAAGAACGATTTCTCTACAGTATGCTTTGCTTTGTATAATTCTAGAAAAATCATTTGACCTCTTCAAACTGACAAGACTTACAAAGACAGAATTAACTAAAAAAGTATATACATGTATATACTTTATAAAAGTATAAAGTATATATATACTTATATATATATATATATACATACACACAAACACATGTATACACACACGTGTACACACACACACACGTGTACACACACACACACATACACACATATATAATGATTCAAATTTTAAAAGGAGCAGAGCAGGGGAAGTCCTGCCCCGCCTAATTTTAAGATTGTTAATTTTAAAAAGGAATCTGTTAGGGTGGGCACAACAACACACGTCTGTAATCCCATGATTTGGGAAACAGAAGCAGGAGGATCCTGGGTTTGAGAACAGCTTCAACTATCTAGAAAGACAGGCTGTCTCTGAACAAACTATAACCTGTTAATTATTAAACGAGTGTAAAAGCAAGTATTTTTTAAAATATTTCTTTTGATTTTATTTGCATGAGTGTTTTGCTTACATATATGTATGTTTATCATGCATGTGTTTGGTGACCACAGAAGTCAGGAGAGGATGTTAGGTGGCCTGGAACCGGACTTCCAGACAGTTGTGAAGCACCATGTTAGTGCTACAAGCTGAGCCCTAGTCCTCTGCATGAATAGCTGCTCTTGACTGAAGAGTCATCTCCTCAGCACTAAGAAACAAGTGTTAAGACTATTGCTGAGCATGGTGGCATGAGCCTTTAATCTCAGTTCTAAGGAGGCATAGGCATGCGAACCTCTGTGAGTTCAAAGTCAGTCTGGGCTACAAAATGAGTACCAAGACAGCCAGAGCTCCAGAGAGAAACTGTATCTTAAGAAACAAACAAAACAAAAAAATTGTTATTGTTGTCACTGGTGGTGGAATGTGTGCGTGTGTGTGTGTGTGTGTGTGTGTGTGTGTGTGTGTGTGTGGTGAGAGAGAAAGAGAGAGAGAGAGAACAAAAATGCACTGTGTATGTCTGTGTTGTGTATAATTACACATGTGTTTTCCTGAGTAAGCTTGACATAGATGGAGGCTGGAAGAAAATATCAAGTGCCCGACTCTATCATTGTCCCCCATTTAGAAATAAATTTAACAAAATGTTAAAAATTGTAACCTGGGAACTTCAAAGCATCATTGAAAAAAATCTGAAAGAGTTTTATTAAATCTATACAAAGGTACCTTCTAAGTTTATCAGTCAGATTTTATATTATTAAAATGGCAAAATATCCATGCTCTCTTACGCCAAATTCAAACTCCTTTCCTTCACAAATTAATGAGCAATCTGAAAGCTCATTTGTCAATGCAGGGGACCCAGGACGGCCATAGCGGAATGTGAAGACCATCTGGCTGTGACATGTGTTGCTTGACAAGGCTGATTCAGTTGATCTGGCTATGTAGGCTAGTGGCCCACTCCTCACTCAGTGTTCCATGAGTGTCCTTGAAGCTGCCTGCTCAGTGGAAGATGACTGGATAGCTTTTTCCAAATACCAAGACATTGTTCAGTGAAGGGCATGTAAATAATTGCTGTCTTTCTCTACAATTTCCAAACTATCAAGGTCCAGAATAGCAAAAACCCTTTTAGAAACCTGGAAAACTTAGAGCACTCACTCACTTCTACAATGTTTTTCAAATTTGACATTTCACTAATTTTGATGTTTTTTTAAAAACAAGAAATTAGTTGATTAAAAGTGGAAAAGTATCATTAACAGTGTTTTCTAGTAATTATCTTGAGTCCAATTAAATTAATAAAGCATGTGAAGATGGGAATATAATGATTTCATTATTTAGCTGAAATTTTAACTTTTGAAAGAAAATTGGCCACAGACTAGTTCATACTGTGATTATACATTGACATCAGAGTGCCTGTCGTAAATGTTGTCATATCATTATTTTCAGACGATATTAAAATACACTAACATAAAAGTAGAAGTGTTTATTCATGAGTTAAATTTTTGTCTACTTAATCCTGTAAGACACAACAAGCTTAGATAACAAAGGTCTTCATTTCATTGTTAGTAAATCTTACTGTGTTTGCTGTGTAATTGCAATAGTGTGAAAAGGTAATTGCGAAGTTATTAACATTCTTGCTAATTATTGATCACTCAGTTTCATGAAATTTGCTTTTCTTAGCCTTTAAAATTAACTGGGGTGATTTTAAGCATAAAATAACAAGTAATTACAATTTTCTTAGTTTCTTGAATGGCCCCTCCCACCCCTGGACAAAACTTTGTGTCTGTATAATCTCTAAGACTGATTTCAGGCTTGACGTTACTCATTGCATTACCTAATTGTTGGTTACAAATTGCGTGAATGACTGAGTACTTAGTAGAGTTTTGGTTAGTCACTGGTACTCATGAAAGGCTTGGAGATTTGCTTTAGATGAAACTTGATTAGTTTGGACTCTTTAGATTTTTACCAAAATGTCTGAGGACCCTTCCTGAGCTCTTCCCTGTCTGAGGATTTCAATCTTTCTCCATCTTTTGAGAAACTGAGTTCCATGGCTTTGGACTGCATTGTTTCCAGTCAAGTATTCTGTCTGGACTCTCACCAGTCTGACTGATCCCTCACACGATCAATTAAAGTGTTTGTATGAACTTCACATTCCAATTTTAGCTTCATGGAGAACTCTTGTTTTTCTTTTACTAGAGTCATGAGCAGGTGGTGCTATAGGGAAAGAGAAGAGTGGCTCACGCTGACAATTTTGGGTTTATATGCTAGAAGTTTGAGTTAACGGCAGACAGCTTAAAGCTCACGTGTTGAGTGATTATGCAAGCAGCTCCAGTATAAAAAGTGATAAATCAGAGTATGCTCAACATATCTGAGTGCTTAGGACGCACACACACACCTGTCACTCTATTCATTCATTCATTCATTCATTCATTCATTCATTCATTCATTCATTCATTCATTCATGTGTACCAGTGTATTATGCGTGCACATGTGCCGCAGTGTGTGCGTAAAGGTCAGAGAACAACTGTGAGTAGTCTGTTTGTTTTTCACTTTTGCACAGGTTCTAGTGATCAATAGTAGGTTGCCAGGATGCATCTCAAGTGTCTTTAAAAGCTGAACCATCTGGCTGGCCCCCATGATTTCTTTCAGAGCCTACTAGATACACCAGGACTAGATTCTGCCTCACAGGATCTTTGTTCATTGTGGATCCCTGTTCGGGAGGATGTCCCACGAAGATCTCCGGCCTGTCCAAGTGCGGGGGTCTGGACAAGGGGGATAGGGTGTGAGCAGGGAAGGGGAGTCACCTCTGCTGCTGGTGCCCTGCCTCACGTCTCTGCTGTTGCCTCCCAGTCACTCCCAGGTTGCTGCACCTGTCCCTCCTTACTGAGCGGGCATGGGCTGGGCCGGTAAGAAGCCGGAGGGTCCTGAAGATTTCTTCTCAAGTGTTACAGCTTTTATGACAGAAACTCTAGGACAACGGGATGATTCTCACATACCTTTACTTCTCCTGAATAGGGCTCTTTTATACAGTTTTGGGGTGGATCAGGGTCTGGCAGCAGATAATGCCTATTGGCTTGGTCTGAGAGCTTGGAGATACTTCATCTACAAGTGGGAGAGCCTGAGGCACTGTTCCCATGTGACTGATAGCTATAGACCTCTGTGTGGTGGGGGCTGTGGAGGGCTGAAGCTAAGTAAGAGGAATCAGGGCCCCAGGAGTGGAATCAAACACCTGCCATCTGATTAGGGTCCGGGGTTCGAGGCCTGTGCTCAACCAGGTGTCCAGCTGCCTTTCACAGCCCACTGCCCTACAGTTCATCTCAGCTCCTAAAACTACCACCCCTGATTTAAAAGCATTTCTTACTTTCTCCCAATATTTTTTCTTGGTCTGCTTAATCTTTCCGTTTTAAGTCATATTAAATTTTACCCAGGAATTGTGCATTTAAAGCCATTATTTTAAGGTGGATGTAATGCAGTATTACACATTCCTTAAAAATTTATCACAAAAAGATAAGTATTGTGAATGTGAAATATCCTTATTTTTACATCAACAATATCTCACATAGGAATTACGTATATTAAAAGGATAACTTCTAGGCAAGCATTTGATTAGTGTTGCTTATGTGTCTTTGATGGATTAGCCACTATGAATTTAAGGGCATTTGCAATACTGCTTCCTTAAACCTCAGATGTAGTTAATGGAATGCCCATTTCTTGTATCTGGATGTTTTAGCCTCATGATCTTCAGAAGGAAGCTTTTCTTCTTATTTATGTTTCAAGTATCTCCTCTGTGGGGAATATCCCAAAATTCCTCATCTCATAGAAGCTGCCCAGCTTTCTCTACCTCCATTTGCTTTTTCACAATTTCTAAATTCACAGTTTTTAGCCTTTACAATGGTACCTACTACCACGCTTAGATGGAAGAATGTTCCACAAGTAACAAATGATTGAATGTTATTTCTATTAAGCCTATTCTAATGATGCTGACAAACTGTGGGGCTTATGGGTGTCAAAACTGGAATCCTTGCTCCTCACAAGGACCTTTACATGCCTTCAGGCCATTTTTGGATTTTACTTAAAAAAGAAAAACATCATCCCATCCTTACTTCTGTCTATTCAAAGCCACATACTTTCAAATATTTTGGACATAATTGTTACTGTATCTAAAATGATTATGCACATTATTGAGATTCTCAGATTTATTATTAATGTTACAATCTAGTCATCTCTGAAAAAGAAGAAAAGGACACTAATCTCCTCCAGATTATTAGAAAACATTGACATCATTTGGATTCTTTTAGATCATGACCTACAGATGTGACCAGCTTTGGGACAACATTATCTTATTCATTAAGTATCTCATGAGCATCGAAAAAAGTTGCAGAAGCATCTTGTTGCTTATAATTATATTTCAATAGATGAGGTTTGCCTCTTTGTGTGGCCAAATAACATTTCCTCATTCTTCTTAAAAATTGCATTAGATTATATTGCATTTATTTTGTAAACAAGTAGCCTTTTCTAGTAGCACGGTGTCTTCAACTTATTTAAATAAAAGAAGTTATATATTTTCCAACATACAAGTTGAAGAAATAAGAGCCAGTCAGCGGCTGCACATTTTAATAGCAGTGTGGTCATAGAGAGCACAGAAGACATAGTGTTAAATAAAGTCATTTTTTGGTTGCGTATTCAACTCATCTATATTTAAATAGTTGCTGAGCCATCTTTGCTTGTGTCTTTAAAGTACTGCTGTTGCTCATCTCCTTCCAATATTGCACAAGTAATTCATGGGCTTACAGGTTATTTGAGATACATTCTGTTGAGCTATCCATCTCAGCTGCTGTCCTTAAGCTGAAAAGCACGTTGCTATCTATGACTGTGAAAATATAAAAAACATGGCCTTTACACTTAAATCTATCACACTCAGTATTGAACACACACACACACACACACACACACACACACACACACACACAGAGTTTTCTATTATAACACTGATATTTGGTGATTAGGCATTAGTATATTTGGGAGTTCTCTTAAATCTAAATATGCATTGGAGGAATAGAGCAAGTTGAGCTACTACTTTTAACTGGAATCACCACAGGTTTTGGTTCATTTAGTTGATAGGATGGAAAGTTATCCACAAAGATTATAAAGGTTTCACTGAAATTCAATAAAGCTGTTCTGTGACAAGGGCTTTTTATAAATTAGCGAAATAAAACAATACTCTAGTATCCTGTGTTCCTCCATCTTCATTTGAATTTGAGTCTATACACAATAAAAATTAAAAGAAAATAAAGAAATCACCTAAGCATCAGGATCAACTATTGCACTTAGTATTGCAAAAGAAAAAAATGCTTCTTGCAACAGTGATCCTTAAAAAAGTAGAAGATACTTCCTTAAAATTTCTTTTTAAAAATTTTATTCTTTAATCTTTCTTTTTTTTACAGTCCAGATTTTATCCCTTCTGGTCTACCCTCTGACTGTTTCACATACCCCCCAGCACTCCCCCTCCCCATCTCCTCAAGGATGTCCCCACTCCTCCACCCACCAGGCCTCCCCACTCCCTGAGGCCTCTAATCATTTAATGGTTAGGTGTGTCTTCTCTCACTGAACCCAGACCCTGTATGTGTGATGGGGGCCTCATATCAGGTGGAGTATGCTACCTTTTTTGTGGTCCAGTGTCTTAGAGGTCTTTGGAGCCCAAGTTAATTGAGACTGCTGGTCCTCTTACAGGGTCGCCCTCCTTCTCAGCTTCTTCCAGCTTTTTCCTGATTCAACCACAGAGGTCAGCAGCTTCTGTCCATTGATTGGGTGTAAATAACTGCATCTTACTCTTTCAGCTGCTTGTTGGGTCTTTCAGAGGGCAGTCATGATTGGTCCCTTTTTGTAAGTGCTCCATAGCTTCAGAAATAGTGTCAGGCCTTGGGACCTCCCCTTGAGCTGGATCCTACTTTGGTCCTGTTGCTGGACCTCTGTTTCTTCAGGCTCTTCTCCATGTTTTGTTCATGCAGTTCTTTTAGACAGGAACAGATATGGGTCAGAGTTTTTGACTGTGAGATGGCAACCCTGTCTCTAACTTGATGAACTGTCTTTCTGCTGGTGGTGGGCTCTACAAGTTCCCTCTCCCCACTCTAGGGTATTTGATGGAAGTTTTCTCTGTGCAAAAATATTTTTCCAAGGGCCATGAATATGGATATAATCTTTAGAGGAATAAGACCAGACTTTTAACTTTGAATATTCTTAGGAATATAACCTTGGACAACTTGCTCTAACTGGGCATCTAATGGCCCAGAGAAAGGGAAATCAATAAGGCGCAGGTGGTGTAGTTTGGAGATAAGTTGGAGAATGAATACATTCAAATTATTCTGGATGAAGTTCTCAAAGAACTAATAAAAGAGAAACTAAACATTTTCTAAGAGAGGCTACCAATGAAGATGTATAATACTATCAATGAACTTGACATGTTTGTAATTTCTATATAAAAAACTACACAATCATTTAATTGCCATGGAAATGCCACAACAATATGGTTTGAAATAGTAGGCTACTTACATGAAGTATGTAAAATTGGAAAATTAAATTCTTATTCTCAGGTACAAACTTTCTTTAAAAGTGGCCTGAAGTTGGAATGTTAATAAATAAAGGAGTCTTGCTGTGATTTTTATCCACGAAAATATGGCACTTTCTAATTATAATATCTTTTTTTTATAGAAACAACAGTTCAGACTAAACATTGCCTAGGTAAGTATACATGTAAGTTAGTCACTTTTGGATAATAGATGTGTATGAAATTTATAGTATTTTTGCATAATATTTTTACCATATAGGTTATTTAAAAACAGAATTCTATAAGAGTGAGGGCTACTTAATTTTAAGGTAGTTACTTAATAAATTCTAAAACCTGTGAAGCATGCATTCTCTTGGCTGTTAAGAATAAATATCAAAATTTCCAATCACAATTTGTAGGCCATGTTTTAGCTTCCAAACATACTTATTAAAAAAAATACCAATTATGCAGCAAGTTTTATGACTCATTTGAATTTAAATTAATAAAATAAGTCAAAGTTTGACATACCTTATTACTGAAAAATAATTTAATATTACTTAAAAGTCAACCTTATTTAAGTATTTGGGCATTTAGAATTGGCTAATTTCAGTTAGCATATTTTTTTCTGTCAGAGTAAACCCAATGAACATGACACTAACACTCTAGGCATTGAGACTAACAGTTAATACATTGTTATAGATTATAGATAGATAAATCATTATAGATGTAAGAAGATTTCATGGAACTAAAACACTTTTTACAGCAAAGGATACTGTCCTTTGAGTGGAGATGTCCTACCCAGTGGGGGAAAAATCTTTAGAAGCTACATATCAGACAGAGAGGTAGTATCTAAAATGTACAAGATGAGTCCTCAAAGTCTAATCTAAACTTATTTAGTCTAAAATGTTAAGACTCCACCTCCAGCTGCTGGTGACACTTGTTTTTACAGTCCCCCACTCAGTGAGATTCTTAGTCTAGTGCACAATGCCCATGAAAAAGGAAGGAGATGGAATTAACCCACCTCCAATGATTGGAAGATTTGGAAACTCACTAATAATTGGTATTGTTAGATTGCCAAATGTTGGGAAGCGCACATTCTTCTATGTATGAACCAGTAGTAAGGCTTCGGTAGAAAACTTCCTGTTCTGCACTATTGATCCTAATGAGAGTAGAGTGTCTGTTCCACAAGAAAGGTCTGACTTTCTTTGTTGGTAAGATTCCTGCTTTCCACAAAATGAAAAAAAAAAGTGTCAAAGTAAGAATAAGGGAGAAATGAAACATGAATTCATTTATTGGTTGTTTTCCTAGTGAATTTAACTAAACAACTTCCTCAAATGCTTCTGCCAATATTTGATTGTGGCATAATGATTGCGGGCATTCAATAAAGCCAGCAGACTTCATGATGTGGAAAACTAACTCCTGTTGTCAAGATAAACTCAATAGACGTTTTTGTAAGACTTGGGAATTTTTAACATTGGATTAAAAAATACAGTGGATAAAGAAAAGAATTTCGACATTAAATTTTCAGATGTGAAGACCTCATACATATCTTATCAGTGACCTCATAACTAGTTACAATGACCCAAACACTTGTGAACTCATTCTCACATGTTGAAAAACTAATAACACTTGTTTTCCAACTATGGGGTCACCAGTAAGGCCACACATTTCTAGTATTTATCAGTTTTGATACTTTTATTGAGAGGTGTCATGAGTAAGATTAAGCTAATTATTTAATTAGATCTAAAGATCATTTCAAGTCATAGACTTGATCAATAGTATAAATGGAATTATGTACTGTCTTCCCTAAATTATTTTTAAAATCTTTACATGTTATATGATGTATGTATATGTGTATGCATGTTCCTGTATGTGAGTATACTTTCTATGGAGTGTATGTGGAAGCCTCAGGACAACATAGGTTATTTATATTCTCCCTTATTTGAAACAGGTTCTCTCTGTTGTTTTATGTGCAGACACTAGGTTATCTGGCCCTGAAATTCTGGGAATTCTATCCACAGCACGAGTGATAGGGCTATAGATGCAAGCTACAACATGTGAATTTTATATGGCCCCAGAAAATACAAACTCAGGCCCTTAGACCTGTGTAGCAAATATTTTACTTGCTGAGCCATTTTCAAACCTTTTTGCCAAAATTCTTTGTTAAATCTTTACACACCAGTGTGACCTCATCTGAAGATAAGGCCTTAACAAAGTATGGTCAGTTAAAGTTGAATTGTAGAGCAACACAGTAGTACGTGTAGCTTCTGTTTTTGAGATAACATTACATTGTGTAGCTTAGGAAGACTGACTTCATACTTCAACTCTCTCACCTCAGACCCCCAAATGCTTAAATTCTAGGTGTGTGCTATCACATTTAGCTTGTCTGTGGCTTTATAAGAAAGGAGGTCTCAGGTATGGTAAAATACATCCATGGGTATAATCATGGCATGGACGTTACAAGGATAAACAAGCACATTTTAAAAACTGAATTTAAGGTTCACTCCACAAGAGGAATCATAGTATATACCTTGTACTGTACATTTAATCAAATCCCCTTGGTTGGGAGCTTTCAGGCTCTAGGAGTGTTAAACTGACTCTATATCAATCTACCTTCTAAGTTTGTATCTCTGTACTTGTTGATTAGGCCAGTCCTCAGATATCATGCATGAAGTTTCTTCCTGTAGTAGATGTCAGTTACCATAAAAACTCACAACTGGTCAAATGTGCAGATAATATTCTAATGGAGTGTTCAACCACAAATGGGCTGCCTAGATCAAATTCCCTATCTAAGGAAAAGGAACCATTGGAGAAAAATTGCTAAAAAAGTTGTAAGGACCATAGGTTGGAAGAACCATAGCAAATCAGTGGTTTTTGGACATGAGGCCAGGACACTCAGTATGTAGGCATAGGGTAAAAAGCAGCTCATGAGTTCTTACCACTAACTGAGGAGTTATGGGCAGTCAGTAGATTCTGAAGAAAGGAGAGTTGTTTTCTTTAAGGATGTATCTCCTGGTAGGTTGATTAGACTTCAGAGGACAGCCTCATGCCACAATTACTTGGTTAGCATAAATAGGAGTCCATGAGTTATTACAGAGGAGGACATGAGGTCCGAGGAGGAGTGGTGAGTGGGTGAAACATGGAAGAAGATCTGGAATAAATTAGGAAAGAGCTAGATTGAGTGCATCTTTTAAAAGTATCAAATAATTAATAATAGGTTTAAAAAATAAAAATGAAAAGTCTCACTTTGCCATTTGAGAACACAACAAAAAGATTTCCAGCAAAAAGCTATGAAGAAAACCTTTACCCTCTTGGACTTGAAAACTACCAGAATTGTAAATGAAAAAAAAATTAAATTCTTGTTGTTAAGATGCAAAAATACAGCATTTTGTTATGAAAGTTCAAACAGACTCGAGATATTAATTTGCATTATACAGTTACCTTAATTTTAACAAGATGTGTATGAATAAGTATTCTTTGGATATGTCTTATAAGTCTGTCCCTCAAGGGAGAATTAAAAAAGGAGAACATGCAATAGTAACCCAGAGATGCCGATAAGCACATCAAGTTTAGATTTAGAATTTTAGAACCCACTTGCCCTTAAAATGTGGCTGCCTTTTGTATTTAAGTGTGAGTACCACATGGCTTGTCTTCCAACAAATGCAGAACTTAAGAAACGTACTTTCCCATTCAAATGTTACAGATCCTTTTGAAATTGTGTTCTGAGGATTTTTGATTAGATAAAGGCTAAGGATTCTGTGTAGATGGTCAGAGATTATGTTAAGATGCACAGTTGAAAGCACACACACTTTTATTTTCTTTCACCCATACAGGGTCTTTCCTCACTTCCAGAACTTGCTGATAGGTTTTTTTCAGATCTCCCTACAA
Organism: Rhabdomys pumilio; assembly: GCA_030674055.1. NCBI lineage: Eukaryota > Metazoa > Chordata > Mammalia > Rodentia > Muridae > Rhabdomys > Rhabdomys pumilio. Next base: position 45,171,349 of record JANHMN010000019.1, read on the forward strand.
CTGGGTTGATTTGATTTCATGATATGATATTCAACTTTCTATTATGTTTTGCATTTTTTCTGCTGCTGTGTGTTCCTCTACTGCCCTGGTAGCTAGGAAATGAAGGAGTGAGTTGTCTTCTTTGTGTAAATACCCATTTCTCTGCAGAATCATATATTTAGCAATCATTTCTGGAGTTATTATTCATAGATATTTTTGCCTAAACAAATAATTTCTTTGATATTTGAAGAATAGTGATTTTTAATATCACTATTTTTTATGAAGATTAAACATTCCCTCTAGCTTTCTGTTTGACTATCGGTTTGCTGGCTGTCCATGTGGGTTCATGGTTCTTATGTTGTTCAGCAACCTATCATCAATTACTGTCCTTCATTGTAATGTATGCAATATCAAATACTTGCCTATTCGATATTTTGAGAGTGTAAGAGTGAGATTTTTCTAAATTAGCCACATAAACTTAATTATTTATTTTTGTTCTATCAATCACAGAGACTTTTAAAAGTGTAGTCGTATATATTTGTGTGGCAGTAGCCCAAGAACTTTAGAAATTAATAAATCAAGATCATATTCTCAATCTGTTTTTCTAATCAACTGAAAAATGGAAGCATCAAAGAGAAAGAAACAAAACCGATAGCTTTGCCTCTCAAAGTTGTTGCAGAACTTGATTGTCAGCCTTTTGTTCTAGGAGGTATCTTCAGATTCCAGCCTCTGTCACAGTTATTCAGTCCAAGGAGAGCTCTAAATTGAGATGCTTTTCATGTGAGGGCTTTTCATGTGTGTCTTTACATTTTATAGCATGAAGAAACAGATCTATGTGTGATTGTTGTTAGTAACAAATGTCAATAATAGAGGAGAAGTAGGTGGGGCTGAATATATATTTTTCCTTCTAATCATTTCTTAGATCCAGTAAATCACTGACTGGACAACTCCGAGCCTCGGAGTTTTGTTTGTTTGTTTGTTTGTTTGTTTTGTATAAAAATCAGTTCCTTTAACTGTCTAATGTTAAGAAACTCATTAATGTTAGAAGACTAAACTAATGTGACTTAAAGAAGAAAAAAATTAAGGCATTCGACCTTGTGTTGCTGAATCTAACACTGAAAGTCGAGACAGAAAAAACCGAGATGGCCCTAGAACTTTAAAACAAAATGTGGCTTTAAAACAAAATGTGGGGAGACGTTGGTAACCAGGACCTAAAGAAGTGAGGAAAAAAGTTTCAAGAGTAAGTGCAGAGCTCTTTGATTTGTCCTGTGAAAATATCAAGGATGACATAAGCCAAACAGAAGTCTGATCTCTTGGGCATTGTGAAGACTGCAGAAAAAGGGTTGAGCACAGGGGGCTGAGGAGAAAGATGTAGGAGACAGAAGCCTGGGAGAAGGAAGCAGTGTGTGAGAAGTCAAACTGGGGGAGATTTCACTGTGAGGGAGCTGAAAGGAGAGTATCTCAGGCGTCAGTGTGGCACTAGAGGTACGCCAAGAAGACAAGAGTGGAGACTTCACAATACCTACAGAGAGGGCAAGCGAAGGATAAGAGAAAGGAGTCTAAGAGAGAGGAGAGGGTGAGAAGGAAGAGCAGAGGACGAGGAACAGATTAGAATCCTCCCCAAATTTCTGTTTAGTCTCAGATGGATAGCCCTGAATAAGCCTGCCGCTAGATTTCCTGAGGTGAGACACGAGCCTGTATTTTTGGCTTAAGCTTTGATAGGCATGCCACATAATCACTTAGAAACAGTAAAATGATTCTAGTGGAAAAGGTAGGGAGTTGACATCAGCAGAATAAATTAAAAAATACTAGGTGACTAGAAAACACCATGGTAGAAACTCAGAGAGTGGAACATAGGACAAACAAAACGAACGATTTGATGTCTTTACCAGTGTTTCTTTGTTACTAAATTTAATCAATATAACCAGTGAGGTTTTTTTAGTCCTATGTTTCAAACCACAGGATCTATATAATCTTACATTTTATGATGAAATAATTTAAATATTAAAAATTATTAAATATTAAAATATTGATGTATTATAATATATTAATTTATTATTAAATATTAAATGCTAAAATTAACTTTCAAGAAAATAAAAAATAACCTTAAGACATTGTTTAGAATCGTTAAAACAACAGTGAATGTAAACAGTTCACCTGACATATATCTTAACATTTTGAGCATTTACCTATTTTGAGCACATTTCAGTTTCTTAGAAAATCTGGTAAAAATTACATGAGTTTGATTCATTAGCTTTGACTTTTTTCTGTAAAGCAGGAAGTAATATCCATCTGAAAGGTTAGCTCAGTTAGCAGGACTTCTAGGATGTCATTGAGTGTTTCTGTGTGTAGACTAAACACTAGATTGCATTTTTCCTACATGAATGCAGGAGGCTAAAGATAATTGCATGGGGATTATGTCAAGATTCTGTCTTTTTTTTTTTTCTAGTTTCAGTCAGGGATCAGTATGTTTTATTTCCCAGGAAGTAGGAATAGGCTCTCCTTTTCTTGACTGTAACAGATATTAAAAGACATTTGCGGCTGCCTTCCTTCTCTGAGGTTCTGGCTTGATTGATCCAGTTCCGTTTTATATTCAAGAAATTCATGTCCAGTGGCTCACATGACCAATGTAGCATAAAACTATCAAGTCTTATTTCTACCTCCTCTCTTTTGATTTAAACCAGTTCCTGGCACTTCATATCATAGCCCCTGTCACTGTTACATTATTGCTGGGAAGAATTTGGGCTTTTTTGAGTTTTTTTTTTCCTCTTGTGGTCGAGGGTAATGATGTTCATATTAGACTTCAGAGTTTTTATTTTTCTCAAAGGTTTTCTACCACTTGGTAAAGATTGGACGCGCGCGCGCGCGTGTGCGCGCACACACACACACACACACACACACACACACACATTTGTTTCTTTGATTTGATTTCCACAAACCATCTGAAAGACTGTCACATGGTAACTTTCAGAGATGGGACTTCATGTGTAGCTGGCTGATTAGACTTAGATGTGAAATTTCAAAGTATTTCAAAAACATTTGGAATTCCTGGATGACCTTAACATGGGTTGTGTGGGTTCATTGTTTTACTTAATAGACACTTGGCATATTAAAGAAATTTGATATTTGTGCTTATTCTCATATAATTTAAGGAGTTCACATTTTAGCTTTCTTTAATGATTCACATTTTTAAAACCCTTAGTGTGTTTTAGGCCACAAAGGACAGAGACATGTCAAAGTGAATTATTTATGGTGGAACCCAAATATGAATCCTTTGGAGACATAACTAAAATTTTTCTTTTGTTCATCCACTGGTGTTAGATTTCTTTACGTTTTAAAAATAAAATAAAGTATGCAGTTTAATATATTCTCAAAGAAGCAAAAAAAATGTTCATGAATACAAGCACTTTAAAAATATATTTTTTTCTTATAGAACATTTAAAATAATCTTTACTCCAAATCTGAATGAATACTCAGAAAGCTGTAGAGTTTTCACATTGATCAATGTCTTGTGTAAATGACCACTAAAACACCTTAGAATAGACAATGACAAAATTATGCCTATCTAACTGACCTAAAATTGTTCTTCTTTTGATCTTTTGTCATTTATCTGCATCAGTTTCAACTGAGAGAATATAGTTTGTGGTTTTCTTTTGTGGCTACATATAACATATATGACTATATATTATATATGTGGATTATATATCTATATGTGTGTGTATGTGTGTGATAATATCTCTGTGTATACACAGATATCTCACAGCATTTCTAGCTTTATGGATATTTTATATTTAGAAGAGAGGTATCGTTGTTTTTTTTGAAATTTAATTTCCCTTATTTTTCCCCAAGGATAACCTTTTTATTGTAAGCAAAGCTGTGAATAACTAAGAACACTTTAAAATAAGAATTCAGGACATCTGGGGACAGGATCCTTCCAGTTTTGAGCCCGTGCCACAGCTCTCCGTACCCAAATCCCACTGGCAGAGGACTGTCTCCAGGAGTGCTGACATACCTGAGAGAACAAGTGAGACCACCAGTTCTGCTCAAATACCTGGCCCAAGAGGGACCTTCCTAGAGCCTCCAGGACACAGAAACCAAGGAACAGCCCGGGACAGGATCCTTCTGGTTTCTATCTACATCCAGAGCTGACCTTGTACCAAGCTCTTCATACCTAAATTCTGCATGGAGAGAACTGTTCTCCCAGGAGTGCTGACACACAGGCCTACAGGAGGCACAGACCACAGTCAGAGACAGCAAGACCAGCTAACACCAGAGATAACAGATGGTAAGAGGCAAGTATAAGAACATAAGCAACCTAAACCAAGGCTACTTGACATCTTCAGAACCAAGTTCTCCCACCACAAGAAGCCCCGGATACCCCAACACACTGGAAAAACAAGACTTTGATTTAAAATCCCATGTCATGATGATGATAAGGGACTTTAAGAAGGACATAAATTACTCCCTTAAAAGAAATACAGAAAAACACAGGTAAGCAGGTAGAAGCCCTTAAAGAGGAAACACAATCCCTTAAAGAATTATAGGAAAACACAACCAAACAAGTGAAGCAATTGAACAAAACCATCCAGGATCTAAAAATGGAAATAAAAACAATAAAGAAATCACAAAGGGAGTCAATCAACCCTGGAGATAGAAAACCTAAGAAAGATATCGGGAGTCATAGATGCAAGCCTCACCAACAGAATACAAGAGATAGAAGAGAGAATCTCAGGTGCAGAAGATACCATGGAAAACATTGACACAACAGTCAAAGAAAATGAAAAATGCATAAAGATCCTAACCCAAAACATCCAGGAGATCCAGGACACAATGACAAGACCAAACCTGTGGATGATAGGTATAGAAGAGAGTGAAGATTCCCAACTTAAAGGGCCAGTAAATGTCTTCAACAAAATTATAGAAGAAAAACTTCCTTAATCTAAAGAACGAGATGTCCATAAACATACAAGAAACCTACAGAACTCCAAAAAGATTGGACCAGAAAACAAATTTCTCCGGTCACGTAACAGTCAAAACGTCAAATGCACAAAACAAAGAAAGAATACTAAAAGCAGTAAGAAAAAAATGTCAAGTAACATATAAAGGCAGACCCATCAGAATTACACCATATTTCTCACCAGAGACTACGAAAGCTAGAAGATCCTGGCAGATGTCATAAAGACTCTAAGAGAACCCAAATGCCAGCCCAGGCTACTATATCTAGCAAAACTCTCAATTACCATAGATGGAGAAATCAAGACATTCCATGACAAAACTAAATCTAGACAAAATCTTTCCACAAACCCAGCCATACAAAGGGTAATAGATGGAAAACTCCAACACAACCCTGAGATCCCATCTCACACCAGTCAGAATGGCTAAGATCAAAACCTCAGGCGGCAGCAGATGCTGGTGAGGATGTAGAGAAAGAGGAACACTCCTCCATTGTTGGTGGGATTTCAAGCTGGTACAATCACTCTGAAAATTAGTCTGGCAGTTCCTCAGAAAATTGGACATAGTACTACCTGAGGACCCAGCTATACCACTTCTGCGCATATACTGAAAAGATGCTCCAACATATAACAGGGACACATCCCCCACTATGTTTATAGTAGACATATTTATAATACTCAGAAACTGGAAACAGCCCAGATGTCCCTCAATAGTCGATTGGATACAGAAAATGTGGCACATTTGCAATGCCTACATGAAATTCGCAGGCAAATGGATAGATCTAGAAAATATCATCTTGAGTGAGGTAACTCAGTCACAAAATAACACACATGCTATGTTCTCACTGATAAGTGGATATTAAGCAAAGAGTGTGGAAGACCCATGGTACAACTCACGGACCACATGAAGCTCAAGAGGAAGGAAAACCAAAGAGTAGATGCTTCAGTCCTACTTAGAAGGAGGAACAAAATAATCAAGGGAAGTCGAGGGTGGGAGGGACTTGGGCGGTAGAGAGTAGGAGGAGGGGAAAATAGGAGCAGAATCAGGTATGGGAGAAGATGGAATAGATGTGCAGAGGGTCAGGAAATTGAACAGAAGTGTTTAGCCACGGGGGATAGGAAGCTGGGGAAGTCCCAGATGCCAGGAAAGCAAGAGGCTCCCAGGACCCAATGGGGATGATGTTAGTTGAAATACCCCACAAAGTGGAGGGAGAACCTGTAGAGACCACATCCAGAGGTTAGGCATGACCCCTTGGTTGACGGATGGGGCCACCCACCTATTTCAAAAATTTTAACCCAGAATTGCTCCTTTCTAAAGGAAATTCAGGGACAGAGAGTGAAGCAGAGACTGGAGGAATGGCCATCCAGAGACTGCCCCACCTGGTGGTCCATTCCACATGCAGACACTATTGCAGATGCCAAGAAGTGCTTGCTGACAAGAGCCTGATCCAGCTGTCCCCTGAGAGGCTCTGCCAGATCCTGACCAATACAGATGCAGATGCTCACAGCCAACCATTGATTGAACAACCATTGACTGAACCATTGGAGGAGTTAGGGGAAGGACTGAAGGAGATGAAGGGGCCTTATTTGGTATCAATGGGAGGGGAGGCCCTTGGTCCTGTGAAGACTTGATGCTCCAGTTTAGAGGAATGCTAGGGCAGTGAGGTGGGAGAGGGTAGGTGGGTCGAAGAGCACCCTCATAGAATCAGTGTAAGGGAGGATAAGATAGGGAGTTTGCAGAGGGAAACCGGGAAAGGGGATAAGATTTGGAATGTAAACAAATAAAATATTCAATTAAAAATTAAAAAAGAAAAAATAAGAATTCAGAAAATTCACTTTCCTGTGAATAATAAAAAATCTGAAAGTGTCACTAACTTTTGTCATTTAAACTTCAGTATCTATTATAAAATGTTAAATGTCATTCACTTTCAATGGGGGGGAAACAAAAAAGTGCGAGACTATATTCATCGTTTTTACTGAAACAGATTTGAATATTATGGTGAATATACAAACCAAAGTAAACATGTAGATAAAAAACAAATTTTGTCTTAAATACAGTTTAATAACTTGAACTTTACAATTTTTCTTTTCTTTTTTTTTTTTAACACTACCACAAATCCATTTTAGATACAGCTGTCTCTTAGAAAATTATTTCTTGGAGAGAACAATGCCATTGAATATTTCCACACCTACCTCAATTAATTAATTTCATACTAGGCTGAAAGCGAACTAATTTAATTTTCTTTCTTTGTCTTACAAGTACATTTTAAAACTTTCTTGAAAATTTCAACATAATTCTTTGGATTCATACAGAAGGAAAAACACTAACTTTTCTTATCGTGTTTGATTAAAAGTCATATTTTCATAGTAAGGTAAAATAGTAGATTAGCAGATTTTGTGGTATTAATTTCCTTATAGAAACATGTGTTTCTGTAAAATATTTTCTCGTCTATAAGCACAAAAGGGCTAACAAGGTCAGTTTAAATTTTTTATTTAATGTATTGTTATACATTTGAATATTTTTATTATGATAAACCATAATACATTTAAAAAATACTATATAACAATTCACATGTTTATTTTGAACACTTTTTTTTTAAAATTCAAAATATATAGAGAGCAAGCTAAGTTAGTTTTACATAAGAATAGTGAGATATTTTTTCTTCAGGTAAATTCACTTTTAACTCAGGATCTTCATTCTTGTCATTCTAAGTTCTTGCATCCTTCACTAAATCTCACCCTGTATTCAGCTTTTATGAGTATATTTAAGTTGCAGCAATATTTAGCTTAGTAGTTTACAGACTGTTAAAATCTGAACCATCTATGGATAGTCTTTTAAAACAGGAGAAAACAAACTAATAGGTAATGCTATTTCTATATATATTTGTGTGTGTGTGTGTGTGTGTGTGTGTGTGTGTGTTTGTGTGTGTGTGTGTGTAGGAAGGAAAGAATCTAGGCAAATACCTTTTTTATGACTCTCTTATATTTTATCTATGAGGTATTATTGATTAGGCATTGAAATAATGAGTGTAAAGTTTAAGAAAAACAGAAATCATTGTGATGAATTTAAGAATGAAAATTACCTGAAGATGTCGAAGTCTGGGGATGTAAGGAGATGTCTCCTTTTGCAATTAAGGAGTGAAAAGGAAGATGACAATAGTTGTAACAAAGTCTCTTCCAGGAAGTCTGCTATGATGCGTGACACCCAGAGGCATGTTTCTAGATGTTATCCAATCAAGCCATAGATGGTAGTTGGTACCACTCACCACATACAGTCTTGTGCTGCTCTTGTTTTTCAGTGTGTAGAACATTATTCATCATTAATTTCATTGGAATGTCACTCATGTCTTCCCTAGTTTCCATTTGTACTCTACCTTGAATTGATATAATCTTGATGACTTGGTTATATAAATTTTTTCCACACATGTTGAAGTAGTCCTCTATATATCAGTGTGTGTACCTCACTGATAATATTTATTGTGTACAGAGAAGTGTGTCTTACTCCAGGTAGCATATATTTTTTATGAACACTTCAATTTCTGTTCCCTTAAATTCTACCAGCGGCCAGCCCAGGCATTTTTTTTTCTTTCTGGTTCTTACTTGAAGTAAGCTGAGGGGAAAGAGAATCGACAGGGGGAAGACTTGGTCTTGCAAGATACCTAATAATAAAACATTGCTGTTTAATAATAAAACATTTATCTATCTTAAGTCTTAGTCACTTTGCTGCTGCAGCTGACCTGCCTGGTTCCTCTGAGGCCAGAAACTGCAGTCTCAGGTATTTAGCACCTCATAGTAGAACTAAGTCAATTATGCTTTGCTCTCTAACTCCCAGCTGTCTAGTTGGATTTGCACAAAGAAAAAGAGATACTTTGAAAAGCGATTTTAGTCTTTATTTCTAAGTTCATTTCAAACATTTTTTATGAAAATTTTCTAAGAAAGTTCTTTTCTAAAACCTTCTCTCTAAAATGTTCTTTCTTGAGTTCTGCTTAAAAAGTTCTCTCTCTTTGTCCTCAGCACTCATACATATTCCAGAATACCATCACATGGTAAAAAGTTCACCAAAAGTTTACACATAAATCTATGTCATAAATTGAATAATAAGTTTACAACAGAGAATGTTTACATGCATATCCATTAAGAGTAATAATTATCTGGCTAAACATTCATTATCTGGCACAAGCTCATCAGGTTCATTGAAAGTTTAAAACTATAATTTTTGTGACTAAGGTATTATTGGAGTTTGTATAGATAAACCCAGCCAATATTTTATTTTCTGTTCTTGCATCTATGATAAATCTTTGTTTCCTCTTTTATGACCTTTGGTTAATTGTTATACAACCTCTTGGAATGTGCTCTGAGTTGTAGATGCCTACTTGCTATCTCAGAAGCAATTAATTGGTGGCATTTGAAGACGGGCAGTATTCTCATTGCAGTTTTGATATAGAAAAGAAATTATTAGCAGTCCTATTATAAATGATCTTGATAATTACTAATATAATTTTAGGAATGCTTAAATGATCATTAAGAATTAATAAATCATCTATTTGTATATATAGCATCACTATAAGATAATACATCTTCCTTGTTTTTCAAAGATCTGCTCAAAAGGGTGGGCTAATACCTAGTAATTGTTATTTATTTAATAATGTCAAGGAAAAGCTTGCTAATAGCAGGAATCTTTCCTCAAATGTAATCTCCTCAGCCTTGCCTAAAGAAGGAAATTAACTGTCATTAACTTTACAGTCCATGGTGGAACCATCTCAGGAAGATCACCTACTAGTTTTTAGCTTTTACTAGAAAACTCTTTGAAAAATTCAATCTACACTTAATGATAATTTGGTCTTTTTTTCCATTTTAAAATTAAAGTCTATATTTTTCTACTATATTCTATGAAAATACAGCAAATTTTTCCATATTTATAACATGTTAATGGCCAAATGTCTTGTTTTATACTAATTTAGTGACCCACATACTCAAAACCAAATTTCAACTTTATACTTTTCTTTTTGAAGGGCAACATTTAAATTATACATATATATTGAAAACTCAGCAGAGTACTTTTAGCCCAATTTGATGGCAAACTCTTTGGCTTTTGTGTTTCCTGTTCTGACAATGCAGTCACATATTTGGGGCACAGGACTTTATCTTCCTAATGAGGACGGATCTTCTCATGTCTAGCATTGTAATTGATCCTGATATCTATCATCTGCTTAGCCAGTGTTCCTTTGTCATCTGTGTTAAGCTGAATGAAGATAATAGTGCATTTTTTTCCTTGTGGACCAGTTGTAATAGCTTATCCTTCCCTTGATTTAGCAAGGGACTCCAATCTTACAAACTTAGAAGGCAGGAAGATCACAAGTTTGATGGCACGTATGTCATGAGCAATCCTCACTAGTGAGCTTTTTTTCCTCCACTGAGGTAGTCATAGTGCTAACCCCTGCTTGAAGGATAGGTTGCTTGTCAGTAGGGTATTCCTTTCACCATTATCTTTTTTTCTTGGTACATACCAACAGCCTCAACATCTCATGCTCTGTCTCTGGACTGTATTTATAGGCATGCTGGGTAGATGTTCGGTGGTTCACCATCTTGTGAACTGGTCAGTTAGTGGAAGTACTTTCTACCAGGTACACAGGATAACCTTCTGCCCCTTAAGCCAGATATAGCAGAGTGGCTTGATGAAGAATGTAGGTCTCCTTTGAGCTGGATGGCCTATCAATACCAGAGTTCTTAGTGTTTTCCTCAAATGGAAGACCTAATATTTTTTGGCCTCTTTTTCTTCAAGGTAACAGGTGATGAGACCACATTCTTCTTCCGTCCTCTTATCTTTTGAAATCTTGTTTAGTTGAAGGGGCAAAGAAAAAATGGCAAATTTTACACTTCTCATAAAATTTCTTCAAACCCTTTAGATAACTGTTAGATTAGTTAATTTCAGTGAAATTTGCTTAATATTCTCTATTGACTTTGTAATGTTTTAATCTATCCATATACATCTCTCTTTCTCTTGTTTAAATGAAATCTAACATCACCAAGCTAAAAGAAAATCAAAATATACCCTTTTGAAACAATAGTTTTTTTATTCTTCATTTATAAATGTGTGCTTAATTTTTCTCCTTGTTAAACAAATAATTCTGAATGTTCTATGTGAGACAAATAATACAGTTGAAACTTGGAAGTCATATATATATATATACATATATATATATTCTTTAAGGCATGTATGTGGAACATATATAATTAACTCATTTGTGCATCAAAAACATTGAACACAGTAACCTTTTTGCCTGAGTCATGGAAGTGGTTAAGTAAAAGAGTAACATAAATAAAAAGTAAAATGCTAGATTTTCTGATATTAGATTGTCTTAGTTAGGGTTTCATTGTTGTGAAGAGACACCATGACCAAGGCAACTCCTCTTATAAGGGACAACATTTTATAGGGGCTGGTTTACAGGCTCAGAGGTTCAGTCCATTACCATCAAGGCTGGAGCATGGCAGCATCAAAGCAGGCATGGCACTGGAGGAGCTGAAGGTTCTACATCTTGTTATTAAGGCAAACAGGAGAAAACTGACTCCTCAGGAAGCTAGGAGGAGGGTCTCAAGGCCCACACCTCAGTGACACACTTACTCAAACAAAGCCATGCCTCCTAATTGTGCTACTCCCTGGGCCAAGCATATTCAAACCACCATACAGAACAATTGCTAGAAATTATCAGATAAATCAAAGGCTACTACTTAAAAGCTGACATAATTCCTAATAATAGGAATAATTAATATAAGAATACATTTTATTTACCATGCTGTTGTTGAGTGCTGTATTTATATGTGAAAACAAAGATCTCCTTATAAAAAGTCCATCTATATTAGATTTCATTTAGAAAATTAGATTATATAATTAAACATCAGTTAGAAGCTCATACAGTGATTTTCTTAATTATCTTTTAATTAGTGCCAAATGGCACTATTTAATGAAAAGTCTTTTTTTTATTAAAACTTGAATCAATCAAAATAATTGACTTACTAAATTAAACTTTACTATATCTGTTTAGGAAATCTTATCTTAATACTTTTTGCTAATAGTGACTATAAATTACTGCAATTAGAATTTTTGTGTAATATTGTTTATATGTTATTATTTCCATTCAAGCTTATAAGAAAGCATTTTCACAGCTAGGCACAATTACACCCACCTTATAAGAGAAATTAGTTATGTGAAGAAAATTACTTTATCAATAAGAGAAAGAGCCAGGGTTTACATTCAGAACTTCTGCACTCTGCCATCTGTGCTGTTAATGATCATAAGATTTCACTTCGCATTTGGAAATTATCTCACAAGTGCTTACTGAGCTCTTACAACATTCCTAAACATTGAAGACACTAGTTCTACAAGAGCAAAGAAACCACACAAAACCTCACAACCTGTCAGAAATTGCAAGTGAGAAAGCACACAGAGTGGTGGTACGAATTATGATGTCAAAGAGAAAGCAGGGATGAAAGGATGATAGCGATTGGGTTGCAATTTTATGACAGGCACTCAGAGAAACAATTCTGAGAAGGTAACACATTGAGTTTAAACTCAAAAAGGCCAACGATTATTTGTTATGGCTAATGATGGAATGAGCATTCTAGGAGAGAGAAGAAAAGTACAAAGATCCTCAGATGGAAGGTTGCCTGGCAACCTCAGGAGCACCAAGGAGACCAGAGTGACTTCTGTCTGTCTCTCTGTCTGTCCACCTGCCCCCCCACCCCATGTGTGTGTATGTGTGTGTGTGTGTGTGTGTGTGTGTGTACGTGTGTGTGTGTGTGTGTGTGTGTGTGTGTGTGTGTACGTGTGTGTGTGTGTGTGTGTGTGCAGTCCAGGCACAGGCACCCATGCTGCATGCTGTTTAATGTGTGTGTTGATAATGAAACTCAGGACTGCCTCAAGAACAATACACATTCTTAACTACTACAGCCACCTCTAGTTTCATAAAAGTCATTTTTTTTTAACATGGGTGGAATAACCTTATTTTAGATCAGGGAGACTTAGGATTTTTTTTTTGTTTGTTTGTTATGGGAGATAATGCTTAGATGTTGGAGAGAACATGTAAAATTAGAGTTTTAGTGGAGATACTGGGCTTGCTGGAAGCAATGGATGAAGAGAGGAGCAGAGTTTCTGTTTTAACCCAAGATCACACACAGTAGGTGTGTGTGTGTGTGTGTGTGTGTGTGTGTGTGTGTGTGTGTGTGTGATACCTGAGTGCTTGTGGGTGTTTTCTCTGATGTTCTCCCTCACTGAAAGTGAAGTGTTTATACATGGCTACATGAAACTATAAATATTTAAAGTAAGTGGGAAATCATAGATATTTTGTCTTGTTCAGTTAATGCCTGGAATATGGTATAATATGGGGCAACGGCCTTTGGGGGTTGTAGTAGGTTGCCATGTAGTAGATTAATTAGCTTCATCATTTTTATTATAGCCTAAGTAATACTGATATAAAAGGAAGATATATTTCTCAGAAATAAGGAAATTTTTGATCACAATCAAAAATTTGAAAATGAGATATTCTACCTCATGTACTATTGTTTGAGTGTGAGTCAAAGCATCATGGGTTAGATTGGTATGGGTGCTCCTTGACAGCACCAGGGACTTCCTCAGTGACATGACCGAGGGAGAAATTATGCAACATATATTTATGCTTTCAAATAACATATTTCAAGAGTCTAATAACATTTCTTGTCAAATTATTTTAATATCTCTCATTGCCTAAGGGAATACTTGAAAAGTATACTGACAAAGAAAGAAAAAAAAGGAAGAAAGAAGGAAAGAAAATGAAAGAAGCTTTCTCATTTCTCTCTGCATTGTCCCAAAAGACAATGACTTTTGGTTTTCTCTGTCAGCAGGTACCTAAAGAAGTCGAAGGTGAGATTTAGTCATGACAAACAGTCTATAATGCCTCCAACATGAAGATAGTTTAGAACGTTGAACATTTTTGCTACATTTAGAATGTGCTGTGAACTTAAAAGGATGTTTGGAGTTAGGTTTAAAAACAGTGGATTTAGTGTAACAGATTTGGCAGAGGACGCCGAGCAGCACACACAGCCGAGCAGCACACACAGCGGACACATTGATGCGGACCCAGCTGACTAATACAGACCATGTGTTTGCTCTGGCAGAGGATTCGGAAAAATAATTTGGGGAAAGGATTCTGTTATTCAATGGATTTTACTTCTGTTGCTTTTTTGTGGGATTGTTGAAAATTTTTCTAATCAGACGTGCAAAGGTAGATCTCACAAAGGTCTCTCAAGTGACTGGGACCATTTTTTAACCTTTCATGAGGGGGAAGAAAACCACAGGAGAGTACACTTTTACTTAGTACAAGTTTTTTTTTTAATATTTATTTCCTAGAAAGAGATTTATGACTAGTCACCCCCTAGGTGACAGCACATCTATACATTTTTCCTGTTTAAAAACAATATACTATTCCCTTTATCAGCAATTATTATTCAATCGTGAAACAGAATCTTCTATCTAAACGTCAATGTCAAAAACAGAACCAGCATTTCAGTAATGTTGATGTGAGTCACTTTAGACCTCTGTTGTTTGTATGTTTAATCACATATTTATTTTGTTTATTCGGACATAAGATTAAAGCTAGCATCTTGTCTGTAAGTAAAATTGCTTAAATGTTACCACACAGTTTTAAAAGGCATCTTTGGCCTATTAAAGTCTCAGAATTATAAGTGTTTACTAAATTTGGACACATCAGTGAAAAGATGGAGTCAGGTCTGGAAAGAGCTCTGATTCCATTTTATGGGCTTGAAAATTGATTTAGCCGGGTGGTGGTGCCACATGCCTTTAATCCCAGCACTTGGGAGGCAGAGGCAGGTGGATTTCTGAGTTCGAGGCCAGCCTGGGCTACAGAGTGAGTGAGTTCCAGGACAGCCAGGACTACACAGAGAAACTCTGTCTCAAAAAAACCAAAAAAAAAAAAATTTGTTTCAAAGGCTACTCTGACCACTATAGGAGACAGGCACACTGTTTTCTTCTTTGGATTATTTTGACTTTGTATTTAAAACAGTTTTATTATAGTGTCTGTGTGCGTGTGTGTGTGTGTGTGTGTGTGTGTGTGTGTGTGTGTGTGTGTGTCTGTGCCTGTTATTTGACTGATAGAGAGGTCAAAGGAAAAACTCTGGGAGTTGGATCTTAACTTCTGCCTTGCTGTGGCAGGTTTCTTTGTTTCTGCCAGTGGAAAGTATTCAAGGTTGACTGGCTCATAACTCTACAACCAGTTCTCCCATCTTTATCCCTCCCCCATCCTTTGTTCCAAACCCCATGTAGTTTGGGGAAAAACAGTAGGGTTTGGGGAACAACCGACTTTGCTAAGAAACCAATTCTCTCTGCCTCCTAATTTAAAAGAGACATCATGTGTCTTTCATTCAGAAATCTAAAATTATTTTTTAAGTGAATTTTGCCAGATGTTGAGGCTCCAATATGTTGTAGAAAATTTTAATCCCAATCCAGGGTTTCTACTAGCCTTTGATCGTTTAGTTCCTGGATAACACACACACACACACACACACACACACACTTTATACTTACAATAAGCCTTAATTAGCACTACAGTTGGGCAGATATCTACCTTTTACGCTATTAGAATCTATTTTTCTATCGATAACCTTGAGTTATTACTTACTATGTTCCATCTGGGCTGCTCTAACTCCAGTTGGTCAGCCCTCAGGGCCATGATCTCTTGACTCCTAACCCATGGCATCTTTTTCTTCCTCCTTCTCTTCTTCACCCTCCCTTGTGGTCTCCTCTAACTCCTTGTCCAGGATCACCAAGCCCCACCTATCTCACTTGTACCCAGTCATAGTTATGGGGCCTCTCCTCCCTCATTCCTCTCATGTTTCTGTTCAATCACGGCCTCCTCAGTGGTGTCTGGGAGCTAAATGGAGACCACCAGCCTCTCAAGAGCCCTGCACCCCCCCACTCCCTCACCCCTTCCCCCAGCCCCCCACCCCCTACCTCTCCTCCACTCCCCCCCTCCCCCGAGAAACTTCAGACTGAGATCTCTCATACCCCGAGTAACTCAGCACAGCGTCCTTGGGAGCTGTGTGGAGTGAACTCGGTCAAAAATCCCGCACTTCTGCTTCTCCCCGTGGGTCATGCCTGACACGTGGGAACCACAACTGCCCAACAGGATCCACGCCCACGACCATGCGTGAGCTAACAACCCTGCAGTGCACTTTCATATACATAAGCAAAATATTCATGAAGATAAAAATAAAATAAGAATATGCTTCTATCTAACTAATAGCCAAGGTTGTTATAGCTATTGATATGGATTGTGCTGGGTATATGAGATGCTACGTGGATATAGATATGCAAATAAATTAACTCATTATATGCCTTTAATAAATGTAAAAAGAGATGAGCAACTATTACTTATCCTCATGTATTATAAGTGAACTTTGTAATCTAGTGAATGCCAGCAAGAGTTCTAAATTTCCTCATTTTTTTTATTTGTTACTTGTCTTTTGGAACATGATTAAGCCTTAAAAATCCCTAAAGTAATAAGAATTAGGAATTGACTGTATCCTCATAAACATGTAGAATATTGTGCCTGAGTTGAAGATGTGATGCTGTTACCCTCAGTAATTGGGGTTGTTTAGGATTGGGTGTGAAGGTTAAATACCATTGGCAGTGTATTCTCATAGCTGTAGAGACAATATTCTGGTTGGGGAAATTACTGTCGACAGACAGCAGGAGAGCCACAAAACTTTCTGAGGCTGATTTTTATTGTCTCCACTTTATTAATAAAAAACAGAAAACCAGAGTCTGAAGCCCAAAAAAGATAAAGCTAGCATGTATAAAGGCTGAAGTTCACATCAGGACAGTCTTTTTTCAAAGAGACTTATGCTCTTTGTTCTAGAGCCTTTTCATCGTGGTGAACCAGGAGATTTTTATTATTCATTCATTCATTCATTCATTCATTCATTCATTCATCATTTCTTCCTTTATTGCTATACACATATGCTTTGTTTTCTCAGGAGACATTCTATTAATTAATTTATAAACAGCACTTGCCTTTCCCATTTTGTATAGGAATTTTGGAGCAGCGAATGTGTAATCTTCACAAGGTCCTAAGTTGCCAGTTTATGAAAATGATTCAGATCTAATTCTGTGTAGTTTTCAGATCTGATAGTTTGATACAACATGGTATATGAATATAGAGGTGACAAGCATGATAGGTAAGCATTTCAGGATAAAGATTTGTGGAGGTGGTTTGCACCAGTTATGGGAAAGATGAGGTATTCAAGATTAACTGTCATACCTGTACACTGCTCAGGGAAATCAATGGTCACACAGTCCCTGGATAAGTCCAGAAAAATAACCAGTGTAAAATGAAACACCATTGAAAGTACCCACTTGTGAAACTCAAGAATTGGAACTGCTGTGGAGAGAAGACAGATATCTTGAAGAAATGGCTAGCCACAACAGGCTTGATAATTTTCAGTAGGGTCACACCCATTATGCAGCTCTGTAATGAGATGGGTGGAGACAGAAATGTAAGACAATTGTCCTGGTTAATTTTATGTCAACTTGACCCAAGCTAGATTCATCAGCGAGGAGGGAACCTCAATTGAGAAAATACCTTCATAAGATTGAACTGTAAGCAAGCCTGTGGGTATTTTCTTAATTAGTTATTGATGGGGGAGGGCCCAGTCTATTGTGGGTGGAGCCAGTCCTGGACTAGTGATGCTGGATACTCTATAAGAAATCAATCAGGGTGAAAAAGCCATGGGAAGCAAGCCAGTAGTCAGTATTCTGTCATGGCCTTTGCAGCAGCTCCTGCCTCTAGGTTCCTATCCTGATTGATTTCCTGTCTTCACTGCTATAAATGATGAACTTTCATATGGAACTGTGAGTGAAATAAACTCTTTATTTCCTAGGTTGCTTTTGTTCATAGTAATCCTAAGAATGTGTTCATGGAGGAGATATGGGAAATCAGAGAAATGCTCAGCTCTACAGTTGAAAAATTTGTGTGAGGGTGCTCTCTAATTTCCCTGTCCATCACCATAAATTTTGCCTGAAGCTCTCACTTCTGCTACTTCGATGAGATGAATGCTGTAGTTTCTCTCCATCTTATGGGTTCATTGCTATGAAGAGACACCATGACCAAGGCAACTCTTACAAAAAACAAAACAAAACATTTAATTGGGGTTTGCTTACAGTTTCAGAGGTTCAGTCCATTACCGTACGGTAAAAGCATGGTAGCATGCAGACACGGACCTGAGAGTACTACATCTTCATCCACAGGTAGCAAAATAGGATTGTTTTTAGCAGGCAGCTAAGAGGAGGTTCTGGATCATACTGGCCAGACTTGAGCATATATATGAGACCTCAAAGCCCTGTGATACACAGTGATACACTTCCTCTAACAAGGCTACACCTCCTCCAATAAAAGCAGAACTCCTAATAGTGCCTCTTCCCATGGGCCAGGCATATTCAAACCACCACACACCCTCTCATTTTTCGTGAGTTTACCAAATATTTCCTTACTCAGTTCACTCACTCATTGTGTCTTTCCCAGTTGAGGACCATGTTGCTGGCTTCTGATCAGAGGCTGTTTTCATCCAGTGTGTCTGCTTTAGTAGGTCAACCCATTTGTATGGAAAAACTAACAGTTAATAAAGTGAATAAAATTCAAACAGAGGGAAGGAGAGAAGGAAGGAAGAAGGGAAGGAGGGAAGAAGGGAAGGAGGAAAGAAGGGAAGGAGGGAAGGAGGGAAGGAGGGAGAGACTAGGAGGGAGGGAGAAAGGAATGAGAGAAAGAAGAAAGGAAGGGAGAGAGGAAGGAAGGAGATAAAGGTAGATTTAGGGAACATGACCAGTTGTCCATGGAGGAAGAAAGTGTAGAAGCCGAGACTATGAGATCACAGAATCACTTTTTATTCTATAATTTTGTGTATTTCTCTAAGCTTCTATTTCTTTGAGAATGTATTTTTCTTCTATCTAGAATGCCCACTCATCATTTTTGTTCTAGAAAATGTTCATTTCATTTTGAGAATGCAATTCAATTTCTTGCTATTGTATATTTTCTCATCTAACCAGTGTAGAATTAGATACTTTTTTGAAGCCTTTTGTCCACCATTTCCTTATGCACTTATTTCAGAAGCTATTGGACCTGAGGATATTTTTAGCCATGTATTTACATGTGGATTTAATAATCTTATAGTGTTATTTTGAACTCCTTTGATCTCAAGATGGAGAGAACAAAACACCATAAGCAAACAGATTCATACAAATGCACACATGTTGGTTGAGAAAATACTTAAACTCCAGCAGAGATTCACATAAGCCAGGTTCATTCACCTTTCCATGCACTGCTTCCTACAAGGTCCCTTCTCCGCCACAGAAGCTATTTCCACTCCAATCTCAGGTCAGTTTTCTGAAGACATCCACTTGGCCACCAGATTGGCCTGCTCATGATTTTAAATATATTTACCCGATATCTTCTACATCTTTAGTATATGATAAGCATTGCAAGAAGCAACTGAATGTCAGAATTATTAGCAACATTATATGAATTATGAAGTCTGGTGCACATTGGAAACAAGTAGTCCTTTGCAGTATGTGGCCTTTTACTGGGAAAGAATGGTTATGTTGGATTGTATTTGAGCCCAACATCCTGTTTCTGATAATATCTATCAACATTTTTACTATTGTTTTTAATTGAAGAATTATTATTGTATCAAAAAATTTCCTTTTGGCTACAAAATTTTGATTCATCAGTAAAGATAGATTTATTGACTTAGAAAACATTTTTCCGCTGTTTCATGCCAAGTATAGAGTGTGTAGGGAAGTAGATATTTATTGCTTTTCAAACATCATCATTTTTTCCATTCACACATCTATTGGGAGCTGTAAGCTTTGTAAATAGATTTATCACTGGTAAAAAAAAAAATACAGTGATAAATTCACTAACAGTTGTTTTATCTTCTTATTCATTCACTGAACTTCCCATATGCACATTCACAGTAATTAAATAACAAAAAAACCCCATAAATACTAATGGTAACTCCAGAGCAGTAATTTTGTACCTTCCGAATGCTGCTACCTTTTAATACAGTTTCTCATGTTGTGGTGACCCTCAACCATAAAATTAATTTTGTAGCTACTTCATAGCTATAATTTTGCTATTGTTATGACTCATAATGTAAACACATGTTTTCTGATGGGCTTAAATTACCCCTGTGAAAGGGTCATTTGCCCTCCATATGGGTCACAGCTTACAGGTTAAGAACCATTGCTCTAGAGTTTCCATGTGAGACTAAAGGTTTATTTGTCTGTGCTTATTTTTTATATTTTCAGATAATTTATGGGTCTTTTGATTATATTAATCAAAGATAAACATGAAGCAGAGATCCCTGCTGTGATTTAATCCTTGAAAATGAGATGTTTGTCTTTGAAATAGAATTTAGGTCATAATTTTATAGATGGTGACACTAACTCTGTAAATTCAAGACTTGATTTCTTAGGTCTTGTCTATCATCAATATTTGGCCTGCACACTGAAAATTGTTAAGGGTTCATTAAGTAACAGATACTTTCATGTTGGATAAATGGAAACTTGTAGAGAGAAGCCAGATTGAATCAGTCAGCTTGGAATGGAGTGTGAGCCAGAAAACCTAAGTTGAACCAGCCAGCCAGAGTTCAGAAAAACTAGAAAAGATGAGTGTATTCAACAGTAAGCCTCTGAGATGACAACTACATCTGGTGAATAAAAGTTACTTTTACATCTGGCACCAGTCATTTCGAAAGATTAGAGTGTATGGAGGTCAGAAGCTTCTAGGCTTCGGCCTAGGGATAGTCAGAACAGAGAAGGAGGTGTTCTGGGCTCAGCCTAAGTGTATTCAAACAGCTTGGGTACCGTTCTCATATCTCAGAAAATAAAAGTTACATTTACAGAAACTTTCACAGTGTTTTTCTGGTGTAGCATTTCTGTATTGTCTTCAGCATCTAGTCGGTCACGGGTAGATACTTTAGGAAGTGCTTTTACTGTTTGTTTGTTTGTTTTGCTTTGTTTTGTTTAGTTTTACAAAGTGAGGGCTGCATGATAGCTGTTGGTTCAGCATAGAAATCCCTTCACAAAAGTAACTTGCTGATGTCACTTCATATATACTCCATGGCACTTATTATGTCTTCCAAAGTTCTCTTTCTTAGGATATTTTTTTCTTTTCTGGAACATTAAGTCATAGATTTAATTAAGTTAGTCTATGGCCCATGAAGTCATAATAAAATTATTATATTCTAAATAGTCTCAGTACACTATCACTCTGCACACAGAGAGGGAAAATGTGAATTTGAGATTTATTTTTTTCTTTTTTGGTAGTTAATTTCCTAGATTATTTTTCCAAAATCCATTTGGCACCCTTAAATGAACTTCACATAATGAACTGAGGGTTTTTATTTGAGTCTACTTACTCTTTTCAGAATCAAAGGTAATGAAAATCCTTTTCTGCCAACTAAAGAAATTTTAATGACCTGTCTAGTAGTTGGGTTTAAATACAGACACTTGCCACTGGATTGACAAAACAAATGCAAATTCATTGCCAGCTGTTGCAGCCAAGTGAATGAGGAAATACTTCACTTTTAAAAATACCAAGCATATCAGGGGAAGGAATTCTTCCATTAAAGTGAATTTTCACATAAATACTTCAGCGTTACTTTCTATAACTGCCTGTCTCTTTCTGTGAGTACTGAGAGTTTCAACCAAAGTCCTAAACTTCTTTATGCAGCACCAAGTACGCTTACCTGATAAGCCATCTTCCCAGCCTCTACTTTTCCTTCTTGACAAGCCGAATAATCTGTAAGGGTAATAATGTTTAAGTTACTTTGTCTAATGACTTAATAGACTCCATACTAATTTGTTAGATCCTCTGACCTAGACTTCCACTGTTTCAGTATTTGTTTTTCAGTATAGAATTCTGTCTTTGCAAACTTTTTATACTTTATAGATTGTCTTTCCTGGCAACACTGGGAGCTAAGAATGCCCAGGAAATGTACACGAATGGTCTTACTCCAGTAGACTCAACACAGAATTAAACATCTCCCTATCTTTAGAGATTCACCTATGCCCAGCACACAATGATGCTGCTATTTTTAGGTGTTCCAATACATCTAAGAACTGAGATTGGCTATTAAAAGGGTGGAAATTTACTTTGGAAATCTGAGATTGCAGGATTATCTTCAGGGCTGAGCTCTTTCTGGAGACGCAGGGAAGGAGTGACCCTTTCTTATGTTATTTACACTTTTTAGTGCCCATCAGCATCGTTGTCATGCCTTGGTCTTGTAGCCACACCATTTTAACCTCTGCTTCCATTTTCTCGTGACTTTCTCCTATGTGGTTTGCTTCTAACTCCACCACTTTTCCCTTCTGAGGACTTGTAGGACTATACTTAGAGACGCCCTTTATCATGCAGATTAGGTTCCTCTTCTCAAGACCCTCAAATAAAACACATTGGTTTGCCCTATGAAAGCAAGAGTCACAGGTTCTAGGCCTTAGAACACGAAATATTGTTGACAGCAATTATCAGTGAAATAGTGAAATATATAATATCAATGAATTTTAAATAAAATTTAACCTCTTGAAAAATCAACATTTTAAATATTGAATTATATTTGGTGAGGAGATTACAAGACTTTATCTTATAATTCTCTTCTTTCTTAATCAGATGGTAGCTTTTGAATGACAATTTCACATCTTTTAACATTTTTTTATTTTTTGAGAATTACATGCATTAGTTTTATGTATATATTATTTCTGTCGCATTCTCTTCCCCAACTCTATCTTAGTGGCTGTTCTGTTGCTGCAAAGAAACACCATCACCAAGACAACTCTTATAAATCAGGGGTTTGCTTACAGTTTCACAGGTTTAATCCATTATCATCATGTGAGGGAACATGGTATTGGAATTGAAATCAGCATCCTGATTCACACGTAGGAACACACACACACACACACAGAGAGAGAGAGAGAGAGAGAGAGAGAGAGAGAGA
>JANHMN010000019.1:45200457-45210546 GCA_030674055.1 Rhabdomys pumilio
GGTCTTTCTGCATATAAGGTAGGGTCTAATTTTATTTTTTCCTAAATAATTTCCATTTTTTTCAATGCAATTAGATTTTAAAAGGACTAGCTCTCACAAGTTGCTTTTCTTGAAATTATATAATTGTTTAGATCCTAAGCGCATATTCTTTTATTGTATTTTTTTGTTTTTGTTATTATTCTGTTTTTGTTTTGTTTGGGGTTTGTTTTTGGTTTCTCGTGTGTTTTTTGTTTGTTTGTTTGTTTGGTTGGTTGGTTGGTTGATTAGATTTTGGTTTTGTTTTTTGTTTGTAATGCTGCCTAAATGCTTGTAAAATAAACCTGCCATCTTGATCCTTTCTGAAGAGCAGACAGACTATTTGAATCCATTAGACATGTTCACCTCACTTGGGGAAATAGGAAAAGACTCAGATAAACTCCAATGAGCTGTCCCATTGGTGACTACAGAGTCTGGGGAGATGGCTCAGTCACGAAGAACACTTGCTGCTCTCCTGGAGAATCCACCTGAATTTGGTCCCTACCCCTCACAGCTTCCTGTAACTCTAGCACTAGGAGATACAATGCTCTCCTATGGTGTGTGTGGGCACTGTACACATGAGATATACATTCACTCACATACACATAAATATTTTTAAAAAACAAAAACAGTCTCAGTTTTAAGGTTTAAGGTCATAACTATTATTTAATTAGTTATGTTAATAAAAGTGAGACATGTGTCTATGATAGGTGGATACACACACACACATCTATATCTATATCTATATAGATGTGTATATATATATATATATATGTATATATATATGTGTGTGTGTGTGTGTGTGTGTGTGTGTGTGTGTGTGTATGTGTGTGTGTGTAATGTAAATTTGGAAAGCATTTTAATTAAGACCACAAAGTATCTTACATCACCCTATAATGATGGCCAAAATTCAGCTATCAAGATATATTATTGTAGTTTGTAATTTTAAAAGGCACACTTGGTTCAGCTAGACTCTGGGACAAGCAGCTGCCCCATGTTTCTCCTAGCCAATGCCTCTCCCACAAATGCCAGCTTTGCTTCTCCAGAGCTCTGAGATTATTCTCTTCAGCCAACCACTCAGCTACCAGCCTTGTCAGTGGTTGGTTTCTGCCATCTTTATTAGCCAATCAACAATTAGGGAAATAATTAAGAAAAGAATCAGGGAAACTCCCCCTACATATCATTCTACCCAAAGTTGTTTAGACAAATGCCTCATGGAAAAGCCTTATCAATAACAAAAGTAGAGTAAACTAGATTCATTGTTTTTAATTGATTGATCGTGAGCAACCTAACTGCTACCTACAAGTATTTTGAGGAGTTGGTAAAGACAAGAGAAAAATTTTTTTTTGGTAGAGAATAAAGATCTCTCCTCCTTTTCTCTGACATCTATTCCACCATCTGGTGGTGTCTTCAGATGGCCAATGTCTTCATTATAGATCAAATGTCTAAGTCTCTGTCACAAGATTCCCATCCCCAGGCATGGAGTTATTCCTGTGGAAATGAGTGTAGTTTTGCCAAGAGGATTGCTTTTTTATTTGTGGTCAGACTGAAAATACCTAAAACTAATTGTTGTTTGATGCTATCTCTGTGTTTTGATACAGTGCTTGCCCAATGTCTTCGTTAAAAACAAACAAAATAGCTAATTCCTGTTTTTCCTGCTGTGATTGCTTAAGGGTTCCTGTACTGGGATTTAATCTTATTTTCGGATTTCTGTGTAAAAGTCTGACTTAATGAAATGCTTAGATGGCAGCCTTGTGGTAGACATGTAACTGCAGTCATTCCTTCTGAGCCACCACTCTGCTCATTTTGCAGGGACATGGAATTCTATTAAGCAATAATTATTATTTTTTATTTACAAATTACGAGTGGAAAGAGGGGGTACTTGGCACATAGAAAGATAACAGACAGAAAAGACAATTTACAAAAACCTGGGTGAAAACTAGGACACATTACTACTGTAAAAGACATGTAATAAAGTAATGCAAATTGTTTCCATTTGAGCTTAGTAGAAGTTTGGCTAATTGTTTGTGTGTGTTCTAACGTCTTCCTTTGGAAAACTTTGTAAGTAAAACTTGGTTTTTGCTCCACACCACTGCTAACTCGTTTCAAAATTTAGACACATTACAACACACACAGAGATCCCTTAGTGTATTTCCCATGCTTGTAGTGTTTCCCATGCGTCCTCTGATCATGTGAATGCAATTCGTTTTCAATACACACTATTGCTACCTGTATTCTCTGAAGGTCATGGATTTGTGTGAGATATGTGATGAATAGGTCAAATAATTAGCTTAGAAGAAAAACAAACGTCTTGTACTCCGTGAAGAAAACACAACACAGGACTGGAAAGTGGTTCCGTGGTCAAAGTGGATGTCACGCCGATGTGAGGACTGGAGTGTGAGTATCCAGGATGTGTGCCTGCTGCTGTAATTCCAGCTGTGGAATGAAGAGACAGAGCATTCCCAGATAAAGATGGCGTCGATATCAGCGGGCTATGGGTTTAACTGAGAGACCCTGCGTCAGTGAATAGAGAGAGTGAATGATCAAGAATGACTCTCTGACCTATCAACCATGGGTCTCCATATGCATGTGCACACTCATGCATTTAAAAACAAAACAAAACAAAACAAAACAAAACAAAACAAAACAAAACCTTCACTTCCTCTAAATCCAAGGTTTCATTTTATTACTTATAACTAATTATTTGTAACTTCAAGATACAACTTGTTGGAGATACTAGGTATTAAATATAAAATTGTGTTTTTCAAATGATTCAACTCTGCAGATCTTGAATCTTGGTGTGCCAAATTGTGTTTCACCAACTTTCCTTACTATTATAATGATTTGAAGAGAAAATCAATCAACTTCCTGGGTTTTTTGGAGAAAATTTCACACACAGCCAAGCACTTGTCAATGCCCGGATCACTCTATCTCTCCAGGGTCTTGATTCATGATGTCAATGAGTCAGTGATGATTTGGCTTTGAAGTTGCTGGATCAATCTCAGTACAACCAAAGCCACAGTGAGAGATTTCTTCCTTCCACTCTTTCTCAAATATCTGACATATTCCAACACATAAAGTGATCTCTTAGTAGATCTCTAAGCTTACAGCCTTCTGATGCTTCATCTGAGCCTCTGAGTGTAACTTCTTTTTGATGAACACTATTGCTACCTGAATTTTGTGAAGATTATGGATTCTTCGTAGCTCCTCATTTCTCCAATTTTATTCCTAGAAGAATCTAAATAATATAATATTTAGATTAATAATAATAATAATAATAATAATAATAATAATAATAAAAATAAAAGAGCTAAGTGAATTTTGTCCTGTTTAGGGTTAAATTATATCACCGTGTGTAGTGTCTGGGGGAGAGTGAAGATGATTAGTGTGAAATTTAAAAAGTCTTCTTGTTCTCCAGCAATCAAGGCAGCAGTGCTCGTCTCTCCATTCCTGTTGGTCGTAGTTTCTTTCCCAGGAAGCAAACTATATGAGTGGGAAGCAAAAAATTTTCCATGTAAAAATGAGTCTTGATCTTGTTGCTAGCTCACATCACCAATCCCCTCAAAATGGTCATTGTCATTTGAATGGTTCCTCTTAAATGAAAGCCCCAAACCAGTAATAAAATCAACGAGAACAGGGCTTCACAGTTTTAGCCTTCTTAAATACTAGTATTTAAATATGTTGTGTTCTCCCCAAGACTTACATTGGGTTTGGAGCATTACTGTGATGGTGTTGTGACGTGGCTTCCTTTTAAAATGACAAGGTTAGGGCTGGAGAAATAACTCAATAGTTAAGGGCACTTGTTGTTCTTGCAAAAGACCTGGTTAGATTCACAGATCCCGCAACATGGCTCAAAACTTTTTATAACCCTAGTTGCAGGGAATCCGACCCCCTATCCTGACCTCCACTTGCACCAGGCATGCATATGGTACACATATAGACAGACAGACAGACAAAACATTGATATGCATTAAAAATTCCAGTTTTTAAAAAGTGTTAGTGCTTTTCTTGAGGAACTGATTGGTCTCCCACAGCAGGTTGTTAGGAGTGACTCCTCTTGTGGAGTGACTCTTCCACATTGGCACTTGTTCTTCCTCTTCTCACCAGTTACCAATGGAAGACCAAGTCCTTGTCAGATGTAAAAACCCACCCATGGCCTTCCATTCTCTAGAGCATTGGACTAAACAAATTTTATAAATAATCCAGCCCAAGGTACTCCACTTCATAACAAAAACTAAACTATGATTCTAAGGTGAGGCTGCCTGGGATTTAGTTTATTAGCAGAGTGCTTTTGGTACATTAAACTTCTCCAAGACTGAGACTTCTCTTTGGAAAACTTAAGGATGAAACAAACTCATTTCTAAAAACACTTCTATTGCAAAATCTTATTAGGATTTAATGGGGTAATATAGGTAAAATAGTTAACACCATCTACCTCTAGTGATTTAGCAATGCATGCCCTCACCAGCAGTGCTCAAACAGGTCACACAGAGCCCCGGCATCTCCTCAAGCTGCGCTGTCTGGGTGAGATTGCGCCACAATTCAAGTTATTTCTTTTCTGGCAGTCCTTTCTCCCTTCTTTCAAAAGCAGTGATCCTTAACAGATGGTATAGTGGTTTGAATAAGTTTGGCCCCCATAGACTATTCAAGTGTTTGAATGCTTGGCCCATGGAGAATGACACCATTAGGAGGTATGGCCATGTTGGAATAGGTGAGGCTACTAAAATGTAGAGGAGTCACTCCACAAAAGGAAGGCTCGCTTCTAACAACGTGCTATGGAAGACCGATCAGTTCCTCAAGAAAGGCACTAACACCTTTTAAAAACTGGATTTTTTTATGCATATCAATGTTTTGTCCGTCTATGTGTGTACCATATGCATGTCTTATTGGAGGAAGTGTGTCACTATGTAAGTGGACTTTAAGGCCTCTTATGATCAGGTTCTGCCCAGTGCAGATGACATTCTCCTCCAGCTGCCTCCAGATTAAGATGTAGAACTCTCAGCCCCTTCTCCAGCACCATGTCTACCTGCATGCTGCCATGCTTCCTGCTGTAATGATAACAGACTGAACCTCTGAAACTATAAGCCAACCTGAATATTTTCTTTTATAAGAGTTGCTTTAGTGATGGTGTCTCTTCACAGCACTACAATCCTAACTCAGAGAGATGGCAAACCGAAACACAAGTCTACATCTAGCTGGTGTTTCCGGAGAACCCAAAATGTAGCATATACTTATCAGAAAACATCTAGAAATTTCTGTAATGTCTCCCTCATATTCTTTATTGAATTAGTTCATGAGTAAAGTGAAATTTTGATTTTTATACTCTCCCAGCATAATTTCATGTATGTTTCCAGGTGGAATCCTTTTATAGCATTGTACTGTCTTCTATTTTAAGTTTTCATTTATATTATTTCTGAATTAAGAAACAATATCAAATTTCCCGTTTATACACTAGTAAACAGAGGTTTGAACCTTTACAAAACAGATAAATGTTGAATTACCTGATATTATTTCTAGAACTTAGAGACAAGCGATTGGACTTTTTTTTTTTTTTTAGTACAACTGTTTTGTTAACTTAAAAAAATTATGTTTTACTTTTAAAGTTTTGAGAATGTCACACATGAATACTATATTTTCATTATGCTCATTCTCTCTTTTTTCCTTTCAACTCTTTACATATGACCTCATCTCAAATTTGCCTCTTGTTTAATTACATATATATACATATACATATACATATATATATATACACACACACATATATATACATACATACGTACATACATACATACATACATACATACATACATAAATACATATCTACTGAGTCCATTTGGTGTTGCTCCAAAGTGTATGTGCTTAGGGTGACCCCATGGGATTGGATAATCTAAGGGAACTTGTTGATAAAAAGGAATGATTTTCTCTCTCCCAACCATTAATTATTGTCTGTAGATCTTCATTTATGGACAGTGTCCTATAATTTCCCCCACCCACCACAGCTTCTCAAATATTGTAATTATGCAGGTCTTGTTTGGGTGACCTTAGTTTTGAGGTGCTATGAGTGCCATTTCCTTGGCATATACTGAAGTCACTTTCTTACAGCTGAAGACCTGGTTCTGTGGCTCTTAGCCTTCTCTTATTTCACAGTGTTCCTTGAGACACAGATATGAGAACTGTATTTGGATTGCTTTGGTTCTTTGAGGCAGTGTTTTTTTCTGTGTAGCTCTGGCTGTCCTAGAATTCATTCTATAGACCAGGCTATCCTCAGTCTCAGAGATCTGCCTTCCTCTGACTCCTGAATGCTGAGATTGACGGTGTGACACCAGCTCCCTGTATTTATATACTTTGGAGCAGTAGATTCTCCCTTAAGGTCCACTACTTCATCTGCAGTGGGTAGCTGGTTAGGGTTACAGTAGCAGACATGATCCTTTCTATTGAACGAGTCTTTAGTTCTTTTAGACAACTATTCTTTCCGCCAGGCTATAAATGCCATTATTGCATGAGAGAGGTACAACTTCAATAAATACTGCTGGATCATTTAATTCTTTGTTTTTGATAATTATAAAAAAATTCCATTTTATATATAAAACAAAGAACAAAGCTCCTATTATATTACATGAGCATGTGAATTGCAAATAAGATCTAGTGTATATATACATATATATAATTTATGTATGTATATAATTTATGAATACATCAAATAACCATTGATAATATAATAAACAAACTTGCATGAGCTTTTTATGTTTGTCTTATTTTGCATACCTAATAAGCTTTTTAATTAATAGCTATTAGAGATGAATAGAATACTCTGAAACTTTAAGCCATGTGTCTATAGTGATACAGCTAGAACCAAAACCCAGCCATAGGATTTAAATCACTCATTAAAACTAGAAATCTGTTGCTGTTTTTACTTTTTCTTTCTTTTTATTTGTTGTTGTTGTTGTTGTTATTGTTGTTGTTGTTGTTGTTGTTGAGACAGGGTTTCTCTGTGTAGCCCTGGCTGTCCTGGAACTCACTCTGTAGACCAGGCTGGCCTTAAACTCCACCTGCCTCTGCCTCCCAAGTGCTGGGATTAAAGGTGTGCTCCACCACTGCCCGACTTGTTTTTACATTTTCTTTTAAAATACCTGATATTTAATTTCATCAGTGAGAATCATTTAAAATCCTTAATAACTTTACCTTTATCTTTCCATCATATTTGTTCCTCTGCTTCTGAGCACAGGAGATTAAGGCATAAGAAAGATAAAAAGAACTTAGCTTAATACAACAATGTATAATAAATGATATCAGTGGGTAGAGTACATACAAGAAGGGAGATTAAATAAAAATGGGAAGGATCCAAATGGAACTTCAGGGAAGAGGGTAAGGTCTTGAGAATCAGTAAGAGATAAAAGAAACTTTACAGACAGTTTGGACCAGCATGAAAATCAAAGGCACGGGAACATGTAGACCGTCCGTGAAGGATGAAGAGCCTTCTCAGATATTCTACTTTTGTTTTATTTTACTAAATGAAATTATTCATCTACAGCCAAAAGAAATTTGGATTCTTGTGAGCCAAATCTCATTGTGAGCCAAATCTCATTTAAAGAAAAGGACACACACTATTCTCCTCCGCTCTTGCTCCCTCTCCCTCTCTCTCCCTTGCTTCCTCTTTCTCTCCCTCTTTCACTCTCTGTCTCTGTCTCTTTCTCTCTTTCTGTTTGTCTCTCTCCACACATGCTTTCTTTCTCTTCCCCCTTTCTTCTCTCTTTTTTCCCATGGTGACTCCCTGACCTCTGGGTCTTGGGGGCCTATAAACTCACCTGAGAGTAGCTTCCCAATAAAACTGTGTTTAATATAATCAAAGAAGAAAAGGAGAAAGAAGAGGAGGAGGAAGAGAGGAGGAGGAAGAGGAAGAGGAAGAGGAAGAGGAAGAGGAAAGGCACTCAGTAAAGTCATTTAATCTAAATAAACCCACAATTCTTTTGTTAAGTATGAAGGCACACCTTCTGAGAATCAACTTCCAATCCTCTTCTCTCTTGTGTCTAAAATTTAAACCCACAGAACTCATCCTTTTGAACTTTGTGCAGGTCTCTGTAATTGACGTTTCTGCTTCTATTTTGCTTTATTTATTTAATTTTGAGTTCTGTTTCTTTTTTTTTCCTTTTTTTGTCACAATTGGTTGTGCTCCTCATGTTTCTTTTCTGACTCTGTAAATACTGCATACCGACAAGGCAGTTGAAGAAGGAAATACTCCCAAAATGATTTCAAAATCAAATTGTTTTTCCGTAATTTGATTTATAGGTAATGCTGAGGAAAGGATCAGGGAACATTTTAAAATAACTCTTAATTACTAACAGATGAAAATGTATTAGCTAACGTTAGGAATGGAATCCAGGCAGCTGATTTTGTTGGAAATGGAACTGCATGCTTGCTCCTTCTGGACTGGCCCACCCAGGGCTGTCACCATTCTCATTTATCAGTGTTCATATGTCTATGGCATTTATTTAAAATATTACAGGAAGAATTATGTGAATCTATACACCTAAGAGTTTCTAGAAGGTATCGGTCATTACCTTTGATGTACATCATCCCACATTGTGTGAAAATAGAAACACAGACACACACACACACACACACACACACACACACACACACACACACACACACTGGAAAATCACAGAAATTCTCTTATGCCACAGACCCTAGACTATAAAACATTTTAGCTTATTGTTCAAACTGCTATACCTTTGTCTAAGCAGGATATGTTGAAACAGGTTGTGTTTCACATCAGTTGATAGTACAGATATCTAATAACCCAATAGTTAAGGTATTAGGGAGACAGATACAAAGCAGAGCCGAGTGACAGACAGTGTCCATGAGAACATATCAGTAGTGAAAAGAGTGGGAGGCATCTTTATAGTTAATTCAAAGATTCTAGTTTAGAACTTTCAGAAAGCCTTTATATATTAACACAAAAATTAAAAATATTTTTAAAATTATTGTTCTAATTTTCAGGATCTTTTGGGTTATTAAAAATACTCATGCAAATTGGGCATGTTGAATCAGTGGCTTCACGAAAAATCCATTTTTGATCTCTAATGAAGAAAATTATATTATAAGAAATCTCATTATTCCTCTCATGTATTACATAGAAGGAATGGCTTTCCAGTCAAGTTGACATGTTTTGAAGGAAACTGGAAAACACAGGAGAGATTCGATTAGCATGAGAGCCAGACTCTTAGTTGGCAGATCTTCAGTGGTATCTATAAAAGGCTTTTAGGCTCACAGGAACCTGTTGTTCAACTTTTAGGAATTTTGTGATTCAGCTGACGTCATGGTTTCAGCTTTAAATATGCCATGATCAGGGTATTCACCACATGGAAAGTGACCCATAACACATGATTCAGGGCTTCGTTCTCTATGGAGACACTGTTGTTCTAAGTTCACCATTGAGTTTATAACAACCCAAACTCCATGAACTTAGTCTGAAAAAATAATGGCAGAATTCAGAGAAAATTCTATTGTGAGTCTGTGAGACTATTAGAAATTTCAACCCAAGACAGGACTTTGCAGAAATGTGAAGACAGACAGACAAACATGGACACACACAAGATGAATATTCTCCTCCCATCCAAGACTCATCATTAAGCTGAATGGCTGAGCATTTGATCACTCAGTCTTGAAGTTTCCATAGCCTTCAGTTTCCTTTCACCAATCACTTGCTGTTCTTCTCCACATCTTGGATCATCAAGTTAGGTTTTCCACCTCTGAACTCCATACGCAAACATCTAAGGTTTGGAATAGAATCACTGCCTAGAAATATTTGTTTCTCATGGATTGTAACCTAAACAGTGATAGAACTAAGGGTAATGTGAGAAAAAAAATAGGTTATGCTGTAAAGCAGACAATTAAAAACTAACAAGATAATTTTCAATGTGTTAAATAAGAAATGTAAGAGAGTGACTTGACAAATGTCAGTTTCAATAACAACCTTCTCTGAGAGTGCTTATTACCTGGGACAAAGGTGTAGACAAGACTATACAATAAGAAGAGAAAATGTGTGTGTAGGACAGACATACAGATGCAGTG
>JANHMN010000019.1:45210646-45245504 GCA_030674055.1 Rhabdomys pumilio
TGTGTGTGTGTGTGTGTGTGTGTGTGTGTGTGTGAACATGCATGTGTGCAGTGGTGCACATGTGAAAGTCAGAGGACAACTTGCTCATTCTAACACGTGTGTCCTAGAGATTCCACTTGGGAAAAACTGATTTTACTTGAGATTCATCTTTTCATCACCTCTACTCTGATTTTCAGAATTACTCTTTTTTCACAGTTTTAATCATTGAGACAGGATCTCATATAACCCAGGCTGGCATGGCATTGAGCTCACAATGTAGCTGATGATGAGCTTGGGTGCCTGATCCTCCTTCCTTCTCTTCACAAGTGCTGGAATTGCTGGTGTGGACTATTACTCCTGGCTCTCTTTCTATAGCTCTTCCTAAGTGGCCTAAATAATGTTCATCTAATTCATCTTTTCATTCAATTCTGTACAAATTGTCTTCTTTGCTCCAAAAAGGATTAGTTTTATTTATAAAGTTGGACATGCTATAATTGCATATTAAGTAAATAATCAATCAAGAAGTTGGGACAGAGTAAGAACTACATTTTTGCCTGAAAGATTTCAACCCCACAAAGCCAAAAGAGACTCCTGGATAATTTATGGTTTTACATGACCATGAGAACTTCAAGACAATATTTTCCTCTTTATTTCAAGAATAGATTCTACTCTGAAATCTGAGCTGTACATCATTTAGAAAAGCTTCAAATTCATGGCAAAGTATAGAAATATTTCCTAAGACTCCTTTTTACACATTTCTTCAGTGTAGTTTCTGTTGTTTGCCTAGGTGTCAAAAAATGTCTGTGTGACAATGGCTTGGTTCTGCAGGAAGGAAGTAATGAGATATCTGGAACCTTAGGAAGGCCATGGGGATTACTCTGGTCCTGGCCTCACAGGGGTTGGCTGAACTCCAGTGTCACTGTTTCCTAGCTCATGTTCTAATTCATTTGCTCCTATTCACAGCAGAGTCTCAAACATCAGGCTCCTTGGTCTTAGAAGTATGTATCAAAATATCTTCCTCTTTTTATCTTTATATGTTATACATTTATTAATTAATGTTGACAGTTTTTCTCATAGTCACACAAAAATGCATCATAAAGAAGCCAATGGCATTATACCAAGTAAGCCAGTTGAATATACATTTGGTGTTCATTTACACAAGAGCTGTTTCCAAATTAGAAACCAATGTAAAAATTTCCCACTCAGATATCTACCAAGGAAACGATATGTCTATATGATGAATCCCGTGTAAATACTAGAAATCTATCTGCACAGACTCTTAACATGGCCAGTGGTAACCATGAAACAACGCTAGTGAGTGAATGAATAAAAGAACTCAGGGTGTGCTGTCTGTATCCCATCGGGTACAGTGAGGGTCTCTCAAAGAGAACTAGAGAATGCCTCCATCTCCAACATATAATCACAAACATCCACTTATGCTGCTTAAGCAATGTTTATAATGAGCGTGGTAAATGTGGTGGTTAAAGAGCTTCTGGTTTAGCCGTGACTGTGAAGCAAGACAGCTGTAGCATAGCTTCCTGACCCATTTCCAGGACTCTTCTCTGGCTCTCCCTTTTCTTCATACAGGCCTGCTTCTGCCAAACCACATCTCTGCTGCGAGATGAATAGATAGCAGCACTGCCTTTTATCATCTCTGCCTCCTCCAGCAATACCTCTTTCACTTCTAATAGTTAAATTTCATTTAGGAACGTGCTCCATCAGCATGTCGACTTATTACTTTCTCCCAAAGTTTTCTTTGAACAATTCTTCCTCTAATTTCTTAAGCTCTCACTGGTTCCTTATAGTACCCATCAACTCACAAGAAACATTTATATAAATGAGTTTCCTGACCCTTCCAGTGAGTATTCTTTTATATCAATCTTTTCATGCCCACTTGATGTTCTTCATGGTACCCAGCATAGGTGTGACAGGTTATAGGTTCAACAATTTGCTATTGTTGTAATAAACTACGTATGCACCATAGCCACCCTTTTCTTTGTCTTGAAATTAGTTAGGCAGCTCCACATGAGGCTGGCTGCATTTGCAGTCATGTGAAGAGGCAGTCAGGTAATACATGCAAACTTTGTCACTCAGACCTGGCATTTTGTCCTGGATACTGGCTGGAAGTTCAATTGGGCTGGAATATCAAAGTGTCGTGGGCTTTAGACAGCATGGTGGCTTAACTACAGAGAAAATATATCCAAAACCAGAGACCTTATGCTGCCAAGATCCTTGACTGAGCAATGAAGTTGGGGAATAAAACTACTAGTCTCATTAAATTTGGGACAGCTACCTTGTCATTTTGCCACATTAAATGGGTCAGGGTCACCAGAAGCCAAACCAGAGCTATGGAAAAGAAAAGAAATAGCTACTTCTCCTTATAGTGAGTAACCAAGACTTCAGCTGTGTAGAATAACCACAGTAGGTTTATTTATTCAACCGCTATTAGAAAGTACTTACTGTGAGCATCATTTTAGGTATTGGGATCACAGCAATGAGGAAAAACATCAAACAGTACGAAATTGATGTTCACCATGAGGCTTTAATTGACTAAGGAAAGGAGGTTAATAAAAAGAATCTATGTCATATATTATCAGAGGATGGATGCCATGAATCAGGTCACCGTGTTTCTGGATACAGTGAACAGTATGACTGAGAATGGGGAGCATGAGGAAAGATCTTACACAGACAAAGAAGTGAGTTATGTGGACATATTCATGTGCTTCAGACCACTGAAAATATTGAAACACACATGTGAAAATGAAAAGTACATAGCATGTTGTAGATACATCTCTGACGTATTTTTTTCTCTGCACCTAATTTGATTAACTCAAATGGGCACACTCTCATTCATTTATTAAAGTAGAATTTGCATTTTCTAAAAAAATCACTGTAATATAGAAATGGTTTCTTTTATTTAAGTCAAGAGGAACTAGTGGATTGAGTGATATAGACTACTGTTTTACAAGTTGCTTCTGATCGTGTTGAGCATTTTTCTTGCATTACTTAATTTATTCACTTTATATCCCAATTGCAGCCTCTTCCTCTCCTCCCAACATTCCCCTCACAAAACCCTTCCCCCCAACCCCCTTTCCTTTTTCTCTGAGAATGCAGAGGGGTCTGAGTATCACTTCACTATGACATATCAGATCAGTGTAGAGCTAGGAGCATTCTCTCCCACTGAGGCAAGACAAGGCAATCTAGTAAGGGGAATGGGATCCATAGGCAAGCAACAGACTCAGGGATAGCTCTGGCTCCAGTTGTTGGGTAACCCATGTGACGACCAACCTGTACATCTGTTACTTATGGGTAGGAGCCCTAGGTCAAACCTGTGCTTGCTCTTTGGTTGGTGGTTCAGTGTCTGGGAAACCCCTGGGGCTGAAGTCAGTTGATTCTGTTGGTCTTCTACCCTTCTGGTCTGTCAGTCTTCCCTTAACTCTTCTACAAGATACTCTGAGCTCCGTCTAATGTGTGGCTGTGGGTCTCTGCATCTGTTTCCACTGACTGCTGGGTGGGGCTCTCAGAGGACAGTTATGCTTGTGTCTGCAAGCATAGCAGAGTATCACTAATAGTGTCAGAAATTGGTTCTTGCCCATGGGATAGGTCTCAAGTTGGGTGAGTAATTGGTTGGCTATTCCTTCAGGTTCTGCTCTATCTTTGTCCCTGTACGTCTTATAGGCAGGCCACATTTTCAGTTGAAGGTTTTGTGGGTGGATTGGTATTCTTATCCCTCCACTAGTAGTCCTGTCTGGGTACAGGAGATAGCCATTTCAGGCTCCATACCCTGACTGCTAGTGGTCTTAGGTAGAGTCGACACATAGACCCTCTGTCCCCCAGTCTCAGTCCACATTCTAGAGATGCTCCCACTGCCCACCACAGATTTCCATTCTCTCTCCCCTGTTCCCCCTATACCCAATCCTTACCATCCCATTCCCCTCTCCATCCCCACTCCTACCTCTTGTTTCCTCACTCCATCTATCTCAGATGTCCATTTTATTTCCCCATCTGAGTAAGATTCAAGTATCCTTCCTTGGGCCCTTCTTGCTATTTGGCTACAGTGAGTCTGTGGATTGTAGCATGATTATTCTGTCCTTTTATGGCTAATATCCACTTATAAGTGAGTCATATCATGCATGTCATTTTTAGGTCTTGGTTACCTCACTCAGGGTGATATTTTCTAGTTCTATTTGCCTGAAAATTTCATGATGTCTGTATTTTTGTTAGCTGAGTAGAATTTCATTGTGTAAATAAACCATATTTTCTTTATCCATTCTTCAGTTGAAGGATATCAGGGTTGTTTCCAGTTTCTGACTATTACGAATAAGGCCTCTGTGAACATAGTTGAGTAAGTATCCTTGTGGTATAGTAGAACATCTTTTGGGTATAGGATCAGGAGAGGTATACCTGGATCTTTAGGTAGACCTATTCCCAATTTTCTGAGAAACTGCCAAATTGATATCCAGAGTAGTTATGTAAGTTTGTATTCCCACCAGCAATGGAGGAGTTTTCTCCTGGCTCCACATCCTCTCTGGCATGTGCTTTTGCTTGAGTTTTTGATCCTAGCCATTCTGATGGATGCAAGGTGGAATCTCAGAGTCAGTTTGATTTTCATGTCCCTGAAAATTAAGATTGTTGAACACTTTTAAAAAAAGTGTTTCTTGGCCATTAGAGATTCCTCTGTTGAGAATTCTCTGTTTAGCTCAGTACCCCATTTTAAAATTGGTTATTTGGGTTATTGTGTCTAACTTCTTGAATTCTATATATTTTAGATATTAGCTCTCTGTCATAGGTTTTCCACTGCTGTGAAGGGACACTATGGTTAAGGCAACTTTTATAAAGGACAACATTTAATTGGGGCTACCTTAGAGGTTCACAGGTTTAATCTATTGTCATCAAGGCAGGAAGCATAGCAGCATCCTTGGAGGCATAATGATGGAGGAGCTAAGAGTTCTACATCTTATTCCGAAGGCAAGCAGGGAAAGACTGTCTCAGGTGCAACTAGGAAGAGGGTATCAAGGCCCATCCTCAAAGTGACATACTTGCTCCAACAAGGTCATACCTTCTAATGGTGCCACTTCCTGAGCCAACTATATTCAAACCACCACACTCTCTGACAGATGTAGGCTTGATGAAGATTTTTTAAAAATTTATATAGGTTATGTTTTGTCCTATTGATAGTGTCCTTTGCCTTAAAGAAACTTTTCAGTTTCATGAAGTTCCATTTGTTAATTGTTGATCTTAATGCCTGAGCTATGGATATTCTCTTAAAGAATATCAAGGCTATCCCCCACTTTCTCTTCTATTAGGTTTAATGAATCTAGTTTTACAGTGAAGTCTTTGATCTACTTCGACTTGAGTTTTGTGCAGGGTGATAAATATGGCTGGATTTGCATTCTTCAACATACAGACACCCCGTTAGAACAACACTATTTGTTGAAGATGCTCTCCCTTTTCCATTGAATGGTTTTGACTTTTTTGTCAAATTCAAGTGTCCATCGGTGTGTGGGTTTATTTCTGGGTCTTTGATTTAATTCTATTGATCAACCTGTCTGTTTTTATACCAATGCCATGTAGCTTTTATTACTATTGCTCTGTAGTACAGCTTGAGGTCAGGGATGGTGATACCTCTAGAAGTTCTGGTATTGTACAGAATTGTTTTAGCTATCCTAGTTTTTTTTTGTTTTTCCATATAAAGTTGAGAATTCTTTTTTTTCAATGTTTGTAAAGGATTATGTTGAAATTTTGATGGGAATTACATCACCTTTAGTTCTCTTATTGCTCTAGCTAAGAACTTCAAGTCCATGATTTTAATGGAATTGCTTTAAGTTTCTCTGCATTAATTTGATGTTGGTTACTGGCTTGCTGCATGTTGCTTGTACTGTGTTTAAGTATGTGTTTGGTATCACTGACGTCTCCAAGGTTTTTAACCATGAAAGGGTGTTGGATTTCACAAGGTTTTTTACAGGATATAATGAGATGATCATGTGGCTTCATTCTTTTAGTTTTTTATATGATGGATTATGTTGATGGATTTTTATATATTGAACCATCCCTGCACCCCTGGGATGAAGCCTACTTGATCTTTTGTGTTTGGGTGAAATGTTCTGTAGATATTTAGTTAGGTTCATTTGATTCATAATGGGAATGAATTAGTTTCTTTATTTCTCAGTTTAGTTTCTGCCTCAATGACCTGCCTATCAGTGAGAGTGGGCTGTTGAAGTCTCCCACTATTTATGTTTGGGGTTCAATGTGTGATTTAGCTTTAGTAATGTGTACCCTCTTTTATAGATGTGGGTTTCCTAGCATCTGGGGAATAAATGTTCAGAACTGGGATGCCCTCTTGGTGGATGTTTCCTTTGATGAGTATGAAGTGTCGTTCCCCATCTCTTTTGATTACTTTTGGTTGAAAGTCTATTTTATTAGAAATTAAAATAGATACTCCAGCTTATTTCTTGGGTCTATTTGCTTGGAGAAACTTTTCCAGCCCTGCATTCTGAGGTAATTTATGAGGTCTTTATCGCCTGTGACTTCTATTTAATTCCTATTATTTTGATATTGGTAGTGGTACTGTGTGTGTTTCTATTCTTTTGGTTTTGTTGCTCTGAAATTGTTTATTTCTTGTGTTTTCTTGGATGTAGTTACCCTTCTTGTGTTGGAGTTTTCCTTCTTCTATTAACTATAGGGCTGGATTGGTGGAAAGATAATGTTTAATTTTGTTTTTGCCATGGAATTTCTTGTTTTCTCTGTCTATGGTGATTCAAAGTTTTGCTGAGTATAGTAGTCTGGGCTGGCAAATGCGATTTCTTAGAAACTATAAGACATGTGTTTAGGTCCTTCTGGCTTTTAAAGTCTCTGTTGAGAAGTTTGGTGTAAGTCTAATAGGTCTGCCTTTATATGTTATGTGGCCTTTGCCCCTTGAAAGTTCTTAATATTCTTTCTTTATTCTGTGCATTTATTGTTTTGATTATTATGTTGCAGGAGGATTTTCTATTTGGTGTTCTGTAACCTTCTTGTACATTTATAGGCATTTCTTTCTTTAGCGTGGGGAAATTTTCTTCTATGGTTTTGTTGAAGATACTTTTTGGGCCTTTGAGTAGAAAGTCTTCTCCTTCTTTTATTACTATTATTCTTAGGTTTGGTTTTCTCATAGTGTCCCAATTTTCCTGGATGTTTTGTGTTAGAACCATTTTAGCTTTAGCATTTTCTTTGATTGATATATCGATTTCTTCTATCATATTTTCTATGTCTGAGAGTATTTTTCCATCTCTTGTATTTTATTGGTGAAGCTTGTGTCTCTGTTTCCTGTTGTCTTTCATAGGTTTTTCACTTCCAGGGTTGCTTCAGTTTGTGTTTCCTTTATTGCTTCTATTTCCATTTTCAGGCCTTCAACAGTTTTATTTCTTTCTTTAGCATGTTTGATTACAATTCCCTGTATTTCTTTATATTGATTCATTTTCTCTTTAAGGGCCTCTAGCTGTTTGATTGTGTTTTCCTGTATTTCTTTAAGGAGTCATTCATTTCCACTTTAAAGGCCTCTATAAGCTTTATAAATTAGATTTAAGGTTATTTCTCACAATTCAAATCTGTTAAGATATCCAGGGCTTGCTGTAGTAGAATAGTAGCTGGGTTCTAGGAATGCCATATTGCCCTGGGTTTTGTTGATTGTGTTCTTATGTTAGTCCTTAGCCATTTGTTTTATCCTAATGTTGTCAGACCTAGTCATCCTTGATGGGAGTAGGCCCCTACTGCTGCCGGTAGAACTGACAGTCCCTGATGACATCAGGCCTCTGGGATTGCAAATAGAGTTGATTGTCTCCGGTATCAGCAAACTTCCAGAGATGTGGGCAGAGCTGATGGTACCTGAAGGCTTCAGGCTGCTGGTTGTCTAGGGTTGGGGCAGGCCACCAGGCATGCTGGTAGAGTTGGTGGTCCCTGGTGGTTTCAAGCCTCTGGGATTGCAGGTAAAAGTGTAGACCAGAAGATGGAGCACAGAGGGGACAGAGCAGACCTAAAGATTTCTGGGCTTGCCATTAGACCTAGTGGGAAGAGGCTTGGTGCTTGGGGATTCTCACCTGTTAGTTTTGGGCAGCAGTAGGCCTCCAGAGATGCTGGTGGAGCTGTGACCCAGAAAATGGAGTGCAGAGGGGACAGGGCAGAGCTCGCCACTGCTGAGTTTGCCCAGAGGCAGAGAATTGGGGTAGAGTTCTCACCTGGTGGTTACTGATGGCTACAAGCCTCTAAGATGTGGTAAGAGTTGTGGAATGTAAAATGGAGCGCAGACAGAACAGAGCAAACCTCAAGGATGCTGGACTTTTGTGGGAACTCAGCAGGTATGGGCTTGGTGCTTGGGGATCTCACCCATTTGTCCTGGGTGACAGTAGGCCTCCAGGGATCTCCAGTTTCTAAAATGAAATAAATTCGTTGTGAGCAAATGCTAGCTTAAGCAACAAACGGGTGGGACTACTTTCAATATTTAGCTTTATCTTAAATTTATATTAATCTTATTTGAGAATGGTCCATCTATAAAAATGTAAATATATTCATATTTATAAGGCAGTATATGATGCAGACTATAATGTCCAAGTCTGGTCAAGCTTGTCTGTATCCCCTTTGCCACCTATTTATGGTCAAGTTATCCCTTCTTATGGCCTTTTGCAACGTGCAGTATGGAGCTGATACCTATAATCAGTGCTGTGTAAACACACTGAGCTATCTACTCCAATTATACTTATTTGCCCATGGAACTTATCACCTATATTGTTCTGGAGAAAGCTGTAGACTATGCTTACTCTTCACCAGAGGGCGCTGTTGCCATCTGAAATGAAGCATGTGGCTATTCCCAAGCGATTAGACTTTTGCTTTGAAATGCACATTTGTAAGAACACAGCCCTTCCCATTTTCCTCTTGACTTCTTCTCTGCTATTTTCCCAGTATGTCTACCAAAGTATTTCATATTGCCTAAAGGGTATCTTATGTCAACCAACATAAAAGTCAGTTGAAATCATTTGTTTTGTAAATATTAATAGTGACCATAAATTATGAACATATAGGCAATTAACAAGATGCTACAGGTAAGCATCTACCGAAAGTTGACAGACTGAAATACACACCCTGCCTTAAATTTTCTTAATAATTTTTACCATGCAAAAATTCAGTCTTGTTATTAGACCATGTCCTATGTATGAATGAATAGCTATATAATGTTATGTATAATACAGAGATATGGAGCAGTATGTTTTTTGCCTGAGATGTTTAATCTTTATAATCTAATTAGAGGAATAAATAAACTAACAGCACCATAAATTATGATGAAATTTGAATCAAGACTGTGATAGGTGATATTCACTGCTAATTTGACTGGATTTAGAATGAACTCATAAATGAACTCATATATATATATGGAGAGAGAGAGAGATATCATATATATATTCACAGAGATTAAATTAGATTATCCTTCTCTTTTAATCTTTTATATATATATATAACCTATTTCTTGATTTTTGTGGAATATAGGGATAATACACAGAGTTAGGTACATACTGAACCCTATTACTATGGCTTTTAAGTTTGGCTCCCTAGACCTCAATCATAGCTCTACCACTTATTCAAAGAACATTCAACAAATTACTCATCATACAAAGTGTCTACATGATTAAGTCATATCTTTCATAAATTAATCAGTTTTCATATCTGTGACAAACACCTGAGAGATATAGCTTAAAACAAGGACAGATTTATTTGGCTCTGTTGATTTAGAGTCTGTCTAAAAGCCATATATCATGGTGGGCAACATTTGGGACAAGAAATATGCTTATGCCATGCCATCCTGGAAGCAAAGAAGGGAGGTGGGAGTTAGAATCTGGCATTCCCATTAAAGCATACCTCTAAAAATGATAATGAAAATTTCTTCCAATACAATGAGCTTCCTGAGGCCTTTCCTACAACCTAACAGTGCTGGTGGCTGGAGACCAGGCTTTTAGTGAACTTGAATTATAAAATCCAACATGTAGTCATAGACTTGCTGGACCTGGACTACTGAAATAACTCAATCTGGTCATTATGCCATGTCCTACATATAAATGAATAACTATATTATTTTAAAATATACACAGATATGTGATAGTATATATTTTACCTGTCAGATTTAGCTTTTATATTCAAATGAAAGGACTAAACAAACTCTCAGCAGTGGGTAAATCATGATGAAATTTGAATGAAGACTTTGATAGGCGATCTTTACTGCTCACTTGACTGGATTTAGAATGAGCGTACTTCTGGGTGTGTCTGTGAGGACCTTTCAGAGAGGGTTACGTTGATCGTTTGCTACTGCAATAATCTTCTCTCAATATTCTTATTTTCCATTTCATGTTTTGTTGGTGTTTTCTATATTAAGGTACTCATTCCCATCAGAGACAGATTGGTCAAGGGTGTGGGTACCCAAGTAGAGAAAAGAGTCAATTATTCTTAAAGACTTGGCTACATGTGCAATGTGGGGCCATAGGTCACATGCACATTGGAAAGCTTCACGTTCTCCACATGTCATGTGAGGTTCTAGCTTAACAGTCTTACAAGTTTTCACTTGCGGCTCTTTAAACTTAGCATTGACCCCAATTCAGTACCTTTTTTTTTTGAAATGTACATGAATACCATTTTTAAATAGAAGAGTCCACATGTATATAATAGACTCTAAAAATGTTCAAAGGAATCAACAGGGTTTATTTAGAAAATATGGTTCTAAAAAATTATTAAAAACTGTAGATGGCTGTTTTATTGGTGTGTGTGTGTGTGTGTGTGCATGTTTGCATGTACTTGGATCATGATGCACACATGGAAGTCAGAAGACCTTAAGTGTTGATCCTCACTTTCTGCCTTGTTTGAGGCAAGGTTTATTTTTTATTGTTCTGCATATGACCAAGGACCCGGCCCTTAAGCTCCTGCCTCTGATCTTGCTGTGGAAGTGCTAGGATTCCAGACACTGTGACTCACCCATGTTAATGTGTTCCTCATATTTGTATGGCAAGTACTCTACTTACCTACAGTAGTAAGAATTCTTAATCTTCAAATCAGTTTCTGAGAGATTTTCTCAGGCTTTGTTGCTTTCTCTGCTGACCCATTATCTGTTGCATTTTCAAACTCGTTTCTCTTAGGAGGAAAAAAATCCCAAATCTATCGTTTTCTCTGTAATATTAGCCCATTCATCTTTTCACACTTATTTTTTCTATTCTGTGTATTTTTTTGTCTAAGCTTTCATGGACATTTTCCAATGATAGACACACTGTAACCAACATGTTAATAGATGACTACTATCATATTTTATTAACATCAACAAGCTTTTAACAATGATTTGAATATTTCAATCATTTCTCAATTTGCTACTGAAAATTTAATGTAAATTTAACATTTTTGTGAATGCATTTTTGTTTGGGTCATAGACTATTCAGTAATAACTTCAGTATAGTGCTTCCAACACTATAATGTCT
Source organism: Rhabdomys pumilio (assembly GCA_030674055.1). NCBI lineage: Eukaryota > Metazoa > Chordata > Mammalia > Rodentia > Muridae > Rhabdomys > Rhabdomys pumilio. The sequence continues at coordinate 45,222,106 of JANHMN010000019.1, forward strand.
CAGGGAAACATTTTTTATTGGATATTATGTTTACATTTCAGATTTTATCCCCTCACCCCATTCCCCCCACCACCCAGTAACCCTCATCCCGTCTCCCCCCCCTGCCCCCCCCAAGGGTGTTCCCCTACCTACCCCTGTCCCCCTTCCCTCCCCACCATCAAATTCCTTCCCACTCGGTGTTCAGCCTTCATGGGACCAAGGATCTACTCTCCCACCCGTGCCTGACAAGGTCATCCTCCACTAAATATACAAATGAAGACATGGGTGCCTCCCTTTGTGCTCCTGGGCTGGTGGTTTAGACCCTGGGGAGCTCTGGTTGGCTGGCACTGTTGCTCTCCTCTTGGGACCACCAACCCTTTCAGCTCCTTCAGTCCTCTAACTTCTCCATTGGGAACCCTTGATCAGATCAATGAGTAGCTGCGAGCATCTGCCTCTGGATATGTCAATCTCTGGCAAGCCTCTGAGGAGACAGCTACATCAGGCTCCTGTTCCAATGCACTTCCTGACATCCATATTGGCGTCTATCTTTTGTGACTGCACAAGGTAAAGTGGCCTCCAGACAGCCCCTCCTTGACTTTCTGTCCCACACTTTGTCGCCATATTTGCTCCTTTGAGCATTCTGTCACTCCTTCCAAGTAGGACTGAGGCATCCACACTTGGTCTTCCTTCTTCATAAGCTTCACGTGGTCTGTTAGTTGAATCTTGGCTATTTCAAGCTTTTGGGCTAATATCCGCATATTAGTGAGTAAATGCCATGTGTGTTCTTTTGTGATTGGGTTACCTCACTCAGGATGATATTTTCTAGTTCCATCCATTTACCTAAGAATTTCTCTAATTCATTATTTTTAATAGCTGAGTAGTACTCCATTGTGTGAATGTACCACATTTTATGTATCCATTCCTCTGTTGAGAGACATCTTGGTTCTTTCCAGCTTCTGGCTATTATAAATAAGGCTGCTATGAACATAGTGGAGCATATGTCCTTGTTATATGTTCTAGCATCTTCTGGGTATATGCCCAGGAGTGATATAGCTGGGTCCTCAGGTAGTGCTATGTCCAATTTTCTGAGGAACCGCCAGACTGATTTCCAGAGTGGTTGTACCAGCTTGCAATCCCACCAAAAATGGAGGAGTGTTCCTCTTTCTCCACATCCTTGCCACCATCTACCATCACTTTAATTTTTTATCTTAGCCATTCTGACTGGTGTGAGGTGGTATCTCAGGGTTGTCTTGATTTGCATTTCCCTGATGTCTAAGGATGTTGAGCATTTCCTAAGGTGCTTCTCAGCCATTCAGATTTGCTCAGTTGAGAATTCTTTGTTTAGCTCTGTACCCCAGTTTTTAATAGGGTTAATTGGTTGTCTGGAGTGTAATTTCTTGAGTTCTTTGTATATATTGGATATTAGCTCTCTATTGGATCTAGGATTGGTAATGATCTTTTCCCAATCTGTTGGTTGCTGTTTTGTTTTATTGACAGTGTCTTTTGCCTTACAGAAGCTTTGCAATTTTAAGAGGTCCCATTTGTCAGTTCTTGATCTTAGAGCATAAACCATTGGTGTTCTGTTCAGAAACTTTTCCTCTGTGTCTAAGTATTCGAGGGTCTTCCCCACCTTCTCTTCTATTAGTTTCAGTGTATCAGGTTTTATATGAAGGTCTTTTATCCACTTGGATTTGAGCTTTGTACAAGGAGATATGAATGGATTGATTTGCATTTTTCTACATGTTGACCTCCAGTTGATCCAACACCATTGTTGAAAATGCTGTCCTTTTTCCACTGGATGGTTTTAGCTCCTTTGTCAAAGATCAAGTGACCATAGGTGTGTGGGTTCATTTCTGGATCTTCAATTCTATTCCATTGATCTTCCTGCCTGCCTCTGTACCAATACCATGCAGTTTTTATCACTACTGCTCTCTAGTACAGTTTGAGGTCAGGGATAGTGATTCCCCCAGAAGTTCTTTTATTGTTGAGAATGGTTCTCGCTATCCTGGGTTTTTTGTTATTCCAAATGAATTTGCAAATTGCTCTTTCTATCTCTATGAAGAATTGATTTGGAATTTTGATGGGGATTGCATTGAACCTGTAGATTGATTTTGGCAAGATGGCCATTTTTACTAAGCTAATCCTACCAATCCAGGAGCATGGGAGATCTTTCCATCTTCTGAGATCTTCTTCTATTTCTTTCTTCAGAGACTTGAAGTTCTTGTCATACAGATCTTTCACTTGCTTGGTTAGATTCACTCCAAGATATTTTATATTATTTGTGACTATTGTAAAGGGTATCATTTCCCTAATTTCTTTTTCAGCCTGTTTATCTTTTGAGTAGAGGAAGGCTACTGATTTGTTTGAGTTGATTTTATATTCAGCCACTTTGCTGAAGTTGTTTATCAGGTTTAGGAGTTCTCTGGTGGAAGTTTTAGTATCACTTAAGTATACTATCATATCATCTTCAAATAGTAAAATTTTGACTTCTTTTCCTATTTGTATCTTTTTGACTTCCTTTTGTTGTCTCATTGCTCTGGCTAGGACTTCCAGTACTATATTGAATAGGTAGGGTAAGAGTGGGCAGCTTTGTCTAGTCTCTGATCATAGTGGGATTACTTCCAGTTTCTCTCCATTTAGTTTGATGTTGGCTACTGGCTTGCTGTATATTGCTTTTACTATTTAGGTATGTGCCTTGAATTCCTGATCTTTCCAAGACTTAACATGAAGAGCTGTTGAATTTTGTCAAATGCTTTCTCAGCATCTAATGAGATAATCATGCGTTTTTTTTCTTTGAGTTTATTTATGTAGTGGATTACATTGATGGATTTCTGAATATTGAACCATCCCTGCATTTCTGGAATAAAGCCTACTTGATCGTGATGGATGATTGCTTTGATGAGTTCTTGGATTCGGTTTGCAAGAATGTTATTGAGTATTTTTGCATCAATATTCATAAGTGAGATTGGTCTGTAGTTCTCTTTCTTTGTTGGGTCTTTGTGAGGTTTAGGTATGAGCGTAATTGTAGCTTCATAGAACGAATTGGGTAGTGTTCCTTTTGTTTCTATTCTGTGGAATAGTTTGAAGAGAATTGGTATTAGGTCTTCCTGGAAGGTCTGATAGAATTCTGCACTAAAACCGTCTGGTCCCGGACTTTTTTTTTTTGGTGGGGAGACTTTTAATGACTGCTTCTATTTCTTTAGGGGTTATTTGCTCCTCGTTTAACTTTGGTACCTGGTATCTGTCTAGAAAATTGTCCATTTCATCCAGATTATCCAATTATGTTGAGTATAGGCCTTTGTAGTAGGATCTGATGATTTTTTTAATTTCTTCAGTTTCTGTTGTTATGTCTTCCTTTTCAGTTCTAATTTTATTAATTTGGATACTGTCTGTGTGCCCTATGATTAGTCTGGCTAAGGGTTTATCTATCTTGTTGATTTTCTCAAAGAACCAGCTCCTGGTTTTGTTGATATTTTGTATAGTTCTTTCTGTTTCTACTTGGTTGATTTCAGCTCTGAGTTTGATTATTTCCTGATGTCTACTCCCCTTGGGTATATTTGCTTCTTTTTGTTCTAACAATTTCAGATATGCTGCCAAGTTGCTAGTGTATGCTCTCTCCAGTTTTTTTTGTTTGTTTTTTTTTTGTTGTTTTTTTTTTTTTTTTTTTTTTGTAAGCACTTAGAGCTGTGAGTTTTCCTCTTAGTACTGGTTTCATGGAGTCCTACAAGTTTCGGTATGAAGTGTCCTTCTTTTTATTAAATTCTAAAAAGTCTTTAATTTCTTTCTTTATTTCTTCCTTGACCAAGTCATCATTGAGTAGAGCACTGTTCAGGTTCCACATGTATGTGAGCTTTCTGTTGTTATTGTCATTATTAAAGACTAGCCTTAGTCCATAGTGGTCTGATAGGGTACAAGGGATTATTTCAATCTTTTTGTATCTGTTGAGGCCTGTTTTGTGACCAATTATATGGTCTATTTTGGAGAAGGTACCATGAGGTTCTGAGAAAAAGGTATATTCTTTTGTTTTAGGATGAAATGTTCTATAGATATCAGCTAAATCCATTTGGTTCATAATTTCCATTAGTTTCATTGTGTCTTGGTTTAGTTTTTGTTTCCATGATCTGTCCACTGCTGAGAGTTGAAGTCCCCACTATTATTGTGTGAGGTGCAATATATGCTTTGAGCTTTAGTAAAGTTTCTTTTACGTATGTGGATGTCCTTGCATTTGGGGCATATATGTTCAGAACTGAGAGTTCTTCTTGGTACATTTTTGCTTTGATGCATATGTAGTGGCCTTCCTTATCTTTGTTGATTACTTCTGGTTGAAAATCAATTTTATTTGATATTAGAATTGCTACTCCTGCTTGTTTCTTGGGACCATTTGCTTGGAAGACTGTTTTTCATTCTTTTACTCTGAGGTAGTGTCTCTCTTTGTCACAGAGGTGTGTTTCCTGTATGCAGTAAAATTCTGGGTCCTGTTTATGAATCCAGTCTGATAGTCTACATCTTTTTATTGGAGAATTGAGTCCATTGATATTAAGAGATATTAAGAAAAATGATTGTTGCTTCCTGTTATTTTTGTTATTAGAGGTGGAATTATGATTGTGTAAGTATCTTCTTTTGGGGTTGTTGGAAGAGTACTTTCTTGCTTTTTCTTGGATGTAGTTTGCCTCCTTGTGTTGGAGTTTCCTGTCCATTATCCTTTGAAGTGCTGGATTTGTGGGAAGATATTGTGTAAACTTGGTTTTGTCATGGAATATCTTGGTTTCTCCATCAACAGTGATTGAGAGTTTTGCTGGGTATAGTAGTCTGGGCTGGTATTTGTGATCTCTTAGGGTCTGTATAATATCAGTCCAGGATCTTCTGGCTTTTATAGTCTCTGGTCAGAAGTCTGGTGTAATTCTTATAAGTCTGCCTTTATATGTTACTTTGCCTTTTCCCTTACTGCTTTTAGTATCTTTTCTTTGTTTTGCATATTTGTTGTTTTGATTATTATGTGATGGGAGGTATTTCTTTTTTGGTCTGGTCTATTTGGGGTTCTGTAGGCTTCTTGTATATTTAAGGATATCTCTTTCTTTAGGTTAGGGAAGTTTTCCTCTATAATTTTGTTGAAGATATTTACTGGCCCTATAAGTTGGGAGTCTTCACCCTCATCTACACCTATTATCCTTAGGTTTGGTCTTCTCATTGTGTCCTGGATTTCCTGGATGTTTTATGTCAGGAGCTGTTTGCATTTCGCATTTTCTTTGACAGTTGTGTCAATGTTTTCCATGGTATCTTCTGCACATGAGATTCTCTCTTCTGTCTCTTGTATTCTGTTGGTGATGCTTGCATCTATGACTCCTGATTTTTTTCCTAGGTTTTCTACCTCCAGGGTAGTCTCCCTTTGAGATTTCTTTATTGTTTATACTTCCATTTTTAGATCCTGGATTGTTTTGTGTAATTCCTTCACCTGTTTGGTTGTGTTTTCTTACATTTCTTTAAGGGCTTCTACCTGTTTACCTGTGTTCTCCTCAAATTCTTTTAGAGTGTTGTTTATGTCCTTTTTAAAGTCCTATATCATCATCATGAGAAGTGATTTTAATTCTGAATCCTGCTTTTCTGGTGTGATGTGGTGTTCAGGACTTGCTATGGTGGGAGAACTGGGTTCTGGTGATGCTAAGTAACTTTGGTTTCTGTTGTTTACATTCTTACGCTTGCCTTTTGCCATTTGGTAAGCTCTAGTGCTACCTGCACTCACTGGTTCTGACTGGAGTCTGCCTTTCTTGTTATCTTGGTTGTGTCAGAACTCCTCTGCGTCCAGATGTCTCTGTGATCCTGAGTTCCAGCTGTTCTGGGTACAATGGCTTCTCTAGGATATCTCAGTATATGGTGTCTCCATGGTAGTAGGCCAGCTAGGTGTTTGCTGCTCTGAGTGTAGTCGCTCCTTTAGGATATCTCAGGATATGGTGTCTGCTGCTCTGAGTTCAGTGGCTCCTCTAGACTGCAGCTCTGAGGGCAGTGGCCTGACTAGGATGTCTCGGGGCATGTTTTCCATAGGGGAGCAGACCAACTGGGTGTCTGCTCAGGCCACCGGGATCCAGGTGAGGGGTGAAAGGGTGAGAAACACTTTTTAAATGTTTCTCTGAAAACATTGGTTATGTCCATCTAAAATCCTGGCAGTGTAAACCTTGAAAATTTTAGAGAACTTTAATAACTGTCCCCCAACCTTTTTTCTAATTTCAGAATCATTTTACATCTGTGCTCAAGTTATATCTTATATGTAAGCCATTTATACCAGCTAAGGGGATTCTATACCAGTAGGTACACTAGCATACTCAAACCCATGTACTTGCATAGTTATTCTTCTCTTCCTTATGTGCTTGTATCATCATTTGGGGAGTGAAACATGTTTCCACTCAAAACCATTTAATCACACTTCATCCTTATTTGTCTTCCTGCAGAAGAAAGAAAGTCTTCCCTAGACTTCTCTCAAGAGCAATGATCACTATAAACTCATTGAAAAAGCATATCTCTTTCTGTTCCCTAAAGAACAATGTAGAGCCAGGCAGTGGTGGCGCTTGCCTTTAATTCCAGCACTTGGGAGGCAGAGGCAGGCGGATTTCTGAGTTCGAGGCCAGCCTGGTCTACAGAGTGAGTTCCAGAACAGCCAGGGCTACACAGAGAAACCCTGTCTCGAAAAACAAACAAACAAACAAACAAACAAACAAACAAGCAAACAGAACAATGTAGAATGGCATGGTAGCCCAGAGGTGTAATTGCTTAGCCTGAGAAGGCTGTGGGTGAGGAGAGGTGATGGACCTCTCCTCTGCTGACCCTGTGGTCCTGGGAGATTGTGGGAGGTAGAAGTATATTTGAGGTGATTTGAAAGTTACAGATGCTACTTTGCAAATGACCAGAATTACACAATTTTGAACTTTTTTCTTGAGAGATCCTTTCCTTTTCCTGGTTGGCAACATGTAGAGGCTGAGCAGATGATTCCTTCTGAGTGTCATAGGCTAGAGTAGAAATGACACCAACATGGTTATTACTGTGTGTTGAGTAATTGCTTGTTTCTTTTCTAGAACCATTTCTTGCTTAGTCTGAGTACTACACATGAAGAAATAAATATGAATACAGGTGAGAGTAATTTTGAATTCCAGTGTAGGTGTGTTACCCCAGAAAGGCTGGTATTAATGATATTTGCAGTGTACTTTGTGAATATCAAAGAGAGAACAGTTAGCCTTCCTCATACTCCTCATAGCTACAGGGTGTAGAGAAGCAAACAGGAAGAGTTCAGATCCATCAAGATCCCATGCTTTAATTATGTTGGCATGGATGACTTTGTGAGTAAGTAGAAAGTATTAATTCTGGTCAGTAGGCTTGGGGTTCTCAGCAACTCCTCTGCACATTCTCCAGGTCTCTTCTGTGTTGGTCTTTGGTATTCACCAGACACAGTGTTGCTGTTCACACATCATTTAATGCATTTCAATCATGAATTGTTATTCTAGCCATGGAGAAGGAGCCTAGAAAGTTTATTAAATTTAAAGATTGATGAATGTTGAAAGTTCTGTGACTGCTTTGCAGGTTTCAGTTTTCATAACTAACACAAGGAAGTATGCCTCATGATGTTGCTAGCTGATACAAGACTGAGGAAAATGGAACAGAGATTTCCAGTTAAAGTGAAAAAAACCTTACTTTGCTATACTCTATGATTGTTAGGGAATAAATAAGACTTTCTTTTTTTAATGAATCCATCCATATCCCAATAATATTGTTTGGATTTGGACAAGCTCTCTGAAGTTTTCTTCCAATACCTAATGAACATATTAAAAATAATAGTAACAATATGTATTGGGTGGTGGTGCTGATTGACTAACACCTGGGCTACCTTTGAGAATCAATACTCAGTAAAAAGATTTTCTGATGAAGATCTGAGCCCGTGTGACCTCCTGCAATGACTAGCAGTGTGAACACCAGCAATGACCAGCAGTGTGAACACCTGCAATGACCAGCACTGAGATTCACTGGATTAGGAACCTGTCTTTAACACATTTTCTTTTTGAAAGACTGAAAGCTTTCAAAAGAATAAGGCTAATCAAGGCTCTGGGGAAACATGCACTTACTTTCTGCTAAGCAACTTTCTTACATTCCATAATGTGACTGATTGTATTTCTGTTATTTTGTAGGTAAAGAAATTAATAAGACGCTTCACCATTTATTCCAACTGTGAGACAGATAATTTGGTTTTATAACGTGCAATTACATACTTGGAAGAAAAGAAAAACCACCTGTGGCCTAAGATTCCTTCTAGGAGGTTATAGCTTCATTTATGAATTTTTACTAGTATTGTAAAATACTATCTACAGCTGAGTGTGTATATTTTTCTCCTATTACTGTCATATTCTCAGGGTTAGAAAAGGCTAATACTTTAGGTTGTAATAGTATCTTTTGAGGACAGAAAGAGATGGAAAATTTTATTTTTTTTTGTCACAGATGCTTGTCTAACCAAAGCATTATAAGTGTCAGGATTATAAATTTACAATCCTAAAGCTGTGTGTCATGTGCAACTACAGTCTACGTCTACGTCCAACTTACTTTGCATTGGCTTTGATGTAGAGGATTAAGAAAGCAGAGGTCTCAGTTCCCTGAATCTCTTGAGCATGTGTGTGAAAATCATTTTTAGTCATTTAACAAAAAGTATGGGAAAGGATTTTCTAAAAGAAAAAATTGATTTTTCTTGAATTATATCCTTTCTCATTACCTGTGCCATTTTAGACTTTAAATATTACTTCTGCATTCAACATTTATTTATTTATTCAGGTTAGTGGGATATGGAAATGAGATCAGTGGAATGTGAAGAAGACAAAAAAAAAGACATTGTGACTTTATTCTCTAACAGATATTTTTTTCATAAGGAACTAGGCATGCCTTTTCCTAATACTATTTAAAACCAACATATACACACAAATTCCTGCCTTTACAATGAACAGCAAGTTAAATACGATGCTCTTGTTGGCTCTCATTTTCTCTGTCTTTGGGCTGATGTGTGGATTCAGTACAATAAATTTTAAAATAAGATGAAATTGACAGTTTGTTTTTTTGTGTTCTCTGAATCTAATTCCTTGTTGCTTGAGACTTACCTCTAATTTCTAAGTGTTGAACTTCCATCTTGTTAGTCACCTTTTTCTATGTGAATTTTCTACAACCCTTGACTATTGGGAGCCATAGCCCTTCATCATCCAAACATGGTGGGTCCCATCAAAGCACCTTATGTTGCAGATGTCTGTTGAGCTCTACTGTTCTTTCTGGTTGTTGTTAAGATTGGCTTTGCCCCCTGTAGAATGTCCATATGTGATGCTAAGACTTTAATCAATAACACCAATGACTGAGCCCCTCAATTCAGTCATTCAAAGCCTAAGTTGCAATTCTTCTTGGTTTTGCTATTTAACTATGATTTATGAGATGGCTAATTTAAATTTTGACTGAACAGTTTAATTCATCCAGAGGCCATACTGTAAGTAAATGTCTTTGGTAGGCTTCATTTCTCGATTTAATTTATACCACTTTTTTTTTTTTTTTTTTTTTTGCTGAAAGTTAGGTAGAACACTGACTAGGTTGTGTGTTTTTGTGTAATAATAACAGAATCTCTTGGTTTGGATTATTTTATAACATTCTTTCTTGACATCAAGTAAAATGAAGACTATTTCTAGCTAAGCCTTAGAGAAATTCTGTCCAATAATCTAGGAATGATTTAGAATTTTACCCATGTGCTGTTTTTAAAATAACTGTGTGTGCGTTTATTTGCAAACGTGTTTGTGCATGCATGCTAGGTAGATGCATTCTAATCTGCTTGTTTGAATCACAGCCTTTTGTACTCCAGAATAGCTGGCTCATAAACTTCCAGAGATTCTCCAGTCTCTGCCTCCTATCTCACCACAAGCATGATGGGATCACAGATAAATGCTGACAGTGCATCTTTTTGTGGCTTTCAAGAACCCAACCTCTATGCCTCCTCCTTGTGCACCAAGCATTTTATCCAGGGATCCATTATGCCAAAATACCCAAAGAAATAAACTTGAAAATGGAAATGATTATTTTGCTCACTCCCCTGGAAGTTCCACTTCAAGGTCATTTGCTTCAGTGATGTGCTCCTGTGACAAAGGTGACGTTTCATAGTAGGAACATGTAATGAAACAAATCAGTTAACTCTTCAGCCAGAAAACAGAGAGAAGACAAAAAAGAGTTTAGAGACACAGTCTCCTTCCAAACTATTCTCCCAACAATCCCAGGATTTTCTACAAGGCATCAGCCCATAAATGATCCAACATTTTTTGATAACACCAATAGGATCAAGCTTTTTAATATATGAGCTTTGAGAATATTCAGCATTCAAACCATAGCATATTTCTGTTCAATGAAAGGTGCCCAAAGTATCCATTGACAGACTTGGGGTGGTATTGATCACTTGTGCCTGGACATTATAAACAAGTAAAACAAAATAAAACAAAACAAAAAAACCCAAAATTTACAACAATAATGAGTTGCCTGTGATACAGCAATGTGTTAATATAACATCATTTTACATCTTAAAGATCTTTAAAAATGAGAAAAATTAACAATATGCTAGTCATTGATTGGCTTATATCCCCATAAGTTCTAGATATTTCACATCCATGGGATTATCATGAATGACTTTGAACCATATTTTTACTTTTCAACTTACAATGTATTTTCAATTTTCATTAGATAAAAAAAATTTTTTTTCTACAAATGAAAGATTGTGAGGATTTGAATGAGATGTCCCCCAGGTCTTGGGCATTTGAATAGTTGGTTGCTAGTTTCTGATGTTTGAAAATGGGGCTTTAAGGAGTATTGTTTTTCTGAGGAAGTAAGAATATCACTGGGGAGAGACTTTGAGGTTTCAAAAATCACACATCATTCAGAGTTTGCACTTTCTGCTTCCTGCAAATTGATCAGGATATAATCTCCTAGCTTTCAGTTCCAGCCATCAAGCTTGCCTTTTGCAATGCATTCCTATGGTGAAGATGCTTATCTTTTATCCCTGAAACTGTAATTCCAGTGCAAATAAAACTTTTCTTCTATAAGTTGCCTTGCTCTTGGTGTCTTATCGCAACAATAGAAAGTAATTAATACCAATGTATTATGTTAGTGTGTTGTAGAAAATTTTAATTCCAATCCAGGGTTTCTACCCCACCTTGATCATTCAGTTTCCAGATAAAAGACACAAAACACTTATTATTTACAATAAGCCTTGAACAGCGAAAGAGCTCGGCAGATATCTACCCTCTATGCTATTAGAATCTACTTTCCTATTGATAACGCCAAGTTATTACTTACTGTGTTTCACTTGGGCTTCTCTAAACTCCAATTTTCCAGGCCTCAGGGCCATGTTTTCACGACTGTCCTCCAGTTTTCTTTTCTCCCTCATGGGTCTCTTCCAATCCCCAAGTGAGGGAACCCTAAATCATGCCTATGACTCTTCTGTCCAGCTATTGGCAGTCAGCAACTTTATACAACAATACGAAATAACTTGGGGGGGGGGGCAAGATCACTTAGGTCTACATGGAGCAACCAGGTGTTGAGGAATCAGTATTAGCATTAGAATATAAACGGCATCAGGCCAACCCACTATGTCAGCAGACTCCGGAAGTAAAAACCTTTTTACAAGTCTTAGATAAATCTTTCATTTGTTATTGTATGTCTTTGCAACTATTGTTTCAATTATTTTGTTGATATTTTATTAAAGCAGCTCCTACTTTGCATGTGAATGACCGTGGTCTGCAGTTTTCTTGTGTGTCTTCATCTGGCTCTGGTTTCAGCATCGCTGGCAAGTCTTTCTAGTGTTTGTGCTGTCTGAGGGTGCATTTGTAGTATTTCTTTTTCAAATCATTATAGAATTTATTAATGTGATGGTAAATGCTATAAGTACCTTTCACATATTTTCATAGATTAGTTTTATATGACGATAACAAGCCAAAATGAAAGTTAGACACACCCTCAGTCCCACAGGATGACATCAAGCCGCGGTACAGACAAACACAAACAATACACACGCAGCCACGGAGAAGGGGCCTCTCAGCTATGTTCAAACAGGCTTCCAGAGAAGCTTTCTGCTGTGTCCTAAGGGAGTAAGCAGATTGGAACTAAGAAGACAGAAGGGAAACTGTCTTACAGCAGCAATTTCACACAGATTGGACTGGCAACTGCAGTACTCTGCCCTTCAACAGCCATTGCTCCCTTTGTGCGCGGATGAATCCAGCATCCCAGTAACTGATGGGGTAGAAGGAGAACAAACCTTGGCTAAAGGTGTGAGTATAGGTCACATGGAGATGCTCAGGGCCACATGGGCTATCTGTGAAGGATAGTGAATGTTTCTTCATTATCCTTCTTAAAAATTCATGTGGTGGGCCCTGACCTTTCTTCGTGGGATGATTTTTATTTTTGTTTTATTTATTAGTGTATTTTGATGCCGGGTCTCATGTATACCATGCTAGTCTCTGCCTTGTGCATTGTGTAGATAAGGAAGACCATGAACTTCAATCCTCCTGCACTCTCCCCTGGAGTGCCCAGATTAAAGGCATACCCTGTCATGCCTACTTTTTGTCACTCTGGGGATCAAATCCAGGGTTGTTCGTGCTGGCAAGGACTCTGCGAATGGGACCATATTTCTAGCCCCTGTAAACATTTGACTTCCAAGTTTCACTTTTTTTCTTATTGTAGGCTTAGTCAGACTTTTTGTGTCCTCTTTGGTCAGGAAAAAATAAACTTTAATCAGTGTTGAGTTCTTTCTTTCTAGAAAGTTCTAAGATTTCTAGCTTCCTGGAAGAAGACTACTTTATAGTCTTTTTTTTTTTTTTTTTTTTTTTTTTTTTACTTCTGTCAGAGTGTCATTAGTGCCTATTTTTTTTTAACAATTTGCCAAAAACCTAGCCTTTCATTTCATTGATGTTTCTTACACTTTTACTTCCTTGATTCAGTCTTTTTTCTAGTCATTTTTACTTCTTCTGTACTGACTTCTTTGGATTTCTTTTTGCTGTTTTTTTGGATTTCTTAGAAGGAAGTGTCTTACTTTATAATACTTTTTGGGGGGTGGGTTGCTAACTTCTTTAAATTTTGCTACTCTGTGTGCTCATTTATTACTGAACCATCATTGTCTTCTTGAATATTATTCTATTGGAGAATGAAAGTTCATTTCCAAACTAGCTAAAAGCATATGAAAACACACAGTACAGTTTGATTAGCTGAGTCAAATGTTTGCCAGTGGAAGGGTCTGTGATACTCCCAGCATGGTTTTCAGTTCATATCAAGTTTTCCAGCCAATGTTAAGAGAGTGGAATGTCTTAAGGAGCCAAGAAAAAAGACATGCAAGGTCTCTGCAAGATTTTGGAAGGAATGATTAACAACTTGATGAGAAATTTCTTTCATTACACATGATTGGAACAGAGAAACTGGCACTTTGGTACAGCTGTCCTGAAAAGACACTTTTCTTCTCCATTTCTCTAACTGTCCCCATAGCCAAACAGTCAAAGTGTTCCTAACATAACAAACAGCCATGGAGAATTGGATCATAATTAATACAGAATTCTGCAACTTCTGTCTGTGTTACCAGACTGCCACCATCAAAGGAAACACAGTATACATATTAAACACACACACACACACACACACACACACACACACACACACACACACACCACACCACACCACACACATAATGGACAATTGCATTGGTTTTTCTGATATTTAAAATTTTTGCATAAATAAACCTATGCATACAACATAATATTTTTGTGACAAGTATTGGCCCAAAAGTGTCTCGGGTCAAGTTATTGATGGCTTGGCTCTTGTTTCTGTATAGAAATGTAGTCCATGGTACTGTCTTCAATTAATTCAGTAACTTCTCAAGACTTAGCAAGGATGGGAAAGAGAAATGAGGACAAACAATAGGTTTCAGGAGGATGAACATTTTAATTTCACTATAAAAATAAGATGCTGATATTTTTTAGACATTTATCTCTTTCAGTAGAGAACATTTATTGCAGCCAACCTTAAATGTCTTATATAGCTCATGACCTGTAGGGTTTGAATTGAAGAGTTGGAACATGGTATGATCCCCACACCAGGATTAAAAGCAGAAAATTTTGTACCATCTCTAGAGAGCTTAGGAGGTCAGCATTATCCTAACTTCCCCATCTCTCTTTTCTGAGCCCCCTAGTCTGCTTCTTCTTCTTAGGCATGAACACTTTTCCCATGGAAACTCATATGCCTGCTACATCCCATCTTCAGGTTCTTGTATTTGATTTTTCATACTATTATTATTTTTTAAGTATGGAATATTTCACAAATTTGCATCATCCTTGTATAAGGCCTATGTTAATCTTCTTTGTATTGTTCCAATTTTGGTGTATGAATTTATAAAAGCAAGCATTATTTCTTAAAATTTTTTAACCGTTTAATAGCACAGCGATACAAGTTGTGGAACATTCCGGATATACATAGCAAGTAAACAAAGACTTCACCTTTGATAAAGGAAAAGGTATATATACATGCACCCAAGACCTTGGACTTCTAAATAACAGAATATGGATATGTGCACTTCTAACAGTTAAATCTTTTGCCTTTATGTATTTTTGAGATGTAGTTGTTTCTGAAAGAAATGAACAGACAAATCCCATCATGATTTTTAATTCTTAGAGCCAAATTCATGGTGCTTTGGTATCTCATAGTGTAGAAGAACACACTTTGGATATGAACGCAGTATCCATCTCTTAAATTGAAGTTGAATTAAAATAAGTAAAGGGACAAAAACTTGGTTACATATTTCTAATCAATAGTACCAAAAAAAAAAAAACCTACTAGGAGAATGACCAAGCAATGTAGAGAGGCTCATAAACTTATAATAAATGGAGCATTGGAGTGAATGAACAAACAGTATTTTAATTAGGTTCAGAAAGAGATAGCTTTCAAAGGAGAATAAAAAAACCTCCTAGGTCTGAAGAGGCCCCACTAAAGGTGTGTGGGTTATAACCACAGCAGGTTTCATATTGAACTCATGAGCAAACTCTCTTGTTTTTAAAGGTTTTAGAGACTGGGGTGACCTAGAGGTCATTGAACTGCTACCATTTTTGATACACAGTTTCTGCATCCCGATAAAGCTGGTGTCATATACCTACACTGACTTAGCATCACGCTGTGTGGTGTGGCTTCCTATAAGTCCCCTTAGTTTGAATCAACTAGTTTTTGTTTGTTTTTGTACATGTAGTCATTTTATACTCTATGTAGGAATTATTTACAAAGGAGTTGTCTTTATAATATTGACTAATTTAGTTTACTTTAAAAGACTTTTAAAGAAGAATTGGGACTCAGCGGGATTATGACAAGAGATTATGTGACAAGAAAAGGCTTGTGAGTAGCTGGGAATTTGAGGTGAGGTTCAAGTTGAATGAATTGTAGAAATTCTTTTGTACTTTCCCCAGCATTTTGGTATTCTCCTGATCAAAGTAAAGAATATTGTTCCAGAAACATCTCATTTGTTATCATTTTATTAATTTAAAACTATTATTGTAGAGGGACATATGTGTACCACAGCATATATGTTGAAGCAAAAGAACAACTTTGTGGAGTATGTTCTCTTTTTTCCCCGCTTCACGTAGGTTGTGGGGATTGAACTTAGGTCACCAGATGTTTTTAGCAAGCCCCTTTACTCACTGAGCCATCTCAGTGTCCTGAGACGTCTTCAACTTTTTGCATTTCTAAGTGCATATTCAAAGCAACAATACACTTCTTCTGATGCTGTGATGAATGCCACTGATTTGGCATCCATTCAAATTAGGATTTAAGTGCGTTATATAACAAGTTTTCTAGGTTTGAGACTGGGAGCTGTTTTTATGTTGTTAACTATTGTACTTACTCCACACCAAAAGATGTCCCAGATGTAAGGGGGAAAAAAAAGCAGAAATCATCTATAAACAGAAATGGGAGACATGACTTTTGTAATTGTTTCTATTCTTTAGTCATAAAGCCATGACTGTACTTTGGTATGTTTGGGAAATTGTACAAGAAATACTTAAATGTTCTGTGAAGACAATTTTGAGGATGGGGAACACTTGAAAATGTAAGATTAGAGTTACTATTTAACTCTCAGTTCTGATTTTCCGAAGTGCTTTGCTGGACTCAGAACAGTTCTTGTCCTTCTAATGTCCCTTTCTCTTGTTGTAAGGCCATTACTTGAAGCTGGCCGACAGCTTTTTGTCCTTTATAATAGACTCATTTAGCTCAACAGTGGCTCAGCCCAGGAAATCGTGAGGCAGACAAACATTTTCAAGTGTTCGGCTTGTCAACACCTTCGTCATTAATTCTGCCCAATTTGGAGGAAATAAAATCTCATGGTTGACATAATAGTGGCTTATTAAAATGTAATTAACATAGGAAACAACGAAGAAGATAGCAAAACGTAACTCCAAATGCTACAATCTTAAAATAACTACTATTAGCTCTATAAATATATTTTCTTGACATCTATCTGTACCTCTTTGTGAATAGACAGACATAATAGAAATACATTGACTCACTAAAATTCGTGAACATAGCAGTAATTTCAGTAAAATCAGATCATAATAAATGCATATCATAGAGTATTAACTCACGCGACCAGGGTGTATTGTGTTTTCTTACACAAAGCACATATAAGTCTTTTGTTTTCTCTACATTAAATCAATCAAAATCATTGACAGTCTGTGCCAACATTCTAGCTCGGTTGCTCAGAAACAGACATGAGCTGCAGCTTATGTGTAATAAGTTAGCAACGGAGGTATTAATATACCTGACCAAACTAAGCTGACAAGGAAACCTATTTAGTTGGTTTATAAATAAATACTTATGTAAATGAAGTTGCATGATAGTAATTAAACCAAAATATTTTTCTTTTTTTTTAATTGGATATTTTATGTATTTACACTTCTAATCTTATCTCCTTTCCCGGTTTTCCCTCCAGAAACCCCCTCTCCCATACTCCCTCCTCCTGCTTCTATGAGGATGTTCCCCCTACCACCCACCTACTCCCACCTCACTGCCTTGGCATTCCTCTATACTGGGGAATTGAGCCTTCACAGAACCGAGGGCTTCTCCTCCTGTTGATGCCAGACAATGCCATCCTCTGCTACTTATGCAGCTGGAGCCATGGGTCCCTCCATGTGTACTCTTTGATTTCTGGTTTAGTCCCTGGGAGCTCTGGGGGGTCTGGTTGGTTGATATTGTTCTTCCTATGGGGTTGAAAACCCATTCAGCTCCTTCAGTTCTTTGTCTAACTCCTCCATTGAGCACCCTGTGCTACTTCCAAAGAATGTCTGTGAGCTTCCACCTCTGTATTTGCCAGGCTCTAGCAGAGCCTCCCGGGAGACAACTATAAAAGGCTCCTGTCAGTAAGCACTTCTCATCATCCACAATAGTGTCTGAGTTTGTTTGTGGGGCTGTGGGCTGTGAGAAGCAGCTGGGTGCTTGGTCAAGCATGTACTTGGAACCCAGGAACCTTATTAGAGGGCAGGAGTTCAGCTCTCCTCCCAGGCCCTGGTTCTTTTCATTTAGCTTTAGCCCTCCAAAAACCACTCCTACAGAGAAGTCTATGGCCAACAGCCTGAGGAACAGGGCTCAGGCCCTAGAGAGATTTACATACTAATGAGGTACCTGAAAGCCAGAGGGTGGAGTCAATTAAACATTCTTCCCTAGCCCCTCCCCTCTCTCTCCCTCCCTATTTAACTCAGGTCTGCCCTGGGGTTGGGTGGGGGTTGAATACAGATTCATTCACCATCCGCCATGACATTAAAGCCTGTAAAAACCCATGGACTTTCTCGTGTCATTGGGAACTTCCTGTGAGGAACCATGGAGCCACAACAGCCATACCTAACTTTCAGGCGTGAGGAACCCTCAGGGTTTTCCAGCAACAATTACCTACATTTGTTGTCTGTCCAGATGGGGCAGTCTCTGGATGGCCTTTCCTTCAGCCTCTGCTCCACACTTTGTCCCCATATTTCTTTTAGAAAGGAGCCCTTCTGGGTTAAGAATTTGGAGATGAGTGGGTAGCCTCATTTCCCAACGGGGGGGCCGGGGGGGGGGGGGGGCCTTGCCTAGCCTCTTGATATGGTCTCTACACGCTCTCCCTCGCCATATTTGGACATTTCAACTAATTTCATCCCTGTGGGTTCCTGAGAGCTTCTTGCTTTCCTGGTATCTGGGACTTGCTGGTGGCTACTCCTAGTTCCCCATCCCCCATTACTACATACCACTGTTCAAATTCCTGACCCTCTGTGTATCAGCCCTGTCTGCTCTCATACCTGATCCTGCCTATTTTCTTCCTCCTCCTTCTTTTTTCCTTTCAAGTCCCTCCCACCCTCTACCTCCTGTATTTTGTTCCTCCTTCCAAGAAGGACTGAAGCATCCATATTTTGGTCTTCCCTCTTCTTGAGCTTCAAATGGTCTGTGAATTGTATCTTCTTCGGTATTCTAAGCTTTTGGGCTAATATCCACTTATCAGTGAGTACATACCATGTGTGTTCTTTTGTGACTTGGTTACCTCACTCAGGATATTTTCTAGTTTCATCCATTTGCCTAAGAATTTAATGAATTCATTGTTTTTAATAGCTGAGTAGTACTCCATTGTGTTAATGTACCACATTTTCTGTATCCACTCCTCTGTTGAACGACATCTGGGTTCTTTCTAACTTCTGGCTATTATAAATAAGGCTGTTATAAACATAGTAGAACATGTGTCCTTGTTATATGTTAGAGCATCTTTTGGGTATATATGCCTAGGAGGGGTATAGCTGGGTCCTCATGTAGTACTATGTCCAATTTTCTGAGGAATCTCCAGAATGATTTCCAGAGGGATTGAACCAGCTTGCAATCCCACTAATAATGGAGGAGTGTTTCTCTTTCTCCATACTCTCACCAGCTTTTGATGTTACATGAGTTTTTGATCTTAGCCATTTTGACTGGTGTGAGGTGGAATCTCAGGGCCATTTTAATTTGCATTTCCCTGATGACTAAGGATGTTGGACATTTCTTTAGTTGCTTCCTCAATTTCCTCAGTTGAGAATTCATTGCTTAGCTATGTACCCCATTTTTAATAGGGTTATTTGGTTGTCTGGAGTCTAACTTCTTGAGTTCTTTGTATAGATTTGATATTAGCCCTCTATTAGATGTAGGATTGGTAAAGATCTTTTCTCAATCTGTTGGTTGCCATTTTGTCTTACTGACAGTGTCCTTTGCCTTACAGAAGCTTTGCTATTTTATAAGGTCTCATTTGTCTATTGTTGATCTTAGAGCACAAGTCATTGGTTTTCAGGAAATTCTGTTCATTCTGTTCAGGAAATTTTCTCTTGTGCCCATGTGTTCAAGGCTCTTCCCCACTTTTTCTCCTATTAGTTTCAGTGTATTTGGTTTTAAGTGGAGGTCCTTGATCCATTTAGATTTGAGTTTTGTACAAGGAGATAAGAATGGATCAATATGTATTCTTCTACATACTGACTGCCAGTTGAACAAGCGCCATTTGTTGAAAATGCTGTCTTTTTTTCACTGGCTGGTTTTAGCTTCTTTGTCAAATATCAAGCGATCAGAGGTGTGTGGGTTCATTTTTGGGTCTTTAATTCTATTCCATTGATCTACCTGCCTCCCACTGTACCAACACCATATAGTTTTTAATAACTATTGTTCTCTAACACAGTTTGAGGTCAGGGATGATAATTCCTCCAGAAGTTCTTTTATAGTTGAGAATAGTTTTCGCTATCCTGGTTTTTGTGTTATTCCAAATAAATTTGAAAATTGCTTTTTTTTTTTTTTTAACTCTATGAAGAATTGATCTGGGATTTTGATGGTGATTGCACTGAATCTGTAGATTGCTTTCGGCAAGATGGCCACTTTTACTATATTAATCCTGCCAATTCATGAGTATGGGAGATTTTTCCATCTTGTGTGAGATCTTCGATTTCTTTCTTCAGGGACTTGAAGTTCTTGTCATACAGATCTTTCACTTGCTTGGTCAGTGTCACACTAAGGTATTTTATATTATTTATGGGCTGGAGAGATGACTCAGCCATTAAAGGCTAGGCTCACGATCAAAAAACTGAAATATTTTTATTCAAGTGAACGTGTTCTACTATTAGCAATTTTGTTGGATAGCTCATGAAGACAAGGTTTAAGATAATTTAACTATCATCTTATTTTCCATTCTGAATAATTCTGTGATATATAAGAAATGTGGGCTTACTTCAGTAACAGACTTAGGTAGGAGAATCTACATGCCTATATCATATTTGTTTTTGAAAACTCAAAACACAAGCCTGTTGTTAATCAAACTGACAAACTTGAGGGACTTTTTTGCTTTATTTTATCTTGTTTTATGCTTATTTGCTTTGAGTACATAGTGACAAACATTATTACAGAATATGTTAACAATGTATAAATTATAAATTCAGGAACATAAATTTAGGATTAAGGAGGGGCTTGAAGTATCTGGCTAGTTATTTGATCTTTCCTGATTTTTGTAAGATTTACATTATTAAAATTTTCATATTTTTGACTCATCATAAAATCACTAAAAAATGTCACCAATTGTCACAAAATACTGCAAAAGTGGTTTGTAACCTGAGCTTGGATTGTCAGGCTTATATTTGTAGTAATAAAACTCTCAAGTATTGTATTTCTCTCATGAAGTAAATAATTCGAATACCTACAGATATATTTCATTTAGTTGTTGCCTTTAACACGCATTTTTGACATATAGATTCTTTCCTGTACAAAATCTGTATTACCATCACACCTGTTAAATGATCATTAGAAAACATTTTTTTTTGGAAAACATGTAGTATGTTTTTGGAAAAACATTCTGTGAGAAACAATTACTTCATTGGCTATATTATGAAACAGTTAAGTATAATATCGGACCCAGTGGTGTAGGCTTAGATTTTTTTTCAAAACTTACTTCAATAAGGGTTCTTAAATAATTCAACCTCCAGTCTAGCACACTGACCAAAGGTAAGAGAGAAGAAGGGTTAATAGGAAATGAGGGGTGTGGACATGCTTAGCAGTAGTTCTTTGGGGGCACTTCCAAACAGTAGGGGCTGTCCAGTCTCATTGCAAACATCAAACATGAATCAGTAGTAGCAGCTCCTTCCAGAACAAACCACAAGGATCCGGCAAATTGGTACCAGTCTGAGTAAGTAGCAAGAAGCAGTCAGACCAGCAAGGTATTGCAAGATGAACCAGTGCAAAAGCACCATCAGTGAAGACCAGCAAAGCCTTGCAAGGCAAACCAATACAAGAGTGTCCTTTAACCACCTGTAGAATTATATTTCTATTCTTTCCAAATACCATGCATCTTCTCATGTGTCTGCCTCAGCCAAACATTCTCTCACATGTCTGCCTCGGCAAAACATCCTTTCCTAAGACAGCTTCCAGAAAAATATCATATGATACCACTGAGTCTCCAAAGAAATAAGCAAAAGTAGCTTTATGTAAGTACTTTTAAAAAGTACTTTATTTAAGTACTTTAAAAAAGTACTTTATTTAAGTACTTTAAAAATACTTTAAAGTAGCATGATGCAAAGATAGAGCATTGAACTAGATTACTTGGG
Organism: Rhabdomys pumilio; assembly: GCA_030674055.1. Taxonomy (NCBI): domain Eukaryota; kingdom Metazoa; phylum Chordata; class Mammalia; order Rodentia; family Muridae; genus Rhabdomys; species Rhabdomys pumilio. The sequence continues at coordinate 45,243,714 of JANHMN010000019.1, forward strand.
TCATTTTTTCCCCCATTGACTTATTTTACAAATCAATAGCCATGCCCATTGGAAAATTGCAGGTTGTGCTCTTGTAAAATAATTGCTAGAAAGCTTATACTTCTAGTAGTGGTATTTCATGAATTTGTATGCTCAAATTTTGACCTGACTCAGTGTGATACATTACAAAAGACAAGAAGCTTGTTTCCTGTTAAATGATCAGGGCCAGATCTTCATGATCTATAATAGCTAAGTGGTTTCATTTCGTTTCTTTCTTTCTTTTTTTTTTTAAACATCACTAGATAAAGGTTTCCCTGTTATCTTTTGGAAGGAACTTCACTTAATCCTTTGTATTATTCCCAGTATGACAAAACTTCACTGCTTCAAGTCTTATGTCTGTCTTGGAATTTATACATTTGGGATTATTCATCTACCATAGGTAAGTTTAAACTGATGAGGGAAAATTTTGAAAACAGAAGACATCCTGGAGTTTTACAGCTTTTCACACGATCTTAAATCATTATATCTCTGTCATTATACAATTTTTCACATCTATTTTTTAAAAGAATTTTTTATTGGATATTTTATTTACATTTCAGATGCCATCCCCTTTCCCCATTTCCCCTCCTTAGAAAACCTTTATTCCATCCCCCCTTCTCCTTTTTGATTTTATACATTTTTTTTAATGTTAATCAAAGGCTTTGTAAGTTTGGTAATGCTCAATAACAAGATGCCCATACAATCAGAAGTGTAACCCAATACCCAACCTAGATATATCAACTGTCTTTGACTGGTGGAGGCACTCGAACATCTGCCTCCATGTCCTCCCCCCTCACATCACCTAGCTCCTCCTCTCCTTCTCCTTCTCCTCCTCCTCTCCTTACTCCTCTTCTTCCTCTCCTTACTCCTCCCACCTTAGCTCTTCCTATGTATCATCCTTCCTGTTAAAATAAAACTTTTCCCACAAAATACAATTAGAGCATAACTATACCAATTTGTGTCAGTAAGGTGCAAGATAGACCTAATACTCAGTCCATTATTTTGTTGACTAACCAGAACCTCTGTCATCTCTCCTAACTAAAAGAATTAGTTCTGAACCTGTCTTTTTTCTTGGCTTTAGAATGAATGTCAGATGAAAACCATCTTCTCAAATCTTTTATCTCAAAATAAATAGCCAGGATTGGCTATGAGACTATAAGTTTTCAACCCTGTCAGAAATCCAGAATGACTGAGTTAACTCAAATTATGGGAAGCACAATAGCTTCTAAAACTTAGCCAGTTTATAGAGACCGCTGAACACCTGGACAGTCCCTATACTACAAAACGTTGGAACATCCAGTGTTCAGCCTTCTGGCCCAGGATCATCTGACAGACCTAGTGATGCAAAATTATTAAGGACTGATTACTTGGCAGATATAAACAGTAGACTATTCTGCAAGTGTGTTCTTTTCTGGACAGTAATTTGTCAGTACACATCTATTTTTTTTAACCTCTCTTTTTCATTTCTCTGCATTCATGATAAGATAATATGATAATTATGATTTCAGTGGTTGCTTCTGAGAAATTAGCTAAATTTTGCACATCCATATTTAACCTAAATTCTGAAATGATCTTACATATTTTCCAGCTCACCTTCAAATGAATTCCACTGACATTCTAAGCATATATATATATATATATATAATTTTTTTCAGATTCTTTCTTCCTTCCTTCCTTCCTCTTCCTCTCTCTCTCTCTTTCTCTCTTCCTTCCCCTCTTTCTTTCTTTCTTTCTTTCTTTCTTTCTTTCTTTCTTTCTTTCTTTCTTTCTTTC
>JANHMN010000019.1:45245514-45307149 GCA_030674055.1 Rhabdomys pumilio
TTCTTTCTTTCTTTCTTTCTTTCTTTCTTTCTTTCTTTCTTTCTTTCCATTTCAAACACTTCCCCTTCCCCATCTCCCCTCACAAAGTTCCTTCCTCTATACCCCCTCCCCTTCTCCTCTGAGAGGGTGGAATCTCCCTGGGTATCCCACCTCCCTGGTCTATCATGTCTCTGCAGTATTAGGTACATCATCTCCCACTGAGGCCAGATAAGGCAGCCCTGTTAGGGAATAGATTCCACAGTCAGGCTTTAGGGACAATCCTTACTCCAGCTGTTGGGGGGACCCAATTATCTGCTACATATGTGCCAGAGACTTTGTCCAACCTGTTTATGTTCTTTGGTTGGTAGATCAGTCTCTGAGAGCTTCCACGGGTACAGATTAGTCGACTCTGTTGGTTTTTCTGTGGGTTTCCTATCCTCTTTAGGACCTTCAATTTTCCCCAAACTCTTGTAAGAGTTCCTGACCTCTGTTTAATGATTGGCTGTGGGTATCTGCATCTGTTTCAGTCAGCTGCAGAGATAGCTCACCCATTAAAGATTAGACTCACAACCAAAGATATAAAGTTTATCTTTTAAGAGTCGCTTTAAAATTAACTAATGTTTTAACCAACAACAACAAAAAAGATAGTTGTATTTCAGGTGAATTTCTTTACTCTGAAAGTTTCTAAAGATTTCTCTAAGATAAGATTTTAAAAGAGCACCAAGACCTTGACTCCAAGTTTTTCTTTAATTTAGATGATTCTTTTCATTTTGTCAAACATCCCAAAGGCTGCTTTTTTTATAGAATAAATTTCAGTGTTGTTTAGTGTTGTATGAGATTTTCCTGATGAGGTGCAATGTAAACATCTATTTACCCAAGGTAGGGAGCCAACAATTGTGCAAAGTACTGAATATACTGCACTCCAACTTGGCAAATAGATAAGTTGACTGGGGTTATTTATAAGGATATAGGTGAGGGACTATTTAAAGGAGCAGGACTCAAAGGCAGCTGCATCACCAAAAGCACACCTCAGCTTGAAAAATGATTGATGAAAGCTGTGAGACCCAAATGTTCTCTGCATGATGGGTAGGCTGCTCACCCAGTCAGAGCTCTTCTGGGTAACTCCCAGAAGTTGCTTACTGAAACTACAACCTTGAAGAGGGGCCCTGTTAATCTTGTTAGGTTCAGGAACTTTTTGAGATTTGAAAGTTGTTTACTTCCCAGATTGTGTGAGACAACCCTCTCCTTTCAGTGGGTAGAAGTGGTATTTCAACTTAGAACTCCCTGAATTCCAAGGAGCCTGCCTCTAGCATGAAGTACTGTAACCCAGAGAAAACTGCTGCTCAACATTTAGTTCTAATTCGTCTGGGTTTGGTTGAGCTCCGCGCACCAATGGCAGTCCTTTGTATCTTTGCTTCTGCTACTATCTTTTTTCATCTTTTGAGTGATTAACAGTTTTACTTTTCTGGGAGAGCTCATAGGTGTTTTAGCATTTCTTAAGTGTTCCAATCTATTGTTTCTTTGGTTACTACAGAAAGCATTCAAGTTGAATTTAACTATGTCTTCCGCATCATTGTTGAATGTGCCACATGATGTGTACTGGTTTCTCTGGAAGATCATCTTTCTCTTTCACCTGTCTCATATTTTATCTATGTTATTAAACTCAGTCTATTTTACTAATATGCACTTGATACCTGATGTCTTCCTGCTTCTCTGACTTTGGGATTTTTTTTTTTTTTTTTTTTTTACATTTTAGTTTGATATTTGTCTTAGTTTAAGCCCTTACATTATTAAAGTGTGCTTTTGATAGGTTCTTTTATAGCAATGTATCTTTGTGAGGAATGATCTTTTATTGGATTTAATTTTTCCCAAAATAAACACTTTGTTTGTCTTTTGCATGCCATAATCTTCCTTGACTTACTTTACTTCCATTTTTTATACTTTTCTGTGTGTGTAGTGTGTGTGTGTGTGTGTGTGTGTGTGTGTGTGTGTGTAGTGTGTGTGGTTATTTTTGTGTGTATATGTGTGTGTGTGTGTGTGTTTAACTTAGACCAAATAAAAGCAGCTTCCAACAGTCTTTCCGTGTGACAAGATTCAGAGAATGGGTGAAACACTTCACTTATACCACCTTATCTGACACATTTTTCTCCCTGAGAGTTGGATATACAGCCAGGGTATTGGGGTTACTGGGGTTCTAGTAATTTATTTTCACATTAGCCTGATAATCTGGAAGACTTATAAAACATGAGATATCAAGACATGAATGAATGAAGCTTCTGCTGGTGGCACAACCTCTGGTTTTGTGACCTGTAACTCTGGTCTGTATCTTATTGGTGGTTGAATGAGCCAGCACAGTTAGTCAACAGGTCCTCCAAATCTGGAGTGAGGATTAAAAAGGAAAAAAAAAAGTTAGGCAACACTGTGGCATGACTCCGCCCAGTTCTGAGGCTGAGGCTGGTTTATTGTTTTCTGCTTTTATACCACTTTAAGTACATGCAAAATGATAAGATAAGTTCTGTGTCAAGGAACAAGCAATGTAATAAACAAAATCACGTTTTTAGGGGCTAGTCAGGATGACCAAGACATACCTCAGCTGAGCCTGCTATGAGCTTTGCATTAACTTGAATGCAAATGTTCTTAATCTGGGCCTATTTCCTGAGTCCTGGCCCAAAGTTAGATTCCTGCCTGAGTTTACTTCTTTTGTTCGGGTCCAACTTCAAATTCCTGCCAAGTGTCTAGAAGTAGCCCAAATCTCTCCACAGGTGGAGACCAACATTATACTCTGAGGTTTCCTGAAATCATGATGAAGCAGGTATAATGAAGAACCAAGATAATTCAATTCAGCTGCACTTGCCAAGAGCCCAACATCAGTATCTGATGATATTTGAGGACTACATTACTACATTTTCTGGTTCCTTATTTCTCTACTGACCTTATGGCATTGGTGAGAAATTCCAGGATATGATTTCTCTCTACTTGCATCATACATAGTATTGGAAGAGTTAGGTCTCCTTTTGCTAGCCAGTGTCATGGCTCTTGTCAGTTTATAAACTTCTTTATTCTCTCCTCCCTGTCTCTTCAACCAACAGTCGTTACTAAATGTCATTATAAAAGCAAATCTTACAATGACAGGGAGTGGCTCAGAAGATAGAGAGACTAAGGCATTTGCTTGAAAGTCTGCCAACCTGCATTCAAGGCCCCCAATTCCACATAAAGATATCAAGAAAACATCAGCTCTCTAACGTTGTCCTCCGACCTTCACATATACACTGGGTCATGGACTCCCACACGTAGATGTATCACGCTTGTGCATGCGCATGAATAAGAGTGATAATAACAGTAGTAATAGTGACAATACTTTATTTTTCCTATTTTAGAAAAAATTGATACAGCTTTCATTTTTTAGTATCTGTTGCTTCTTTTTGTTCTGAAAGAAAATCCATTCTCATGAACCCAATGACTTTAAATATCATAGCAGGATGCACATTCAAAACATTCTGAAGTGACCATGTTATTAATTTAGTTAGTATTCTAAGGAACATTGAAGACTTCTTACTTTGTTGGGACCATCCATAACTATTTATACATCCATGAATATAAAAGTAACTTCAATGCTTGGTAGAAATGCCTCTCCATTGCCTGTTAAAATTGAGATCTCAGTTATTTTTAATTGGTATACTCTTTTATGATATCAATAACTATTTTAATATCTCAGAGTAATAGTTTTTTCATTTATAACTTTCAAGTACCACTTTAATAAACTAATGGTGACCCACAGTTGTAGTCTTAGCTACTTGAAAGGCAAGGGGGTAGATTGTTAAGTCCAAGCTAGAAAACATACAGAAACTCTGTCTCAAAGAGTAAACCAAGAGACAAACAAAACAACAAAAGAAACAATGATAAAAACGGCCCAGAGTCTATGGTCTAGTAAACTTTGAAGAAAGACAGTTTTAGATGGATTTTTTTTTATTCCATTGCAGCGTTGGAGGAGTGAGTGGTCCTAGGCTCCTCAGTTACTGTTTAACTGGTTGATTCTGGTTCAGGCTGCAGATCCTCATTTTCACTTTTGAAGTTTTATCACCCACACTCAGATCATAGACGAATATGGAGTTACCAGTCAAATATCTAGTGTTCTGTTTATTTATAATAGTGATGTTACGCAGAGCTTGGAGGAAACCAGACATGGAAAGAAGTCAGTTTCTAGGTCGCATGCAGGTTTGGATCTGATTTGTTTTATGTTTGAGGAGCTGAAATTTATGACATAATGATAAAGTACTCCCATGGCTTTGAGAAGCAGCATATGGGAGTGTCTGATTCCTGCCTGTTGAGAATATTACACATTCTGAGAAAACAACACCCTCTATTGTTGACATACCACATTAAAGTGGGTACATGGGCCTTCTGTTCACTTCTGCTACTGGAGAATATATGCATATGGAACATGAGAAGACTGAGCTGCTCACATTTGTTCCCTCTTACCTGCCTCCTGCCACATTGTTAGCTGCTAACATTCTCTCCCTGCTCTACTTGCTGGGACTCATCTCTCACAGGTGCCTCTTTCTGTTTCTCAGGGTAACTGATAGTCCTTCCCCAGCCCATCGCAGTTCTAAGCAACCCCATTTCTGTCTTCTCGCCCACTACTTTGAAGAACCCATTTCTTCTTTCTGTTCTCATATGTACCGTTTCTTCCCCTGACACCAGCAATTTCACACAAGAGTTAAATTCTTTCCACTTAAGATAAAAAACAAAACAAAACAAAACAAAACAACCAAAAAAACCATTAAAAGTTTTCTATTTGTCAAGTCAACCAATTTCATGTCCTGTTGTGTTATTGTGTGTTGAATTACTATATTTCTTTCCATGAGATCTTTAAAAATCTGAGCAAATAAAAATGCTCCTCCTTTAAACTCTGATAGATCAAGACAAGATGTGTCTAAATATTTAGAGTTAAACATTGCAGGGAGACCACAGTTCCCCTTTCTGAGTCTTTTCTAATCCCCATTGATGACAGTTGAGCAGTACAGTCATTATCCAAGTGTCCCTGTTAACCTTGTGTTCCTCAATGGTGCTCTGCAACAGATGAGTGATAAAGCAGTAGAAATCGGCTTATAAGAACCAAACTCCTATGCATAGAAGGGTTTACACAGTTGTGTGAACTTCTCTTCATCTCTTCAAAGTAAACAAAAGATCAATATAATTTTAAACATTTCTCAAAAGTAGCAAAGTTCGTTTCTTTCTATGTATAGCAAAAGCCTTTTGTAATGCACAAGGTGTCCGCATTAAGAATATTATAGGGCAAATTGCATTTGCAACTTCACATGTTATTTGCATTAGGACATTATTACTGATATTACTGAGTTATACTGAGTTATAACAAGTTTCTGACATCCTTTGTAGAAAACTCAAGAAACCTTAGTCTTCTTGACATGAAGAAAGACATGGGAAAGAAACAGTTAACTTTCAGTAAAATTACAAATGAGACTCATAATAATTCTAAACATAGATGAATAGGCCAATTTAGGATGCTCCTTATATCTTCTTTCTATGTTCTAGTTCCTACTACTCTTTTCTTCTTTCGGTTTGAGTAGTAATATATTCTGTATCATTGGTTAGAAAGATCATGCCTCTGTTGGGAAGTGGAAGACAAGCAGCTCCTTATGTGATACATGTTAGTGAAAAGGAATTCATCAGATAGTACATTCTCTTAGGTACTTAGAGATAGCAGATTTTTTTTAGGTAATGTTAAGGTAACGCAGAATGTAAAGGAGTTATTTAACAAAAGGGAGAGATGAAGGATAGCCTTCCAGAAGCATGTAAAGACATGAGCATCACTTCTCATGAGGGGGAAGGGCAAGTTCAAGGTTAAAGCCAGGAATAACATGTCAGAGGCCTCCAGAGTTAATCTCATAAATAAAGTAGATTTGCTCTGAAAGACCAAATCACTGGCTGGAAAACCATGGGATCTGATCTATGTGATGAGAGGTTTGGAATGATGTCTTCAAAGCCTTGAAAATGCACACATTTCCCCTAACCTTCTTACTCAATATAAAAAGACTCCCTGTTAGAAACTGGTTTCTCTTCTTAGCTCAAAAATGAAACAGAGGCCTCTCTCACTCAAGGCAGCAAGCACGCACCTTAAAAATCTCTACACCAGGAACTACAGTTCCTATAATATAACAGCCAGAGGTATGCAAGAAATGCCAATGGGTGGAGGGCTCACACTCCCCATTCTTTGTAGGACATTTCCTATTTGTACTGCAAGAGCTGGAAGACCCTGAATAGGATTGGTTTCTGGGTACTTCACTAAGATCACTGGGAAACACAGGGATATGGGAGAGCTTATTTATTTGGAATGGGTTTTCGGAAAGACAGAATGAAGACTGGAAATCCTCTTCAACTACAATGTTTCTGCAAGTTTCAGGGAAAGAGTACACTGCTCAAATAGTGTGAGCTGTTTGGCCGCTATGTACAATTAGCCACCATTTTGGGTTTTGTGAGCCAGAGGGTCTTTGTGACCTCTATTGTAGTTATTCAATTCTCAGTGGTCATGGAAATGCAATCAAAAATAATATACAAAGGATAACAGCCATCTATATTTCAGTAATGATAGATTTGCAGAAATATGGAACAATTTGAATTTGGTCCATGGGTTATTGTGTGATAACTTTTGCCCTATGATAAAATGAAATGGATTCATCAAAATTTGCATGTCATACAAAAAAAAAAAAACACAAAAGATTTGGATAAGGGCTCACAGTAGCGTTGGAAAATTATGTAAGCCCAGAAAACTCACTAAAGAGATACATTCTCTGGCTGGGCCCAAAGATACATACTTTGTATTCTTTAGGAGTGTTAGGGCATATTACAGGAGTGGGTGCCGTGGAGTAGCATTTATGAATCATAGGCCAGGAATGTATATTCATGACCCACCCACAGGGCCCCATCATCTTACTCAAATGGTAAGTCAATCACAATATTTCTTGTAAGGAAGAATGGCAGTGTTTAACACCACTTGTAATGACACAAAATTAATGGACAGTGGTTTACCTTAAATTTCTGTTTAAACTGACAACCTGGCTCATCTTCATGGAGCCTTGGAAAGGATCAGTGACAACAAGTTCAGACAGGCAGGATCCCTGGTATAAGATGATCCAGATGTGATATTATTAGTGGAGTAGATTAATAAATCAAATGCATTGGTGTGGTTATTGATATAGAAAATAATGTCCAAAAAGTCCTTTCCAATATTAATCAGTTCATAATCATAATCAGAAAATAAATCAGAAAGAACCACATGAGACAGATTACAGAATAGTTTTACACTTTTACTCAATATTATGGCAAGTCTCTTACACTCTGCCAATCATACCAAGCCTACTTAGATTTTTGCACACCAATTATCAGCTTCTTCAATCTATCTTTGATTTCTTGGCAACTCAACCTTTGCTGCCTATCAGCACTTTTGTAACTTTCTGTGTGATAATATAAGTTCTCTAGGTTTATTAATTCCTAGATGTGAATAGTAATAATTTGTTCTAGAACAAAGAAGAAAATGAGATAAACGTTCTGCCACACATTAGCAAAAGTCAAATTACTTGGATTTTGTAAAATAAAATGAAAGTCTTACCAGGAAAATAGATATAACTCAAATAGCTACCCCAGAAGAATTATAATACAGTGAATTAGTTATGTAGTTGAGGTGGAGATGAAAGTCAGATAAGGGGCAAAGAAGACCCAGAAGTTAGTAGCAGATAGTGACTAGACTTAACAGGACAAAAGACTGAAACTGTTGTTATTATAATTCAGGGCCTAGGCACATGTAGGTGGTGGGAACTAGAATCAAAGTGTGCTTGTCTAGTGGAAGCTGAAGCCAAAGAGGAAATGTGTCCTTTATCAAAAGAGCTGACCAAAGTAAAGGACAGGGAGAGAAATACTAGGGTTATGCCCTTCTGCCCTCTAGTGTCTTGCCTTTTATTGGTAAGAAGCCAGCTGGCATGGGGCCAGAGAAACAGCACCTGGAGAGGTCAACTTAGTATTCAGGAAGGATCTCAAACCAGTGATGTTTTCATCCATAAGAGGTCATGACATTAAGCCAAGTCCTTGTGGGTAGGGAGGGGTTTCCGTAATGAAAACACATTCTCTCTATCAGCTCTTTTGGAATCAGGTTCACCTTGGCATAGGAGTGAGCAACTAGGAAGACAATGGATTGAATAGTCAGCAGTAGCAGCAGCAGCAGCATTGTAAACCACCACCACCACCACCACCACCACCACCACCACCACCACCACCACCACCACCACAACAACAACAACAAGAACAACAACAACAACAAGAGAATCAAGGATTCTCTCAACAGCACAAATGAATCTCAAATGCAATATACTAGGGGCGGGGTGGGGGGTGGTGCACCGAAGAGTACGAAGAGCATCCTTTCATTTACATGGAATTTTGGAAGAGGTAAAACAGTAGTGATAGGAAGCAAATCAGTGGTTCCTATAGGACTAAGGCAACTGAGTTCTTAATCATGAAGACGTCCTAATTCTCCAGATTTTCTGCCATTAGCCATTCTCAAGAACTCGAGAGATGAATTGCTACCACATGGAAACTTACCTTATAACCCATCACCAAGTTATGTCAGAGAATTCAGAGCCCTGTTTCTCTGACAACAATTAACAATAACAATAGACAGTCAGCTGGATGATTGAGTACATTTTCAGTTAGATCACATCATGAGAAATAGGTCAGTGGTCCACAGTAGCTGCAGGTGTAGTGTGGATATTAGGTGCTCCAATGATTGACTTTTCCACATCACCTCAGTAACAGTAAACCCTGGGGAAAATGACTCTGTCACAAACTCTGGAGTCTAGAGGGAAGGCTTGTTTGGGGGGCAGGAATTATTTCCAGAAACAAGAAACTATAAACTTCATGACTTCCCTAGAGGAAAAACTTGAAACACTCTTGCCTAAAATAGCAAAGTTGGATGTCTAAGTTATGGAAAATGACAAACACATTGAAAACCTGGAAGAAACTTTGCAGGAGATTAAAACAAATACCACAGGGTACAGTGCAGGAGAGAGTACTGATTGAACTCGGTATCATTGTGTAAACATTGGGTGTTAACAGTCAAAAGTCTAACGTCTTTTACAGCTTGCATTCAGAGGAAATGATGTTGAATGGAATTTTAACCAAACTGATAGAGGAGTAGATAGCAATTTCATATAAGACAATGACATTCAAACAGTAATGCCAATAAGATGTAGGATTAATGATACCCTGCAACTCATGGATTATAGGAAGAAATCTGAATTCCCTTTGGATGGAAGAGGACTTCTGGATAGAAAGAAAATTCTGGCCTCCTGGAGCAAGGCCTAGAGATGTAGAAGATCAACTCCCAGAAGGGATCCGTTTGCTTCCTCTTCAGTTGTAATTACCACAGGTGGATCAAGTTTTCTCTTTTGGCTTGTTGAAGGAATACAATGACTGCTGGGAAGGAGACCTGTCAAAGCCACTGTCTCCATCTAAAATAAATACAAAAAGTCTCTGCTTGGTGTTCCTTGTTGAATGGGGCACCTGCAAAGAGATGAACATTTTTTATGTTTGGAGTTGGCTCATTTTGAAGGAGTCTCAGGTTCTTAATATTTTACCTCAGCTACCATGGGTAGAATCAGTAGTTTGTTTACTTAATTGTAAGCTGCCTAAAATCCTTCGCTATATGTTTTAATAAATACAAGGGATGGAGTTTATGCATTGATTAGTAATACTCAATGAAACACTGTAAAAAAGTTCCCAGCATTAGGTACATCCTTTTTGGTGTAGTTGTGATGTTTTAAAGCTGGAACTTTGCCAATGATGTTTACAGAACTTTCTTTAATATCAATGTGGCAACACAAATCAAGAAAAGGTAAATGTAGTTTCTGAAGCAGTAACAGAAACTTGAGAAGCACAGAATGCTATTATTCTGGAATGTGTGTGGAGAAAATTAGACTCTAACTCATTCTGATAAAACAGTAGAGTTTAATCCACAACTTATAATAGGTCTTATTGACTAGGGAAAATATCGATGTTTGATTCTTATCTAGAATTTTTTTATTGGCTCATGATTTTAACTTCACTATCTTTCTGCCACTATATTTTGTATATTCTGCCACTGTATTCTATTTTCTTTGACCACAGAGTGGTTGCATATGGGGCCATCAGACTAAAAGATAGAATGAATCTTGAGAGATAATAGGCAGAACCCTATTCTTCAAAGCTGTGGAGAAGTAGAGATCCTGCTTTAATCCCTAGAGGCTCCCCAGATGTTGACTGGCTTATACATCTGGACACTATCTTTCATATCACATCGAGTGAGCTCAGTTTCCTATTCCTGTGAGTTGATTCCATGAATGAAGCACATGCCAGCACCGGGGGTTATCTGTGATGAGAGATGTACTTTTTCGAGTCTCAGCAGCTGATTGATAACTGGGTGACCATTTCTTAAATGAAGGAAATTAAAGCTCAGGACTGTGGCGTGAAAAATTTTCACAGCAAGCTGAAATAACATCTGGCTATACTTTAGACGTTGCTGGCAAGTGTTTGCGGTCCCCTGGAACTCCGTTAGGCTGCATTGGGTGGAGGATTGGACCACAGCTGTGAGAACAGTGCATAGTGTCCTTAGCTCTCACGAGTGGATGCCAAACATTCTCCGGTGTGTAAAGAGTGATCGAATGCTTAGGATTAAAATACAAACAACAACCTTCCAAATATAACAAATAGGCATTAAGACCAGAAAGTAACTAGAAATTTTATAGGACTTGTGAACTTGGTCTCCATATCTCTCATTATTTCATGTGCTAAAAGCTGTCAGACTCTGAATTCATCTACTGGAGTAGAGTTTACCTTCCGAACATGGCCCTCGAAAATGAGTGGTTTATGTGGACTCATACTGAGAAACACCACTAACTTAAGTAAAGCTTAGCTAGCACGATAAACATGCTGGAAAATGTCAGTCAAAATCACAGCAAATTAGCTCTGTATTTCCCTTTTTGAAAAATGCTTTCAACATTATTTGAGCAGAACTTGCATCAGAACAAATCTTTGGTTAAGTGTTCTTCTGGGCAGCAAGTGTTGTGAGAACCCTTAGGGACACTCCAGGAACACAAGTTCAGAAGAATGAAATTTTGAAATACTTTTCCATTAGTTATGATATATCACTCCCATAAGAGGCATAACTGTTATTAAAGGAATGTAGGTTTTTCCTGAATTAGAGAAGACAGAAGCTCTTATTTGGTATTTCTTCTAATAAGAAAACTCATTTTCATATGTTGTCATCTATTCTGTTTTATTTGTCTGTCCTAAGCATGAGCTCTAGAACACTAGTCTACTGCTGTGCTTTCTAATGCTAATGAAATTTTAAAATAAAACACACTTTGCAAAAGGAAAAATAGAGATTCTAATTCTGCTGTCTAAGTTGGAGTTTATTTTAATTTTAACTTACATATCCAATTGTTTTTACTCTATTAGATATTTCCATGTAGAGCTCATGTTGCCTGTGTTAAAAACAAAAGGGCCTCCAATTATTGTGATGTTTTTAGTCATATATACATATGTAAATATAGATCACAATAGTTTCAATATATTAAGTATTTTATAAAATACTGATACTTAAGTATTATGTACTTATATGTATTATGTGTGCATATATATGCATTACACGCATGTGATTTATTGATAGCGTGAATGGTGTGAAACTGCAGAGAACTGGTTTTCCACTTTGCATTTATTATGCTGTCTGAATGCTCCCATCCTTCCTCATGTGCAAGCACATTGAACTGATTTGATTATTCCTCTAAGGTCACTCTCAAGAATTAAAAGCCTATTTGCATCAAAACATCAATGTTACCTTTTCAATGCTCACTTTTTTCTTAGTTTCTGTTTCATTTCTTTCTCTTTTTTTAAAGTTTATTTTGGGTAACTTTGTCACAGGTATGTATGTAAACGGGAAAGAAATGCCATCTCTCTGCCGCTTTTCTCTTTTTCTTCCTACATTGTCCTTTTCCTATAGTGAGCAATGGATGAGGAACAGTTTTCATTCTCTGATTCATCAAGAAAGGTCCTAGGGACTCACTACTTCTCATCTTCACAAGATATAGAGAGCAGAACAGACCAAGAACTCAGGTGGACTGGTAAGTCGAGGACACAGAGCAAAGTGACTGGAAGGACAGATTAGTGAATACAGGGAGCTGACTTCTTAGATGAACTTGCCTAAAAACCACACTGGCAGTGGAAAACTGAAGTGTGCTCGAGGAGTTCCTGGAGACAGAGCATGTGGACAAGTCCAATGATTAAATATTCCAGATACAGAATTGTTTAGTTTTGTTAGTTTCAAACTCAGGACTGTGACCAGGTTATCACAGTAATGTTGGGGGAAATCTCCTTTGCTTTTAGCATGGGAAGAGGGAAAATTGCCCTTCTTTTAAAAAAGTGTGTGTGTGTGTGTGTGTGTGTGTGTGTGTGTGTGTGTGTGTGTGTAGGAGTGCATACGTGTGCCCATGTGTGTATGCATGTGCATGGGAACATATGGAGGCTAAAGGCATAATTGGGTATCTTCCTTGACCAATCCCAGTAGGCATGTTTTTGTACATTCAAATGCTGATTTCTCTGCCCTTATATCTTGTTTCAACCCAGACATGGCTTTGTTTATTCTTAGAAGCTTCTGTCTCAAGGTTGAATAAACATTGTTCCTCATTCATTTTCTGCCTTGCCAATAAAAGTCATTGAGCCAATACGGAACTTTAGAGAAAGAAGAGGTAGGACATTGGATTCTAGGAGGGGTGGAGACAGAGAGAAGGAGAGGAGGAAGGAGCCACAACGGAGGTGGAGAAAACATCAGGAGAAGAGAACAGCATCAAGAAAGGGTGAAAAATTCCAAGTATGATGGAAATATTGTCTGGCAGGAAGGTTTAGAATGGAGTGATAGTTGCTTAGTATTTGACCAAGGCAATTTATTAAAATCTTAGTCTCTCTGCGTGGTTATTAGAGAATTAGCTGGTTAAGAAATATGTCAGTCAGATTAATTTGCTGCTTATACTTATATTAAAAATAATTAATTTTACAAATCTTCAGATTACCTTCAGAGATACCATCTCTCACTAAACCTGCTGCTTGTTCATAAATTGGTTAGACTAACTATCCTCAAAGTTCCGAGGATCGTCTCTTTCTAACTCCCAGTACTGGAGTCACAGGTGTGCAGCTTTTATGTGGTGTTGGTTATGAACTCAGATCTTCATGCTTGCAACCTGAGCTTTTTATTCAATGAACTACCTCCCTAGCTTCAAATTACTCTTTTCTTAAACACACTAGTTAACTCCTTTCTTAAAATCCCTATCCCTAAGAAGAACTATCTTCCTATCCAGTTCTATAGGAAGAATCCAACTATTTAGTCCTATAGGTTGGCAAAAGAATTCCCCAACCTCACACAGTTTCGGACTTCTACTTTGGAGACTGAAGTACTCAAATCTAGGTCACGTAATTATATCTTATATCAGAATGGAAGACTGAAAAAATACTTGTGAAATTCACAGTGAGAGGAAGGAGGCAAGGTACGTGACTGAGACGCAGTGATAGTCCATAAACCACTCCTTCTTTGCCTGTATCTTACCACCACACTTCCAAGGGCCTAATTACATCATATGCAGTTATTGAGAAAAAAAATTACAAAATCTACCTAAAAAGGCAGCAAGAACGGAAAGAGACACAAGAAGAATAATGAATGAACATACTGAGAATTTAAAAAAAGAAAATGTTTAGTGTGCTAAAGGCTTTCATGAATAAAGGAAAATGTAAAAACATGGTCAATGTGAAAAGAATGATAAGTTGTAAAGAATAATAAAGAATAATAGAAACAAGAAAGCACTACAGTGAAAGATCAGAATTTCTTTTTCTTTTTTAAAAAATTAATTAATTAATTAATTTGTTTATATTGTCCCTCAAGGTCTCTCCTTCACCGAGTCCTTTCCCCTCCTCCCTCCACTTCTCCTCTGAGAGAGTAGGACCCCACCCTGGGTACCCTCCACCCTGACACATCAAGTCTCTGCCAGATTAGATGCATCCTCTCATGCTGAGGCCAGACAGGGTAGCCATGAAAACTGACTGCCTATCTGTTACATATGTGCAGGGCAGCAGAGGACTGTTCTAGTCCTTGTATGCTCTTTGTTTGGTGGTTCAGATTCAGAGAGCTCCCAGGCGCCCAGGTTTGTTGACTCTGTTGGTCTTCCTATGGGGTTTCTATCTACCTTTGGGTCTTTAATCCTTTCCCCAACTCTTCCATAAGTGTCTCTGACCTCCATCTAATATTTGGTTTTGGGTATCTGATTGTGTTTCAGAATACTGCTGGGTGGAGCCTCTCAGAGGAAAGTTATGCTAGGCTCCTGTCTGCAAGCATAACAGAGTATTGTTAATAATGCCAGAGATTGGTATTTACCCATGGGATGGGTTTTGTGGAGAGCTAGTTATTGGTTGGCCTTTCCTTTTATCTCTGCTCCATCCCTGCACTTCTTTTAGATAGGACAAATTTTGGGCGGAAAAATAATGGGATTTTCCTACTAAGGTTAAGGTGTCTCTATCCTTCCACTGAGAGTCCTGCGTGTCTACAGGAGATGGCCTCTTCAGGTTCCATGTACCTACTGTTAGGCATCTCTGCTAAGGTCTCCTGCATTGCCTGCTGGGAGTCTCCTTTATTCCAGGTCTCTGGAACTTCCCAAAAATTTTCTGTCCCCTGTCCCCAGACAGCTGCAGATTTCTATACAATCTTCTGGCCTACTGGGCCTCCTGTCTCCCCATGCACCTGATTCTGCCTTCCCAGGTCCGCGCCCCTAGTTACCTCCATCTGCCTCCTATGACTATTTTGTTTTGCCTTCTAAGTGTGATTCAAGCATACTCGCTTGTGCCTTCCTTCTTGTTTAACTTCTTTGGGTCTATGAGGTGTATCATGACTATTCTGACCTTATCGCTAATATCCACTTCATGCCTGTTGTTTTAGGTCTGGATTACCTCACTCAGGATAGCATTTTCTAGTTCCATCCATTTGCCTGCAAAACTCATGTTGTCTTTGTTTCTAATATCTACATAGTATTCCATTGCATAAATGAACCACATTTTCTGTATCAATTCTTCACTTGAGGGACATCTGAATTGTTTCCAGATTCTGACTGTTGCTAATAAATCTGTTATGATCATAGTGGAGACTGTGTCCTTGGGTATGGTAGAACATCTTTTAGGTATATACCAGGAGCAGTATAGTTGGGTCTGCAGGAAGAACTATTTCTAATTTTCTAAGAAACTGCCAGATTGAATTCTAAAGTGGTTGACTGGTTTACAGTCCCACCAGCAATTGAGGAGTATTCCCTTTTCTTCACGTCCTCATTAGCATGTGCTGTCCTCATTAGCTGTCCCTTGAGTGTTTGATTTTAGCCAGTCAGACTGGTATAAGGTAGAATCTCAGGATCATTTTGATTTGCATTTTGCTGATGACTAAGGATGTTGAACATTTCTTTAAGTCCTTCTGGGCCATTTGAGATTCCTCTGTTGAGAATTTTCTATTTAGTTCTGGGTTCTGTTTTTTATTTGGGTTATTTGATATGTTGAAGTTTAACTTCTTGAGTTCTTCATATATTTTGGATATTAGTCCTCTGTTGGATGTAGGGTTAGTGAAGATCTCTTCCAAATTTGTAGGCTGCCATTTTGTCCTACTGACAGTGTCCTTTGCCTTACAGAAGCTTTACAGTTTCATGAGGTTCCCATTATTAATTGTTGATCTTAAAGCTTCAACTATTAGTGTTCTGTTCAAGAAATTGTCTTCTGTACCAATGCATGCAAGACGCTTTCAGACTTCCTTTTCTATTAGGTTTATTGTATCTGGATGTATGTTGAGCTCCTTGATCCACTGGAATTTTGATTTTTGTATAAGGTGATAAATATAAATTTATTTGCACTTTTCTACATGCAGACATCAGTTAGGCTAGCACCATTTATTGAAGATGATTTTTTTTTTTATTGTATGGTTTTGGCTGCTTTGTCAAAAATCAGTTTGCCCATAGGTGTGTGGGTTTATTTCTGGCTCTTTGATTCTATTCCATTGGTCAGCCTGTCTGTTTCTATACCAACAACATGCAGTTTTTATGACAGTTGCTCTGAGAAGAATTTCTTGGTAAGACTAGTAAAAGTAGACATGACATAAGTGTTAAAGAAATTAAGGAGTTTGAGAACATATTGAAAACTGTCTCACACTGAAAACAAAGCAACTGTAAATGACTTGATGCAACCCCCCCAAAACAAAATAGAACACAGTATCAAAGTACTGTGAGGCAAATACAAAACATCACATACACACACACACACACACACACACACACACACACACACACACGCACACGCACACACACACACACACACACACGCACACACACACACATTTGGAATGTGAAGATGGATAACTAGGCAAAGAAAAAAATCTCTGAAACAGAAAAAACAAGGTTCTTAAATATCAAACGGTTAATTACAGATTTAGGGAGCTCAAATATATGTTGATATATATATCAACAATAAAGATCCTCAAAAGAAACCTATGCCAGGCACAGGCCAACCACACTTCAGAAAGTCAAATTTAAAACAGAACTAAATATAGGAGAAGCTAGAAAGGAATAGGTACATCTTACCTCTATAGAGGCAAGGTAAGAATTATAGAGACCATTAAAGCAGAAACTGCATGCAGAGAAATATTCAAAGTGCTGTGTGAGAAACCCCCATAATGTTGAACCCTATATCCTGCAAAAGTATTCTTAAGAAGTGAAACAGAAATCATTTTTTCCTCTGACAATTTATTGCCATTTGAACTGTCTTGCAAGAAATGTCAATCATTCATCAGAGAGAAGAAAATTACATGTCAGAAACTCAGACCTATGTAGAGCAGAAGTATTGTGGAAAATATTGATCCAGAAAAACTGATTATTGAAAACATCAGAAACAATGCATCAGATCATGTGTCCTTCCTATGTTTACATTACATAGGAAATATACATATACATATATTTGTGTATAATTTCATGAAATAAAACAATGAAAATAATGAAAAGGAAAAATTAGGATTTTTTTGTTACTGTATTCATACTACCCAGGATCATTTGAAAATGAACCGGGAATGGTTTTACATATACATTGTCAATTCTCTCTCTCTCTCTCTCTCTCTCTCTCTCTCTCTCTCTTTCCCTCTCTTTCTCTCTCTCTTTCCATATATACATATGTGTGTATGTATGTATTTCTATGTATCCTATAGTAACATCATAGTTGCTATGAGAAATTCACAAGCTTTCCCATTAATGTCAAATAAGAAATAAATATGTCCCTTTTTGCTGCTGCTTATCACCTTCATACAAATATTAATAAGTAGCACAGTAAGACAAAAATTGGAAGAAAAAATAAATAGATAATGCAGAGAGAAGTAAAACTTTCATTAATAGATGTCATAATCATCTATTTAAAAATTTGAAATAATTGATGAAATTCTTAGAACAGGCAATTAAAGTAATGCTTCTGAATATGGGTGAACATAATGCTAGTCTTCCTTGTACACCAGAAAATGAACTAGTGGAAACTATAATTAATTTAGTATGAAATGAATACTTGAGTATTTTTTTAACCAATTATCTAGAAGATGTATCTGAGAACTGCAAAACTCTTATCAAAAAATTATTAAAGGAAACAAATACAGATACATCCCCTGTTTATATGTTGGAAAACTTAATATTGTCTAAATATAGGTTATTTCCAACTAGATTTAAAAATGTATTATAAATATAAGCAGTTATTTTTGTAGGTATTGAAAAACAAATTCTAAAGTGTGTATGTGGAATCAAATAATCATGAATGGTCAAACCATGTTGAAGACCAAAAAAACTGAAGACTGACTTCAAGACCTAAACATAAACAAGTAGTCATGAAGACAGCATGATATTCATGAAAACATCAAATAGATGCATAGAACAGACTAAAGAGCTGACATATTGACCCACAGAAATAACTCCAGCTTTTCTTTGAAAAAGAGACAATGACACTATAAGCAAAACAAGTCTTTTCTTAAAAATGGTGTTGTACGCTCACACAAAAATGAATCTGGACACAGACCTTATGCCTCTCACAAAAACGTAAACTCAAAATAGATACTATACCTAAATTTAACCTGAGTCATAAGGCTGCTAGAAGAAAACATGGGAGAAATGCAAGACGACAGTGGGGATGACAATAACTTTTCAGACACCAAATGTCTCTCATCAAAAAATTGATGAGCCACACTTAATTAAAATTAAGATTTTGTTGTAAAAATGATTTTTTAAAAAAGATAACAGAAAGACTCAGGATATCAATTTGTTTCCTACTGCTGTAATAAAACACTGTCTAAAAACACCTTGGGGACAGAAGGGTCATCATGAAGGGAACTCAGGACAGAGTCTTAAAGCAGGGAGCCTGGGACAGGAACTGAAGCAGAAGCCAGGAAGCAACACTAGTCACTGAATTGCTTCTTAACAGAATCTAAAGACCTGCCTAGAGGTGACACTGCTTGTGCCACTGACTTTTCCAACATTAATCATTAAACAAGAAAATATCCATAGATTTACCTACAGGCCAATTGTATGGGAGAATTTTCTCAATTGCGGTTCCCTCCTCCCAGAAGACCCCAACTTGGGTTGAGTTGACAAAACTATAAGGAAATATTTGTAGAAGAAATAAAGAAATTATTATCTAAAACATTTAAAGAACTCTTCAACCTGAAAAGAAAAACAAGCCAAAATATGGGCTGAAGACTATAATACAACTCCTAACCTAAGGCAATAATCAGATACCATTACATAATTGTGTAAGTGACTGACATAGAATACCTAGGATGCCAACTACTGGTAGAGATAAAAATTAAAAGGAGCTCTTATTTATTTCTGGTGGATGCAAGTCATTTGATGTCAGATTCTTGCCAAGCAGCCCCAAAGGCTCTCCACCTCTCACTGACCCCCCCTTTTTTTATTTCATTAACAAGACTGAGCCTGTCTTAGGTCGTTCTGACAAGAATGCCTTCCATACACATCATGAAATATTCGTTATCAAAAGCAATGCACTTATGTCTTAGGTTGGTAAGGCTCTGTGCAGAATCTTATCTGTCCTTGACTTGCCAACCTGCTAATTTAATAACTCTGTCTGGGGATCCATTTTCAGGTTCAAGCCATGTACTTTGGCTGCCAACATATTGATATTATTAAAGACAAACTTTAACACGATGGGAAGGAATAAAAGTATTCCCAGAACAAAAAGTGCTAGCATAATCAAGCTATATATGTCATTTTTGAAGCTTGACCAAAATAGAAATACTGACCTCAAACCATGGGTAATTTTATCTGCAGTATCTACTGCATCAACACTCAGCAGAGAAGCATTCTTGAAATTCACAAGCTCACTATGTAAAGTTAAAACATCCAGAGAGGTGTTAGAATCATGCCAAATATACGGTAAGTACCATTAAACGTCTTCCTAATTATAATGACAACCACTGTAAATTTTAGAACTAACATGAATCTAATGATATTTGGCATGACACTTGAGATGGCTCCATACCCTTAAACTCTGAACCTCCTTCCAATAATTTGAATAGGATAAAGAGCATCAATCTGTTGTTCCAAATGCCTATCTAAATCCTCTTGTATATTCAACACATTAGTAATATTTTTTTGCTAAATGAGTAATAAAAGTAGCTGTCTTAACTTCTTGTGTCAAAGGAATTGCAGAAGTGGTGTTAGCAATTAATGTAATTAAAGCTGTTATACCAGCAATAATCAAGCCTGTTACCCTCTTGCTTCTGCTTAAAGCCTGACTCATTTCTTCCAGTACTTGCAAGCTATTTTTAGAATACCAATATTCTGTGATACTCAGGGCACTAAAACAAAAGCTGGTTGATAGACCTTCATAACTGACATGCTGGATTTCAAAACACAAACACAATTAGAAGGTGCACAATCACTGCAACTTACATTAAATACTGTAGAAGAAACAGGTAATTTTAACTTGAAAATTAAAAGAACCTTAACATATGTGCTAACACATGTTTGAAATCCAGATCCTGCCTTAAATCTATCTCTTGCTAACATAACATCATAGAGAACTGCGGCTAACTTCCATATATGTCTCTGAAAATGTCTGGAACCAGACTTCTAAATGAAGACTGTTATTTTCAATATTAGATTGATTTCTAGACCAGTCTCCATGGTTAAATCTGAATAACTGGTCATATTTAAGAACAATACAAGAGTCATTATAACTTCTCTTTTTGATTCTCTGTTCCACAAGGTCTAAAATCTTGAGGCAAGGCCTCTTGTCCCTTTAGGGGTATAGGTAAGCAATGGTGGGTGGGGAACATATGTCCAATACAGCTTCCCAGTCACCATTGTCAGGGTTCTCAGCAAGCTCACAGGTAAGAATCATGCTTTGTCCTGGCATCAGCATGTCTCACTCATCACTCTGGTGGCCACCATGCTTGTTCAGCATCTTACACTTCTGGGCGTGTTAGAGCTCCTGGAATCCCAGCCTCTTCTGGGTTTTGGGGGATTGGGTGTAGAGCTGAGGCCTTAGGACTCCTCCAGGTGCAGGGGCAGCGTAATTGGCAGTTTTAAGTTTGGAACTTAAAGATACTGCAAACAGATTGCCTTCTATTGTTTCCCCTGAACACACACCCTTACTGCTCTTCACTGAGATCATTCAGACTTTCCACAGTTACCCTATATCTGTTACTCTTTTATCTCCACTCACTTTTATCCTTTTTCGAATCAACACTGAAAACCAATATGTGCATTTCTCAATTAATAATTTTGGTCTCTCTCCTTTCTTTCTCATCCCCCTTCCTAGCCCCTCACCATCTTTCTTTCTCTCTTCTCTTCTCTTCTCTTCTCTTCTCTTCTCTTCTCTTCTCTTCTCTTCTCTTCTCTTCTCTTCTCTTCTCTTCTCTTCTCTTCTCTCCTCTTCTTCATTGTAAGCTTCCATGAGTAATAGTCTTGAGTCATTATTCTCTAAAACATGTATGGAGGGGAAAACAGCAAATGTTCCTCTCAGAACACCACTTTCATTCTGATCTCTGTCTGTCTCTGCTTTGGAGATTGGGGTCTCTGGTGATTGTTGACAGTACAGTAGAATCAGCACAAATCGGAGTTCTCATTAGTTTAGAACATGATACAGTTTTTGCACTAAGACTCGAGTCTTATCAGTTTCAAGGCAGGAAAAAAATCCTACCTCATTCATTTTGATATACATGCAATCCAGCCCTGATAACTTCAGCTCTCTACACATCTGACTGTTGATAAGAAAAGTGACTGTGAATGTTTGAAGATTACCCAGAGATATGAAATGATTTTTCTTAAAATCATCTTTGACTTTTTCTCTCCTGGTCTAAATTATTTCATACATCTTACGTTACTAGCTGTCAATCTCACTGTCCGTGGGAATCCTGATTACATAGCTTTCAACGGTCAGATGAAACACATTCCAATTTCTCTTTCAATTATCACTTAGTACTTATACCAGCTTCTTAAAAGTAAAGATGTCCCTTCTCTCTCATCATCCTGGCTTAACATTGTATAACACATGGATTATCCAGACTAATTTTTATTTAAACAGAACTCTCAAAAGGGTGTTCATGTCTTTTAGAAAGCTGCTGAATTTTAGTATGGACTGGAGAGACAAGCTCATATTGCACCTTAATGAGTGTGAACACGATCCAAACTTAGCATTCTTCACAAGCTTTATCTGTTACAGAGCAGCATCCTCCTGTCTTTCATGTAACATATGTCTGCTAGTCTCAGCAAATGCTTCTCCCCTAAGTCCCCACCTCACTCATAAACCAGGCTTTAAACACCACCCTCTACTCTGGAGGATTTCCGAAATGCAAAAATTATATCCAGCAGAAATTTTATTTTCTTAACATTCTGCTTTGTTCTCTTCAGGCTTTGTGATGCAGAGAAATTTCTCAACAGAGAAGTAAACAAATGCTAGCAGATCCATATAGAGTCAAATCAGCAGGGAAAGAATTTGCTTTGTTTCACAATCTCCCTATGGTGGTAAGACAACACTGTGACCAGAGGATGGAAACGCTGATTCAGTGTTTACCCAGCCTCAAATGTTCGTAATGGGGCAGTCAAACTTCCTACATTCCTGCCATGGAAAATTGCATTATTTAGCATAAAAAAATTAAATACATCTCATTATTTTTGACTGTGTTCTCAAAAACACTTTGTTTTCCTAAGACAAGTTCTACAGCTTTTTCTTAGAAATAAAGTTCCTGAATTCAATTCTCAGTTATAAATTTTCCCTACTATCAGCATCCCCGCCCCCAACTCTATCTCGAGTCTTAGACCACTATAATGTGGACTTATTAAAAACTTGTGGGAGGAAATTATTTGCTTTACTTCCCAAAGTGAGATGTAGAATTAGTACCTTAGTATAAATTTCTGGAGGAGTTCTTTAAATACTCTTTAAATATCTTTTAAACAGCCTTTTGACAGCAGCTGAGTAATTGTTTTTATTTTGAAGAAAGACACTGATAGTCAATTTTCTGTATAGAAAGTTTCCTTCTATCATTCTATTTGGTGAAGACTTTTTACAAACATAAATTAGTTTAAAAAAACATATTCTACTTTGGCAATAATTGAAGCTTTATCACATCTGCAGTTGATTAAACAGATACTCTTTGTGTGTTATACTTTTTCTTTTTTCATTTTTTTGTGTAATCCAAGGAATTTTCCAATCCAGGGCCCCATGGCATAGCCTGAATCCTCTGAATCTTTGTCAGTCTCTCTTGCCTCAGTTATACCCCAGTCCAGTTCTCATTGTTCCCATGTTGTCTCAATCAATGCTGCCCAGATTTTTCTGTCTACTCTGTAGTGTCGAAATGCTTATGATAAATAACAGTACCTTCCTCGATATTTCCAATTCTCCCTCTGGCACATGGTAAAGCTCTACTACATGTGCCTGTCCGAAAAATGAGATGTGACATGTGTGGTGTCCTGGTGGATGCCTATGCAGAGCCTGTGCAGAGCTTACCTCTGACAAAGTCCACTTGTGAATGCCTTGTTGGCTAGGCATCTTGAATGATGGCAAACTAACTAGAACCCTTTCCCCAAACCCAAATTCAGCTTAGATTTTATATACATAAGCTTTTTAAAGGTAATATTTATTAATCCACACTTTTATTGGATATTTTATTTATTTACATTTCAGATGTTATCCCTTTTCCACATCCCCCCCCCCAATAAACTCCCATCTCATCCCTCCTCCTCCTTTTTGCTTTTATATCATTTTAATTTCAAGCAAGTATTAAAGTCAGTTCTAGGTTGAGGAACTAGCAATACAATAGATGCAAATAGTCAAGGAAGTAACAAGCAAGACAATAAACACAAATAGTCAAAGAGCAAGCAAGGCAGTAAACAAAGTCCTGTGAATACTCCCATGATCACTATTTCTAAGGACTTATCAGGATGACCAAAATATCTGAACCTACTTCCCTGTCCTAGCCCAAAGTCATTTTTACGTCTGAGGCCTACTTCTTTGTTTTATCCTAAGATTTATATTCCTGCCTATAATTACTTCTTTGTTCTAGCCTAAGATTTAGATTCTTGCTTGACATTATTTCTTTGTTCTTAAATATATTTTTTAAGTCATGAGAATTGAAAAGCTATTCTTGACTACAGTGTAAGATAGGCTTTCTTTGGTGACATGGTTTTCTGCTCATAGAGTACTGTTCTTGAAATGATCGTTGAAATGTGGAAGTCTGATTCTGTTGCTACTGTGCTCAAAATTATTTTGTGGCATTTGGAGACAGAAAAAAAATAAAATCAATTTCCATGTGTGTGTATTACTTACTTTTCTGTTGCTATTATAAAATGTTATAATCAAGAAAATTTAAAGGAGATGAGTGTTTGGTGGGATGAGAGGCAATGAGGACTGAGAGTCGTCATGATGGAGAGGCATGGCAGAAAGCCATAGGAAGTGTCTGAGAGTTAACAACATAACCACTATCATAAAGCAGAGAGAGACCTGGAAATGGGGCAGGTTATAAGTTCTCAAAGGCTTTCCTTCCCCAACCCTACCACCTGTAAAACATTTCCTCCAGCAAGGCCACACTTCCTATGCTTCCCTAAACAGTGCCAACAACTGGGGACTAAATGTCCAAATTCCAGAGCCCATAGGACACATTTCTCA
Source organism: Rhabdomys pumilio (assembly GCA_030674055.1). Taxonomy (NCBI): domain Eukaryota; kingdom Metazoa; phylum Chordata; class Mammalia; order Rodentia; family Muridae; genus Rhabdomys; species Rhabdomys pumilio. The sequence continues at coordinate 45,269,758 of JANHMN010000019.1, forward strand.
TTCATATAACCACAGTATTGTATCCAAGGTCTTTTATGAATGAGCCACTATTATAGCCAATACAAAAGTTTAATAACATAGCATTTTTAAAATATGAAAATATACTAATTTTATGTAAGTTGTTAATACTTACCACTTCTCTCTCTGCACTACTCAGTCTATAACTTTCAATCATACTAGTATCTAGGCTAGTGGAATATTTATTACACTGTGAATTTTCCCTTAATGATTGACAATCTTTTATTCAGTCAAATACCACTGATGAGATGGAATGATTAACATTTATTCATTTAGTGATGCCTCAATCAGTGAGAAAATCAGCATTCATTATGAGAATGACACATGGGAGGTATATGTGACCGGGGTGGGGTGAGAGGCTCACAGAATGCTTGATAGGAAATCCTGGCTGGCTTTGTGATTGTATCACCTAACTAATAGTATTCAATGAAAACTCTAAGGTTCTGAGTATCAAATACCTCCTTCACAGTAAGTGACCATCCCTGTGATAGATGATTGTGAAACTGGAATTAAATCACACATCTGGAGTATGAGGCGTGAAGGTGGAGGGCCTCTGTCACAGGCTTCTTCCCTGAAATTTGCATGTATAAAAACAAGTTTCATGGTTGCATATTATGTGTGTTTCTATACCATTCTAGGTTAGGGCCTTCTAAAGTTTAGTATAGTTCCGTTGAGGTCTGCTCTGCCCTGGCCTAGTTGTAGCCATTTTGTTCCATGCCTGCCAGCTATTTCATATTGTTGCCTATAATATGCCTGCCAGTTATTGAAACAGAAAAATAACAACTCAGAGCAGGCTCATGCTGAACATATCCCCTGTTACGTTTTGTATGTTCTGTATGAAGCTTGTTAATCTTAAGAAATTCCACAAAGCTTTATGTGGGACCCATCAAGTTAAAGGACAACATGAACTGTTATGTCTAAAACGGCCTGAGTCAGGGCTGATCACTGGGCAGCACTTCCTGCACCTGCATATGAGCGCATTGTAGTTTTTTCCCTTTTATAAGTCTGCCCTGAGAAGTGTTTGTTGTCATAGCTCAGATAATTGTGAGCTCCATCCCTGATCTGTATTCGGGTGTTCAGTCAATAAACCATCCTTGTCTGACTGAGATCAGTGTTTCTGTGGTTTGTGGAGCAACGTATGATCCCCAGTACTTAAAGATAATTTAAAATGTTTCTTCTTCTGATGGTGATGATCATTTCCTTTCCTTTTCAACTCCCTCCTCCCACCCATACACACACATTTGTGATTGAAGAGGCACAGATTGAGTAAACAAGAGCTCTTGAAGCCTTCTCTAGGACTTCTGGCATCTTCAAAATTATGCAAAAGCATTATGGAAAAGGTTCATGTGTAGAGACGTCTGCCCATACTGTCTATACCTGGAAAACGTCATAGCCGAGACAGTTTGACTCCAGGCCGAAAGTCTTGCAAAGTAACATTTATAATGGTGTAAAGCAGGGATTCTCAACCTTCTTAGCACTGGACACAGTTTTTCATTTTGTGGTGACCTCCCCAGTATAAAACTATTTCTTTGTTACTTTGTAACTATAATTTTGCTACTGCTAGGTAAACATCTTACATGCAGGATATCTGCTAGGCGACCCCAAAGGGGTCCCGACACACAGCTTGAGAACTGCTGGTGTAGAGGATTTGAGTTGCAAGAGTGATTTCTCGTGTCACGTTCTCATAGCAGCTTGGAATTTGTAGTTCGGAAAAACAAAAATGCTCATTTTTCCTGATATTCTCAAGTTACTTTGTCAGTTGACTTCCTATATCTCAAGAGTTCTCTTAACTGTTCGATGCCTATTCCTGTGGCCTGCACTATGTTCATCTCAAAGAAGTGACATTTTATAAATGGTGATAAATTACATGTCTTTCTTGCTTGAAGTCTTTCAATTACATACTTAAGACTTTGTCAGAAAATTCCTGAGCAACAGGAGCCCCACCTTCTGTGGACGCTTCAGTTTCTGTTGCTCCCCTCTTCTCCCTCAGTTCTTGCTGTCCTCAACAACATTGGCTTTTCTGCCATCTCTGAGATATAGCACTCTTACTTATACCAGGATCTTTATAATTTCAGTTTCTCTTCATAGAAACATCTGCTTTCAAAAACTCTTCAAATACTGTCAGACTCCTCTGTATCACTCCCTGTCTCTAAAAAGTATATTTTCTAAATTAAATACTCCATTTTTTGGATGCTCAGTACCCTCACCTGGCAATTTTGATCTCAATTTTGATACATAAAATCATAGTATTATTTTTTTTTAACTAAAAAAAAAAATCAGTGCCTTTGTTTCCAATATAATACAGATTTCACAAGGACAGGGATATGGTAATGTTTATCCTACATCTTCAGGTTTTAAATAATACCTAGAGTACAATGGGCTTTGAAAATATTTGTTTATAAATAAATCAATATTTAGCATTATAAAAATGTATCATGATTTATCTTTTGATACAATTAACAATTTTAATAAACTTGTTATTTTTTATTCCTGAAACAAATCAATCTTGATGATGTTCCATTTAATTTGATGCTAAATAATTTTAAAATCCAGTTATTGATATTTATGGATAATATTAATCTATAGATCTCTGTGTTATCATTAAAAACTCTGTAAAAATAAGCAGTCTTTCTGTCATTTTCTAAGCCTCATATTTTCCATAAAAAGATAATTTCTTAAGAATCTGAAAGAACACATCTATGAAGTTACTGAGCACAGGATAAATATTTAGTTGTTTATGTGTTTTCAATGTAAGTATGGTCACCAAATATTTGATTTCTTCTCTTTCAAAAATAATTCCTTTTTGTCCCCACTCCATCTAATTAGAAGTGTCAAGTCTAACATGATAGTATTTCTTATAATTTAGGTAAAATTATTATTTTTCTGAATCTTTACCCACTTTGTTTCCAGTTACATGAATTTGCTTATGATCGCTATGCTCTGCGAGCTACAAGTCACTCTCTCAAGAAAATCCCAATATCTCTGAACTGTTACGACATTTCCTTCAGGTTCCAGTCTTTCGTATTTTACTGCATAGAAAAATAGTGTATAAATAAAGCAATTACTGAGAAGAAAAAAAGCAAGTTTAAATACCTTATATATGGTTATGTGTGGGATGGAAGGGTCTTATGTGCAGTTTCTATGGAACTAGCAATATTCCTTAATTTGATGGTTAAATGAATGTTTTACTTAGTGATGCTTTATTAAACTATGCAATTTAGTCAACAATTTTGTACTGTATTTCACAATAAAATGGTTTTATGAACTCAAAATACTGGTTTTGTATTTTACTGGTAAAAACCTCACCGCAGATCTGCCCATTTCTTAAAGATAGACATTTGGGCATTCTCTTGTGGCAATTTGGAATTACAGAAAAATTTAAACAAGAAAGTAATGCAATAAAATTTAAGAAGATCAAATTTCAAAGTAGGAAAACCACTTATGAAGAGATTTCAATTGTTCCCTGGAGATGATATTGCCTGTGGCTAAAAGGAAGTTACAGGGACCAGATTTAGTGCCCTGCCTGATTGAACATACTACTGACCAAAATATATGAGACTGGTTAAGAGGCTGGCTATTAGGCAATGCAGGACAGTGAGTCCTGGAAGACTGTAAATAGATGGAGCAAGGCTGAGGATTCACCAATTCATTTCCGTTGCTCCTGGAAATGGTAAAGGAATCCTGGCAGAGTCTAGTAGACCCCTAGGTTGATGGGATAAAGCTGCCCGTTGCCTAGGTAAAATTATGATAGGAATCATTAGCTTTAGACTAAGGGCTGCTCTAACTATACAGCGAGGTGAGTTTTTGTTTGTTTGTATGTTTGTTTTTTGTTATTTTTTTTTAAAGAAAAGGAAATTAAAATCCCTGCTTCCAAATACCTGAATTCCAGGAACCAGTCAAGGAAGAATACTTTAGTAATACAAAAATATGTTTCACTGAACAAAGTAAACTTATAATGTCTGGAGTCTGATAATTCATTGTATGTTCAGAGATGCTGAAAGATACAATGTTGGGTAGAAAGTTAACCACTTAAGATCCATTCAAACTGACCAGGAACCAGAGGCTGGAGGGCCAAGACACCTAGCAAAAAGTCAATAAAATGATTCCTAATGATATTCTGCTATACTCATAGATTAGTATCTAGTCCAGTCATCATCAGAGGGACTCCCTTTGTCAGCTGATGGAAGCAGACAGAGAGACCTATAGGCAGACGTTAGGCTGAGAGAGAGCCCAAATTGGAGATTTCCATTGGGTTCCCCCCTTGGATCTTGGAGAATTCGCAGAAAAGGGGGAGGAACAGGGGGAGGAAAAATTATGAGGACTAGAAAGATCAAGGGCACCATGAGAACAAATCCCACAGAATCAACCGAACAGGGCTCATAGGGGGTCACAAGGCCTGAAGTGGCAATCATGGAGCCAGTGTGGATCTGAGCTAGGTCTGCATGTATGTTATAGTTGTTAGCTTGGTGTCCTCATTGAGGTCCAGCAGTGGGAGTGGAGGTAGGTGTCCCTTACTCTTCTGTCTGCCTTTGGGATCTTTTCTCTCCTATTGGGTGTCCTCATGAAACCTTATTGTATCTTGTTAGGCCATTTTCAGTTGATATCTTTGAGTGGCTTACACTTTTCTGAAAGAGAACTGAGGAGGAGTGGATTGAGAGAAAGGGGAGGTGTGAAGGAAAAGTGGGTGGAGTGGAGGGAGGGGAAACTGAGGTTGGGGTGTGTTGTATGGGAGAAGAAAAAATGAAAAATTAAAGACTCTTTCAGGCGAAAGAAACCTTTACAACAATTAATAGGAATGTAAGTTAGATCATCCTCCAGGGAAGTCAGCATGAGATTCCTCAAAAACCAAAAACCTGAGCACCCTTCATCTCTGCTACATCATTCATGGATCTATACCCAAATGAGTCAGTCAGCACAGGACACACATTCCGGCACACCCCATTTACTGTTTACTGCAGCAGTATCAATAGTTGACAGAATGTGGATGGACCAGCCGAAGTCTCTATTAATGGATGAGTGAGTAAAGAAAGCATAGGGCATACATACACAATGGAGTATGATTGAGTCCAAAAGAGGAATTAAATCATGTCATCTACAGGGGAAAAAAATAACACAATAAGAGATCATAGGTGAAATAGCCCAGAGTTAGAAACACAAATATCTTATTTTCCTCTCTTGACTATTTAGATTTTTACAAAATGATATAGATGTAGAGGTAGTGCTGTTTGGGATGAGGAGGGAGGTGGGATGAATGGAGAAGGATTACAGAGAGGGTAAATAATAAGGGTGTGTGAATAGCATCAATGTATACTATACATAGGCATGGAACTGTCAAGAGTCAAATCCAATATCTTTCACAACTATAAAAAATGTCAATTAAAGTAAAAGAAATTCATGCCAAAGTGCTATAAACAAAGATTAGACTGAATAGATGAAGACATCTGAAGCTTTAACTTTCCTATGAGGAAATGGTGCTAAATCAAACAGAAATTTTAAAGAGATCCACATCAGAGATTTACAAATGAAAATGCCACAGGAGACAAACACTCTAGATGATATTAGTAGATTAAATATTGCAGATGAAAAATGAAGAAAAGCTTGAATTGGAAGAGATAATAATATGAAATGTCTTAACAGAATATAAGAAAAAGAGTGTCAATGGCTTGCTCATCAGTGTCAAGGCATTCAAGATACAGGTGACTGGATTGGGCAAAGAAGTGACAAAAACAAAAACAAAACAAAATAAAACAAAACAATAAGAGCAGGAACAAATCCCCTGAGTACAAAAAGACAATGGTGGAAAAGTTCTAATCTTAAAGAAATATATTTATTTTAGATGTGTGGAAGTGTATGTGTGGATGTGTTCTTGTGTGTGTACACCTCTCTGTGTACATATGTGTGTAAGAGTGCCTGTGCCCTGGGAGGTGTGGGATTCCCTGGAGCTGAAGTCACAGGAAGTTGTGAGCTACCTGATACGGGTTCTGGGAACTGAACTCTGGTCCTTTGTAAGCAGAGTACAAGGCCTTAATTGATGAGTCATTCTTCTAGTGCTGAAAAGTGCAATTTCCGATGTGGTAAGCATTTATGAAAACAGAATTACAAGTTTCTCTTTTATTTCCCCAAAGTAGTTCAGTTAAAGCAGGTCACCAAAAATATTTTCAGAAGAGGGCAAACAGTGTCTTGGAAACAGAAAGGTTTGAGTCTCTCACAGATTCGAGCAGCAAAAGGGCTTTGTGTTCACACTAACGTTTTCGTATCAGCTCTGAGTACAGTAAAATCACCAGAGAAATCATTCAACTAGAATTGTGAGATTAGGCCTTTATGTGGTGTGTGTATGTGTGTGTTTGTGTGTGTAAATTGTGTATGTGTGTTCTCTCTCATTCTTCTTGTTGCTTTTTAGTATTCCAGGATGCCTTTCCAAATAATAGTTGTTTACAAAAATTTGCATATTCCTTTTCTGTGACTTGTAAATTAGCATCCCTTACTGGTTAGAAGATATTCTAGGTTTCCAAGATCCTGTGTGGTATTCACCAGGGTGACTCAAGCTTAGTACGCTGAGTACATTTTTTTGCTAATACAAATTTGTTGCTAAGCAGATGTAGTGCATCTGGTTAATAAATAGTATTACATAATACTACTTATCCGTTTCCCTAGGAAACACCCCGAATTACACAATATTCAGGAGCCCCAAATTCAGAAAGTGCATGCTTTGTGCTTCTTCCTCGACACTGAGCAACAAGAGTGTCCATGATGAATAGAGGATTTATTGCTACTGTTATTCCAGCATCGAATTGAAATAAAATTCTCACAAAGAACATAATGCTACAGATAAGTCTTTATTTTAAAGGGAGTGAACTGGGGCTTCCCTTAGCTTTAGGGTGTGAAGGAAGCTCACATTTCAGTGATTAGAATGGGCATCTCATGTGTGATGCTTAAACTGCCACTATTTATTGAATACGCCATAAATTCAGGTCCTTAAAATTTGACAAGCTTAGTAGAAGCTGCGTCTCAGGCTGGTCAGGCAGTCTTTCAGCCTTGACTGTAGAAATGATATTTTCAAGTGGGGTTACTTCACTGTTGGAAAGACACAGACAGCCCCCAGCTGAACCCAGGCTTTTTACAAACTACTAATGATGGAGTTACGTCTTTCTGTTTATAGTCTTTATATTGATTCTTCCTATGGCAAAAGCTTCCTATACAGCCAAATGGAAAGGCAGATTATTTTGTTATCACTGTTGATTACAGCATGCTATTTTTTTTATTTCCATTATTTCTTTTGTTAGAAGGATTTGCATGACTTTCTTGGAAGACACTCTGGATTCCTTGATTTTTAACTATTCACTTTGTGCTTCTGTATCATTTGAACCACATTTATGACATTTTTGTTAAATTATTTTAATATTTTGTATTTTTATCTACTGGAATATATTTAATAGATGTAATTTTTATCAATGTTAAAAGTTAATTTTGCACATCTATGAGCTCATGTTTGTACAAATTTTACCCATGGTCACTGCCTTCTTGCATTCATCAGTTTGAACAGTCATTAGGCTGATTAACATTTGCATGTGTATGTGTGTGTGTGCACACATGCAAATGGCATGTGTTTTGAACAGTGGGATGGACAAGAGGTTGACTTGATAATACCAGCTACTATTTCATCAGTTCCAATGTTAGAAAATGTTAAACAGGTTTGATTTCTCAAAAGCAGCAGATCCTGGATAGCTTCAAGATCAAAGAGACAAGCTATGCAGACCATTTGTTCTTTAAGAGACAGCTTGAAGTCAGTTTAAAGTCATTCATCTTCTTGACATTATAAAAGAAAGTCTGTAGGAAGTTTCTAAACTTCAAAGCTAAAGCTAACACTATCAGCAGATTATGAGATGTGACTCTCCTGCTTGGTATAAGAGATATGTATAAAAGTAAATCCCTCAACAATACAAGGCAATTTATATTTGATTGACTGTTGGGAACAAGTATTTATTGATTTGTGCGCAAGACAAACTAACTGAGTGATGTGCTCAGTCTCCTTGTTCATCCTGGTACTCTCATATGCTTGAGCTTGACAAGCAAACGACTGATCTTTGATTTGCTAAATTATTCTGTGTCGGAGCAGGACTTGTTTTTGTTTCAAAGATTCCATCTCAAATAAGATTGCTGATGACATCAAAAATGTCTGTTCCCTAGTCCAGTCATCTTACTCTTTAGACTAGCACATATCCAATAGATAAGAATGTAAGAAAGATTATCCCAATTTTCTCTTAAAGTTTTTCAGCTTTCTCCTTCATCTGTAAGAGAAGATATTAATTTTGATATAAACCATGTTGAGGAAGAGTTCAATATTAAAAGTTTTTAGAAAAATGTTTAAAAATTTTTAAAGTGTAGAAATATAAAACTTCTTAGAGTTCATTTTCGAGACATAGCATTTCACATGTAAGTAAATAATATTCAAACTTTGTTTTCTTTATTCAATTTTAGATTATTGTTACTGATCTAATTCTTTCTTTTAAGTTGTGGTTTTTTTCCTATATGCAGATTCAAAGTCTTGGTTATAAGAACATAAATGCTAAGTGGAATCTCAGATGAAATGTTCCCTGTCTTATTCCATTATAACAAAACCACAAACTATGACATGGGGAAATTTGACTTTCCATGTAGTTTTCTCTAAAAGGATATAATCTTTTCTAATTCACTTATTCCTGAATCATCTCGTTTATCAGAAGTTGTCCATTTGGCAGTAATGAAACATGTAGAATAAAACAGTATCTGCCTTTAAGTAAGCAGTGGGTTAGTCTGTGATGTGAAGCAGGGTACTGGAGAGCATGCCGTTTGGGTCTTTCACTCATCTACAGTCTCCCACTATTGACCTCAGCAGGCATGAGGAAACGTGGTGGGTGTTGAAGGACACACATATAGAGAAAGGAAAAAATACCAAAATCAAGGACAAAAGGTGACAATCACTTAGACTCATCATGATGTGATTTACTATGGCAGGAAATTCTGGACACCTCAGACTTTTCCTTTCTTTGTAAAATTCATGAAGAGAGAATGGGATGAAGTCAGCCACAGGAATGTAAAGCATAATGTAACAAAATAGTAAGGCATTTGACTTTCTACATGCAGGTGCAATCGAAGGCAATTTTTTTTTTCAGTGTCCGAATGTTATTTCCTTCTTTCTCATTATTTCCCTTTGGGGGGTGTTTTGTTTTGTTTTGTTTTGTTAAAATATGAGTTCTCTGCTTTGGATTTCTTTGTATGTGTTACCCCTACGCTTAAATTTCCAATAGTTTCTGAGACTTACAAAATAGATAACTACCTTTGAGGACTAGGAATCATTTCTCACCTTGCAGCCAGTACGTCCAGTACCATTAAAGCTAGCCAGCAGGAAAGAAGCTGCGAATACAGTTCTAAGCCAGTACCTCCAGTACCGTTAAAGCTAGCCAGCAGGAAAGAAGCTGCGAATACAGTTCTAACTTGTTTTCTTTCTGTACTCTCTGAGACTGTGTGTTTTCAGCAACAAAATCTTACCATTAGTAAAAAAAAAAAATAGAAATAATTTTAATGACCTATTCTTTTTAAAGTCCTTGAAACCAAATTCCATGTGACAGAAATAATGGTAACATTATAGAGAAACAATGGCAAAGTAGTGAAGACAGAGTCGCGTTTAATCCTGGGACTGTGTTTTGTGCTTTGGGTTGACTACCACCGAAAATGATTTTCTAAGAAGTAAAGTTTCCCCAGAAAACTAAGTGAGAGAAAAACTGCCTCACTATCTATTAGAAAGAAGCTACATTTCTAATATCTTGCTGTTTACACATTTCGTAAGAAATGCTCAAATTTCTCATGCAAGTCACCTTTACTACTGTAGTATTAAACATTGTCTGTTTACTCCCATTTATGTTATGACTATGTAGCATTTTGTTGGACCAGGATAAACAAAGAAGCAAGTTAAAGACTTCTAATTCTTGAAAGTTATGATTTAGCAATCAGACTGCTTCCTACCTATGGTATGACGATAGTGCTCATAGCAAGTGTGATGATAATGCCCACAGTAACCAGTAAGAAGTAAATAAACTCTCTCATTTAAGAAAAAAATAGAAGATGTACTTTAGGACTAGATTTACTCCTGAATATATATCCAATTATTTATTTCATCATTTTTAAATTAACCACTCAGAGACTCAAAATGCTACCTTGTGCTACAACCACTTCAGCTGTTTTCAAAAGGAGGTGGAAAATAAATTATGATACAGTAGCCACAATAACAAAAATATGCATTTCACGGGTAACTTACTGGGTTGACATAGACAGCAAATTTAATAATGTGAACCTCTATACGCTGCAATGACTATTAATTAACATAAAATAACCGAGGAATCTACAAGTGCTCTTCTTTACAGATTTGTAGGTAAAAAGGGAAGGTTTACGGGCCGTGGACTTTGATGAACAATGTAATGGCTACTCAGCGCGTGTCAGTGCTGTGAAGAGGGAAGATAGGATTCCCTACAGTCTCAGCTGGCTTTACAGGATTGGTTTTCAACTTACGTTACAGTTTGCTTAAGTATGGAGTAAGCATTCCGTTCGTTATCTGTTTGGATATATGCAATACTTCCCATCGTACAACAAATCACTCAAATGCCTGGAACAGGAAGCAGGAAGGAGTAATTCTGGCAAACGAGACTTTGGTTTGCGGTGATGACTGGTTCCTGTATAGCAGGCAGGTGCGGGATCTTGTTTCAGCAGCCTTGATCTTCCTGGGCTGACGAGATCCAGCCTCTCCAGAACGCTGTCTGGTACAGATCAAGGGTTATATGTATGAAGAGTCTTCGAGTTGATCTGATGTTCATGTAGGGGAAGATTGTGCTAACTGTTTGTATAAGCAAAGCCTAATTTTATTTGCTTCGTGTTTACTAGATAGCTTTGAACACCAATGCCAGAGGAAGAAGCCGAGAGACTCGGTGATTCCATGTCTTGGTTAAGGCTGTGGGTTTGAGAGTGCTGATATCAGATCCTTGGCTTCTTTCCTTCTAAGATCTATGAACCTAAGAATATGTGGTTCATTGCCCAGTGTTAGTGAGGTTTGGGATATGGGATGTAAAGTAATAAATATGGATAGAATGTCAAAATCTTGGAGCCAAATTACTCCCTTTGGTGTCTGTCATTTTCTGCCAGGAGTGCACAGGGGCCAGGAAACTAGTGTCTCAGTGGAAATTATAGGAAGAAACCACTTGAATCATAGTTTAGACATTCAGTCCAGTCAAAGCAGCTTTCAAGAGCTTACATCTAACCACAGCTTGGAGATTCAACATAAAGAAGCCAATAAATCATGTTTATCAAATGTCTCCTTAAAATTATTTTGGCATCTTGCGTTGTGACTACAGGATTCCACAGTTGTTAAACTTAAAGATGATAAAGATGGTAACTAACAACAAAATACCCAGAACTGGGGGCTGTAGATGGCCTGCTGTGTTTGGGTAATTAAATTTTATTAGAAAAATAATATGAGGAAATTTTGTGAATAACGATGGTTATTCCAAGCTTCCAGAGAACACTTAATACTCTTGTAGGAAATATTTAGTGGTTTAATTTTGTGAATATGGATTCCCTGAGACAGTGCCGTGGGAAGATATAACGTGTATTTTAAAGAACTTGTATTAGAAGGTATGAACTGTATTCTTTTTATCTTTCTTATTTTTTTATATATAGATATCTTTTGAACATTTATTAGCCACGATTTAATAACTATAAATTCATGGCATTGAAAGTTTGTATTTGGTAGTTATGTATAGGCAATGATTGCTCACTGATCTAGAGTAGAAAAATTTTGGTTTTAATTGAAATGAAATTTTGAATGTAGTCACTGATCCTTGGACTAGTGGTTTTTTTTTTTTTTAAATTTCATTAAGTAGCACTGGGATGATTGAATAAATAAGAGAGATTATCTCTGAGCCTATTTTCTTACATAGAAATGGAAGATTAAACACACTTGTAATTATGTTTCTAAGGAGGAAACTTAGATTCAATCTTGCTGTAGCCCTTGCCTGAATGCAAACGCTGCAGTGAGTATAAAATATTAATGTTCTACCCCATATATTATTTTATTTTTGATTCACATTAGATGGAAATCTTCCTTAAATGCTATAAATACTGTTCCATTTTTAAATTGATAGAACCAACCAGTGTAAATCACACAGTAAAAACTAGTATTTGTTGTTTAACTGTGTTTGCAGAGTAATTGTGTCAGTAATTCCCTCCTTATTTACAGGGAGATAAAACACTAGTAGGAAAAATGATATTGAAAAATCATGTATCATGGCACAGAGATACCAAGGTTTGAATTCAAGCACTTAACCTCCAGAATTCCTGTGCTTAGCCCTGATGAATTACCACTGGGGAAACAAACTGAACAGGAGGGGAAAACAGGTAATGCCTGATCATCATCAGCATCCTGACTTTGGAGACAATGTATCCACCTCCTGCATGCTCTCACTGCCAGGACCCACCATGCCTTACCAACCATGGTGGACCCTACCTTTCACACCATGAGCCAAAAGAAATCCTTTAAATGTTAGCCCCTGTCTGGTATTTCATCAAAACAATGAAAGTAACTAATACAACTCCTAACATCACCAGTTTATCAAATGCCAGGGCCAAACTGCTAATCCAAAAGGTATAGGTACGAAAGTCTGAATGCTTGAAGAGCTGGGAAATGGAGGCAGTTTCAAGGAAATGTTTCCTCTGTTTATTAAAACAATCACATTCCATTCACAGTTTTAAAAAAGATACCATGTCTTTCATTGTTGGAAGAATAAAGAAGCAAATTGTATGTTAAAGTCACAAGAAACAAAGTAGCACGGAAGTGAATGCATAGATAATGAACATTATAATAGGAAAATAAAACTGTTTTAATACAGCCTTTCTCCTAAGAGTCAAAGGAATTGCTGGACATACAAGTGAGTAGCATCTTTGTTGGGCTGGACTGTTACTGTAAGAACCATACTGAGCACGATTATTTAATTCCTTCTATATATTTTATATAGCTTATGTCTTTCTTATGTTCAAAATCGCTGGATAGCTCAATTATCTCTTTTTAAAGATTTATTTATTTTATTTATATGAGTACACTTTAGCTGTCTTCAGACACACCAGAAGAGGGCATCTTATCCCACTATAGATGGTCGTGAGCCACCATGTGGTTGCTGGGAATTGAACTCAAGATCTCTGGAAGAGCAGTCAGTGCTGCTACCTCTCCAGCCCCCTGAACTATCTTCTTAGAACAGCTTTTCCTTGAGAATGCCTATGCTGGGATAAGACTTGTATGTGAAGTCCTAAAATTCGAAGACTGCTTGAAGTAAGTCAAGTTTTGAGAGATTCTAGACTACTTTAATGTTGACATCATAGAAAAAGCAAACTGCGTTCTAAGCTTTTGGTTTTAACAATTAGTACAAGTGAGAGCATTTTGTAAACAGATGGCTCCCAAGATTCAAGTTCCTTCTGACTATATGCTGTCCATATAAAAACAATATTAAACTAGAGTCTACTGATTACCATCATTTTCCTCAGTGAGTAATGAGAATGATGGTATGAAAACAAACTTTGTATATGTATATGTGTATGTGTATGTGTGTGTGTGTGTGTGTGTGTGTGTGTGTGTATGTGTATGTGTATGTGTATGTGTATATGATGTATATGTATATGATGTATATGTATATGTATATGTATGTGTATGTGTATGTGTATGTGTATGTGTATGTGTATGTGTATGTGTATGTATGTGTATGTATGTGTATGTATGTGTATGTATGTGTATGTATATGTATATGATGTATATGACATATATGATGTATATGTGTATGTATGTATGTATGTATGTATATGTATATATATATATATCTGTGTGTGCATGTGCATATATATGTGTGTGTTTACTATGTATTTGTTTATATGTTAATTATTATGTGGTTTAAAATCTACCTTTAAGATACTATACTATTTGTAAGTCTGACTCAAGAAACACATAAATATTTTAGCACCAAGCATCTGCTATAGCCATATTCTACACCATTTTTATCCGTCAACCAGAGTCTAGATGCCATACTGGACATTTTCCGGCTAGGGTGAAGGTCTACCAAGAAATCATTGACTGAGTGGGATTGTACATAATGTTATTTTCAGTCAAAAAAAAAACCCTGGTGAATGGAAGGAATGTGAACTATGATTATAAATGATGATGTTGAAATGTTGGCCATGGCACTACTGTTTCACCATTTTAGAGATAGAGGCGAGACTAGAGCTAACGGTGGGTTCAGGTTTAGTACAGAGTACGTCAGGCCTTGAATAAAAACAATAGTAGTAGTCACTTAACAAAGATAGCTTCCTGGGCTTTGTGGGAAGTGGAAGAGGATGAGGGGAGGAAGGCTGGACAAGTGATGGTAAAAGGCATGAATAAGACCAAATCATTCTCTATATGTATGAAACTGTCACTGTGAAATCCATTGTTACATATAATTGGCATATACTAATATTATCTTTAAGAAAGTAACTATTTGAAAAAAATGAGAAAAAAGTCAACTATGTCTGTATCAGAATTCCTCTGAGATCAGAGATAGTGTGCGTTTAAAAGTATTTTGGAGACATAATACAATGTTACTCTGATTTATATTACTGCCATGAAATTAGTTTCGCAGGTAATGTTTTTCTATAACTGATAAGGGCCTACCATTTTTGATGGTTTAACTGTTGTCCTCATCAAAGTATGTGACAGTATCTATTCTTCAAAAGAATTTTTTCTGGCATATTTGGCTTTATACAGATAACAGAAAAAGTTGAAGTCTGGTGTTTAATTTGTGCCATGGATCTTGTTTTTTTTTTTTTTTTTTTTAACACATTTACCAATTACCTAATATAATCACATTTTTAGTGCTCATTATACAATAATACTGTGACGATGATCAATTTGTGGGGATTCTAAATGTGATAGAGACGAGTTTCTCTATTACAGAGAGAAGCCAGAATGAGAATAATTGTTTTCAAGAAAGGTGGTTGAAAAAATTTCACACACAAACAAAATTAGAGAAACTTCCTCATCTGTCTGTCCTTTGTTCCTTCACCATCCTTCCTTTCTTCGTTTCTCTCCTGTCCTACTTCATTCTCCTTCCTCTTCTTCTCCCCCACCCCCGTTTTCTTCCCAAGGTATGTATACTAGAGAGGACATAGTTTACCAGAGGCCTCTATCATCTAGCATAGACTCTCATGTGTCAAAATCTCATCTGACTGTTCACTGCCCAGTCTGAAAGTGGGTGGTAGTTTATCTGTATTAGCACCTCTTGTGCAAGTATTAAAAAGTTCTGTATCAACACGCTCCCTAAATAGAATTTTAAATTCATTGGTCTATTACTAAAAGTAAAACCAAACAAAATAATATATAGATTTTTAGAGCATAAGCACTAAACATTTGATGGGCATGTTAACAGACGAATACAGAGAATTTATTTATTTATGTTTGTATTTGAGAGATAAAAATGTTTCATGTATTGTAATAATTTATAGTACTTGTATCTTTAAATTTAATTTTTGTGTATGTGTCTGTGTCTGTGTGTGACCAACATAGGCCATGGTACACATGTGAGTCAGAGGGTAGTTTTCAGAAGTTGAGTCTCCTCTTCTACTATTGGGTCCTGAATATCAAACTCAGGTCAAAGGCTTGGGGGTAAGAATCTTTAAGCCAATGAACCATTTCACCTGATCCATTTGTACTATTTAAAATTTAATATTTTTCTAGTCCAATTTTGCTACTTAAAATAAAAAGCTTAACAAATTCTTATGCAATAAGTTACTTATGTGTTATTTAAATGTGTGGTTGGTCATTAATAAAAAATTTAGTTCAAGACCTCAACACGATTTTGATGGCCTTTGTTACTATATTAGTCAGGGTTCTCTAGAGTAACAAAACACATAATATATACATACATATATATATATATATATATATATACATATATATATGTATATATATAGTGTATATATATAGTGTATATATATAGTGTATATATAGTGTATATATATAGTGCATATATATTATATGTATATATATACATATATATGTGTGTGTATGTCTGTATATATTTATATATATTATATAAATTATATATATATATATTAGAGAGATTTTATATTTTATTATAGAGATTTATTAGAATTACTTACAGACTGTGGTCCAGCTAATCCAAAAATAACTGCCTATGAACAAAGACTCCAAACATCCAGTAGTTGTTCAGTCCATGACAGCAGTTGTCTCAGCTGGCCTTCAGTATACCCTGGAATCCTGAAAAAGTAGGCTCTAATGCCAATGAAGTAATGGACTTGCCAGTGAAATGAGAGCAAGTACTTCCTTCTTTTATGTTTGTATATAGGCTTCTATCTGAAGGGCTTCCATCAGAAGGTGTGGCCCAGATTAGTGATGGGTCTTCCCATCTCAAAAGATCCAGATAAAATATAATTGTCTTCCCATTTCAAATGATACAATTAAGAAAAAAAAATCCCTCACAGATATGATCAGCCATTTGGGGTTTTTAGTTAATTCCCAATGTAGTCAAGTTGACAACCAAAATAGCCATGACAGTTACACATCAAGAAATATTACATAACTTTTAAGAAAAGATTTATTTATTCTTCTATTTATGTGTTATGTGCCCATGAGTATAGGTTCCCACAGAGGCCAGAAAATACCTTGCAACTAGAGTCACAGTTGGTCGTAAGCTACTTATACAGTGCGGGTGCTGGAGAGCAAACTGAGATACTTAACTGCTGAGATTCCTCTCTCCTACTTAAGTATCTTTGAGACAGGCTCAGTCTTGTTTATGAAATAAAAAAAGGGGGCGATATGGAGAGCTTTTGGGGCTGCTTGGTAGGTATCTGACATTGGACAAGGACAAGGAAATGGGCTGTTTGGCAGGAATATGACATTGCCCAAGGACAAGGAAGTAGGCTTCAGACAGGAATCTGACATTAGGCTAGAACAAAGAAGTAATTTCAGGCAGGAATCTAAACCTTAGACTAGAACAAAGACATGAGAATGACTTTGGGCTAGGACAGGAAAGTAAGCTCAGATATTTTGATCATCGTGATAAGCCCTTAGAAACAGCGATCATGGGAGTGTTCACAGAATTTTGTTCATTGCCTTGCTTATTCTTTGACTATTTGTGTTTATTGTCTTGCTTGTTCCTTGACTATTTGCATCTATTGTATTGCTAGTTCCTTAATTTAAAACTGACCTTAATACATGCATGTAATTAAAATGGTATAAAAGCAAAAAAGGAGGAGAGGGGATGGGATAGGAGTTTTCTAGGGAGGAGAAATGGGGAAAGGGGATTTACATCTGAATGGTAAATAAATAAAATATATAAAAAAAAAAAGAAAAGAAAAAGTAAGCAGAACAGAACAGGGCTGAGCACCGCATGGCTCAGCAAACAGTGTGTAAATGTGGAAGGCCCAACACTCCCAATCTTAAAATAATTTATTTTCTTTCTAAACATTATTAATGTCTAAGTTTTTGTTGGGAGCATTGTTAGTCATTTTCTGGCAGGAAGAATTTCTTTACAATAGGCAGGATTACTTCTGCTAGTTGAAAATCTTTCTTGCCTTACACCAATCGAGCTGCCAGTCTTTAATGCATTTCCTCATGCGGTGGTGACCCACAACCACAAAATTATTTGCATTGCTACTTCATAACTGTAATTGTGTGACTGTTATGAATCATAATACAAATATCTGATAAACAACATATCTGGTATGTGACCCCTGTGAAGAAAGGTCATTTGATCTCCAATGGGATTGTGACCTTCTGCTGAGAAGCAATGCCTTAGATCTTTTAATGTGGCTTCTTCTGGGACAACCACCGTCTTATTAACAATCGAGGCATGCAATCAAAACTCTTTAGGTAAAAATAGGTGCTATCTTGACAGAGAAAAGAAAAAAAATCAATATATTTAAATTTTAGATTTTTTAAAATTTAAATGCTCTTTAAAAACATATGTGGCATCAGTTTTCCTGTTTCACCTTCCTCATCTGTAAACAGCAAAAAAATAGGGATTTTAAAGTATTGCCAAGAGAATTATTATATCCTGTATTGGGTGGTGGTTTTTCCTTCTACCTCTCAGGGGCTTATGTTCATCTTTGTTTTAGTAACTCTACTTTTAGACAAGTTTTCTGGCATGAAATATTAATATAATGTTCATGGAGATGAGGTGATATTAAATGTGTTAAATATTGTTAGCATGCTGAGAGACGAGTGTTTAAATATTACATGTAACTTAGCTAGTCTATGGTCAGCTTAATATTGGCATGTCATGGTTAGGTGTTCACGCTTTATCGCTTCTTGAAGTGGATGGAAATTATATTCTTACTTGTATCTTCAAAACATACCACCTCACAGCAAAAGACACGCTGCTGACATCTTGTTGACAGGAAGAATGGTCTGTGTGAGCGATAACAGGCACAGCCCTGTTCCTGGACCTTGAATTTTATCTTCTGGGGTGCCACCTCACCTACCTTCTATAGCCTTGCTGGGCAAATTTTCAAATGAATGTTCTGTCAGTCTTTTCATGTGATGAGGACATCCAGACTGCCATAGTTGCCAAATACAGAGAATGTCATTTGCAATAGTTTCAAAGTCATTTCTGCTTTGACTCAGCTGCGACCAATGACATGCACAAAGACATGTGAGAACCTTGACGCTTGTTCTGGGAAGATACACACTTTCTAAAGAAAGAAAACTATTTTGAAACTTCTGAATGTGACAGCTTTTTCTTGTTCACACTCATCCAACACATTAGTTGGATTCCTTTGATTATCAATTAGTAACTTGTTTCCTGGTAGTGCAGGCATTGATGCTGTTTTTAGCATTAAAAAGTCTGTGGGCAAAGTGGAATTTAGTATTTATAGGTGTTATGATTACTGGGCTGAGGGCAAAATTCTTGCCACTATTATAATTAATAAACTTTTAACAAGTTATTTTCCTAATAGGTCTCATGAAGAGGCCCATTGAAAAATAGTAAAATAAAGGGTTGGACTATGTTATGTTCCAAGACAAATCCCATTTCACATTATTGAATTCTTGCCCTACGAGCCCATGGGGTACATGAGGCCAAAGCCAGGAGCCTTCAGACACTTTGATCGAAGTGGTAGCAATCTATGATCCTAGCTTTGATTTTTTTCCCCAAGAGGCTATGTTAATTTCTGATACAGAAGAAACCAATAATATTATAGGTAAGATTAAAAATTACTATAGTATTGATGTAAACCAGTCATCTAAACTTAATATGAGATTGTGCTATATTGAGTTACAAAAAAAAATCTATTTTTGAAAGGCAAGAGAGAAATGATTTTATACCACAGAAATGCAACACATTAATATTTATTTTACTCTGATTATGAAGCAGGAAATTGGAATTATAGTATTCTACTAGCTAATATAATCTCCTTTCATGTTTATTTCAGCACAATGTACAGTACAAGGCCTCTGTAGTTATTATTAATTCCCATAGCAAAACTTCAAGAGTTCAGATTGCTGCTTGGATACTTGGCCTTCACCATGAGCAGGTTACTTTCCGTGTGACTCATTTTCCTCACCATTAGAATAGGAATAGTACAAGTACCTATTGTGTTACGATTAAATCAGTTGATCACTTTAAATGTTTAAGATGGTACTCAATAAATACTGCCTCTTATTATAATGAATCCTGAAATTAGAAATGGAAGAAAATAAATTGAGGGTACAGATGCCTGACATTGAGAGACATTTTCAATCTTGAGTCCAGGATTATATCTTAAAGTGTCTGTGTTAAGCAGAGCTCATGGGAATTGCCAGACACTGACACATTTCACAGGGTGAACTGCAGAAGAAGGGCCAAGACCTCCAGCGAGCTCTAAAGATAGACCATCAGCCTGCACAGAATTTGTCTCATGTGCATTTACAAGTCAAGCATTATGTGACACATCAATCAAGCCTTCTTAGAGGGTAAGTAGAGGGTATGCAGACAACGGTAGTAATTGGTTGGTCATGAGGCTATAGCCTGTATCAAACCTTTGGTGTCTGAAACCTGATCACATTGATTCCGGTCACTAGGGAATTGGTTCCAACTTTTTCTTGTCCTCTCCAGTGAGGAGGTTGAAGCTATGTTAAGTTCAAGTAGTATATGGCCACCACATTTTCTTTTGAGCAGAGCGAGAGAGATATTTCCAGTGTCCCACTATGGAATGAGGCAGGCAAAAGCTGAACTTAGTTTTCCAGTCAGGGGATCACTATCATTCTGAATTCCTTAATGAAAGAATCCAAGGCTCAGGACAAGTAAAGACAACTAATGAAAATGGACTGCTTTCATGGTGCCTTGAGCTTGGGGACTTGATTGGAAAAGTCTTTGGCAACTATTTTATGGTGCTGTTAGGGAGAGCAGTGGTCAAACAAATACTCATAGGCTTCTTGCTTTTCTCCTTGGATCACATATGTCTGTCCTGACAGCTCCATAACTCCAACTCACCGTATTCCTTTTGGTTAGGTCAAAGTAATTGAACATAGCTGGAAGAGCAATACACTATCTGACTAATGGGTTTCAATTTAAACTCAGTTCATTTTCAAATGTGTATGCTGCGTTGTCCTACCATCCTTAGATAATGCCCCAAAGACTTCACTTGCCTTTGTGCCCACCCTATCCCCATCCTGGTCCTTTTTGCTTGTCTGCTAACTGGTTTTTAGTTTTGTTGTATGCTTTGTTTTGTATTTATTTATTTACTTACTTACTTACATATTTATTTACTTATTTACTTATTTTTTACTGCACAAAGAAACATGAAGCCCTGTGCCAGAACACCCTCTTCTCGCCAGAGTCTGTGTGCACCTCTCCTCTCATTTTCCCACCTCTGCTTTTCCTGCTTGCTCCATCCCAGGTTTAGCTCTCAAATTCCTGCCCACCTCTCCTACGTTAACCTAGTGTTCCTTTCTATTGGGTTTCCCAGCCCTGAAGTATGATCTTAATATTCTGCTCACTCCATCCAACAACAATCTACTCTACTCCCCTCTAGATCAAGATGTCTTGAAGGAGTTAATGTTCTCTCCATTTCACTCCAGAAAGTCTGCTTCTCTGATCTTCTAAAACTGTTCTTACTGACATGACAGTGAGGAGCTCAATGCTGCCTGCTCCCCTAGCTACAATGCGTATATCTCTTCAACCTCTCCTTGCTTTCTTGCACCTCAGTGGCCATATCACCTCAACTTCCTTTGCCAACCTGCCTTCCCTTCTGAAATTTACAGTTTGGGTGTATACCTTTCATTCAGTCTTGGGCGTGGCTTCTTGTCTAACTTAACCTCCAGGAAATACCATGATTTATACTCTGATAAATCTCACTTTTATAGCTCCTTTTCGTGTATTAATATGCCACCCCTCCCTAAAACTTGGTTTCTATATCTAATGGTAGAGTTGGCATGCACATTTGATACATCTGGATTTCAATGTCCTTGGGCACTTTCACTAATGTATCTTTTCTTGTTCCCATACATCTGTGTGTCCATTCTCATAGGTACATGCATTCATCCAGTTAGAACAAACCAGACCTTTCAGGCAGGTTTCCTTGTTTTCCTCACATGACTCCTATCAGCTCTACCGACTGCCATGGTCAAGGGTCCTCTCCTCTATCATTGGGTAGAACTGATATCTGATTAGTGATATTGCTTCATAGATGTCTGATGGACTATATCAGAGCAACTATTTGGACAAGGACTTTTGTCTGTCGAAGGTTTAAGATTTGCTATATACATTTTGTAACTTTGGGCAGGAGGTACTCAAGAAATTTCACTGCACGGCCAAATGTGTAAAACTGAACTTGTGTGATTTTTTTTTTTAATCCTTTGAGATTCTGGAGTTATGGGTCAGGCCATTTAATTCTCTACTTGGAAGTTTCCAAAAATAACAACCAGAGAGTTTCCACTCTGGCTTTTCAGCTGCTCAGTCAAGCAAGAGCCTTGTCAACCATGTTACTTTCTTCCAATAACTGTCTTTTTGCTTCATGATATAGTTCTATTATTTATTCCCTGTTCTCTGTTTGTGATCCCTATCTTATTTTGGATTTACTTTCTTCTACTTATGGCTTCTCAAGGTAGAGGCCTGAGAAAATAATGTGCTAATTACTTCCTGTTGCTGTCATAAAATACCATGACCATATAAATGGGGTTTATTTGTCCATTTGACCATTTTCAAAACCGTCAGTAAGAATAGCAGTAGACAGGAGCAAGTAGAGAGCTTAAATTAAAAGGACGTAGACTGAAGGCAGTATGCACAAAGTGAGTCGGGAAAGGTGAATGTCTTTGAAACCTCAAAATACTCCCCTGGTGCTATACTTCTTCCCTTAAGACCACATCCTAAGTCCTCCCCAAACAACAGCACCAACTGAGGCTCAAGTTCACATGCCAGAGCCCATGGGTGGGCATTCTTATTCAAACCACCACAAAATAATCAAGCCGTTTGATTTTTTAGAGGGATTCTATGCTTAGGACAGCAGGACTCTTTCATATTCCTGAATATGTGCACCATTCCAAAGGTATTTGTTTTATAGGTTATGACTTATTACACATTATATAAAAATTAAAATATGTGTCTTAATCCTATTTACCAATTCATTTAAATCTAAAATCACGACTCTACTACATGGTAACATAGCCAGCTTTTTAAAACAAAAATACGACTAAGAATTCACATTACTTAGTATTTTGGCGTACTATCAGGCTTTATAAATGACATCTGGATTCTTCTGCGGCACTTAATCTGTTGAAATATATTGTTTTGACTGGAGTATGTAATAAAAAAGTCAGTCATCCACAAATACGTAGCTGGAAAAGATTTATTTTGATAATTTCTCAAAAGAATGTGGGTTCTCTTATGATCTGTGTTAAAATTTAGTAAGTAGTAACTTTTAAAAGATTAATTGCAATGTGAAATCTGAAACTATAGCTGTGAGATTTCAAACTGTCTTGGTAAAATCTTCTGGATTCCAGAATGGGTTATATGTATTTGTTATCCCAGCGCTTGGGAGGAGGAGGCAGAAAAATCAGGAGCTCAAGGCTTGGCTGTAGAGTGAGTTCAAGACCAGCCTGGGCTACATGAGACCCAATTTCAACAACAATGCGTACAAACTCTTGGCTTGCCTGGAAGTTTTACTGGATAGATACGAATGTGCCATCTGAAGATTTTCACCAAATGACACAGCTCTTTTGAAAATTGACACATTTCATTATACAGCACTAGAAAATGTCACATTTATTAATCATCACCAATAGTTTACAGATAATTAACTATTTGCTGTCTGGAGTACTTGAAGTTCCTTGTAGCTGACAGGCTGTCTGGAATTCTGTTTTCTTATGGAAGGTTTTCACCAACAATGCTGGCTACCAGTTGTTTCCTTTGACGTGAAAAAACTGCTTCATCTTTAAGATAGTGTCTTCTAAAGTCTTCTAAATCTCAATAGCCATTTCTTTTCAGTCTGACACGATTTGAAGTCAAACAGACCTAAGATAAAAAGAAGAGTTATCTCATTCCACACACTACTTTTCCTACAGAGAAGTGTCATGCCTTGTCAGTCTGCTCATGAGGCCTGTACCTGTTTCCTAACAGAAAAACAGTGAGGAATGCCTACCACGGTTTTCATGTAATAATGGTAATGTTCTTGCTGCTTTCTTTACCCATAATATTGCTAAGTAATAGTGGCATGTCTTTCCTTACTGAAGTTTTGTGATTCTCCAAGTTACAATGACCCCACTGCAGCTAGGCATTGGCACTGCTGCTCTGACTTGTGTATTACAAATGACAAGTAGCATCTTCATATAATTAGTGTGTGTTTGTGATAGATGTAGTCATACATGCCTATAAAAGACAGAGGTAAAGAGGTCCATGTCAAGGACATTTTGAATCTCCCTCTACCTTGGTAATTGAAAAAGTCTCTCTTGCCAAACCTGGAACTGATTTGGTTAGATCAGCTGGCCATACAGCAAGCTGTAAGGTTCGGCTGTTTCTGCTTTCCCAGAGCTGAGATTTGAGCTGTGCCTAGTTTATGCATATGCTGGCAACTGGACAAAGACCATCACATTTTCATGACAAGCACTTTTTCAACCAGGTTGTCTATGCAGCCCTACAATATACTGTTATTATAAATATGTTTTATTAAGTTTTGAGGGTGATCCTCAGATCTCTGTTCACTACTGTTTGAAAATTCCTGACCTAAAGCAATTAGAATATCATGTGTATATATACATTTTATAGAGCTTTTTCTCATAAAAATTTATTGGCTATAAATGTAAGAGAAATAATATAAGCAAGATTAAAGCAATATTGACATTTAAAGAGAATTTCAAACTTTGTGTCATAATATTACTTTAATCATATCTGTGCTTGTTTTACATGTGTTACATATAAAAAACAGTTGAAAGGTACATTTTTATCATCTGTTTGCACTTACTATAATTATGATCATTGCTGCATGCTGACCTACCAGTGTACTTGTTCTTGGCTCTCTGTTGTCTACTAAGGATTCATTAATTCATTTTTTTCCTCCCAATACTTCTTTATTGATGCTGTATGAGTGCTTATTCTTAGTGAATAAATGAATACCTGATCAGTACTCATTAGAAAATGAATGTACTGCTTGAGTCTGTAAAGCTCTTTCAAAGTTGCTGAATTTGGGTCCTGGCTTCCAGATCAAGCTGTTTACAACAGCCTGAAACTAGCTCCAGGGAATCCAAAATCTCTGACCATTTTGGATATTCACATATATGTGCACATACCCATATATGCACATTCATGTATACACACACAGACACAGACACACACACACACACACACACACACACACACACACACACACTTTAAAATAAATACAAAATGTGTTGAATATGTGAAGTTACTTGTACAAGGCTGCTCCTCTTATAACCCTAACCCTTGCCGCTGTGCTGTAAATGACAGCATCAGGACCACTACCTGACTTGCTAGTAAGCTACATCCTGTTACCAAAAACTGTGACGTAATCTTACTAAAATCAATGTATTATACTCAACTATTCAGCCCATTGATTTTAGACGTCAATTTTGTAGCTCTTGTTTCCAGAAGACAGTGAGTTGTTTAGCTGTTTTCTAAACAAACCCATTGGTATGTCTCCAAGAAAAATGTGGGTAGCCCAACTCAGTGGCTATTGATGTGGTTTCATGAATTATAGCCTGAGTACAGAACGATTTCTTTTCGTAACTGTACCAACTCACCTCCCAGCTCACTTCTCTGCTCATACAACTAATTTTATAGCTTAAGTACTTATGTTTAATATAATGATCTGGAATTGTTAGAAGCATTCTCAAAAGACATCACTTTTAAATCTTTGTTTTTAAAATTATTTATTTTCCTATTAAGCTTATCTTCAACCGGTGCTGGATATTTTCACACAGTGTATGCCACAGAAAGACCTACAAGGTATTTTTTTTTTCAAAGAACTAAATGCTTACCAGCTCTGTGAGACATTTTTTGTTAAAATTGTTTTAACTTGGAAAGCACTAAAGAGTTGAGTTAGGGAATTTCTCAAGTCACACAAATCAGAATAAGGTTTTAATCCCAAACTACCTACATACTTTTTTGGATAAAATATTACATTTATCTCCTTTTGTACTTTCCCATATGGGAATGCATTATAATAAATATTTTTTTCTTTGCCCATTCCTCTGATCAAAGTCCAAGATAGTTGCAAAAAGATATTTCTCCCACCAAAATAAGGAGAAAAATTCTCCAGGAAAGCATAAAACTTGATGTTTTTGCATCTGCCAATCAACTTATTTGAAATATAATGTGAGAGTGAGAGTGAATATTTAGTGAATAAAAACAAATGGTGGCCTGATGTCTCAAAATGTCTACCTTTTGGTATTTGCCTACATGGTGGTGTGAATAAAACTGGCCCTCATTGGTCCATACGGGGGAACACTATAAGGAGGTGTGGCCTTGTAATAGGCGTGATGGTGTTGGAAAAGGTGTGTCAAGTGATCTTCCGGATGCAGATCAAGATCTAGAAAGCTTTTAACCTTTTCCAGCACCATGTGTGCCAGCGTACCACCATGCTCTCTGTCATGATAATAGCGGACTGAAACTCCGAAATTCGAAGCTAGCCCCAATTAAATGTTTTTCTTTATAAGAGTTCCCATGGTCATGATGTGTCTTCACAGCAATAGACACCCCTAATGAAGCAGGCCAGTAGATGCTTGTGGGCTAACCTTTCAGTAAAACAAGAGACCTCGATTTCCCCATTCTGAACTTTATGAAAACTGAAGGTTTAAGTGTGCTTCCCATAAATATTTGTTATGGTATTTAACAAGCAAAAAGTACAGCTCACTGCTGGGTAATAAACTAGGAATAAGAAACATATAGTCTCTTTGAAGTCTAGCAGATGCAGTGCCTTTGAATCTATTTACTGCTTGTGAAGACTCCTGGTAGCAAGAGTCTGTTTCTTGTTGGGATAATTTCTGTCCAGTGTGCAAACAGTGTCTTTGTATGATTCAGAGGTTGATTTCTGTACCCCACAGATATTTAAGAACAGATTTAGACGTTGGTATTGTGATTTTTATAAAGCATCACCTGTCTCAGTGTTTTGTAAACATACTCTTCATCAGCTTCTGATTGGTTTTATAGAAAGTTGAATGGCCTATAGCAGGGCAGGAGAGAAAAGCTGAAACTTCTAGGCAGAGACAGAAACTCTGAAAAAGGAGAGGTGGGGATATTTGTGAGGTTACTAAAGGAGCTACGTGGCAGAACTTAGATTAGAATAAAGTAGGTTGGACAAACAATAAAGAGAAAATGAGTAATTGGCACCCCTCAATGTGGCCTCTGCATCAGCTCCTGTCCCTATCTTCCTATCCTGTTTGACTGGCTCTGAGTTTTTTGGATAACAAAGAGTACTATAGAAATGTAAACGAAATAAGCCCTTTCTTTCCCAACTTTTTTTCAGTCATGATGTATTTATCATAGCAACTGAGACCCTAACTAAGATATTCAGATACAAATCTTGAAGCAAAACCTTAAAAAAAAAATAGGGCATTATTGTTAAATCACAGACAAGGAAGACACTTGCCAGCTTTACTTAACTGATGATACTGGCTAGGATGATGTGGAAGGTTAAGAGTCTCAGGGAGAAAGGGACAAGCCTGACTGCATAGGGGTTGATATCAAAAGTATCCTCTCTCCAGGAAAAAGACATAGGACGTGTATGGCCCTCATGCCTCACTGGAAAACGACAGGAGGACCGGAGCCATTACAAGGTCCCCTTTAATTACTGGAGGTCAGGCCTCTATTCCCACCTTGGCAAGATTAGAATCGCCACAGCCCTTCTAAACTTGGAGAAGGGAGGAGATGTCAGGGGCAGCCCTGCTTATACGCTGAAGGCCTAAAATTAGCCATAGGCCTCAAAACAGCAATAGGCCTGACATACATGCCTGCTAACAGAAAGTCTTGAGTCTCTATGGAAAAACACTGAAACAGATGGCTATAAACTATTGTAAACAGGCAGCTTTTCTGAAAATCTACCAGCCTGAGTAGTCAATAGACCTTGTAAATAGGCAACCTTGGCGGATAGTACCAAATTAGATAAGGACAAGAGAATCACAGGCAGAGTCATAGTGACCTGACCCCTGAAACTTCACCCAGCTCATACCCTGTTCTGAAAGATATCTGTACTCCCCCTGAACACTAATGCTCCTGTGTCATTCCCTTCTCCACATCCTGGATTTTCATGTTTATAACCCCTGTGTTAAAAAGTAAAAATTATGATTTGACAATTAAAAAAAATAAAATAAGAAAAAAAGAAAAAGAATCTCGTGGAGCAGAAAAGCTGCCCTGTGGAAGATTTACACATCGCATGTTGCTAACTCAGCATCACCATTGTGGGATAGGATTAGGACCAGTGGTCACTTCAGCCAACTGATGACCGTGAGGACCTGTAGATATGCTGCTACCTCTTATTGTCTAGCTTCTGACAGGCATGTTGTCTCTCAGATATATTCCAGAGGGAGCCACAGAATAGTACATATTCTAAGAAATCGTTGAGGGTGGGTTCTAATAAAACATCATTTATAAATAACAGCTGCAGGCAGGATTAGACTGTCAAGCCAAACTTTATTGGCTTTGGCTAAAAAATTGAATGGGAGGGATTAGGTAAATAAGGCAAAGAATCTGAATTTCAATTTTATGAATGATTGTAAGTTAGATTCTACTCCTAGAACAAGAAGTGAGAGACACATAAAGTACATGGCGTAGATACACGTGAGCAGGATATCATTAGGATAAGCATGAGTACATGAATTGTTATGGAGTGACTTAACCTAAGCCTGCCCCTCCTCCCACCTCGTCTCTCCTTCTTCCTTCCTTCTTCTTTCTTCCTATTTCCCCTCATGCTGTGAATCCTTTAACTTACTTTTTAACAATTAGTTACTTTTCTTTCATCAATGATCTCATATGGTGTAGATAAGCCAATTCCAAGCCCTACTCCACATTTCAAAAAGAGTTTCATAATATTAAAATTTATGCCAGAGAAATGTAAACAACTCCAGATATACTAACAAGTATACATTATCATTGTTTCCAAATAAGCTAATATTTTAATTTTATACATATTATAGGCAATATGAAAACCAGTTATTTAAAAACTGCTTTGTAAAAAACTGCTTTCTACGTTATAGCCTGAGATTCAAACAAGAGCTTTTGAGGTGATGTACCATCAGAAGCCTTTCTCAGGTTGTGAAGGTCACTGGTAACCATGACTTTATTTACTTTGATAACTGGTGGACATTAGGTTAGCAATACTTACCTTTATAACTTACTTTAGACAGAACAAGTAAAAGTTTCTTTCACATGTTAGGAGGTCTGAGTACCTCATCTCGTCATCTTGCCCTTGGTTAGACATTCTGATGCTCAGAATTCCTGGGCAAGAGGATGCTCTGGATCAAGTTCACAGCTTCTAACTGATGGTGTCCTGATAAACATCTGCTCTGCAGTTGTTCCACTCCATTTAGACCTCATTAGAATATTGGGTGGCACTCTGTAATAAAGGTCAAAACTCATGGTGCTTTATAATTCATAAAACATTTTCCCTTAAATTATTGCCTGTTGGGCTTTCTTGAAACCACTGAAATGGGCAAAGAGTATTCTAATTTTGTGAAGGTGAAAATAAACTCTAATAAGTGAGCAAGTGTGCAGTCCACAGCTGTGAAGATGAGGTCACAAACACAAGAGCCCAAGTTTCCCCAAATGATTTTTCTAGTCCACTTTTCTGTTTCAGCAACATTGATTTTTCTAGTTCAGTGTCTCCACAGTCCACGACCTCTTTCTATTTTCAATTGGGAATTTATGAGTTGAACTTGTCATAGTTACAGAGGAAAAGATAATGATAACAACTAAGCATATCAAAAAGGGAAACAGAAACTTTATGGGGTCCATCTGGTCGGAGCCAAAAGACTGAGATTCTTGGCCTTCTTACTGCACATATTAATTGTGTGTCCTTGGACAAATCAAACAACCTGTCTGGCACTAAGTTTCCTTATCTAAAACAGATTTAAAAAAAATCTGAATAAGACCCCTTCTACCTACCAACCAATAAACAAGCAAACAAAAATAAAACATGAGAAAAACAGTCTGCATTTTTTTTTTTTGCTGTGTTGCTTGTTCTGTGAATTGTTGGAAAGAGTCACCAACTGCAATATCACAGCTGCCAATTCTTTAACAGTTTGGATGATGTAGCACTAACTTAAATCCACCTATGGGAATAGAGTTGGAAAGAACACAGCAGCTCAGCTTGCTCACTTTGTATTTTCAAAACCACTAAGGGAAACTTGCTTGAAATGGGTTCTGGAAAAAACACAGAATGCTCTATCAGACTTCACAAGAAAGATAACTTTATGACATACTAATGACCTTTGATCACATTTATAATTTCCTATTGCACTGCTTTGTAATTCAGTTATATCGGCACACAATAAAAAAATCAGTATGGATACAATCATCTCAATGAAGATACTACAACGTAGGACACTGGTGCAATCTATTTGAACATAACTAGCACATTTTATTTTATATGATTGATGAATTGCCAGCTTAATTACACTGACATCAGTACAGCTGGCTGACTAATCTGCATTTTCGAACTCCTGGAGTTATGATTCCTTTCTTATCTTCATGAGCAGCACTCAAGGTTAGCTTCAAGAATTTCCACAGAGACATTGCCACTCACAGTCAGCACCATGCACTTCATGCCTCTGTCTCCTCTTGATTCCTTTCTTGTTTTTTTTTTTTATTATTTACAGGTGACTGAAGTGCCCATTACAGCTGCCCACACATATATATCTGGATCTACCAGACATACCTGTGGCCAGCCTCTTTTTATTTATTTATTTATTTTATTTCTTTGTTCATTCCTGGATAAGGGCAGGTCAAGCAGTTCAACTACATTCCAGAAAGCACCCTGTTACCCAAACACATAATTAAAGTAGGCAGAGCCTGTGTTCCAGGAAGGCTGTTTGATATTTTGGGAAGAGTCTGTTGGTAAAATCAGCAGTACACTCACCTAGTCACCACGATATTTGGTTAACAGAAGGCTATTTTTCTTATTCTCTGAACATTTAATGTCAAGTCTATTAATTGGTTCTATAAACAAAATTTGGTTCCACGATCCATCCATCTCAAAATTAATTTCACATTGTCTCATGAATACAATACTGTGAAAAGAAGAGTGTCAGATGACTTGTGACAGTTTCCAAGGTATGAGAAGTCTGCCAGTGACTTTTACAGAATTATTAAGTCTGTCTTTGCTTTAGTAGTCTGCATTGTGATCTGTGAAATATAGTTTGTATCTCTTCCTTTATAGGAGTCAGAAGTACAAATGTCTTCAGTGAATCTTAAGCCATCAGAAAACTTTTTCTATGAATATATAATATCTTCTTAGTAATTCATCTTTCATAATTCATTCTTCTGGTCGTAATTTTTCCTGATTCTTAAATTAAATCTTTAGCAATGAAAGTTTCTAAGTGTTTCATTTAAAGAGATATAGAACTGGTGAGCTTGTTTAGGTGGAGTAGATACTTATAGTTAAGAGTGATACTTTTGCACAATTCCTCTGACCCACACGGTGGAGAAAGAAAACATGCCTCTGTGTGTTGTCCTCTGACTGCCACGTGCATGATATAGCATATATGCATACACATGTACACACACAAACACATACAATAAATTAATATGCAATTTAAAGTTAGATTTTAAATGTCATAAGCTATATCTACAACTAAACACTTCTTGAAGGCTATCTGTGGAACTTACAGAAAAGCAATTGAGATTGTCAAACAGGAACTGGTGAGAAATTTTTCTTCAATTCTAATGGGGAAGATACCTTGGTAGTTAAAAATAATTTGGTCTACTATGGGAGGTAAAAACCACAACTGTTTTTAGCAAGAAATTTCTCAAAACTAATTTCTGACATAAAAATGAGAATTTCCCCAAATTTACCCATATTTCAAATGCTATACTTTCCGAGAATTTTCCAGAAAGTATAAGTAGGGGAAAAAGAAATAGAGCTTCTTCCATGCACTTCCTTAATTACAGGGTTGCCTTAGTATTACTAAGGAACTCTGTTTACAAGCATGAATCCAATGGAAAGCAATCCAAGCAGAGCAGATGAGTATTAGTTTGGTTTAATTGGAAATTCTCATGTATGTTTCATTTTAAGAAATTCCAAGAACTTTTGCTGCAGTAATCCTTCAGAGAACCAAGGGAAGAGTACTGTGCTAATCTTTCACACAGTCTGTGACTGTAAACACCCCTGGACCACAGAGAACAAAACTACAAGAACCATTCTGAATCATCTCAGACCCTTCCTTTCTACTTCAAGAATTTAAGCATATTGAGAAGTCTTGGGAAACAAGAGAACTATAGTTTTTGTTTCCATGAACAGCACCAACCTAAAGCAGACTATCTTTTTTGAAAATGGACAGAACTGTTCAGTCCCTTTGGATGCATAGTCAACATTTGGTTACTGGATTATATGGTGGTTCTACTTTTAGTAGTCTGCAAACAATTCTGTATTTTTCATAAAGAAAATACATTATGATAAACAATAAATGTAAAGTTTCCTTTCTTTACCTTTTCTTGATAGCTACTACATGGAAACAGTGTATTTTTTTAACAGATATATAAAAAAAACAAACAAACAAATTGTGGCATGTCTATAGACAATGAAATGCTATTGCATTGTTAAAAAGAAGGGATTTCTATCATTCATAACAGTGTGGATGAACCTGGAGGTTATTAAAGTTAAGAAAAATAACCAGATAAAAAGTGACAGAGAACTTAGAATATCACTTACTTGCTGTCTTAAACAAGTACAGTCCATAGGGACTATCTTTTCTACAAATTATGTTCTTGGCATATTTGACAAAATCTATTGGTTTTGTAAATATGAGTTTATTATCTCTGGGTTCATCATGTGTTCCATTGATCTCTATGCTGTTGTTTCCAGTAGCACAGTGGCTTAGAAACTATAGTCCTGTAGAGTGCAGGCAGGTATTCTGAAGCCTCCAACCTTTCTAGATGGTGAATCTCTGAGGCTGGGTGAACATGTGTTAGCAAAGGGAACATGTTGTTTAAAAGACACCAAGTTCCAGGAAGACAAGAAGAATAAGTTTCACTGAACTGCTAAGCAGAATGATGACTGCAATAATAACATATTGAGATTTTCTTCATACACACACACACACACACACACACACACACACAGATACACAAAATAATGGTAGTAGAAAAATCAGAAAATTCATGTAGAATCATAAAGGACCCAGATGGGTTAAAATCATCTTAAGAAAACAAAGAACAAGACAAACTAAATCGGCTATAGTCACTAAGCCAGTGTGATACTGGCACCAGCAACAATATAGAGGCCAATGAAACAGATAATGGACCTAGAAATAATAAAGACACATTTACTAAATCAATGGATTTGTCAAATGTGCCAAGAACATCATAACATAAAAAAAAAAAAACCTCCCTTCAATAAATACTAAGGGTTAAACTAGATATACTAGGGGCTAAACTAGATATTTAGAAGGATAAAACTAAATTCCCTCACCATATGCAAAATTCAACTAAAAATGGATTGAAGATCCCCATCTTAACCCTGAACTATGAAGTTGTCATGAGAAAATACAGATTAACTACAATGTTAGTGTAGTTAACCTGTGTTTAGACAGTCTCAAAATCTGAGGCAACAGAAGTAAAAATAGACAATTGGTATAATAAACCCAGAATCATCAGAAAAGCAAGGGAAACAAGAATAGAGACACAACCTTCAGAACAGGAAAAAGCATTTGCAAATGGCTCTTCTGAAGAGGCATCCACACCCAGAGGACAGAAAGTACAGGAAAAGGCGAAAACAACAGGACAGCTAAATAAGAACCAAAGAACCAAATAAGCATTCCTCCAAAGTAGACACCCAATTGGCTAACAGAAGCACCAGCAATTGCCGAATTGAATAAACCAACACTACAGTGAGATACCGCCATATCCTAAGGAGCTGTCTCCAAAAAGACAAGAGCAACAACAATTGGAAAAGCTGTGGAGAGATGCAAAACCTTATACACTGTAAGTAGGGATGTCAATCACTAACAACCATTATAGAACACAAAGAAAATTTCTGAAAACCTACAGGGTCCCTTACTGTTTATTCCAGCATTTATTAAATCTTTACACCACAATAGAGACATACATTCCATATTTATTGTACACTTTTCACAAATAAACAAGATATGAAAACAACTCAGGGGACTGTTGATGGATGAATGGATGACAAACTTGCATATTTCTAGAACGGAATGGGACTCAGCCATAAAATATATGAAATCTTGTCAATCTTCCATGTAGCAACATGGAAGAATCTAAAGAGTGTTACATTGAGTGAAACAGGCCAGACACAGAATCAAAAGACCACATGTTCTCACTCTTTCATGGAAACATTACACCAGTCTGCAAGCACAAAATGGCATAGTGGTGTTAAAGATAAGGAAGAAGAGAATACGAAGAAGAAAAATGAAACTGAGAGCCATTTAGAGACTCTGAAGACTGCAGGGGACAGGGGAGTGGTGACTGTACAGGGCTGATGGACGGTCAATACATTCTTATACAGATACAGAAAAAAAATCACTGTTAACCTCATCAATGTGTACAATTAATACAGAGAGCAAAAAATATGAATAAAAGGAATTATGCAATATATATATTCCAAAGTTGATTTGGGAGAACGAAATTTTCACCAGACAAAATTTGATAACTATACAGAGTGAGGAATAATATTTAACTTGATTAAGATATTTCACTATGGAAATATATTTTTTAAAATGTATGTTATAACCCACTGATATACACAGTATTATTTGCCACTTGAGCAGAAAAACAAAATAACAACTATATTTGAAAAGGGTTCAAGGACAGGTATCTTGGAGCAGAACTTCTAATATTAAATCATCTTCATAGTGAGTTTATCCGAGAATCCTCTCAGCACCTTCCTCTGGAGTGTTTTGTAAATGTGAAGATCAAAGATCTGACAGAGATGAAAGACCCCCCCAACTTTACACAGAAATAGATATTAACCAGGGAAATCTTAAGTGGAAACATTCAGACAGTAACCTTTATTCTCATTTCTTTATCCAGTACAAAGTTTTCTCAGACAAATTAAGCAAATGAAATGGAAATATATATATATATATATATATATATATATCCAGCAAGCTGATTAAAAACACAGCCAGTATGATTATTCAAAAATAACAATAATAAAACTATGATACAAGTTATATCATCATACCACAAATTCAAATGTCTGAGAAATTGTAATTTTGTTAAGATATTGGTTCCAGGAAGGGCTGGGATAGAACTTGGCCATGTGTTTTCCTATGTATCTGAACCTTGCAGTAACTGGCACATCGTTTATAGTTCAGACAGTCGTGTATAACGTAAAAATGTAAAGCGCTTTGCAGCTCCTGATGACCTGCATGAGATGATGAATACATGAATTTCCAACCCTGATCCAAACGGAAAGTACAGATTTCGTTTCTTTCAAACACAAGGATATCTTTGCATCATTTCCCAAATGTTGGTAAGTGACACGCAGGGAAATACAAATTTATCTGCTTTGTCTTTTTCATCATTGGTGATTATTTTTGTTTTAGAAAATGGTCTATAAATATGTAATTTGTAAGGAACTAGAAATCACTCATGACCTCTTGGCCTGCACCAAATGTATGTGTGTGTATGTATGTATGTATGTATGTATGTATGTATGTATGCATGTATATGTATGTACATTTTTATTTATTTGTATGGGTTGTGTGTCAATGTTCCTGCAAAATAAACACAAAACTTGCACATAGTCTTTTGCCTCTGTCTCTTATCTAGACATCCCTAGTTACTTTTACCTTCATTGTGTTTCAGCACCAATGCTGATACCATTGAGTGTTGTTACTTAACTCCATCATTAATGGATCAGTGGCTTAAATGCATTCTCTCTACAATAGGCATAATAATGGAGAACTGTCTAGGGTCTTGTTGAAATCTCAGTCTCAGTGTGACAGTACTCGAGAGTCTCTGCCTTCTGAATTAGGTCAGTATCCTCAAAGGGACTCCAACACTGTCTTCGTCAGAGCTTAACTGTACTGACACCCTTATCTCAGAATTCTTGCCTCTAGCATGCCAAGAAATAAATATTTTTAGTCATAATCTAGAAAATCTGTTCTTATATCATCCAGCACTAAGACACCCTCCTTAAAATATCTTAGTCTGATAAGTCTTAGATGTAAGCATTTAACTTTAAAAAAAGAACATTCTTTGAAAATTTCATAGATATATAGAGTACATCATTTTTTTTCTTTTTATTACTTTTTTTTTACAGTCTAGCTGTTGCCCGCTCCCAGTAACCCTCCCACAGTTCCTCATCCCATTCCTCCTCCCCAGTCTCCAAGAGGATGTTTCCCCCATCTTACTCCTGCCAGGCTTTCCCACTTCCTGGGGCCTCAAGTCTCTCAAGAGTTAGGTGCATCTTTTCCCACTGAGGCCAGACTAGGCAGTCCTTTGCTATATTTATGTCATGGGCCTCAGACTAGCTCGTGTGTGCTGCTTGGTTGGTGGCTCAGTGTTTGATTGATCTCAGAGATCCGGGTCAGTTGAGATTACTGGTTTTCTTATGGGATTGCCCTCCTTCTCAGATTCTTCCAGTCTTTCCCTAATTCAACCACAGGATTCCCCAACTTCAGCCCAATGGTTGGGTGTTAAGTATGTGAGTCTGTCTCAGTCAGCTGCTTGTTGGGCCTCTCAGAGGACAGCCATGCTAGGCTCCTGTGTGTAAGCACACCTATACAGTGCCTGTTAACATAGCCATTCACCTCCTACTCCATCCCCCCACCACCCTGCATTCTCTTATGTATTTTCCTTTCAGCTTCATGCCCTATTGTTTTCTACAACCAATTGAGTCAGTGCTCTTATGTGCATGGGTGTGAGGCTAGGTACTAGGATGAAGGCAACCTGCAAAGTAGCCGTCCCACAAAAAAAGGTGATTTCTCATCCCCTATCAGCCACTAACTGCCCACAAATTCTTAGATGGGGGAGGAGCTTCAGCATTCTTCCTCCTCCAGGAAAGAATGTTTAACTGGATCGATCTTGGACAAGCTTTGTGCAGGTATCTACTATTGCAAAGGTTATGTATACAACCACTATGCTATATGTCAAGAGGATACCATTCACCATACTCCTCCACATCAAACTCCCTCTTTTAAGATATATACGTGTGTGTGTGTGTGTGTGTGTATATATATATATATGAATTACCTTATGAACTAGGGAGAATTGTGAACTAAAGATGTATGTTTACAAGTATGGACTAATGAGTAATGTCTTACTCATACAACCTTAATTTTGTTTAACCCCCACATCCTCTCAATCTCCCACCTATTTGTACTCTCTCTGCTTAAACCTCCCCTCCTGTTGTTTCACATATAATGTGTTCTAACATTCTTTATGGTTATTTTCTTTTACTTTGCTTCCTGATCATAAACTATCAGGTGGCTTTTATGTGTTCACTTTATTTGGCCCAGTGGGTAAAGACTGCCAATCTCTGCCAATCTGACAAACAGTTCTAGTACTGAAACTTACAGGAAAGGGGAAGGAGAAAACTAACTCCACAAATGTATCCTCTGACTTCTGCACATATGCACACTCCCATACATATAATGCACACACACACACACACACACACACACACACACACACACACACACAC
>JANHMN010000019.1:45307159-45323196 GCA_030674055.1 Rhabdomys pumilio
ACACACACACACACACACACACACACACACACACACACACACACACAATCTCTATGCAATAGTGGTAAAAAAAATTAAAAGACTTATAAATAGTAATTTGATTGTATGTGGTCATGAAGTTGAGCTTTTGCCTTGATGGGAAGAAGATGAGAAACTCGAGCTTGCAGGCTTGTTCTGTCTTACCCTGTAACTCTTCTGCTTCTTTATAATGCATCAAGAAGGCTCCTACCAGATGCAAGAAGAAAATGATGTCAAATTTAATTTAATCTCTAAGGCTGATCTCTATTTTTCTTGTGTGCCAATATACACACAAGACTGATGACTGAAAGAATATGAGCTCGTCTTTTGTTCCTGCCTCCCATTTTCAAAGATATTATCAATTAAGTATTACTACAAACTACGATGTGAGGAACAGCAGTTTCCCATTGCCCTTTCCTCTGGAAAGCTGTTGCTGAATTCTTCCTATAGGAGTTACATGGTTGTAATAAAATCAAAGAACAAGGAAATTCCAGCAGAAAAGTGAGCAATCGTTTTGACTCAGCCGCTTCTCTGAAGTGAGGTAGGGGAGTAGAAAGAGCAAAGAAGTACAAATTAACAAAGTAGAACATTCTCACAAATGAAGGTCTGATGTGTAATGATAGGGAAATTACTTTAGGTGGCAGAGGGTTCAGAAAAGACAAACTGGCTACTAGCTGACACTCAGAGATAATTCACATACAGCTTCATTGATAATGAAACATTACTCAGGCAAGTACATCTTTCCCTGGATATTACTACTACTACTGTGACTATGACTACGACTACGCCTATGTCTACACCTATGCCTACACCTACGCCTATGACTACGACTACGACTACTACTACTATATGACAACTGTTATTCCTACTATTATATGGAGAAGCGAGATGCACATGGAAGTCAGAGAACACCTTAACTGTTAGGAGTTGGGTTCTTGCCCTGTCCCTTGCTGAAACAGGGTCTCTGTGTGCGATGCTCTCCAGACTAGCTGGTAGACAAGCTTCTGGTTGATTTTTGTCTTCGTTTTGCGTCTTGACTAGGAATATTAAAATTACAGGTGTGTCTCCTCATATCTGTTTTTTTTTTTTAATGTTGGCTCAGCAGATCAAACTC
The DNA here is from genome assembly GCA_030674055.1 of Rhabdomys pumilio. Classification (NCBI taxonomy): domain Eukaryota; kingdom Metazoa; phylum Chordata; class Mammalia; order Rodentia; family Muridae; genus Rhabdomys; species Rhabdomys pumilio. The sequence goes on from JANHMN010000019.1 coordinate 45,308,292, forward strand.
AAGTTGTCTGGCATGGCCAGCAAACACTTTTACCCACTGAAGTATTTCCCAGATCCTTGATAAATGTTATTAATGTTAAATTAAGGGTAAAAGATCTTGAAGAGTTAGTGTAGGGATTATGTGGGATACTTGTGTGTTGTATATGATGTGCCCAGATTACCATAAATTCAATAATAATCTTGTCTTATCAGTAGCTCTTCTTAATGCAGAAGGCTAATGTGAACCATGAGAATTCATAGAGACCAGCTGGGAACTCTCTGAGCAAACTCCAATGACATCAAATCTGCACCACAGCAGGAACATTTACTATTGACTCTGAAATGGACTCTAACTCCAGCTCTGCAGTAAAATTAGGTTCAAATAAAGAAAACAGCTGGCTGCTCCCTTTGAACATGTAGCTGTATAGTTCCTGCTTCATGACAAATGGTAGCTACCAAAGGAGGATAATTTATTTTCACTTCTTTTATTTAATTTTGAAAGACCTTATGAATTGTTCTATGAAGAGTTCCTGTAGCTTTTTGGGTGTGCCAATGATTATACAGTTGTTTATGAGTTGAGCTCATTAAAAACTATGCCAGACAGGAAAGGGCTCAACATTACTATAAATGTCAAGGAAGCTTACAGGAGGAGTTTACCCCAGAGCAGTGAATGCCTGTCACAAATAAGCATTTCTGACTGAGAATGTTTTGCTCTCGAAATAAGGTTGGAAGGAAAATAGTTTTTTTTCCCTCAATGGTTTAATAGCTGGTATTTAATTCTTATTACCTTCAAATTTGGTAGCCTATTTGAATATTCTTGATAAACTGATGTGAAGAATCAAGATGCTCCACCTGGGTGCTGCCCTTTTTCTTTGGAGAGGCTGATGGGCTGTTTAATTAGATAGGTACTTCTAGCCACACCAGAGATGCGGTAACGGTATTCGTCATTCTCATTATTGTGCACTTAACTGTGAAGCATACCTTCATTTGGCAACTTAAGCGCTTTTGATGGATTTGAAATGTCAGTAATATTTACAGATCACACATCCTCAAAGATAAAAGAGAGTTAACGTTTAAGGCAAAGTTTTTTTTTAAAGCATAGCTTCTCTAACCAGCATTAATTTTTTAAGTATTAATATGCCTAAGTGTACAGAAGCGAGTAAATATGGATAAACCTAATCCAAATTAAATTGCTGAGAATAATACTTTTCATGTGGCTTCCCTGGTCTCCTAAGTAATAACTCCTGATGTACACTTTGAAGTGTTTCAGACTCGTATAAGGGATGTCAAGATAATGATTAAGCAGCTATGTCACATGTAGCCACATGTTCTTTCTGCATTAATTTGCTCTTCTGTAGCAACATGCATAAATTTAAAGCCAAAGGAAAATCAATCAGAATGGTAAAAGAAGTAGAATTGGAATTTTGAATATGAAGTATCAGAGAGTTATTAGTATTTAAGGACTTCTTTTACAAGGGCTAATATGAAGTTTTCTCGGGTGAGATTTTTTTCAATCTATTATACATTGTTCATATACTGGATGTAATTTATGATGGTTATGTTGCTCTAAAACCTAGTTGATTAAAAATTTTGACAGTTATACAAAATGACTTTCACTGTTACTCAAATCCAAGCATGAACATACCACTGGTGAAATTAAATGGCACTTATAATGATGCTACTTTGTATTGAAGTTGAAAACTCGATGCCTTAACATTTTAGTTTAAATAGTCTTTGCTTTAGAAAATAATTTAACTCAGATGCTTCCTTCATTTATGATTCCTTAAAGGTAAATTTGTTCATCTATGCATTAGGTAAATCATTTAAATACATATTTAGAATCTCATTTAAGAAAGCATTCCCTGTATCTTTGGGGTTACTTATGTCTTTCAAATAACAATTTAGAATCTTTGAAAGTTATGTTTTAGCTTTTCAATAAGAAATTAGATTTTAACTCCCAAAGGAACAAATTTGTTATCAAAGTCTAGTCAGATGTTTGTATTCAGACTACATTTTATTATTTTATTTTTATTTTTCTATTTTCTTTTTTCTTCTCTTTTTCCGTATCTTCCTCCTCCTCCTTCTCTCTCTCCTTCTTTTTTGAGACAGACACTCACTATGTTACCTGGCTTGCCTCAAACTTACAGGAATCCAGTCGCCTCTGCTTTTCAAATGTTAATGCTAAAGCTACACATCACTGCATTCAGCTTGCAGGTTATGTTTCAAATGCTTATAGAATCACTTTATGGAATTTAGCATGACATATGTGTCAGCATGCTGTGGAGATGTATATATCATGCAGAAAATTCATTCACATAACACATAAACCAGATCCCGAAGGAAAAGAATATCTATATAGGGTAACATGCAAACATTCTGAAGGTTATTAAGTAGAAGGTTACAAGATAACATGTCATATTGCAAATTTTTTTTAATTAGTGTTTGATGAGGGAGGGCCCGGACCATTGTGAGTGGTACCATTCCTAGGCTGGTGATCCTGGGGTCTATATGAAAGCTGACTGAGCAAGCCATGAAGAGCAAGCCAGTAAGCAGCACCCCTCCATAACCTCTGCATTTCCTTCTGCTTGCAGATTCCTGCCCTGTTTGAGTTTCTGTTCTGGCTTCCCTCGGTGATGGACCACAATGTGGAAGTATAAACTAAATAAACTCTTTTCTTCCCAACTTTCTTTTTTGTTATAGTGTTTCATCTCAGCAATAGAAACTCTAAGTCAGTTGCCATCATTAAAAATTTGTAGAGAAATTGTAACCTAGCAACATGGCTGCTCTGGTAATGGATCACATCCAAAGGTATGATCTGGTCAAAATGCAGACACATCTTGGATTACAATATGATCTGACTGAGATATAGACATGTGCTAAATACAGTCCTTTAGTCCCTAACAACTAAAGTAAGGTTAGTTTGTAATAAGAAACAGTCCTGTTTGAAAGTGAAATTTCAAAGTCTAATTGAGGGGTCAGACAAAGTGATGAACCAGAGAAAATTTGACAGAATGAGTCAGAGATAGGATACACCTAACTCAAGTGAGAACAGCAGAGGAAGAGTTACTTAAGAGCAAGGAGAGATTTTTAAAAAGGTGTGTGTGTGTGTGTGTGTGTGTGTGTGTGTGTGTGTGTGTGTGTGAGACAGGTTGCAGAGACAGATACAGGTGAAGACGAATGAACCAAAGAATGAGAAGGACCCAGAAGATTAGATCACATTGACAAAGTTAGTATGAGGCCAGGCAGAGCAACAATTCAGTCAAAAGCCACAAGAAGCCAGCTTGAATTAATCAGCTTGGAAAATTAAATTTTTATTTGTAAGTGGTTATCAATTGGAGACAGCTTCTGTGTTAGGAATAGGGTATGTGCCCAATCTTCTCTAAGCTTTATGACTGCAATATAATTTCATTGATTAGATTCATAACATGATATTTTGTATGTTATTGATCTTGTTTGAAATCATAAATATTTGTTGGTAAGAAGTCTAACTCATTTGAATTCCTTCCTCTCTTTCTTTCTTTGTTTCTTTGTTTCTTTGTTTCTTTCTTTCTTTCTTTCCTTTTTTCTTTCTTTCTTCCTCCCATTGGAATAAAATGTTTATTTTAGCTATGGATCCCAGAGGGATAGTGACATGAAAGGAATAATATGAGAGCAGGGACAGGAAGTTGTCTAATCATAATCATATTTTTATCCATACACAGAAAGCCAAGCTAAAAATTCTAATTTAGTAATTAATATTTTCCCTCGGCTGTTTTATACAATAAATGGTTTAATAGTTAAGAAAAAGCTCTGAACAAAGATTTGTTCAGGCTACTATCACTATAAGTAAAAGTATAGAAATGAAGCCCAAAAGACTTGAAAAAGCCACTTAGAGTCACTTTCAAATCAGCAAAGGATGTGATGGCATCCCAAACATATGCCTAGCATGTAGTATTAAGAGTAGTGGTTTTACTCAGGCTTAAAATGGCTATAGGAAAGAAGGCTTTGTTTTAAGGCATTTTCTGGGTACACTATAATGAATGCCAGTATACACTGATATTGAAAATTGAAGGTGAAGTTGTCTAGACAGACAATTCCAGCTTGGAGAGAAAAAAGCACAGAGAGTACAAACTGAAAAGAAGAATTTTATTTTATGACATCTCTGGATAGGACACAATCTTTAAATAAGATTTTTCTTCAGACAAAGGTTTAACTTTATTCAAACAGAAGGGTCACTTAGAGAAACCCATAGACCTGATGACAATCATATGCTAGTCAGGAACCTGCTATCCTGTGCCTCTGGAATTCAGAATTGCTATGGACCATTAACCTCCCCTCTATTTGAAAGGAAGTTTGTGCACTGCTTTCTTTTTTAACCCTGTTCCACCATGCTGTGATGGATATGATGTCTTTGGGGAATACTGTTTAATGAACTGTAGCTAAAGCTTACTGCTCTCTTCAATGTTATACATTAATAAGATCAGGGATTTTCAGCTGTTTGTAATGTAATCATATTTCTGGAACTCCAGAAAACGAGTCTTGTGAAAGTGCCATGGCAGGCTGTGTTTTCAGAAAATAGCTGTGTATTAAGCAAGGTTCTCAAGAGTGACAGAAATAACAGAAATGTGTGCCAATTATAAAATGGAGATTAGTCTAATGGCTTGTATAATAGGACTGTGCAGTCCAAAAAGCAGGAAAGAGATTCTGATACTGAGTTCACTCAGAAAACTGGAGAAGCAGCAGTTTGATGCCAACAGAGGAAGGTATTAGCAGTGACAGACACACTCAGAAAGAAGTGAAGGCTTTCTGCCTTTTCTTAAGTGTTTTCCCAATGGTCTGATAATCATATACACAGGCAGAGATGTGAGAGAGTGAATAATTTTCCTAGCATATTGATAGGTACTCTCTTAGCTCTTGGCATGCCTGGATCACTCATGTGTGGTCCTCGTGATTATAACCCACAAGAACACCTTCGCAGAAGACTGCATTCTTTTACCTAAGTGTATTTTGCTGATTTAGTCTTTTTCTGGATTATTCTTTCAGCTTCTGACACTATTTCCATGAGGTTAAGATTTCATGGCAACTGGTTTTCTCAATTCAAAACGAGTCTCAGAAAGACAAAGAAAGAGTTCTTTGAAATCTATTTTGTAAAGTTATAGTTGTTCACATCTCCCCTTCCAATACATCTTGATTTATCAGATGGTAATATAATCTCTTATATTTTATATTTTTATACAAATCACTTTTAAATTTTACATTTCATCAAACCAAAAAATAAGTAAGCCAGTGATTAGTGTTCAATTGTTTCAAAATACATAGCTGTTGTAGAATGGTAACATAAGATAGCAACTCAATCCCAACAGTACAGTAAGCTGTGCTGTGAATTTGTTTGTAGCAGAGTTGCTATGGTGTATTAGTTAAAGCCAGGAGCTGGGGTCAGATTTGCTTGATTGTAGCTCTGCTGACAACCAGGTGAAGATCTTGGGCAAATTAATACATTACATCAAGTACCATGTTGGGGTGGTGGTCAAAGAAAATATGAATAATTACTAGTAAAGCTCTTAGAGCATTGTCTGTTGTCTGGCACACTGAAGAGCCATTACTAAAATTGATGATGTTTTGGGGGGGCTTTCTGTTGTTTAGTTGTTTGCTGTTATTTTGTTTTGCAGTGTAGTTAAACATAACACCAATTCCAGTGATTTAATATACAGAAACCTCATTCTTCTAAAACAGTGGTTTTCACTTGTTTGCTGTGAGCTTTTTAGTATAGAACAACTTTTTCACAGGAGTCACATACCAGAATCCTCCATAGCCTATACTTACACTATGATTCCCAGTAGTAGGAAATTACAGTTATAAAGTAGAAATGAAAATGGTTTTATGATTGGGGGTCACCACAAAATGAGGAGCTGTATTAAAGGGTCACAGCATTAGAAAGGTTGAGAAGCACTAAAAACACGCCAGGTATTTTAAAACAAAGTCTTTTTTACATAAAAGGTTTTAATTCTTTTCCCCAGTTACTCTTTCCCTCTGTTAGAAATCCTTTTTATTGCTTAATTTACCCTAGCTACATACATATGCTGTGAGCTCATCCATTCATCTTGTTAGCTCTTACCTTAGTCTGTGTTATTTGCAAATAACCTGGATGGTTATTGTTTAATCATTTACAGTGTCTTGACATCCCAATCTTTTAAATGTCCTGATGGTAACTATGATTTTTTTTTTTTTTGATTTCCATGCTCACTTGGCATGATGTTGCTCTATTATATTTTCTGTTACCTTTAAGAATAAAATATGCTCAGCTATCCCTACAAATATCTAAGTTGTTTATCTTTGACCTTGCTTTGCAGGTTTGCTCACCAGTGGAGTGAATCCATATGTGATATTCATGGTCACGATGCAGCCACTCTTAGAACTAATCCTCAGTAATGGTAAGTTAGTATCATTGGGAAATGTAAGTTTAATATGCTCTTGAGAGGAGGCTATTCTATACTGTATGTATCAAATTTTCTTACAATAAATATTTGTGCATTAAGTTATTAACTTATGGTTATTACCTCTCTTTAGGATAAAGTATAAATTTCTATCAAGCTGTACAAATATAAAAGGTCTTACTGGATGTTGCAAATGCCTATTTCCCTGGTTTTTGGACTGTGTGACACCTCACCTATTCTGTGGCCATGGAATGTCACCTTTCCTTATTTCACTCTGTTCCTTCAGCCAACACGTATAGAAAAATATCAAATCAAAAAAATGGCAGTGATACTCTTCTGAGCATTAAGGACTAACATGTAGGAGGGTTAGAATATGTCTAAAGGCTCAAACTACAAAATCTTAAACACCAGAGACCCCGATTTCTTTTCTTTTCTTTCTTTCTTTTTTTTTTTTTTTGCCTGTTATTTGAGAATTTTATTTAAATCTCCTTCATATACATATACATTTTAGGAAGTTTTTACTCTATTACATCTCATACTACTCTCCAAATGCCTCTTTTTTTGGGGGGGGAGCTCTTTTTTTTGTTTGATTGGATATTTTATTTACATTTCAGATGCCATCCCCTTTCCCCATTTCCCCCCCCCCAGAAAACCCCTATCCCATGCCCCCCTTTCCATTTTGTTTTTATACAATTTTTTAAATGTTAATCAAAGGCTTTATAAGTATGGTAATGCTCAATCAGAAGTGTAACCCAATACCCAACCTAGATATGTAAACTATCTTTGACTGGTGGAGACATTTGAACTTCTGCCTACATGCCCCCTCTCTTTTTCTCTTTCTCTCTCTTTCTCTCTCTCATTACCTAGCTTCTCCTCTACTTCATCTTCTCCTCTCCTTACTCCATCTTTTCCTCTCGGTGCTCCTTCCCCCTTAGCTCCTCCTATATATTACCCTTCCTGTTAAAATAAAACTTTTCTCTCAAAATACAATTAGAGCATAATTATTCCTATTTGTACCAGTGAGGTACAAGATAGTCTTAATACCCAGTCCATCCTTTTGTTGACTAACCAGAACCTCTGTCGTCTCTCTTAACTAAAACACTTAGTTTTGAACCTGGCTTTTTCTTGACTTTAGAATGAATGTCAGCTGAAAACCATCCACTCAGATCTTTTCTCTCAAGGTAAATAGCCAGGATTGGCTATGAGACTATAGGTCTTCAATGCCGTCAGAAATCCAGAATGACTAAGTTAACTGAAGTTATGGGAAGCACTAAGCATAGCTTCTAAAACTTAGCCAATTTATAAAGACCGCTGAACACCTGGACAGCCCCTATACTATCGAACGTTGGAGCATCAAATCTTCAGCCTGGCCCAAACTCATCTGACAGACCTTAGTGATGCAGAATTATTAAGGGCTGATTACTCTGTCTAGGCAGATATAATCAGTCGACTATTCTGCAAGTATGTCCTTTTCTGGACAGTAATTTGTCTGTAGATGGAGAGAGACAATTCTTGCCTAGTGGCTGTCTCACCACAACTAGAGTAGCTCCAAGGATGCTCAATTTCTTCTTAGAATCCAAGACAGGAAGCTGTCAGGAGCAGACAAGTCTCTAATCAAAATGAACATTAATATAGAAATATTTGTGATGTCAATTCTATGGATTTCTGACGTTTTGAAATCCGACTATCCATGTAAGGTAACCTGGACTGCTGTCTGTTAACTCCTGTCAGCTATTTCTAAATAAAATATAGAAAACACCCTAACAATAAACTCAAAGTCATGAATTTGTTATAGTCCCTTAACTCACAGGCTAACCATCCCAAATCAGTTAAAAAAAAATGTTAAAGAAGGACTGGGTCTAAGCCTTGTATTTCTAAATGTGTTATACAGGCACAATGCCCATGAGAGTATCAATATTCATTTCACTTTCATATCAATAAGAAGCTCATACCAATGAAAACCTTAAATTTGAAATCCAAGTGAATTTTGTACCATTTAAAAAATTATAACTTCATCTTGATACTAAATTATACAGATTTCTACCAATAGGTTATGGCTATGCCATAAATCCTAGCTAATCCTTCCTGTTCCAACAAAATCACTACTTTTCCCCAGAGAGACAGCCCCATATTAACCACCTTAGTCCCCAAGCCCAGGGAATAGGGGAGCTGACTCTTCTTTAACTTCTTCAAACTGATTACGGGTGTTGAGATATTAGAAGAGGGGTGGGGGGAAGAGTAAATTGATAAGCCTCTGACGCTGTGTCTTCACTACATCCAGATGGAATTCCCAGACACTGGAGGTTTGAATAGGTCTGCTCGTTTTGCTTGATGAGTAGATACACCAAGGCTGTGTATTCTGCAATATACAATTCTCAGAACAAGTTTTAGTATCAAGAAAAACAATTTTTTTTCCTAGAGGACTGACATTTTTTTTAAAGATGTTGGTTCTAACAACTTTTTTCCCTTTTATGTAGTTGGTTATAATATTTACATTTCAAGTTTTATCCTCTTATCCCATTTCCCCTACTACCCAGGAACCCCTTATCCCATCCCCCCTCCTTATATCCCTTCTATGAGGATGTGCCCACACCTACCCCCCCACTCCCACTACCCCCTCCTCATCCTCACATTCCCCCCATTCTGTGTTCCCTTTACATGGGACCAAGAATCTCCTCTCCCACCTATGCCCAACAAGGCAGTCCTCCCCTACGTGTACCGCTAGAGTGGTAGGTCCCTCCCTATGTGCTCCCAGGTTGGTGGTTTAGACCCTGGGAGGCTCTGGTTGTTTGGTATTGTTGCTTTCCTCTTGGGGTCACAAACCCTTCCTGCTCCTTCAGTCTTCTAAGTTCTTCATTGAGAAACCCTTGATCATATCAGTGGTTAACTGTGAGCATCGTCCTCTGAATGTGTCAGTCTCTGGCAGATCTCTAAGGAGACAGCTATATCATGTTCTTGTCAGCATGCACTTCCAGCCATCTACATCAGTGTCTAGTTTAGGTGACAGTACATGGGATGGATGCCCAGGTGGAATGGTCTCCTGATGGCTCCTCCTTCAGTTTCTGTCCCATGTTTTGTTTCCATAATTGCTCCCTTGAGTATTTTTGTTACTGGTTCTAAGTAGAACTGAGGCGTCCCCTCTTGGTCTTTCTTCTTCATGAGCTTCATGTGGTCTGTGGGTTGAGTCTTTGCTATTCTAAGTTTTTGGGCTAACATCCACTTAACAGTGAGTAAATACCATGTGTATTCTTTTGTGATTGGGTTAACTCACTCAGGATGATATTTTCTAGATCCATCCATTAGCCTAAAAATTTCTAGAATTCATTATTTTTAATAGCTGAGTAATACTCCATTGTGTAGATGTACGACATTTTTTGTATCCATTCCTCTGTTGAGGGACGTCTTGGTTCTTTCCAGCTTCTGGCTATTATAAATAAGGTTGCTATGAACATAGTGGAGCATATGTCCTTGTTATATGTTGGAGCATCTTCTGGGTATATGCCCAGGAGTGGTATAGCTGGATCCTCAGATAGTATTATGTCCAGTTTTCTGAGGAACCGCCAGACTGATTTCCAGAGTGGTTGTACCATCTTACAATCCCACAAACAATGGAGGAGTGTTCCTCTTTCTCCACATCCTCGCCAGCATCTACTATCACCTGAGTTTTTGATTTTAGCCATTCTGACTGGTGTGAGGTGGTATCTCAGGGTTGTTTTGATTTGCATTTCCCTGTTGACTAAGGATGTTGAGCATTTCTTAAGGTGCTTCTCAGCCATTCAAGTTTCCTCTGTTGAGAATTCTTTGTTTAGCTCTGTTCCCCATTTTTAATAGGGTTATATGGTTTTCTGAAGTATGATTTCTTGAGTTCTTTGTAAATCTTGGATATTAGCCCTCTATCGGATGTGGGATTGGTTAAGATCTTTTCCCAATCTGTTGGTTGCCGTTTTGTCTTATTGACAATGTCCTTTGCCTTACAGAAGCTTTACAATTTTATGAGGTCCCATTTGTCAATTCTTGATCTTAGAGCATAAGCCATTGGTGTTCTGTTCAGGAACTTTCCCCCTGTGCCTAGGTATTCGAGGGTCTTCCCCACCTTCTCTTCTATTAGGTTCAGTGTATCTGGTTTTAAGTGAAGGTCTTTTATCCACTTGGATTTGAGCTTTGTACAAGGGGATATGAGTGGATCGATTTGCATTTTTCTACATGCTGCCCTCCAGTTGAACCAGCACCATTTGCTGAAAATGCTGTCCTTTTTCCACTGGATGGTTTTAGCTCCTTTGTCAAAGATCAAGTGACCATAGGTATATGAGCTCATTTCTGGGTCTTCACTTCTATTCCATTGATCTTCCTGCCTGTATCTGTACCAATACCATGCAGTTTTTATTACTATTGCCCTGTAGTGCAGTTTGAGGTCAAGGATGGTGATTCCCCTCGAAGTTCTTTTGTTGTTGAGAATAGTTCTCGCTATCCTGGGTTTTTTGTTGTTCCAAATAAATTTGCAAGTTGCTCTTTCTATCTCTGTGAAGAGTTGATTTGGAATTTTGATGGGGATTGCATTGAATCTATAGATTGCTTTTGGCAAGATGGCCATTTTTACTAAATTAATCCTACCAATCCAGTAGCATGGGAGTTCTTTCCATCTTCTGAGGTCTTCTTCTATTTCTTTCTTCAGAGACTTGAAGTTCTTGTCATACAGATCTTTCACTTTTATATAATAACAAGTATGAAAATATGTAGGTTGAGTTGCAGTGAAGGACCACCTATGATGGCTTCTATCTGTCCTAATGCAGAGCCCTGAACACAGAATCCCAGTATGGCCTAAGAGCACTCAAAAGATAGGTATTATTCCTGTCTTAAAGAATAATTAGTGGTGATTATAATCATTTAATGTAAAAGCACGTGGAAAATATAATATCTGAGAACCACTTCTTATAAATATGATTGGAGCATGCTTCCAGCACTTTAAGAAACAAGGAGTAGTTAACCTGGATGTCCACCATAAAGGTCCCCATCTCTAAATGCTGTAGTGAATTCTGTTTGCATTTGAAGTAATCTTTCCACTCTGTAAACCTGAATATTCTGCTTACCTGTTTTAAGCCCTTTCAGTGGTTTCCCATTGCCCACTGGACAAACACCCACCTACGTATGACAATGCAGATGGCCCTTGAAGACCAGCCCCCTGGCTTCTTCCCCTCTTGTCCATCCCACTCAGAGAATACTTTCTTTGCATTTTCTCTTTGTCTCAAAGTGAATCCTGAGAGTTTTACCTCTTCGTAGCTCGGGCTGATTGCTGTTCTAGCTCCATTTTTCTTTGCTTCTTTTTGAATCCTACTAAGATCCCTTTCTCTAGAAGTGTCCCTGGTATTCCTTATGAGCTGGAGCTAGTGTTGGGAATGAGAACAGTTTAGAATACACTATACTCTCTACTGTAGATATGGATCCTTAGTTTTTAAACTAAGGATCCATATGTATGATTTGCACCAAGTTGTTTAACATAGGACCCTAGGTAAACACTGTGTTTAACAAGTATTAGTCACTTTGACAACAAAGGTGTGAACTAAGGGGTTACTCTAAATTTAGAAATGTCCTCATTTCATTTTTTTTTTTGCCTTCACTTCCCTTTTTACTCTCCTTTAACGGTTTATGAAAAACCCTGAAGTCTCCCCAGGAAAGCTTCAGCAGCATGACCTAGAAACCAAGCACTCTTTGCTCATATGGAAACTATCTCCTCTGACCTCTTTATTTACTGAAACCTAATAGGGCTACATCACATCTGAAGCTGCTTTTTGTAAACAGACTGCTTTTAATCCATTTGGCTTCGAAGTACAATTTAAAGTGTTTTTATAGCTCACATTGAGAATGCTGTTACTGAGATCCTGTCCAGCAGGAAGTAGATAATAGGTCCTAGGAGCTCATCAAGACATTCTGGTACCTTTATGTCATTAATTTCTTATGTTTCTTTTGTGTACACTGAGTGTGAGATGGAAATATAGAATATATTTAAAAAATATATTTAAAAAAGTATCTAATACTTTTTTAATTATCAATTCATTGCTTATTTGGGTTCTTCAGATCCATACTGGGTGTGGGTTCAACTTCAGCTTTGTGCTTATTTGATTTCTTTTGTTTGTTTGTGTGGTTGTTTTGTTTTGTTGTTTTGAATCCATTACATAAATTTTCTGACATCAACCTATAAACCTACCTCAACATGTTAGGATTTTTAAAACTTTTTCAATCTTAAGCAAGATGTTTTTAATATCCAGGAACTCATTTTCTATCCTCCCATATGTGAAGCAGAGATAAAAGCAAGATAATTGAGAACATTACAGAGTATGCCTCACAGTAAATATTTAGCATTGTCCAAGCAAGTTAGCAATTAATTTCAAATGATTGTGATTTTTAAATAAAACTAACAATTCACTTATCTCATTTCATTCATCTTTCTACTCTTAGCTAATGTACTTAAGAACTAATATGTAATCAAACCAGTACCTCAATGGTAAACTAGTTTCTGTTTTTGACAATATGACAATATGACATTAACATTTTGCTTAATATTGTTAATACTTTCAAACTTAAAAATGATTCAGCTTCCTTAGATGCACATTTAATTCTTATATTTTGCGAAAGCACACATGTTTTAGTTAATAAGAACAGCTAAAGGAGATGGTGAGTTGGACCAGTTGTTAAGAACATTACTGCTCCGATCAAGGACCTGTGCTCATATCTAGCACTCCCTTGTTGTTTTGCAGCCATTTGTAACTCCGGTTCCGGGGAGTCTAATGCCTTCTTTTGACTCGCTCAGGCACCAAGCATGCACATGATAGTCACATATGCATATATTCAAAACATTCATAACATAAACAAATAAGAGGACTGGAGAGATGGCTCAGCAGTTAAGAGCACTGACTACTCTTCCAGAGGTCATGAGTTCAATTCCCAGCAACCACGTGGTGGCTCACAACCATCTATAATGGGCATCTGATGCTGTCTTCTGGTGTGTCTGACGACAGTGACAGAGTACCCACATACATGAAATAAATAAATAAGTCTTTAAAAATAAATAAATAAACCTTAAAAATTAAAAAAAAAAAGAAGAACTCTAGAAGCATTACAGGAGTGGCTGCTGTATTGGACCTATGAATATATGAATAATATTCTTAATCTTATAATAATAATAGTAGCCTAATATTTTCTAGAAAAAATGTGAGCCTAAAACAACCACCAGTACCAAGGGGCTCAGACAGGAAACTAGCCTAAGATGACCAACATTTTGTTGCAGCACAGGCCTAAATGGCCTTCCAAGATGTGGAACAAGCCAAAGACTAGAAGGCCCCAGGCAGGAATGAGACTAAGACAGATGACCGACCCTCGAAAGGGTGAACTGGGGCAATCAGGGAGAAGAGTGAGCCCAACATAAACAATGGACTGGCTCGATGGACAGGAAGATACCCCAAGATTATTATCAATCTGATGCCGTACAGGTCTGGTGGGGACAGGGCATGCCCAAGATGACCAGTCTGGCACCATAATGCGTGAGTGGAACAGTACTCCTGCAGCCACTCCTGAGTTAACCCCAGACATTCAGAATCCCCAGGTACCACTAAGAGGAGCAAGTAAGTGGTGGAGAAATGGAAGAGAAAGAGAGACAAAAAGACGTGGCACAATGGAGAGAGGCAGAACTGGAGACTTGAGGGAAGTAGCAAACAGCCAGACGTGAGTAGCCCCTAATGCCACCTGGGACCATGGTAGGATTCTGGCCTATGCTATCACCAGGGGCCATGTCTGGGTTCATGGCCCTGTGGCAGCAGAGGTCTGTTGCCACTGAAGGTCAGGCAGATGTTCCAGGTCTGGGCTGCCACCTGGGGACAGGTTCATATCTGAGGGCTGCTCAGAACTGGCCCCTTCCGTCTCCACTTGGGCATTGTGGGAGAGCTGGCTTTGCAGGCACAAGAGCCATTAGACAGCTGCAGTACTAGGAACAGCGGGCCCTACCCATTGAGGGAGTTGCCAGTGTACAGTCCCTACCAGGCTAGACAAGGAAAAGATAATATCCTCTCCACTCACCCCTCACCAGTTAAGACAGACTACAGACATGACCATGGTTCATAAGAGCAGGAGAACTGGCCCTGTTCCCCACCAGCTACAGCACAGGGGAGAGCAGAGAGCAGGCCTTGCACCTAGACTGAACAGTACAGTAGACTGATCCTGGTGGCAGGGATTGGGATTGGAGGTGGAGGTAAGGGGGTGAAGTGAGGGGGAAAGGGAGTAGATAATGGGGAGATGGGAGGATAGGAGTTGGGAGTTGGGGGGTGGTGGTTGACTGTGGGGCTGGAAGGTAGTGGTCAGGCAAGTCACCTCCAAGGGCATGAGCATGAGACATCTGGCCCTGCCACTGATGTGTTGGGCTATAGTTTTGGCAAGAGAAGAGATGCCCTCCTTCCCTCCCTTGTCCCATGCCAAGGTGAAAGTGATGGCCCCACCCTGGAGTTATGAGAGTGCAGAAACTGGCCA
>JANHMN010000019.1:45344847-45360182 GCA_030674055.1 Rhabdomys pumilio
CAGGCCCAATTATAAGTAAGATGAATAACAATTGTCATCCAGGGAAGAGAAGTTTCCCTGAGAATTCCTTTCTTTTTTCTCTTCCAGGTAAAAATTAATCACCTGTGATGTCTGCCATTAGGAGTTCTAATCCTGATGCTGGCCTCTGGACTTATACTACTCAGACCTCCAATGGGCCTTTGACAAGGACATCAAACAGCTGTAGATTGACATCACTAATCTGAAGAAATCCCTCATTTCGCTGTTTGATGCGATTCCCCAAAATTCCAAAGGACTTTATTGGATCTGATTTTCTCTTTTACAATAGAAAAGACTGTAAATAGCTCTAGTCTGTGTACAGCCCTTAAAGAAGAATGCTGCTTTTATATAGACAAAACAGGGATGATTAAAGAGAACATGAAAAATGCCAGAGATGGTCTTGAGAAAAGACAGAGAAAGAAAGAAAAAAAGGAGAGCTTGTATAAGAATTGGTCTTCAACCTCTCCATGATTGTTAACCGTACTTCCTTCCATCTTGGGATTATTAATTGGGTTATTTTTGCTTATTTCCTTTGGTCCCTGAGCCTTCAATAGGCTGACTAACTTTGTGAAACAACAGACAGATAATCTGATAGCAAAATCTATTCAGTTACATTATCATGTGTTAGTTTTGGAGGACCACGAGAGTCTAGATGAGGTTGTTTCTCTATCCAGGGTGTTCCTAAGTTCCAT
Source organism: Rhabdomys pumilio (assembly GCA_030674055.1). Taxonomy (NCBI): domain Eukaryota; kingdom Metazoa; phylum Chordata; class Mammalia; order Rodentia; family Muridae; genus Rhabdomys; species Rhabdomys pumilio. Next base: position 45,345,558 of record JANHMN010000019.1, read on the forward strand.
CTCCACCCATCCTAAAAGAGGAGGCTTCCACCCCTAGACCAAGCAGAGAGGGGCCACCCAGAACCCCCTCTGTCTGGCGATCTGAATTCTTGCTGAGGCTGCGAGGCTAAGCACTGCAAGGGAATATAAATAAAAGTTAAAAATATGTTTCTGGGTTCCCTGAGGGACAAGCCTGACTGCATAGGGGTTGATGTCAAAAGTATCCCCTATCCAGGAAAAAGACATCGGGACGGGTATGGCCCTTATGCCTCACTGAACAACGACAGGAGGACTGGAGCCATTACAATGTCCCCTTTAATTACTGGAGGTCAGGCCTCTATCCCCACCTTGGCAAGATTAGAATCGCCACAGCCCTTCTATACTTGGAGAAGGGAGGAGATGTTAGGGACAGCCCTGCTTATACACTGAAAACCTAAAATCAGTCATAAGCCTAAAATCAGCAATAGGTCGGACATATATGCCTGCTAACACAAAGACTTGGGTCTCTATGGAAAAACACTGAAACAGAGGGCTATAAACTATTGTAAACAGACAGCTTTTGTTGAAAACTACTAGCCTGAGTAGTCATAAACCTTGTAAATAGGCAGCCTTTGGCAGATAGTACTAAATTAGATTATGACAAGGGAATCATAGGAAGAGTCATAGTGATCTAACCCCTAAACCTTCACCCAGATGATACTCTGTTCTGAAAGATATCTGTACTCCCCCTGAACATCTATGTTCCTGTGTCATCCCCTTCCCCACATTCTGCATTTTTGTGTTTATAACCCCTGTGTTAAAAAGTAAAAATTATGATTTGATAAAAAACAAACAAACAAACAAACAAAAAAATTTAACACACAGTGTACCCCTGGTTCTGCTGATTTAGTTCCTGACAATCTATTTTCTTGTTCTCAGAAATACTTTGAATTATAAAACGTTATTGTGGTTTGTGTTAGTATGCTGGGTGAAATAATTTTTTATTGATCTTATTTTGAACTTCAAAGTTTGTAGTGAGTTGAGGTGTCCTTCTACATGGTTGTAGGTCATATTTGCTTTCATATTGTGAAGTGTTGGTTGGTCTGTTGAACATTTTGAAAAATTGGATTCCTTTTTGAGAATTTCATATATGAACACTAACTTTCCCCTTTCTCTCCTTCCTCCCACTCTTCTCAACTCCCCCATACTTTTTGAATGCATTTTATTGTTTGATTATCATTTATATGTGTATGTATATATGTATGCATGTATGTGTTTATACAAATATTGATAAATAAAGTGTTTTTAAAATTTAAAAAAAAAAAAAAAAAAAAAAAAAAGAATTGCATGAACTCATTGTTTTTAATAGCGGAGTAGTACTCGGTTGTGTAAGTGTACCACATTTTCTGTAGCCATTCCTCTGTTTAAGGACATCTGGGTTCTTTCCAGCTTCTGGCTACTATGAATAAGACTGCTATGAACATAGTGGAGCATGTGTCCCTGTTGTATGGTGAAACATATTTGGGTATATGCCCAGGAGTGGTATAGCTGAGTCCTCAGGTAATACTTTGTTCAACTTTCTGAGGGACTGGTAGACTGCTTTCCATTGTGGTTGTACCAGCTTACAATCCCACCAACAAGAGAGGATTGTTCCTTTTTGTCCACATCCTCACAAGCATCTGTTGTCATCTGAGTTTTTGATCTTAGCTATTCTGACTGGTATGAGGTAGAATCACAGGGTTGTTTTGATTTGCATTTCCCTGATGACTAAGGATGCTGAACACTTCTTTAGGTGCTTCTCCGCCATTTGAGTTTCCTCAGTTGAGAATTCTTTGTTTAGCTCTGCACCCCATTTTTAATAGGCTTATTTGATTGTCTAGAGTCTAGTTTCTTCTGTTCTTTGTATACCGTGGATATTAGCCCTCAATCAGATGTAGGATTGGTAAAGATCTTTTCCCAATCAGTTGGTTGCCACTTTGTCCTATTGACAATGTCCTTTGCTTTACAAAAGCTTTGCAGTTTTATGAGGTCACATTTGCCAATTCTTGATCTTAGACCATAAACCGTTAGTGTTCTCTTCAGAAACTTTCCCCCTGTGCCCATGTGTTCAAGGCTTTTCCCCATTTTCTCATCTATTAGTTTTAGTTAGCTGGTTTTATATGGAGGTCCTTGATCCACTTAGACTTGAGCTTTGTACAAGAAGAGAAGTATGAATCAATTTGCATTCTTCTACATGCTAACCTTCAGTTGAACCAGTACCATTTGTTGAAAATGCTGTTTTTTTCCACTGGATGGTTTTAGCTCCTTTGTCAAAGATCAAGTGATTATAGATATGAGGGTTCATTTCTGGGTCTTCTATTCTATTCTATTGATCCTCCTGTCTGTCTCTATTCCAATACCAGGCAGTTTTGTTTTGTTTTGTTTTGTTTTGTTTTGTTTTTGTTTGTTTGTTTTGTTTTGTTTTTTTATCACTATAGCTTTGGAGTACAGCTTAAGGTAGGGATGGTGATTCCCCCAGAAGTTCTTTTACTGTTGAGAGTAGTTTTTGCTATCCTGGGCTCTTTTGTTATTCCAATGAATTTGAAGATTGCTTTTTCTATCTCTGTGAAGAATTGAGTGGGAGTTTTGATGGGGATTGCATTAAATCTGTAGATTGCTATCGGCAAGGTGGCCATTTTTACTATATTAGTCCTTCCAATCCATGAGCATGGGAGATCTTTACATCTTCTGAGATCTGCTTTGATTTCTTTCTTCAGGGACTTGAAGTCCTTGTCATACAAATCTTTTACTTGCTTGGTTAGATTCATACCAAGGTATTTTATATTATTTGTGACTATTGTGAAGGATGTCATTTCTCTAATTTCTTTCTCAGCCTGTTTATCTTTTAAGTAGAGGAAGGCTACTGATTTATTTGAGTTAATTTTGTATCCAGCCACTTTGCTGAAGTTGTTTATCATGTTTAGGAGTTCTCTGGTGGAAGTGTTGGGTTCACTTATGTATACTATCATATTATATGCAAATAGTGCAATTTTGACTTCTTCCTTTCCAATTTGTATTCCTTTGACCTCCTTTTGTTGCTGATAGAACCCTGCACTAAAATCATCTGGTCCCAGACTTTTTTTGGTGGGGAGTCTTTTAATGACTCCTTCTATTTCTTTTGGGGTTATGGGACTGTTGAGATGGTTTATCTGCTCCTGATTTAACATTGGTAACTGGTATTTGTCTAGAAAATTGTCCATTTCATCCAGGTTTTCCAATTTTGTTGAGTATAGACTTTTGTACTAGGATCTGATATTTTTTTGAATTTCCTAGGTTTCTGTTGTTATGTCACTCTTTTCAGTTCTGATATTATTAATTTGGATACTTTCTCTCTGCCCTCTGATTAGTCTGGCTAAGGGTTTATCTATCTTGTTGATTTTCTCAAAGAACCAGCTCCTGGTTTTATTGATTCTTTTTATAGTGTTTTTTTGTTTCTACTTGGTTGATTTCATCCCTGAGTTTGATTATTTCCTCCCATCTACTCCTCTTTGGTATGTTTGTTTCTTTTTGTTCTAGATCTTTCAGGTGTGTTGTCAAGCTGCTAATGTATGCTTTCTTCAGCTTCTTTTTGTAACCACTTAGAGCTATGAGTTTTCCTCTTAGCACTGCTTTCATTGTGTCCCATAAGTTTTGGTATGATGTGTCTTCATTTTCATTAAATTCTAAAAAGTCTTTAATTTTTGCCTTTATTTCTTCCCTGACTACATTATCATTGAGTAGATTGTTGTTTAGTTTCTGCATGAATGTGGGCTTTCTATTGTTTTTGTTGTTATTGAAGACCAGCTTTAGTCCATGGTGATCTGATAGGATGTATGGGATTATTTAAATTTTTTGTATCTGTTGAGGCTTCTTTTGTGACCAATTAAATGGTCTATTTTGGAGATGGTACCACGAGGTGCTGAGAAAAAGGTATATTCTTTTGTTTTAGGATGAAATGTTCTATAGATATCAGTTAAATCCATTTGGTTCATAACTTCTGTTAGTTTCATTGTGTCTGTTTAGTTTCTGTTTCCATGATCTGTCCATAGCTGAGAGTGAGGTGTTAAAGTCTCCTACTATTATTGTGTGAGGTGCAATGTATGCTTTGAGCTTTAGTAAGGTTTCTTTTATGAAAGTGGGTGCTCTTGCATTTGGCACATAGATGTTTGGAATTGAGAGTTCATGTTGGTTGACTTTTCCTTTATAAGTATGAAATGTTCTTCCCTATCCTCTTTGATAGCTTTAAGTTGAAAGTCAATTTTATTCGATATTAGAATTACTACTCCAGCTTGTTTCTTAGGACAATTTGCTTGACAAATTGTTTTCCAGCATTTTACTCTAAGGTAGTGTCTGTCTTTGTCACTGAGGTGAGTTTCCTGTATGCAGCAAAATGCTGTGTCCTGTTTTTGTATCCAGTCTGTTAGTCTATGTCTTTTGATTGGGGAATTGAGTTCACTGATGTTAAAAGATATTAAGGAACAGTGATTGTTACTTCCTGTTATTTTTGTTATTAGCAGTGGCATTGTTTGTGTGGCTATCTTCTTTTGGATTTGTTGGAAGAGGATTACTTTCTTGTTTTTTCTAGGGCATAATTTCCCTCCTTGTATTGGAGCTTTCCCTCTATTATCCTTTGTAATGTTGGGTTTGTGGAAACATATTGTGTAAATTTGATTTTGTCGTGGAATATCTTGGTTTCTCCATCTATGGTAATTGAGAGTTTTGTTGGGTATAGTAGCCTGGGCTGGCATTTGTGTTCTCTTATGTCATACATACAGAGTCTGTATGACATCTGTCCAGGATCTTCTGGCTTTTATAGTAACTGGTGAGAAGTCTAGTATAATTCTTATAGGTCTGCCTTTATATGTTACTTGGTCTTTTTTCCTTACTGCTTTTAATATTCTTTCTTTGTTTTGTGCACTTGATGTTTTGATTATTATGTGACAGGAGGTATTTCTTTTCTGGTCTAGTCTATTTGGTGTTCTGTAGGCTTCTTGTATGTTTATGGGCATCTTGTTCTTTGGGTTAGGGAAACTTTCTTCTATAATTTTGTCAAAGATATTTATTGGCCTTTAAACTTGGGAATCTTTACTCTCTTCTATACCTATCATCCATAGGTTTGGTCTTCTCATTTTGTCCTGGATTTCCTAGATGTTCTGTGTTAAGAACTTTCTGCATTTTGCATTTTCTTTGACAGTTGTGTCAATATTTTCTATGGTGTCTTCTGCACCTGAAATTCTCTCTTCTATCTCTTGTATTCTGTTGGTGATGCTTGTGTCCATGACTCCTGATTTTTTCCTAGGTTTTCTATCTCTGGGGTAGTCTCCCTTTGTGATTTTTTTTTATTGTTTCTACTTCTATTTTTATGTCCTGGATGGTTTTGTTCAATTCCTTCACCTGTTTGGTTGTGTTTTCTTTTAATTCTTTAAGGGATTTTTGTGTTTCCCCTTTAAGGGCTTTTTCCTATATATCTGTGTTCTCCTCAATTTCTTTGAGAGTGTTACTTATGTCCTTCTTAAAGTTCTCTGTCATCATTATTAGAAATGACTTTAAATCTGAATCTTGCTTTCCTGGTGATATGGGGAATTCAGGACTTTCTAGCGTTGGAGAATTATGTTCTAATGATGCCAAGTACTCTGGGTTGCTGATGCTTACGTTCTTGTGCTTGCCTTTCATCATCTGGATCTCCTTATTGCTACCTGCACTGTCTCTGACTGGAGCCTGTCTTTCTATTATCTTGTTTGTGTCAGAACTGTTTGGGGTGGGTGTTGCTGCTGGAGTTAGAGCTGAGGCCCAAGATCTTCTCAGTGCTCAGGCGCAGACAGGAAGGAACCAGTGCCCCAGGCCAGGAGTGAATTCCTGAGTCCCATTGGGTTGCAGTTACTTTCTATTTGGAGTGGGTGTTGCTGTCACCTTACCTAAAATACTGCCAGGGTTAGAGCTCCTTGGAGCCCTGCCTCCTCTTGGTTTTATGAGATTGAGTGCAGAGCTGAAGCCCAGGGTCTGCTCACTGCTTGGGTGCAGACTGGAAGGCAATACTTTCTTTTCTTTACACTTTTTATAAAGTAACTTGCTGCAGGTGTTCCTCTCACTGTGCCCTTGGTCATATTAAACAGATCCCTGATGAAAACTTGCAAAGTTTTCTTTTTCACTCATCAGTACTCTGGGGCTTTGTGGAAGAGCCATTAATCAGGCCACTGTTGATTTAGTTGTGTGCATTGGCTACAGGGTCATTTATCATCACAAGTTTCTGCCAAGGCCACAATCCCTCTCATTTCCTGGATCTTGCCTTGTCTATGACAGCTCAATAATTGATTTTCACTTTTCCTAGTATGAAATATGCATGTTTCTGTTGTTTAAGCCTTGGTATTCTCTGTATGATATTGTGAATTAGCATGATACTTGCTGAAACTTGAAAATATGTTGGCTTGTTAAAAAATGTTCAAAACCCTTAAAACAATTTATATTTGAATTAGCTCTATTTTCATCGCTGTCTTTGAAATTGAATTCATTGATTAAAAAGCAAAACCATCATCCTAGACTTCGGTAGTTATGTTCATGTTTAACGTAGAACATTAAGGTCCAGATTTTTCCTATTGGTTATTTAATAACTCCAGAATGTGTACACTTATGGTTAATAATTTTTATAACCCAGATCTCAGATTTATATTTGATAAGATCCTTAACTGGTACTCTAAAAACCAGTTCCTGCTATTTATTAACTCTCTCAAAACATATGAGTGGTAATTTTAAATTTAATTGAAACACTGTTTTAAAAAAGAAAACAAAGTTTCCTTAACATTACTGTTTTAATAAGTATACATAGTTCTATTCTCCAGGCATCCAACAAAACAACCATGAAGCTTCTAAAATATGCATACATAGCGTGCTTACTTTGTTAATTAATTAACATACTTGTGACATGAAACCTCAGAGCTCCAGGAAGGACAGGAAACATGGAGGTCTGTTATTGCTTCACTTCAGACACATCTGAGTGGGACCTTCCAGTTCCAACTGGAACACTTCCAGGTTAAAGGTTGGGCAGCTTCTTCCAAGTAGTTCCTTTGAGATGAGCCAGAATGATAAACACAGATTCCTTCATTATGCTAAATCCAAATCTGCCCCCTCATATTTCTGATCATTACCCTCACTCCTGGTAATTAGGACTGGAAGCAAAAAAAAAGTATGTTTAAGGCTCATGTGAACTAATCTGCTTTTCCCTTTGGGGGTGGGGTGAGGTTAGAGTAAAAATAAATTGTCCAAGTTGTCCTTGATCTCATTCTGTAGCCCAATTAGGCCTTTAACTTGCTATCCTCCCATCTCAGTAGCTGGGGTAAAGTCTGTATCACTTGGCTCAGTTCATGTGGATAATCTGTTTATAACTATAATTTCCTTTCCCCATATTTCTTGAACCTACATTAACCACATCATTTCCCAGTTCAGTCATTTCTAACCCTACTTTTTTTGCCTATAAAATGAAATCAAAATGATCTGATCTAATTGCGAGTCACCAATATTTAACCAAAATATTCGCAGTAATTTTAATGCTATCTTGCAGAGACATTTAAACATTTTTTTCATGTTGCATTTTATTTAAAGACACATCGGTTCCTTTGTTTTTCATGGGAATACTTTTTTAGGGAACAATCTTGTGATAATTTTGTACTGCTACAGTTTCAACCTTACATTATATACTTGCTATCAAAAGTGGACATGCTCTAGGTGACTGAACAGAGATAAACAGAGCCACCTCTTTAAATTTCTTAGCAGTGAGGACGAAATAAGCCTGTGCCATGGTGGATACATTTCTGGTCCTAAAAGGACAACAGGCAGAAAATTGCCTACTAAGCTGTCTTGCTGACCCAGTGCCTTTGACTCTTGATTTCTTTTGAAGCTGCCAAAAGTTTTCCTTAGTATTTTACCAGCTAAGTCAGGCTATAAGTACATGCTGACTCTAAAGTCAATTCTAACTGCCAAACTTTTTCACATGGGATGCTGTTAATCCTGTATGTGTGAGGTTAACTTGTTTTGAACAAAAATATAGAACTTCATGTTATAGCTCTTGAATTCCTCCTTGGATTTTTTCTGGCTTGTGCTATCAGCCTACTGAGAATAGTTTCAATACTGATTCCAACATATCTCTAGTTAGAGTTCTCCTTCCTTATTTTTGTGTCATCTAAATGTTCAGTTTCTCTTTCAGTTGATGTACTCTTTTTTTTTTTTCCATTCAAGTGTTATCTAAATGTTAAATATGTTCCTGGTCAAGGATAGTTCCATAAAAATGAAGCAGAGAGAGAGAGAGAGAGAGAGAGAGAGAGAGAGAGAGAGAGAGACTCTTCCACATGGCAGACTTCTACGTATTAAATGATTGTTGGACATTTAGTAAAGTAAATATGGTGACTCATAATAACTATAGCCAGGTTCATTTTTCTGCCAAATTCCTTGAGAAATGTTACCAATGTCTTATAGAACTCACAGAATTTGATGTAAAATAAATTGTACTTTCTTGTCCATATAGTGTTACATCTATGTATATGTTTTTAGAGCTGACCATTTGGTGTTGGATGACTTAGTGTTCTCATCTCTGAAATAGACCAGTTCTCCTCCTTTCTAGAATTGTTCTATGTCTGTTAAAAAGAGAAGTGTCCTTGATGAAGTGAGAACTTCACTTATCTGTGGACATGATGTCCATAAACCAAATAATTACCAGCATGGCAAAATAACTCCAAGGGTGTTGTAGTGGCACACATACCTTGTTGCTAACCAACAGCTCTTTAAATAGACTTAAAAGACATACCGAACAAGAGGGAAATCATGCTTGGTACTGAAAATCTAGTCAAATATTTTTGCTGAAATCATGGATCTTGGAAGAGATCTTACAACTGCCACATTACTAAACAAACATAATCACTAACTAATTTTCAATCTCTGAATACATATTTATTACATGCTTTAAATGTATGGATTCTTCCTGAGTTCTAGGCTTTTGCTAGCTATCATACACAACTTAATTCTTGAGAATGATGCCAGTTCAAGTCACTATTACTCTAACATTAAACATGATAAAACAACTTTAGATTGCTAAAATATTTGTTTCCAGTCTTAGAGTGATCAAGTATTAGGGCAGGGCCTCTGATGCAAGGCCCAGAAATGACAGTGCCCCATCTTACCCTGGGTTTGTGTCATTCTCCACAATTATTCTAATAGCAGGTTGTCCCAGATCTATTCCTATTATCCACATCTCAAATCTAGTCTCTTCTTTCCCAATATTCTCAATATTCCATCATTTTTCTTCTGGGCTTCACAATAGCAACCTACCAGTCCATTCTACTTCCACTAAGTTTTGAAAACTATAAATCAGATGATATCATTATCTACTTAATCTACTACCACTAACCTCCCATTGTACTGGCATACATTTTAAACATATTCTTATAAATTTAAAAAAAAAGTCTTTTTAATATCTTCAATCTATTCTGTCTCCCTTCCTTATTGTTCATTCATATAGCCACATTGGGCTTTCTTGATGTTTCTTTTTTATTTTTCAAATTTAAAACACTTTATCAATATTTGTATAAACATATATACTTATACATGTATACATATATACATACATATATAAATGATAATTAAATAATAAAATGTATTTAAAAAGTATGGGGGGGTTGGGAAGAGTGGGACGAAGGAGAGAAAGGGGAAAGTTAGGTAAATACAGTGTTCATATATGAAATTCTCAAAAAGGAATCCAGTCTTTTAAAATGTTCAACAGATTAGCATTTTACAATATGAAAGTAAATATGACCCATAATTATGTTGAAGGACATTTTAACTCACTACAAACTTTGAAGTTTAAAATAAGATCAATAAGAAATTATTTTACCCAGCATACTAACACAAACCACAATAATGTTTTATAATTCAAAGTATTTCTGAGAACAAGAAAATAGATTGTCAGGAACTAAGTCAGCAGAACCAGGGGCACACTGTGTGTTAATTTTTTTGTTTGTTTGTTTGTTTGCTTTTTATCAAATCATAATTTTTACTTTTTAACACAGGGGTTATAAACACAAAAATGCAGGATGTGGGGAAGGGGATGACACAGGAACATAGATGTTCAGGGGGAGTACAGATATCTTTCAGAACAGGGTATCATCTGGGTGAAGGTTCAGGGGTCAGGTCACTATGACTCTTCCTATGATTCCCTTGTCATATTCTAATTTGGTGCTATCTGCCAAAGACTGCCTATTTACAAGGTTTATGACTACTCAGGCTGGTAGATTTCAACAAAAGCTGCCTCTTTACAATAGTTTATAGCCCTCTGTTTCAGTGTTTTTCCATAGAGACCCAAGTCTTTGTGTTAACAGGCATGTATGACAGGCCTATTGCTGATTTTAGGCTTATGGCTGATCTTAGGCCTTCAGTGTATAAGCAGGGCTGCCCCTGACATCTCCTCCCTTCTCCAAGTATAGAAGGGCTGTGGCGATTCTAATCTTGCCAAGACGAGGATAGAGGCCTGACCGCCAGTAATTAAAGGGGACATTGTAATGGCTCCAATCCTCCTGTCGTTGTCCAGTGAGGCATAAGGGCCATACCCATCCCGATGTCTTTTTCCTGGAGAGGGGAAACTTTTGACATCTACCCCTATGCAGTCAGGCTTGTCCCTCGGGGAACTCAGAAACATATTTTTAACTTTTATTTATATTCCCTTGCAGTGCTTAGCCTCGCAGCCTCAGCAAGAATTTAGATCACCAGACAGAGGGGGTTCTGGTTGGCCTCTCTCTGCTTGGTCTAGGGGTGGAAGCCCCCTCTTTTAGGATGGGTGGAGATGGGACTTAGGAACACCCTGGATAGAGAAACAATCTCATGTAGAGTCTCGTGGTCCTCCAAAGCTAACATATGATAATGTATCTGAATAGATTTTGCTATCAAATTATCTGTCTGTTGTTTCACAAAGTTAGTCAGCCTATTTAAGGCTCAGGGACCAAAGGAAATAAGCAAAAATAACCCAATTAATAATCCCAAGATGGAAGGAAGTAGGGTTAACAATCATGGAGAGGTTGAAGACCAATTCTTGTACAAGCTCTCCTTTTTCTCTTTCTCTCTCTGTCTTTTCTCAAGACCATCTCTGGCCTTTTTCATGCTCTCTTTAATCATCCTTGTTTTGTCTATGTAAAAGCAGCATTCTTCTTTAAGGGCTGTACACAGTCTAGAGCTGTTTACAGTCTTTTCTATTGTAAAAGAGAAAATCAGGTCAAATAAAGTCCTTTGGAATTTTGGGGGATCGCATCAAACAGCGAAATGAGGGATTTCTTCAGATTAGTGATGTCAATCTACAGCTGTTTGATGTCCTTGTCAAAGGCCCATTGGAGGTCTGAGTAGTATAAGTCCAGAGGCCAGCATCAGGATTAGAACTCCTAATAGCAGACATCACAGGTGATTAACTTTTACCTTAGATACTGCCCAGGTTAGAGCTCCTGGTAGCCCTGTTTCATCTAGGTTTTGTGAGGTTGGGTGCAGAGCTGCCATTGGTGATCCTGCTCTTGATGTTTCTTATAAACCACCAAATGAACTTCATTTTAAAAAGTTACATAAGAATGTCTTTATGCAGCTGGTTCAGCTCAATTCAATTATCTGCTTTTTGATGCCTTACCTATTTAACTGCTATTGCCTCTTCCCAGGTGATCCTTGATACTTAATTTCCTCAGTAGCAGATATTAAATTAAAATTCATATATTTATTAATAATGTCTTTTATAAGAATATTTTTATAACATATTCTATTACTGTATCTCCCAAACTTAGTTGGTCAAGGTAACAAATAGACTTGGAAACCAATAATTAAATCAATGCACTAGTCTTAGTTCTTTAATAAACAAAATAGTATATCATTATAATAATTTTATAATTTACGTTTTATAATTTAATATTTTAATAATAAAATTAATATAAACTTAAAAAAATACTCACTTAACTTTGATCTGAGTCACGTTGTAGTGAGATTGTTACAAAAAGAATGAGGATACAGAAATAACTGGAAAAGAATTTGTGAAAACAAAAAACATTTTCTATCAATGATTCAGAAATGCAATGAAACTAAAACCTTCACAACCTTTGCACATCATGGCAGGGTTTTAGATTTCAGAGTGCCTCACTTTGGTCATGTGATCAAATGAAGTCAGTGCAAAGAGTAAGGGTGAGTAAGGAGACATGCTGGCAAAGAGATGGAGTCTTACTTTATTCTCCTAAACATCACTGTAAACCTTTCTCCAGTACACTATGAAAAGTCACCGGTGCAGCAAGGTTGTGTATGGCAGGCATTACTACCAGTCACAACAGCTTTCAATGATTTTCTGTGTACTGACTTAAGGAAACATCAAAAACATACACTGTAATTAAGAAGAAACTTACTTGCATCATACATGCCCCTTATATACGTAAATGTTTCCAAATATCCATAACTCTTAAATGTGATTTTATAGCTATGAGACTTCCACATGTTGCAAAATAAAATTTATAACTCTGATTTAATTGATGAAGTCATAATTTTACTTTCATTAGAAAAATTTAAGCAGGAGAGCGTGAACATGGTTTATAAAATCATTCAAAATGCTAAATGTATACTTACTTCTCAACACTTCTTGTGGCTTTCATTCTCGGCAGTTTTTCTCTTTTGGAAAAGTTGTATGAATACCTCAAGTTCCAATTCAATTGTCACCTTCTTTATAAAGATTCATCTGCACCGTCTCCCAGCAAACATGAAAGGTCAGAGTTAATTGCTCTTTGTCAACCCAATTCTTTTTTGTGCCCATTTTAGGGTCTTTATTCTTAATTTCTGTTCTCCAGCTCTTGACAGTCCAATGAGGTTTAACAAATACAAATCATGGTTAACTCTGTTTCTCTCTTCAGAAGCTCCGTCAGCCTCTGGGACAGAGCGCATTTCCTATGCCCACTCTGCCTTTGTTTCTGACTGCTTTATTTCTCTGTATATTCACCAATAGTACTGAAGGCCTGATTAGTTAAGAGGCAATATTTTAGTTGTGAAGATGTGAATACCTTTGAAACTAGTTTTCCTATAAACTAATGGAGGGAAGAATGAAGATTTTAGATAAAACTGGTAAGAAAATGAAATAATCCAGAGGGAACAAAACAGAATGAATGAAGAGAAAATCTGTACAAACGTTGAAAAAGTTACAAATCACTACTGTAATGATTAGGACCATGCAATTGTAATAACTATTATAATATTCATTGTCTCTCATTATCACTGCCATCTAATATCTAGAGTGGGGTCTGACTTGTCAGCTTTCATATTTTTTCTCTAAATGATTTTTAGCGCCTGACTCACTGACCCTCTCCAGTGCTATCCTTAATGTATTGTAGACCATTTCCATAGGCATGGTAGTCATTCCTTCAAGACCACATATCTTGGTTAACTGAGCCAGGATTGGATGGATGTCGATTTTAAGGCCCACTGTAGGACTAGATTGCTGTTGGTACTTGTCTTGGTCATGGTTTCCATTGCTGTGAAGAGACACCATGATCACAGCAACTCTTATAAAAGAAAACATTTAATTAACTCTGACTTACAGTTTCAGAGGTTTAGCCCATTTATCATCATGGTGGGAAACATGTGAACACTCTCAGGCAGATGTGGTACTGGAAAAGGAGCTGAAAGTTCTACATTTTGATATGAAGGCATCAGGAAACTGTGTGTCATTCTGGTATACCTTGCACATATATATATGACCTCAAAGCCCCATCTCCACAGTGATACATTAATCCTAACGAAGGCCACACCTCCTTCAATAAGGCCACACCTCCTAATGGTGCCACTTCTTATAGCCAAACACTCAAACTCATGAATCTATGGGAACCATACCTATTCTAACAGCCATAATACTTTTTAGTGCTCTTCTTTATTCACACCAAGAGACTGAACAGCGCTGTGGTAGGTGGCCAATTCTAGAAGCATCTTGAGATGTCTATGAAATGACTAGTTGTGGCTGTGGTCACTGAAGATGTAAAGGAATCAAGTCATGTACATAGGATCCTTTGGTCCATTTAGTAGCTTGAATAGAAATGGCCTCCATAGACTCACTATGTGAATGCTTGTCCCATAGGGAGTGGCACTATGAGGAGGTGTGACCTTGTTGGAATCGGTCTAGTCTTGTTGGAGGAGGTGTGTCTCTGTGGAGGCAGACTTTGAGGTCTCTATGCTCAAGCTAAGCCTAGTGTGGTTGACTCTTGCTACCTGTGGATCAAGATGTAGGACTCTGAGCTCTTTTTTAAGCACCATGTCCACCCTCACAGTCCATGTTTCCCACCATGATAATAATGGGCTAAACCTTTGAAACTGCAAGCCAGCCCCAGCTAAATATTTTCCTTTAAAACAGATGCCACGGACATGGTATCTCTGTATAGCAATAAAAACCCAAACTAAGACAACTCCCCATACAATAAAAGGAAGCTGCTATGGTTAGAGAGCAGGTAGACGTTGGTTGGAAATTTTATCCATGAGCTTTTCAAAGTCAATGAACTCATGGGAGGAGGTAACTCCTTGTCTGCCCAACTGTTCTCCATGATAGCACTGTTGGTGCTTAGAGGAAGAGGAGGAGCAGGAGGAGGAGCAGGAGGAGGAGCAGGAGGAGGAGCA
>JANHMN010000019.1:45361663-45429843 GCA_030674055.1 Rhabdomys pumilio
TCTCTCTCTCTCTCTTTCTCTCTCTCTCTCTCGTGTGTGTGTGTGTGTGTGTGTCATATCAACCTGAAGGTTTAAAGCCTTTCATTAAAAATGTGGGAAATTAGGTTGAGATCCTGTCTGTCTACAGTTCCTGGTGGTGCAGCAACCTGAACTAACTGGACTGTTGTTGGAAGTTCCAATCTCTTTCCCTGTAGAACTCATTCTCTGCACATACACCACAGTCCTGGGGCCATGATGCAAATGGCCTTAGCCCATTCTTCTGCCTCACAGATCTCAGTTGGCTCTCCTGCATTGCTGGCACAGAAGCTGAATTTCATGACCAGACAGGTAATTTAGTCTGTTCCTTATTGGACTCTCCTACTTTCTCTTCTTCATTTTTAGCTTTTTATCTGTTCTTTAGGCCCAATTGCTAACCAGTCTCAAATACATCTTAGGATTTCACATAGCCTTATGTTAATAACTACTGTTGTATGCAGTACTTAGTGCTTATAATTCATTTGAACATCAGCTACTCTTTGAAGTAAATATCATCCTCGTTTTATAGAAATGTGGAAATTAGGGTACAGGGTAACTAGGAAACTTCTAAAAGTTGATGTTGATAGCATGTGTCAGGTAGGTAGAGTTCAAGTTTCAGGCCAGGCTATATGATCCAGTGGTTTATATTATTCTGTAGCCCACATGTCTAGCATTCCTGGATTCTTCTTCAACACCTATCTAAAGTGTCTAGCTTAACTATTGAGTTTTATTTTGATGTCCTCAGTATTAAAAAAGAGGTTGTGGATTTGAAGGAGAGCAAGGAGCAGGGCATGGGTGGCAGTGCTTGGGGGGAAGAAAGAGATAGGAGAAATGTTGTAATTGTAATCCTCAAAATAAACAGAAATAAAAATATTCTTTCTTTTACAATTATTCTGCTGTACATATGGCCTTTAATTATTTATGTAACTTCTTTGCATTCAGAATTTGTTCTAAGTATTGAAAGAAAAACTAGCCTCTAGAAGTATGCCTTACTTAATGAATACAGAGATAAATAAAGGCATATTTATTTAGTTCCATTGAAGTTAAATTCATTATAAAAGTCATAGAAAACCTGGATGGGTAAATAAGGGGTAATTTCACTTCTTTTTGTCCTTCTTAATTATTTGTGTAAACTAGTTCTTTATTTCCTTGGGGCAGGAAAGAGCCTTCCAGGAATTCTTTAGATTACTTTCAAGTTTAAGATACTAAAATAAAAGTAATAAATCTTTGCACATATAAAATAATACCTGAAATTACAAACAATGTTTTGTTTCTTTTTTAATGTTGTACTTTAGGTGAGATGTATAAGGTCAGTAAGAATTGAATCTAATAAAGTACTCAGTTTGCTCCTGTAGTAATTAAATATGCTGTTGTAGAAGAGTTATATGTTTGTCTCCTCTCTCAGGCCTTCCAGTCAGGAGTGGAGAAAAAGTGGGCCTGAAGACCTCAAGTAATAGTGAATTGATGGACAGTTCTAGTAGAAATAATAACTTGACATTATGATGCGAGCAGCTCCAGCAAAGTCCCTGTTTCATCTTGCCCTCTGTAGGTGATTTTTAGGATAAATAGTTTCTGGTTTAAAATGTACACAGCACCATAGATCAAAGTCAGTCCGTTGAACGGCATCCAGCAACACCCTGGTAGCCAGTGCAAGCTGTAGAACATTTATGTTAATATGATCCATCTGCCCGAGACCTTTGAGCGAGCAGGCTGCTGCTGCGTTCTGTAGTAACTGAAAGGGTCTTGCAATGCTCAAAATGCTCTTCATGAATCCTGTTGGTATCATGCTCCAGAAAACGTAAAAGTTACAAATAAAACAATTCCAAGGAAAGGGGGAATTGATGATATCTACGTAAATTGTTGAAGAAAATGTATTGCCTATATCTCTTACTGTGTGTAAATTTGTAATAACATAGTATTTAATGCTAAGTAGTCATGACACATGGTAGATATGTACCTATATCTGCAAATCTGTGTTCCCTTCTTTAACTAACATTTTGGTTCTTGGTTTTATGAGTGAAGAATACATTATAGTAGTGTATGAATCTTTATGTGGGACCCCCAAATCTAAGTTACAATCTGTCTTCTTCTCAGCTATGCATGTTTAGGCAGCTGACATTTCTTTGTCCTAAACTAAATATGTTTTAACATATGGTGTGTGTGTGTGTGTGTGTGTGTGTGTGTGTGTGTGTGCTCGCTCGCATGCGCACATGTTGTGTATATGTGTGTATTGATGCTTGTACTGTATCTCCTGCTCCACCATCCTTTCCCTTATTCCTTTAAGGCAGTTCTCATTGAACTACACTGGCTGTCCAGCAAGCTTCAGGAATCCTTCTGCCTTCACCCCCAGAGCTAGGGTTACAGATGTGTACTGCTGTTTCCACCTTTTATTTGAATATGAGGTACATGAACTTTGGTTTTTTTGCAATTATCTCCACAGCCCCCAAAATATAATATTTAAATGATGATGTCTAAAGACTCAAAGAATAAAAAAAAAAAAAAACAACTCTAAGCCTAGAGTTTGTAGAGAAAATGTATTAACATTTTCTTTAAAAATTCAGTAAAAAAAAAAAATTAAAAACAGAAATTTTACAACTGACTACTCTGGGCATGTCAAGTTGAAGAATGTACCATGACTCCGTACATGTTAATAGTGCCCTGGTTTGACCATCTTGGTTAATGTGGTTTAGGTTGTACCTTCACTTCCTTCAGAATCTTTAGAGATTCAGTCTATGGAGAAATCTGTATTGCTTATCTCTGTACATGTCCTACTTATCCAAATGTCTTAACTGTCTCTTACCTATGCTTCCTTTTCCCAAAAAATTCTAGCATCATGTGGTCAACAAAAGTTTGAGTTTCCTTTAACAAATCTGAAAACTCTCACCTTCCACATCCAGCAAGGACACCCTATTTGAAAGACCATCTGTTCACACTGGAAATCTGCTCTTGATGACTGGCTGAAATATAAACTACATGACCTCCTGAGTTACCTAGCCAAGTGTTAACTGACCATCAAGATGTCACAACATTAGCTGCAACTCTAGGGTTGCATCTTGGGCCAGCGTCTCACTGTAATCGTAGCTCTGCATTGCCAGTTGTTTCTATTTTTCACTTGTGCAGGTGCTAGCAATGAAAGTCATAGTGTCACCTGGATAAAAAGAGAGGGAGGAATAATTGAGTGAGATATGCTGCGTGCTGACTCAATGCCTGTTATCCAAGCACTGGGGAAGCTGAAACAAATAAGGAATTGTTATGAGTTATACAATGAGTTCGAGGTCAGCTCAGCCTACAGAATGAGACCCCTTCTCCAACAAAACAAGAAAAATAAAATTCCAAACCAACTCAAAACAAACAAACAAATTAAATCAGAGCCAGAAAGATGGGTCAGCATGTAGAGATGCTTTGCTTTATAAACCTAACAACGTGAGTTCATTCTTGGAGATCCATGGTGGAGAAAGAGCACTCGCTGACTCACAGTAGTCATCCTCTCACCTTCATTAGCATGTTTGTCTCACACACACACACACACACACACAGAGAGAGAGAGAGAGAGAGAGAGAGAGAGAGAGAGAGAGAGAGAGAGACTAATAATGAGATAATGAGGAACATAAGAATGATAAATAGCAAAACTAAAAAAGCCAACAATAAGACGACTAAATAGGAAAGAGCAAATTGAGAAGTGCAAATGTTGAATATTTTTCACAGACAGGAACCATAATCATAATAAGAGGTTGAAAAAAGGGTTCAAGACGCTATCCTTAAGTGGTTTTTATCAAAGGAGATCCAGTACATCCGGAGTGGTGTAGCTGCAGACTCCAGTGGCTTTAGTTACTTTGTATACACAACCCTGCACGTTAACTCAAGATGTTACTTCTGAATCTCCACTCCTTTTGATACTTGCTGCTGACTCGTTCCTGCTCACAAACCTGAACTGCTGGTTTGTGTAATAAATCCTACAAAGTGTTTTTCCCTTTTGTCACTGAAAAGGCTCAGTGGCTTCTAACTCAGAGCAAAGAGGGAAACAAGGCAGGCAGGTCTTCTGCAAGAAAAGCCCATGATAGGTTAATCCCATCTCTATACCAATATTGGACAGGCTTGGAGATCTGAGAGTCAGATGAGTAGTCCGAGCAGAGATTATTTGTGGTTCTTTTCAGTCACTCAGGGGTTTCATGTGAGGTCAAAGTCAAAGAAATAGTGAACACAGACAATTTAAATCTAGGCTCTCTCTCATAAAATATAAAAAGACAAAGGTTCTGTTTAAAAACAAACAGTTTTGCTTGATAGTTAACTCAAAAATCCAGCCTAATATATAGGGGGAAAAGCCCTATAAGGTGGATGTGGCCATCTCGACAGTGGTTCTGGTTCTCTCTCTCTCTCTCTCTCTCTCTCTCTCTCTCTCTCTCTCTCTCTCTCTCTCTCGCATGCCACTAGAATACTTTATCACTAGGGTAGTAGATTCAAGCATGCTCACTGCTTGCTCAATTAATGGATAATCAGACAGAAGATTGACACAATAACCTGTAGCTCCTATTTTGGGGGGTTGGACTTATTACATGTCTGAGCTTTCTATGCAATGTCTGAGCTTTCTATGTAGAGCACATCCCATTTTATAGGTAACAAAGAAATCTAGGTATTCTTTTCTGTACTTTGAGAATACCGTAGCTCTCCTCCTCCTGCTTCTCCTGCTCCTCCTCCTCGTCCTCCTCTTTTTCTTTCTCTTGTTCTTCCTGTTCTTCTTCTTGTTGTTGTTCTTGTTCTTTGTGTTCTTTTTCTTTTCCTTCTTCACATTCCTCTCCTTCTCCTCTGCCTCTTCCTCCTCCTTGTCTTTATCCTTCTTCTTCCTCTTGGTCTTCCTCTTCTCTGACAGACATTTCTCTTAATATGTTGAAACTGCCTGCAGGCTCAGAAACATGGCATATAGTTGACTTTTTAAGTAAGAGGGAGTACTTTATCTCAATAATATCTTTGCAGCATGGGAGCTGAAGAAATTTGTCCTTGGCTAGACTTCTCAATGGTTGCCTCATTTAAGAAAAGAATGAGGGAATGGAAGAAGGAGGAGGCCAAAGATCTAAAAATCAGTGCTATGCACCAGAGCTGCCTCTGTCTTATTGCAGAATATCCTCATTCTCCAGGCTGTTCATTCAGCATCTCAAAACTAAGCTCTGTCAGAAGACCAAATTGTACTATAGTTCAGTAGCCCAGCTTTGAAGCTGGGGGGCCCTTTTATTTCATCCTCTCCCACTTTTTGGAGTTTCTTCATGTTTCTAAATTACAGGGTTTTTTTTTTTTTAGAATCTAAAAGTGGGGAAACTGATGAATTGATTAAATACCATATTACTCATAAAAAGTATTGAGAATTCAAAAGTCATTGACTACATGTCCCTGTTACATTTTTGGAAAGCTTCAGGTGATCAGTTTAACATATTTGGCAAAAGCATCTTGAGGATATTTTTGCTGAGTCCCCAGCAGAATGCATTCATATTGTTTTTCTATGATTTGTGACCTAGGAGACATAGGAGCATTGCATAAGACAAAGAAGAATTCTCCTCTCTAGCTGATGGGCCTACAGGGAAGAATAGAAAGGCATGTCTTCTAGATTGCAGCCAGTAGACATGGCAAGACAATGAGTTCTATGTTAGATTTATGTCCTATCATAACTACATTTCAGAGAAGGTACCAGAAGTTTTTAACATGGAATGTTTATGTTTTGGAAATGCTTAATAATCTTTCCTTCATAAAATAGAAAGGATATCAACTTGGCAAAAAATAACAAACTGTCCAGAAAGAAATGCAGGAAATATGTCTTGTGGGTGCACAGTTCACAATGCTTCCTGTCATTCTTCCAAATATTTCTTTATTGAGAGATACTAAAGAGAAATAAATGACTAGGCGATTCATGTTCACAGCTTTCTGACTCACAGAATCTTTGCTTTTAAGTGTTACAGATTGAAATTCAGGAACAATAAGGTTCTATGCCAGGTATTCGCAGAGTTTTCAGAATTAGGACATTTTAAAACACCCTCCTTGAAGTCTTACACTCCATAATTTGAATAGTGGAAATTCTTGTTCAAAGAATAAAATAAACTAAGTTTAGCAGTTAAGTTCTTTAGTAAACTCAGCTCTTTAGGATTCTAAAGAACTGCATCCTACAGCAATATTCAATAAAAAAAAAATATAATTCAGTTCTACCGCTAAGGTAGCATACCTAGCAGAATCACCTGTGGACACTCCCCATTTAAAGAGTGATTTTGCAATGAGAATGAAAAGCACTCAGGGGACTAACACAACGTGTACTACATATGTGAACTCCTTAGGCACCATCTAGTCCTATTATCATTTTGGTTGTGAGCCTAACTTTTAATGGCTGAGCCATCTGTCCAGCCTCTCCATCTGTCCTTTTAAATTTTTTCTTGTTTTTCTGTCATCTTCCCATCACCACTTCCCTTCTTCCCAACTCTTGGTTCTGGGTTTGGATTCTCCAGGCAATGGTGCCTGTGCTTTTCCCTACTTATTTATGCTTCCATATCCATTATGGTCAAACAAAAGTAATATCTTGTTCTTTTACAACTGGACAAGGGGATTATAAGGCATTCCTTCGTTTGTAGAAGAGTTTCAGGAAGTTTGACTTTCAGGAAGTTGATAAGAATTTTAGCACTTGAAGTGACTCAGTGATGGCAGAAGTCACACCAGAAGCTACAGATAGTACAGATTGGCTGTTGAATGGCATCCACTGTGGCTTATGGCAACTTTAAAGGGAAGGCTTCTGGTGCAGAAAAGCCATTCATACCAAAGAAGAAATAGATTTGTATTCTAAATGTTGGCTTCTCTTTCTAGCACTAATACAAACAGTATTAGGTTTGGGTTGGTTGATACTTAGGCTACATGCAACTTTAGCAATATCTTTCCATTGCCGTGGTTGATTTTGTAATTCTTACTACTTTACTACTACAGGGAAATGCTATAAGCCTCCTACTGAAATTCTGTCTGTAAACCTGTGGTTCTCTCTTTTCCAAAAGAAGTTTGCCAGCCCCAGGCTACCTGTGCTGCTAAGTTACCCAGGGCTGTAGGTAGCACACCCTATATGATGGACACATGTTAACTAAAGGGCAAAATATTTATGTTTTTTCTGCCCATTCCCAACAGGGTCTTGACCTGACTACAAGTACATACTATTCATCAACTACATTGTGCTCTCTCTCTCTCTCTCTCTCTCTCTCTCTCTCTCTCTCTCTCTCTTTCTCTTTCTGAAGCCTTTAAGAAAATACTCCCACTTGCTTGAACTCTTCCTGGAGCCCATATCATGCTGTTGTATGTTTTCAATTTATGGTGTTAATTCATCTAATAAAAATATCTTTCCCAAAAGATATTCACTTAAATGTCCCCCAAACCCAAAATTTGAGACCTCATACATCGAGTGTTAAAAAAAGTTGAAATAGGCCTCCTATCTAAAACCCAAATCAACACAGTCAGAGGACTGGCTCAATCAGGAAGCTATCAAAAAAAGTGGTCACCAGACTGTAGAATCAACATAACCAGGAGACATGAGAGGGGTATAAATTCTTGTTTCCATCAAAGACCCTCCCTTCCCTTTCAGACTCTCTGCGGATAAGACCTAGCCATGTTTTACTTTAAAGAGAATCCTAGGGCTATTTTGATACATAGTCAAGTTTGAGAACCAGGAATAGAGAGATGAAGGAATGTACTTGGCAAGGGAATTGCAGTGATGCTACCATTTACGATCCAAATTGCTTCAAAAGGCTTTTAGATGGCTCTTCACGCTTTCAAATACCTATGTGACCTTAGACACTTTAGATAAACCACCTATAAGGATTCCTGACACTGAGTTCAGAGCTAGGAAGAAATGTATAGTAATATGATTAAAAAGTTTAAAACATACTGATGAATCTAAGTATATTCCAAATTTTAAAATGATACAAATTATTGGTTCAATATTAATAAAAATTTCTCTCCGTCTTACTGAATGGAACAGGAGATAGAAATTGCCTAAGAAAAGAGACTCCAAGGAAATGTGACCAGTTTATTTCTTAGCTAATACCTGGAAATGTCCATAGCTTCATCTTTTCTAGAGGCCAGAGATGCCCAGAAATGTTTAAGCCAAGATATTTCCAGTTCATTCATGGCCAGAGGCCAGGGAAGCTAAAAAGAAGATCTGATTTTTGTTTTTTTGTTTGTTTTGCTTTTGTTTAAAAAATTATTTTCTTATCCCATAAAGAAGTGTCCTTTGTCTGGACACTTTCAATCCTAAGGCTTCCATTGTTCACCATCCCCTCCTCCATCTAGTAAAGCCTTATTACCTCCACAGTGGCAGTCTCAATGTCACCTTTTCCTAGATCCTCCACCTATATGGGATTCTCCACCTCCCCCTTCCCCTTCCCCTTTCTCCCTTTACTCATCCTTCTCTTCCTCCTGCTCCTTCTCCTCTGCTTCTTCTACTTCCTCCTCTTCTTCTTCCCTATTAACGTTTTACCTATGAACCCATAATAAACTTCTCTCTAAAATTCACTCTCTGTGGTCCATGAATTTCATTCTTTGAATTTTCAAGACAAGAAATAGAAAGTCAAGGTCTCTGAGTAGGTTTGGTGGCTAAGTTTTTGGTAACCTAAAACAGGTTCAGTTATTCTCAAAGACATGTACAGTATTCCCATATCATTTCTTCCTTCCCTTCCACTCCTTTCTTTCCGACATTTTCATGCCGTCTTTTACTCCTCTCTATGTTTCCTACATGACTTGTATACATGGCTTCTGAACTTTAAATTAGTCCTGAGTGTTCCAAGTGATTACTTACACTCTACTCCACTACACATTGTATTGGGGGGAAGGGTGATTTATTCAGTCCTCGAAAACCATCCACATACTACTGTCTGTCTTAGGGTTTTATTGATGTAAAGAAACACCATGACCAAAGTGGCTTTTATAAAGACAAATATTGGGCTGGCTTACAGTTTCAGAGGTTCAGTCCATTATCATCTTAGGAAGCATTTCAGCATGCAAGCAGACATGGTGCTGGAGAAGGAGCTGAGCATTCTGCAACTTGATCTGAAGGCAACCAGGAGAGACTGACCTCCAGGCAGCTAGCAGGAGAGTCTCATTGCCCACTCTCACAGTAACACACTTCCTTGAACAAGGCCACACCTACTAATAGTGCCAATCTCTGGGCCAAACATATTCAAACCACCACACTGTCCTTACCATTTTTTATGCATTTGAGTCTAAATGGACCAGAAATATTTGAGTTAATTTATCCTCTAATATTTGCACAAAACATAGTTTTTAAATTATGGGAAAATTCAGTATCAAAAAGAATTTAAGGTTTAGGGGGGATAGTTAGATGTCTCATTTCTGAGCACTGCTAAATTTATATGAACTATGTAGTGCACATTAGTTTCTAAACTGAATCTAACTGCTATGTTTCCACTGACCTTGTGAAATGGCCAGTCGCTGCTTGAGGTCTTAAAATTGCACTTTGTTCCCAGCTACCAAGAAACAGATAAAGCACAAATAGCAAATGAATGCTAGAAATAATTTTATCTGCATGTATATAAATAAAGTACAATAATTTGATAAGCAAAAGTTTACTTATATTCAGATTACTTTCAAAAAGACGTAATAGTATACGGAGTATGGAGTTTAACATCTGATATTTGAATGATGCTCGTGTTGTTTATTTGATTTTGAACAAATTATTTTACCTCGGTTGTGACCAGTTCTCTAGTAAGTAATACAAACAGTTAAAATGTGAAAAAGATTAAAGTTTTTTTTTTAAATGTTAAACTTTACTCTGACCCAGAGCTATGAAAAAAGATAAGGGGACAGCATGGTGGTTGGAGGAAGAGAATTAGGAAAGGTTTTGGGGAGTATGGAAGAGAATGAGGTGAGAGAGAGAACTAATAACCCTCAGGCTGTCGGAAGAAAAACATGGAAACCTACTGTTTTAGAAGTTTGTTTATGTGTGTCACTTGGGATTTAATAGTCTGGTGTCAGATGCAGACTGTGCTATGACAAGAGAACATGAAGTTGGGAGGAGGTGATGTGGGAGCTCCTGCGAAAGGGTGGAGGGATAACAGGTTGATCAAAAGGCATCATATACTTGTATTATGTCTTAAAAATGAAAGGAAGAAAAATGAATTATAATATTATATATGCTTTAAATTCCAATGTCATAGTGAAGCCCACTACTGTGGATACTAATTAAAATATCAAAATATATCTGCATATGTACATTTATATTATTCATAAATCTTTAAGCAAAGAAAATTTAATGAGGAGCTTCTACAAACTTTCATTTGAGCATAAAATGTAATTATGGTGAAGTAAAGGAAAAAAATCTTACTTTTTATGTAGGTGTGCATTCCTATTTTTAAATTATAGTCACGATTAGTATTTATTTTACATCTTTACGTGGTATATTTAAGTCATTGGCAATAAATATAAAAAATAAAAAACTTTATTCTGTTCCCTAAGTAGAAAAAAGTAGATACAGATTCAGCTAAAACCAGGGAGCTAGAGCTATACATGGAAAATATGATACCCACAAAATATTAATAATGTATATACTTATTTTGATGCTTATTTGACACATGATGGTGATAAAAAAAACATATATTCAATTTTTTTTCAAATCGAGACTTGGAAGAGGTAGTCATTGCTACAATCTACGGACCCAGAGAGGCTAAGCAACAAGGAGAATTTAAGAGGGGAAGCAAAGATCTTCCTGGGAAGGAGAAACAGAATAAATTTTACGGGTGAATTGGGAGCTGTTGGGGTAGGGAACAGGAGGGATTAGGTTGAGGAAATGGAGGGAAAAATTACTGGGAGACTTTACTGGAATTGGGGGAAGCATTTCAGGATGGAATGCAGTGAAAACTACCAGGAATCTAAAAGGACGACCCTAACTAAGACTCCCAGCAATGGGCCACAGAGCCTAGACTGACCATTGTCTGTAACCAGGCAAGGCCTATAGTAGAGGGATTGTAGCACCAACCCAGATACAAAGCCTCTGACCTACAGTTTGTCATGCCTGCAGGATAGCATCCTGTGCCTAGCATAAGTCATCAGAGAAACCAGAGAGACATCATTCAGCAACTGATGGGAACAGATTCAGAGTCCCATAGCTAAATATTAGACAAAGCTTGGGGAGTCCTGTGAAGGAGGCAGAGGAAGGATTTGAGGAGCCAGAGAGATCAAGGACACCACAAAATATGACCCCATGGAATCAACTGTCTGGGACTCAAATGGGTTCACAGAGATCAGGGAACTTGTATGGGTCTGACCTAGGTCCTCTACATATATGTTACTGTTGTGTAGCGTGGTGTTCTTGTGGGACTCGTAACATGGGAGCAGGGCCTTTTCTAACTCTTGAATCTCTCTTTAGGACCTTTTGCTCCTTACTGAGTTGCCTCACTGGCCTTGTTGTGAGAACATGTGCCTGGGCTTATTGTAGCATAATGTAATTTGATGTTTCTGGAAGGCCTGTTTTTTTCTGAGGAGAGGTAAAGGGGAAAATGGATCCAGGGGAAAAGGAAGGTGGGGAGAAGAGACTTGGTGAAGGGAAGAAAGGGGAAATGAGAGTCAGGTTGTAATACAACAGAGAAAATAAATGAAAAAGAAAAGGAAAAAATTAGGTCTTTGGGGAATCAAATTCCCAGAAATTTGTCCCTCTGAATAAGCAAAGGTGTTGCTGGAATACAGACATAATTACTGTTGATTATTTCATGAATGACACAGAATGGCTTGTTAGAATATTGCTTTTCCAAATGTTTTCTACTTTAAATAATTACATATGTAGAAAAGAAAATGTCCAGTTTTAAGAATCTATAAAACAATAAAGTCAATTTGAAGTAAAGTCACCAAATTTTGCTGATGCTGAATGCTTCAGTAAACTGAATTAACTAGTTGTGTGCAGTCTCATGGAAGGCTTTCCATTACTCATTATCAGTGAGTAGCTCTCACTTTGAAAATAATTTCTTATGATTTAATTGACTCAGATATTGCTTGAGAAATATAGCAAGTTTCTAATTCCATTCCATTCCTTATCTTTAGTTTACCATGAGATTTTATGCCCTGCCCTCTTTATTCTGGGATGTATAAGCTCTCTGCTCCTCTACTCTCTGTGCCATTGTAGTTGTCTGCTTTCTTGGAGAGTTCTCTGGGAAACTCTTAGATCATTCGTTGATTTTAGTGTATAATCTATCCACTCGATTACTCCTCAAGAACTCTACACATTTTATTTTTTTTTCTATTTTCTTCAATAGTTAAAACTACTTAGGCCCTGTGAGCCCTCAGTGTATGTGTGTCATACCTGGCATTGTCCCCCAGGTCTAAAACTCAGCCTAGCATAGCTCCTGTCATACATAAAAGCACACAGAGTTAGATTGTTCTAACAGAATTGGGCACCTAGGTTATTGACTCAGATAATAATTTACAAAGCAAGAGTCAATGAATGCCTCAAGTTTTACGGAGGAAGGAAGGCCATTGTTTGAGAGATCTTGGGGGTTCAGGTTAATTGAGAATGCTGGTCCTCTTACAGGGTCGTCTGCCTCCTCAGCTTTTTCCAGCTTTTACCTAATTTAATCACAGGCTTCAGCAGCTTCTGTCCGTTGGTTGGTGCAAATACCTGCATCTGACTCTTTCAGCTGCTTGTTGGGTCTTTCGGAGGGCACTCATAATAGGTCCCTTTTGTGAGCACTCTATAGTCTCAGTAATAGTGCCAGCCCTTGGGACCTCCCCTTGAGCTGGATCCCATTTTGGACCTGTCGCTGGATCTTCTTATCCTCAGGCTCCTCCCCATTTCCATCCCTGCAGTTCTTTCAAACAGGAACAATTATGGATCAGAGTTTTGACTGTGGGTGGCAACCCCCTCTCTCACTTGATTCCCTGTCTTCCTGCTGAAGGTGGGCTCTATAAGTTCCCTCTCCCCACTGCCAGGCATTTCATCTAAGGTTCCTCCCTTTGAATCCGGAGAGTCGCTCACCTCCCAGGTTGCTGGTGCATTCTGTAGGGTCCCCTCAACCTCTTACCTCCTGAGGTTGCCTGTTTCCATTTTTCTCCTGGCCCTCAGGGCTTCAGTCCTTTTCTCTCACCCAATACCAGATAAGGTTCCTCTCTCTTCCCCCTCCCTGTCTACTATCTCTCCTAGGTCCTTCCCTCTCCCCTTGTAATTGCTTTCTTCTCCCTCCCAAGTGGAACTGAGGTGTCCTCACTTGGGCCCTTCTGCTTATTGACCTTTTTGAGTTCTGTGGACTATATCTGGGTATTCTGTACCATTTAATTTTTAATTTTTTGGCTAATATCCATTTATTAATGAGTACATACCATGCATGTCCTTTTGGGTCTGAGTTACCTCACTCAGGATGATATTTTCTAGTTCCATTCATTTGCCTGCAAAACTCAGGATGCCCTCATTCTTAATAGCAGAGTAGCATTCCATTGTGTAGATGAACCACATTTTCTGTGTCTATTCTTCTGTTGTGGGACATATGAGTTATTTTCAGCTTCTGGCTATCAAAACAAACCAGCTATGAACATAGTGGAACATGTGTCCCTGTGGCATGGTGGGGCATCTTTTGGTTATATTTCCAAGAGCAGTATTGCTGGGTTTTCAGGTAGATCTATTTCTAATTTTCTGAGGAACTTCCAGTTTGATTTCCAGAGTGGTTGTACCAGTTTGCAGTCCCACCAGCAATGGAAGAGTGTTCCTCTTTCTCCATGTCCTCACCAGCAAATGTTGCTGAATCTTTTTCTGAGATATTTATGAGAGAAAAGAGTTCAAAGATTCCTCCTGAAAATTTAAGGATTAATAAATATCAAACTATAACTTTCCAAGTAATTTTCTATTTTAAAAAGCCCTTAAAGTGAAATGTATTATCTTTGTACAAATTATTTTCTTCTGTATCAGTAAAACACTATTTTACAAAGAGAAGTTATATCTTTAAAGGAATTTCTGTAGTAGAATGAAAAGAAAAAAATAGAAGAAGAGGCTTAATACTTAGATTTAAAGCAATGTGTAATCCCATGTAGGTCAATGAACACCAACAACAATAAGGTGTCTATTCATTAATACACTTAGTAAATAAAAAAGCAATAATAACTATATCTCATACTAATTAACTTTCCAAAGTATGCTTTTATTAAGTGAAAACTTTTTAAACTTTTTTACTTTAAAGATTTATTTATTTACTTATTTTTTGTGAGTACACTGTTATTGTCTTCAGATACAAAAGAAGAGGGCATCAGATCCCATTACAAATGATTGTGAGCTATCATGTGGTTGCTGGGAATTGAACTCAGAACCTCTGGGAGAGAAGTCAGTGGTCTTAACCTTGAGTCATCTATCCAGCACTATCTCTTTTACTTTAAATAGATGATAAAGTGCTTAATAACTAACCCAGAAATTATTTGCAAAAATGTGTGTGTGTGTGTGTGTGTGTGCATGTGTGCGTGTATGTGTGTGTGCTTGTGTGTGTGTCTGTGTGTGTGTGTCTGTGTGTGTGACTGTGTGTGTGTCTGTGTGTGTGTGTCTGTGTGTGTGCATGTGTGTGTGTGTGTCTGTGTGTGTGTCTGTGTGTGTGTGTGTGTGTGTGTGTGTGTGTGTGTATGCTGATCTTTTGCTGTCTTGAATATTTGATGAAACCATCTTCACCTGAGATGATAAACTCTGATTTTTGGTGCACTTATGATACGGTGATGTGTATCTCAAAATGCAGAGATGCTGGAGAAGCAACATGCATGGTGTGATGATTTGAATAAGAATTGTTCCCGTAGGCTCATATATCTCAGTGTTTCCAAGTTGATGAACAGGGTTTGACCTATTCTTTAAGAAATATAACACATTGGGTCTACTCACACTTTTTTTAGTTTTAATTCTGAAACTGATATGCAGTATGTATTTCATATAAATTTATCAGTGCTTGAAAATGGAAATACAACTCCATCTGAAAATCATTTTGATAAAATTTTTCTCATAATTGAAACAACTATGTTTTTGGAAAAAGATTATAGGGAAATTTAATCCAAATGTTTCTGGCCCCATACTTAATTTAATTCAATATCTAAATAAGCAGATTGTTTTTTGTTTTTGTTGTTGTTTTTGTTTGTTTTTTGTTTCATTTTTGTTTTTTTTGGCTTTTCAAGACAGGGTTTCTCTGTATAGCCCTGGTTGTTCTGGAACTCACTCTGTAGATCAGGCTGGCTTTAAATTCAGGTCTACCTGTCTCTGCCTCCCAAGTGCTGGATTAAAGACGTGTGTCACAACCCTGGCACTTGTGTCACTACTGCCTGGCTCCCTGATCTTCTTCATTTGTAATGTGTCTCCAAAACATTGCTCTTTTGAAAGTATAAATATGAGTAAATATGACGTTTGCACTCATTGGTAATCTTTATATATTGATATCTTTCTTCTCTAATGATAAATTAATGATAAGGAATACATTTAGAGACTTGGCAAACTTTCCATTCTCAAACAACATTTGAGTCAATTAGGAGGTGTGGCCTTGTTAGTGGAAGTATGTCACTTCAAACCCACCCCAGCCCAGTCCCTCTCTCGCTTTGCCTGCTTGCTGAGGATCCAGATGTAAGCTCTTAGCTACTGCTTCAGTGCCATGCTTGCCTGCCTGCTGCCATGCTCCTTACCATGAAGGCCATGGACTCAACCTTTGAAAGTGTTTGAAGGTCTTCAATTAAATTCTTTCTTTTATAAGTTGCTTTGGTTATAGTGTCTATTCACAGCAATAGAATGGTAAAACACATGGATATGTTTTTATGCAACCTTCATCATTGAAAACATTGTTCTCCCCATTTAACCGTTCCCACCTTTATTGAAACTAAACAGGGTAGAGTTGTTGAAAGCTACCCAAATAGCCAAAGAAGGAACACTTCAGCTAAATTAAGACCAAGTTGAGGCATCTATACGTGCTTTGTTCTGCTTCATTGTTTCTCTTGTTTGTTCTCTCTCTCTCTCTCTCTCTCTCTCTCTCTCTCTCTCTGCTCTCTCTCTCTCTCTGTCTGTCTCTCCTCTCTCTCTCTCCTCTCTCTGTCTCTCTCTCCCTCCACCCCATGTGTGAGTGTGAGTGTGCGTGTGCGTGTGAGTTTGTGTGTGTGTGTGTGTGTGTGTGTGTATGTATGTATGTTCATGTTTCCACTCTCACTTGACCATTTATTATTTTGAGAGAAAAACTCACACTGAACTGAAAACTTGCCATTTTGGCTAGGCTGACCGTGCAATTTTCAGGATCCACATATCTGTTTCAATAATGCAGTTATAGGTGTGTGCACCATAGCAGACTTTTTGTTAAAAATTGAAAGTTCAATTGGGATTGAGATTTAAGCTCAAGTCTTCAAGTCCCGTCACTTGTACAGGAAGTCCTCTTAATGTAGCGAGACATCTTCTTTTGTTGCATATTTTAAACCATATTTAAATTCTGGCATCTTTATTTTCATGTACATCTAGATTGGGATTTTTTTTTTGTAAAATTTTTTTTTTGTAAAGTAAGCATATTGCTTTTCTTTTCCAGACCTACTTTACAGGGAGTAAGATTCATCAGTTCTCTCTAAAAGTCCCCTTTTTGAAAACATGGAACTGGAAATAAATATCAACATTTCATTCCTTCACAATCTTTATATATTTATATCGTATTTCTCAGAATGCTCCTGAGGTTACTATGAAATATCATTCACTTTATAGGGGTCAATCTTGATTTTTAATTTTGAGGATTATACAATATTAACTTTTATTTAGAGTCCATTTTATGGGTAACAAATAATACAAATCAAAACTAGCCTGGATGACTTAGTTGAGATGTTGTCTCAAAATAAAATACAAATAGAATACTGAGGATGTATTTCAGTGATAGAGTATGTGTCTATACCCACTTTATGTGAGATGGCTCCAGATTAATTCCAAAATAAAACAGAATAAAAAATCTGACTAAGTAGCTGAGCATGACAAGACACACGTGCAGACTAAGGTAAGAACATTGTGACTTTGAGGCCAGCATGGTACATAGTGAAAAACAAAGAAAATGACTGGAAAGGGTTGGAAATACCCTTCATAGACTGTTAAGACTATGAAAGGAAATTTACATCTTAAAAATACTACGGTAGTTTTACAATATGTTTACTGGAAATCTTTACATTCTTGTCATGAAAATTACACTTTAAGGTTCCTTCCAGTATATAAAACACAATTACTAGTTGATAGGTAGAACCCAAGGAAGTATGATTCTTCAGAGGATAGATTCCACCTGACCATGTCAATATACTGAGTGATAGGAATATCACCATTTAAATGAGGCCTTGGTCTAACCTCTAAATATCCAGTCAACCTCTAAAATCCATCTTTGATAGCATAAAACAGAACATACATATTCTGATTACAATAGGTTGATAATGAATGCAACCATTCATATTGTCTATATCAGGTTTCTCAAAAAATTTAGAAGTGTTTTATGTGTATTAGTATTCTGTCTGCACATATGTTTTTGTGTCACACGCACATCTGGTGCCCATGGATATCAGATTACCTGGAACTAGAATTATGAGTGTTGTGAGCTACCGTTTTGATACTAGGAATCAAACCTGAGTCATCTGTGAGAGTAATGAATGCTCTAAAACACTGAGCCAAGTCTCAGATCTCTATCAGTATCTTTTATCTCTTTTAGATAATGTTTTATAAAAGTATTAAGCTTTTAGTTGCATCAATAATATATGCCCTTTAAATTCGTAGGATACCATAAAGCAATATACCTTTTCAAAATTTTCTAGTCTGATCCTTTCGCTGTATATGTGTCATTCCAGGTTTTCTGAGACTCTTTCCACATGTACACAATTTTTAAAAAATAAATGATATAATATAGTATATGTTCGGTAATTTGCTTTTAAATATCTTTTTCACAGCAGTACCAATAGAGCAGCCTCATTCTTTCACATCATACATAGTCTTTTCCATATGAATAAGCCACAGTTTCTTGAAGCACGCTTACTGATAGAAATGATTCATCTTCCCATGAGTTATAATGCTTGTCCATAAGAAGCACTATGTCTGGTGAAGGATTCATGTGTTTTGCATGTAAAATAAAGGAATAATAGAAATGCAAAATGAAAACAGGAAACCAGACTAAATACTTTTTGCCTAAAATAATATAAACTAATTCTTCTAGCCAAGTTATATTAGTCCATTATTTTAATTGCTACAAAGCTAATAAAAATGAAACTTGTAAGTGTTCTGGGCCAGGCTGGAGTGACTGGGTCTCTTTAATTCACTAGTGGCTTTCAATGAGGAGCTTGTAAATGTGTCCCATGTGTTTTCTGCCTGAGGAGAGCTGAAGATGGGCCCCTTTTTCAATTAACTCTGTAGGAATGGAAAAAATAACCCTCACTAAATGGCCTAGTTTTTATTTTTGCCATTAATCCAGTTAGAGTATTAAATTTAAGATTGTAAAACATGTGAAGTGGGCAGGAGATACACTGTGTGATTAAGCACCGCTACAATAGTAGGCTTCCAGAGAGTTTCCATGACACAACGACGCCCTCAGCACTTATGTCTAAGGGCAGCCGAGATGTCATCTGCTTCCCCTGCTCCAGTTGTGTGCCAGGGATTTATCACAGCTCTCTGGGCTGCAAACTGACAGTTTTGGAAATCTTCGACAGATTTAATTACTTTCTGCTTCTCTTTATCCCTCCCTAATTTCTTCCTTCTTTTCTCTTCTGCACTTTTTTTCTATCATGCTAGGAAAACAAACAAACAAAACAAAACAAACAAATGTTCAGCTTCCAAATGATAATGGCTCCATCTGGTTTTGGTCAGCGTGGCATCCCTTCCTTTGGATGCATAGCCAATCATCTTCCGTTCCACACAGTCCTTCTCTATCCTCAAAGTGGTTGAAGTACACTCCAAATTAAGTCGGTCACACTTTCGTTGTAGGCATTTACACGCTGACTGGGTGATCAGTATGATAGGACAGTGGTTTGAGGGGCTCTGAACCTTCAATTTTAGCACTAGGAAGAAGGGAAGAAGTGGTCCCTGGGATTTTGAGCCAAAGATTCTGGTTGTCGTTTTAAAAAAAAAAAAAGCTTATTCATCTATTACCTTATCTATCTATAATCTTGTTACCTATAATCCTAGGAAGACCTAAGATTATAGATATATCTATATTTAACTATAACATTACATACATAGTTACATAGTATTAGGGCTTCCATATCCCACTATATAGCTATTTACATTGCTTCAATGATGAAATCTATTCTTTCCACCTTATTGTCCAGAACCCACAAAGAAAAGAAAGGAAAGAAAAGAATCTTTATATTTCTTCTAAAGTTCCATCTAAAACCTTCTACGTAGAAACTCACTCTGTGTCAGGAGACAATTCCTAGGTCTGTCAGTGAACACTAGTGTTGAATTATATTGCATGTTCCTCGAAAGTGAAAACACATAGAGAAGGAAGACAACAATATTCAGAAGTAGCTGTCATCTCTGAGGATGTTGGCATCTGCCTTGGCCTGTGTCTTTGTCACCACTCCCGAGCATTGACCACATATACACTGTTTCTAAGCAAAACTATTTGCTGTGAGCTACATACTCGTATTTTTCCTTTGGCCATCAGGCCCTCTGCCTACTGCCTACGATATTCACTTCAGGGTTGTGCCTTACCCATCTACAAAGTTCAGAACATGACAAGTTGCCTCAGTGACTCATTTCTTCCTAGCATATCATTAACATTCTGTCTCACATATTAAATCAAAGATGGAAAAAAATTTAAAAGTTATATGTAAGTGGGTCTTATTTAGTGTTTCTATTGCTGTGATGAAACAGCATGACCAAAAGCAACTTGGGGAGGAAAGAGTTAATTTCCCTCCCTCACAGTTCCATATAACAGTTACAAGCAATAAAGGCAGGAACTCACACAGGGCAGGAACGTAGAGGGCAGAGCTGATGCAGAGGCCATGGAGGGATGCTGTTGACTGGCTTGCATACCATAGCTTGTTCAACCAGCTTTTTTTCAGTTATTTTTATTTATTTACATTTCAAATGCCATCCCCCTTCCTGGTTTCCCCTCTGCAAACCCACTATCCTATCCCTCTTCTCCTCTCTCTATGAGGATGCTCCCCCATCCACTCACACAATTCTGCCTTATGATCTAGTATCTTCCTCCACTGGGGCATCAAGCCTCCACAAGATCAAGGGCCTCTCTTCTCATTGATGCCAAATAAGACAATCCTCTGCTACATATGTAGCTGGAGCCATGGGTCCCTCCATGTGTACTCTTTGGTTGGTGGTTCCTGGGAGCTCTGGGGGGTTCCAGGTGATATTGTTGTTCTTTCTATTGGATTGCAATTCCCTTCATCTCCTTCAGTCCTTCCCCCAAACTCTTCCATTGGAGTCTCTGTGCTCAGTCCGATGGTTGACTGTGAGCATCTACATCTATGTTAATCAGGTTCTGGGAGATTCTCTTAAGGAAATGGCTATACCAGGCTCCTGTCAGCAAGGACTTCTTGGCATCAGCAATAGTGTCTGGGTTTGGTGTCTGCAGATGGGATGGATCCCTAGGTGGGACAGTCTCTGGATGGCCATTCCTTTAGTCTCTTCTCCACTCTTTGTCCCTGAATTTCCTTTAGACAGGAGCAATTCTGAGTTAAAACTTTTGAGATGGATGGATGGCCCCATCCCTCAACCAAGGGCCATGCCTATCCAGTGAATATTGTCTCTACACGTTTGATCTCCCCTTTGTTGGGTATTTCAGCTAATGTCATCTCCATCGGGTCCTGGGAACCTCTTGCTTCTCTGGCATTTGGGACTTTCTATTCGCTATCCTCAGTTCCCTATCCCATACTGCTATATGCCTCTGTTCAATTTCTTGACCCTCTGTACTTCTCCCCATTCTCCTCCCACACCTGATCCTGCGCCCTCCCTCCTCCTCCTCTAGAACCCAGGACTACCCACAGTGGGCTGGTTTCTCCTCCATTGATCTCTAATCAAGAGAATGCTTTCCAGACAGATCTGATGAAGGTATTTTCTCCTTCTTTGATGATTCTAGCTTGTGTTGAGTTGACATAAAACTAGCCAGTACGAACTGCAAGGTCAAATAGAAAAACAAAAACAGAAGGAGTATGAACTTTGGTTTTATAAGATACATTTTACTGTTGTCTTGGTTATATAGGCTGCACTTCTGATTAATTAGAAGGTTTTGTTTTATGCTTTTTACAGTAGTCATTGATTTTTTAGAAGCTAGATTATTCCAATATTTAATCTTTCCAGTAAAAGAACAATTATTCACCAAGAGACTACCTCTACAGGCTCTAGACTGTTCTCTAGCCTCTTCAGAGCCCTGGGGGGGTGGATCAGGCAGTGTGTATTTGTCCTCAAATGAAGATTCATTTTCTATCCTCTATAAAAGACAGATGATACTACAGTCTCCCAGAACATCACACTCCTATTTCCAGAGAGAAGATGTGTGTGGCTTTTAAGAAATTAGCCCTTTTTTTGCTTGCTTGCTTTGTTTTCATTTTTCATTCTATTTCAACCCTGTGTATCATTTCTCTTCCTTGTCCACTATTGCCCTCATCTCTGGCTACATGAGTGTGGGATGAAGCTTTTTAAGCAAAGGTATAAGCTCTGAGGTCTCAAGCAAAGCATGAGAAGAAGCCACCATTGGTCCCCAAATCATCATCATGAAAACCGTAAGGATAAAGGACTAATTAAGAATGACGTATTGAACTTAGACTGGAAGAGCAGTTCTGTAACTGAGTTTGATCTTTGTTTTATGGCAGTTATTTGGGGGGAGTAGGTATTGACTACAGTTTAGTTCATTAGCTCCCTTGGGGCCATGAGATTTCTTTGGCTTACCTCATCTTCTGTCTGCTTTTTTTGATTGGTACTAGTTGAAGATTTGAACTTTAATCTTATATGTCTCTGTACTTTCTGTTGCATAATGGCTCACATATGCGTACAGAAAAAAAATGATAAAAACAACTGGTTCTTCTAAAGAATTTTAGAAAGAATGGCTCATCCTTCCCCCTGGTTTGAGTGTACGCACTGTTTGATTATGGTTCTGTGCACAGAAGTTCTGCTGTGGTAAACTGACTGGCACACTTTGCACTGGGATAGATGTGATAGCAATGTCAAATAATTAGCGCTAACATCCTAGGGGTGCTGACAATTGAAAATAGAAAAGCTCTTAAATACAGAGACTCTCATGGAAACAAAAATGAGATGTAACACATTAATTCAGCAAACAGATGCAGTTACAGTCTCTCAGGATAGCAGGAAACAGAGCAGACATCTGGGAGATTTCAACTGTGGAGTAAAATTACAATCATTGGTTACAGAGACTTTCCTTGCCCCTTGCTTGAAAACAGCCAAATAGATATGTAGGAAAGTATATAAATAGGGTGGAATCATCAAATCCCCAATGAAGTAGTCCCTGTCAGAATTTGACAGAAATTTAGTAAACTACAAAGAGAAGAGGCAGCCCTGAGATTCCGAATTTTTGAACCTTAAGAAGGATACTCATTACTAAGCCTCCAATTATGACTGACATTTATTGTCCTGCTATGTGGGAGTGGAAGATGGGGATTTTCATTGCTGATCCTAAGCCAGTGTGTGGTTTGTCCATATATAAATATGGTTTGGGATCTTCACCCTTATCTCTTCAGAAGCCTAATAACATACCATCTCCTTAATCTCCATTGCTTTAATCTGAAAGTATCGTTGTTTGTAGTATCTATTATTTCTCAAAGGGCTAGACATGAGCGTGCTTCTTTATTACAGTCTTCCTTAGAGACTCTGAGCCCCTTGACATAGGGGACTTTGCTATGTTCATGCTGAATTCCTAGAGCCTGAAACACTGCCTGGAATACAGTGCAACACAGACATTAATCCTTGCAGAATGATTGGATCAGAAGGGTAAACGAATGGGATTGGCATGAAGATACACCACGGAGGTCCTTTAGAAAGGAAGGAGGACACTTGTGCCTCTCGACACTAAGCTGTAGTCAGTGCCAATATAAGAGCTTCTTATGGGAAGTCTTTATACAAGGACTGTCTGAGTCTGTGGTGGAAGGACACGCCATTTCAGCCCCAGAGATTGCTGGGGGGTTGGCTGAGTGCTTAAGCCCATGGATTCTCTTTTGCCTCATGCTGTGTTTTCTCTTTTCTTTCACAGATATAAATTCATGAACATCCCAAACTTAAGTCCACTCCTAGAAAAATCAAAAAGATGGAGTCATGGGAGTATCTCTCTTTCACAACTTACTGCATTACTTTACAAGTTACATCTTCACCCTGAAATAAATTCCTTTATTTGACAGGTATTATATACCTGTCACTGTTTAGGGCACTGGTGTGATGTCAATTAAAATATCAAGTGTCCTGTGTTCCACGAATCTTGTATTCTAACAAGAAGGAACAAACTGTAAATAGCAAACTGAACAAAAGATAATTTGTAGGAAGGATGAGGGGTATGAGGCAAATAACCTAAATAATGACTGAAATGGAGAGTGAGCACCTGCGTTTAGTTGGGTGGTCCTTGAGGGGGTCTTTGGAGAAAAGACTTTGAAGCTGAAGGTAACCGGTGAGAGAATTCAGGGACACCTAAGTCTTGAGGGTGGTCCAAGTATGTATATCAAGGGCAGAATGCACACAGGTGCTGGAGTAAACAAAAGGGTTATAAGAAACATATTACACAACTCCTGTTTCCATGAAGTTTATTATCTTACAGCTGCGAATAATTATAATGCTTTAATGTAAGCAACTCTAAAAGTTTTGTTATCCCCTTGATGTGACTAGTTGTTTAAAACGTTATCCAATGCCTTCATAAAGCACTTACTATGTTCAAGGTCTTCCTTTAGGCTGCGCATGTGCTATCAGAATCTCTGTAGGGAAAATGCTATCATACCACTATTGCTTAATACTTCATAAAACCAGAAGCAAAGTGGATACTTTTCCAAAAAAATTTTGTAGTAGCTATTTTATTAGTTTTTAAAAATTAATATGCAATACAATGGACTTCATTATGGCATTTCATACATACTTTCTTCTTGTCTTAATACTCTATCTTTTTTATGACATTGCTTCTTTTTAGACTTTCACAAATGGAATCCAGAAGTTTTTATGTTAAAAAGAAAGTAATGCTTTTATCTTGCAAGAACAAATATTCCTTCCTGCCAAAATTTCATTCAATGATTTTGTAAGATGCAAAGCAATATGTTCCTTCTCAATGCGATCATTTATAACTCAGTGTCACCACTGTGTCCTTTGCACACCGCTTCACTAGGGGCATCAGGAAGCAGCATGACTAGCTCCCCCTCTGACTATCTTGCAGAATTTCCCACACAACCTTCCAACACAAAAACTTAGAAAAGAAGCACAAATTTTACCAGTATGCTCAGAGATTAAAAACCCAAACACAAGGGATTATAAAATGAATCACTTCAAAATGCAAAATACACAATGAACAGCGATAGCTTGCAGGTACAGATGTTTGCATGGTCTACAGAGAACTGAAACATCTCACTGGCATTGGCTCACTGTTTGCTGGTGCTAGAGGAACTGGCATAGTTCTCCATCGGATAAGATGCTGTACCCTTTGCATCTATAGGATACACAACTATCTTTCATAGCTTCATCCACATTCATCGCTGATGGAATTATATAGCAGTTTACCACAAGGTTGTAATCTCAGTAGAAGACATGTGCTAACTTCTCAGTTTGCCTGTAATTTGTAGTCAGAGGGAAGATACCTTTAGTGATGTGTGCTCATTTGATTAAATGAATAAAGAAATAAACAAAGTAACAAACCCGGAAGATTGAAGGCATATTGAATACTGAGGCATTTCAGATTATTATAGTGCAACTTACACAGTGCTTATTATTAAGAAATGCTGAGAAATGAACTTAGGGACACACAGTACACTGCCTAGGGTCATCTGGCACCAAAATTACAGAAGATTGGCATTCGACTTACTTTGGTGTACAAATTACATTTTTAAAACCACTATCTTACTTGAGAAAACCAAAGTTCAGATGTGAATATTCACTAGCAGACACATTCTCAACTCTTATATCTATCTCTTAGTTTAATAGATAGATTTATTGCTGAGGATAAATCTAGTAGAGTCTCCTTAGTTACAGGCTTTTAGCTTCTATGGCCCTTCTTTGTAAGCACAGGTTTCTTAGAAATTAACCCCATTGATTTGTGTTTCCTGATTTAACAAGTAACTGGTATCATCTAATTTTGTTTTATGAATGTTCTACTCAAATTTTTGAATGTATCCTTGACCTGTTTTTCTTCAAGATAGAAAGTATTCTAGACACTTTTGCTTAAGTAGTTTCATTGAAATAAATCCCAAATACCATACTCACTACTTAAATTAAAAGAATTTGCCAGAGTTTGTTCAGAGTTCAGTATCCACCACTCAGTCAATATTAGAACGCTTCCACTTAGAACACGTCCTGTGCGCTTTCCCTGATGTTCATAATGTACCGTGTGTTTTCAGTCCTAGGCAGCTAGAAACCTTTTTTGTCTCATAATTTGCTTATTCTAGATGTTTCAAATAGATGTGATAAGTGTGTGTGTGTGTGTGTGTGTGTGTGTGTGTGTGTGTGTGTGTGTTTTCTTCCACTTGCCATAAAGTTTACAAGTTTTGTTCATGGTGTAGAATATTTGGTCCATTTATTTTTATTCTGAACACTACTTCTCTCTATGTTTATACTATGCTTTGTTTATCCCTTCTTTAGTTGGTGGGTATTTGGCTTGTTGTGGCTCTTTTAAATGCTGCTTCTATCCATGTAAGTTTGGGGTATAATTTAAGCTCATTTCTCATGACTGTATACCTGTAAGTAGAATGACTGTTGCATTTTATGGTAAGTCGAGGCTTAAGGATTTGAAGGA
The DNA here is from genome assembly GCA_030674055.1 of Rhabdomys pumilio. Taxonomy (NCBI): domain Eukaryota; kingdom Metazoa; phylum Chordata; class Mammalia; order Rodentia; family Muridae; genus Rhabdomys; species Rhabdomys pumilio. The sequence continues at coordinate 45,387,583 of JANHMN010000019.1, forward strand.
CCACTAGACTATTTTGCCAAGTGGTGAATTATTTTATATCTTCCTGGCAATGCTCAATGTTTCAGATTTCTTCACATCCTAGTCAGCACTTAAGATGGTTTTTATTTTAGTATTTAGTGGGTATAAGGTGGCCTCCCATTGTGGTTTTAATTTTCATTTTTTTAATCTAGCTTCCTAAAAACAATAAAGGTACGTGTTTTAAAAAAATTCAAAATACCTACCAATAATATACAACAATTTCTACTTTTTAGAATTTTTCAATCTCTTACTTAGCTAACTGAGTAGAATCTATTATATGGTGCACACATCCAACAATGAGAGTGGCTAAAAATTCTTGTACAGTTAAGACTGTACTTCAAATTCCCATTGGAAATTGCATTAACCTGAACTATGCCCTTGGATGATTAAAGAAAATCTGTCTAGCAAGAAAGTTATATCATAAAGGAAAGGTGATTATATTTAGAATCACATTTCTTATTCTCAAAGAACTCTCATACACTTAAAGTTAAGCCACGCTTCTCAATAGTTTTGACTTTGAAATCACTTTTTAGGAGTAATAAGAATAAAGTAGAAAAATATGATTTCTCTGAGATAGTCAGATTTTACAAAGTTGAACAATTGTGGACTGCAGAAATGGACAGTGGTTATTACTGCCACTCTAAAATGACACAGACACATTCTTCACTGTAGAATCAGAACCTTCCAAACATTTGTTCACACACACAGACACACACAAAACCCTCTTATAATGTAATAGTAGGAAAACCCTTATACCTATATATCATGAAAGTATTGTCTGAATTTACAGTTAAATTTACAGGAGAAGACTAGTGAATTTCATGTTTTAAAAATTCCTTGACAACTTATTTGCACTTAAAAACAACAACAAATAAGTTCTCTGGGCCTTGTACCTTGCTGCAAAAGTATTCTTTCTCAGTTGTTCCTATGATTTCCATAAATGTATGTATGATTCTTTCCTCTTTAATCTTTTATATGTATACACACAAACACACATCCTTTCTCTCTTAAGTTTAGAACTGATCAAAATCCAAAGGCAGTTTATTAACTGTAGAATTTAAATGAAGCAATTTCTATTCCTACAAGTGAACAGAAAGCGAATGTTTTAGTGTGTATTCACATTAAACATTCAATTTTATTGAATGTTTAGAGCCTTGATGTCATTCATACAAAAGAGAGAAATAAGCAGAAAGAGGAGAAAACACATTCATACTGTATTACCTCTTGATTCTTCTATCATTTGCAAATGGGCCTAATCGTAATGACTGTAGAATTTCCGAGAATATTAATTAGGGAAAAAAAACCCTAAAACAAAACACCTGTAATAGTATAGGTTCCAACCTGAGCACAAAAATCCACTCTGAGCTTGGAAAACAAAGTAGAATCATGCTTTGCAAGTCTTCTTCTGGTCAAATGTTAAAATGAGAAGAGATCATCAAATAAGAGCATAGGCAGATGCTGAGTGTGAATTATTTTGAAATCCCAAGCAAACCCCAATACAGAGGCCCAGAGTCTGGCTCTGCATGCTATCACACATGCTCTGTGGGTCCTTGACTTGCTCCAGTAGCTGTTGCCAGCATTTCTGAGGTCTGTCCCAAGAGGCACCTCTGTGAAGCCTTGCTGTCTGCTTCCACTGTTTTCATCCTTGTCTAGTTCCAAGTTTCGATGTTGCTAACAACGGTCAGGACAGAGTGTCCATGTGAAAGCATACCCTTCTGGTGCTTACATTGTTAGGATCATTGACATAACTAGTTCTGTAGATTCCAGCTCTTTGAAGCCTTTGGTTTCAGAAATGGAAGGTGGTGATGGTATGCAGACAGAGATCCTGTGAATTTGAATGGTCACATTGTGGCCATACTTGCCTTTTTCTTCCTCTTCCTCCTCCTCCTCCTCCTCTTCCTCCTCCTCCTTCTCTTCCTCCTCCTCCTTTTTCCTCCTCTTCCTCCTCCTCCTTTTTCCTCCTTTTCCTCCTCTTCCTCCTCCTCCTTTTTCCTCCTCTTCCTCCTCCTCCTCATTTTCCTCCTCTTCCTCCTCTTCCTCTTCCTCCCTTTCCTTTTCCTCCTTTTCCTCTTCCTCCTTTTCCTCCTCTTCCTACTTCTCCTTCTCCTCCTCCTCCTTCTCCTCCCCTCCCTCCTTCTGTGTTTCAAAGATAGGGAATATTGTACAACTTGAGTATTCTCAGAAATATTCCCTAATAGGATTCATCTTGCTGATAGGTTACTTTCATTTCTTAATTTGATGCATAGTATATAATTTGAGAATGTGCCTTATATAGTTTCAAGAGCTTCAATAAAAACAACAGAAACAAACATCTGGACCCGTATCATCAACTTGCTCATTCCTATCTTAAATGAAAAAATAGTATGATTTTTTTTTATTGAAAATAGATTTTCTTCATACAATATATTCTATTATGGTCCCCCACTCCCAATTCCTTCTAGATCCTTCTTATCTCCCTATACACCAAATCAACATCCTTTCTTGCTCTTTCTCTTAAAGGAGAAAGTAGAATATTCTTTTACCAATATTCTATCCCATAGATACTGGTTATATCCTTTTATAGGATAAAGAGCTTATACTAAAATAACATGAACACCACAATCATGAAACTGTTGAGTGTAATATTAGCATGTAGCCCATAAAAGCAATAGCAGCAGCAGCAACAACAACAACAAGACCCTCCGGATTTGGGTGCAAATAAAAACCAAATGAGGCTTAATTTTTGTTAATCAATGTATAGGGACATTTTCACTGTATTGTCCATACCTCAGCCTAACACTCATACATTTGTAAGTGACAGATTATTGACACCACACACCTAGCAACACAATAGACAGCATTATAGACGACGCCTTTGTAAGAACACATGAGGCTTCCACAGTCTCCATAAATATTTCTAAGCTTATACGGTTAAAGGAGAAGAAATGAAATAGCCTTGGCTCATTTTTCTTCCATTCTCTGACTTGACAGTTCACGTGAGTGCTTTCCTTCTCCCCAGACTGTCAGTCAGTCACTTGACAGTGTGCTTTGTTCCGTGGACCTCACATCTTTTCATTCATCATTCCTGTCAGGCTTTTCTTCCAAGGCTGGATAACTCTGAAGACTGATTTAGACTTCTAAAGTGTTACATTTTCTTCCATTCTGGGGAATCCAGTTCATAGTAGTACTCTGGAAAAAAAATAGAGTGTCGAAATTATGATCAAATGATCCATTTTCTTGGACATCAACCTCTTCCTGTGCTTAAAAGAAAAAATCTTGACAATCAAAACAGACGGCACCTGTCCTGCTTGTAGCTTCAAATAAGCACATGTAAAATGTGACTTCTGTAGACTGTGACAAATGACCTACCTATCACAGGTCAGTTTACTGTCCTAGAATATTTACCGCGTCAATAGCATGAGCTGGTCAGTAGATGGCACTGTTTGTTACATTAAAATAGAATCGCTGCCGCCTGAGACATCACCTGATCAGGTTAAGGGTAGGAGGGGAGGCGATCTTGTTCTCACAACCGAGTTGCATTGGTTTCTTAGAGGTTAAAGTGACCTTGAAAAGGACCCCAGCACATCTCCCTGGTTTTTCAAAAGGAAAGTTCTATTTCGGATATTCTCAGAGTGGTGGATATTTTTTAACACACTTCATTTACCCCTTTCAAACCGGAACCACTCAAGAAATCCAAATCACATCTTTTTTTTTTTTCTGTGAATACAGAGCAATTCTTTATAGTTCCTTCCTGTAAACTCTGTCCAGATCTTGAGGGAGGTTCACTATTATCCCGCTTAGGCCTTTTGTGCTTCCTTGGTCCTTGCAGTCTGTTTCTCAGACTGATCATCGATTCTGTGCCCTCTTGAATTCTAATATGTCATTGAGTCAGGCTCACCACACAGCAGTGTCTGGATGTACATCTTGTGATTATTAGATATGTGAACCGTTACAGGACCCAGAAGATACTCGGAGTATTTTTTTATTGGCCCCAAAAATATTCAATCTTTAGAGAAACTGATAGATCAAAACGAACAGAAATATAATTTATAACTGCAGAGCACATAATATTGATTTGAACCATTTTCAGCCAACTGTCTCTTTTCATCTGACTCTTATTTTTGTATGTTTTCAATTTAAGAATTTAAAGTATTTTCAAGTAAACACTCACAGTGGTTTGTTATAAATTCAGAGCTAAATATCCTGGACCATAAGATACTGTTCTTTTTTAAAGCACTGGTGTTTCCTCTATTGTATTGTTAAGCTTCACAGAAGCATGTGAATTTTTTATATGGCACGAACTCCAGGCGTTCCACAGGACATATTTGATAATGTCGTACACTAGGTGCTCACTAAGCATTAGCTGAGCGACTTAATGAATAGTTCCGTTTAAACTAACCCGTCATCCAGAGAATTGCCAGTTACTTTCAAGATATAGTTTTATTAACTATCACATCAACACTAAGTTCCTGTAATAAGTCTGTTTACTATGCTGCGCCACGCCTGTAATTTTCCTTTGACAAAGTAAAAACAAGCCTTGAAAAATTAATTCTTCTAATTACGAGAGTATAGAGTACAGTAAATTATTCTGTATAATTTTTTTCTGAGCAAAGTATTGTTATAAATATTTCCTTTGTATTTTCTTACGATTAAACTCTATTTACTTTAATTCATTTGGAAAGTATTTAGGGTTTGCTTTTAAGGATTTTCTTTTCTCTTTATTGAGTTTACATTATTTGTGACATTGCTGTTTAGGCTGCCTCTTAACTTCATTAGTGGTTATTTTTATTCATTAATTCCTTTTTGAAATAAAATCTGCTCAGTTTATTTTATAGTGTTTTATATGTATGTATGTATGTATGTATGTATGTATATATGTATGTATGTGTACCTTATGTGCAGTTGGTACCTGCAGAGGTCAGAGGGGAGGTTGCAGCCATAGGTAGTTGTGAACCACCATGTGGGTTCTGGGAATTAAACATGGATTCTCTGAAGAGTAATAGGTGCTTTTAATTGTTGAGCTGCCCCTCCAGCCTGTATGTGTTTGTGTATACAGATGTGTCTTTATGCTTATGTGTGTGTATGTGTGTGTGTTCATGTGTGCTATTCTGTATGTGTATCCCCGGCATGCAGGTGCTGATGGAAGCCAGAAGAAGAAAAAAAGGCATCGAATCTGTAGTTACAGCTGGTTGTTAAGCTGCCTGGTATAAGTGCTGGGAACTGAGCCTGAATCCTTAGCAATAACAGTAAGTATTCTTAACCTCTCAGCTACCTCTTTGGCCCCAACTATTGGTTATTAACTATAGAATAGGGAATATATTGTAATTTTCCTATGCATAGTCCAGAATTTTATCACAAAAGATAGCATGTAAGTTCATTAACGTGGTTATTGAGTATGCTTATTATTTTAAGAAATCACTTGACATTTGGTACTGTCACTTGCAATCCTGTGAATATATTTAAAACAAATAGACACTGTCTCGTAGAAAAAAAAAGGTACAGATGACAGTGAATACTGGAAACAGTATTCAAAATAGAGAAATGGAATTTAAAACCACAATGTGATTCCTCAGTGGAGGCTGAGGTAGTAACAGACCCAGAGGGAGATGCAGAATTGCTGAAGACTTCATACAAAGCTTGTGCATATTTAGAACTGTGTGGCTACTCTGGAAAATAGTTTGCTGTGTCTTGAAAACTAATGTACAGTTAGCATAAGGAGCAGCACTTACCTCGCTCTGTGAGGTGACTGCTCAGATGATCTGGAAGAGTGTCATGCTGGGAAGGGAAAAGAAACAATTTAAAGGTCACATGCTGTATGATTCCATTTAACGTTCTTGAGCTGACAAAATTACAGAGATGGGGAATGAATTAGTGGTTGTAAGAGGTTACAGATGGTGGTGGGGGTGGGCACTGTCATGTGGCAGTGATATAAAAGGGTAGCAAGGGGGAGAAAATTAGAGGACATTATGTTAAGAAAAATAACTCAGTCCCCCCAAAACAAAAACTGAGCTGGAGAGGTAACTCTGTGGGGGAACACTGGCCTTGTGTGCTTGAAGCACTGGGTTCATTTACAAGTACCACAAAAAAGAAAAAAAAACAGAATAGAGCAAAAGCAAAATAAAGGAAGACAGAAAGGAAGGAAGGAAGGAAGGAAGGAAGGAAGGAAGGAAGGAAGGGAGGAGGAAAGAAGGGAGGAGGAAGGAAGGGAGGAGGACAAATATTGCACACTAACACCTTCAAGTTTTAATTAAAATTGATCTTTCAAAGTAGAGAATAGAATGGTAATGATGAGATCATGGGAATAATGGAATGGTCAGATGGAAACAAGGGAAAGAACAAGGAGAGAGGTACAGTGAGAGAGAAAGGATAAGGTCCCACATTCTGTATTCTAGACTAGTATATATTTTAGCCATTAGTACCCACTCCACAGTGAAAAGTATCATCAGATAAGAAAGAGGAAATAGTATGTCTGTGTTAATACACATACTTAATCATACTTTCTATACATATCTTGAAATCCCCTAAGTATGAGCAATACTATTCATTGATTAACTACACACACACACACACACACACACACACACACACACACACACACATGTTTGCATACGTAAGTATACAACTGTAAAAAAAGAGAAAAGAAATCTCAGTGATAATAGCATAGTTCAATATTTTGAGTGAAATGGTCACCCTATGAATCTAGTTAGGTAATAACTGTCACACTACACACACAATACACACATAAACACATAAACACACATATACATGCAGACACATGCATACACATGCATAAATACATACACACATTCACTCATATACACACACAAACATTCTACCAGTGGCAGTGTCAACATTTGCGATTTAGAATCTGTACAATGGTTGTGTAAGTTGTAACTATGGGTGAAAGATATCTTCTGCTTTTCTGTACCACTTTCACACCTTCCTGTGAATCTATAATTTCTAAAAGTAGGTGAACATTTGAGTCATTTATTACCATCTTGGTGTAAATTCTAAAAGAAGCACTTTAAATTTTTATTTTTTTCTTCAGTGCACTTTATTATTTGATATACCACAACTCTTCATCTGTCGAGCTTGTTTTAATGTCAAATAGATCGAGCTTCTAGAGTAATCTTTCCGGCATCTAACATTGTAAGCAGATAGGTATACAGAATTATTTTTCTTGCAATTTTATAGTTGATAACAATGATTAATTTAGAGTATTCTGAGAAGGGGGCTTACTTACGTTAAAAGGAGTGTCTAGGTGGAAGATAAGTATTTCAAATATCCTATTTACTACCTGACAGAATGATGATTATCTGTTGGAGGGGGATGTAGATCACTGTCTTGTGCTATTGTAAAGGAGAAATTATCAAAGTAGAATGTCTGCTCACATTCCTCATTGCACACTTAAATCTGAACTGGAAGAGACACTGTGAGGAATAAGTCTGCACATCAAATGGCGGGACTCTCCAGACAAATGCTTTAAATTCTCATTTGGTGCACCACAGATGTATCCAGAAACAACTTGAGCGGGACACATTGTCTCCGGCTCTAAATTACCCCGACTCTGAGCAGCGCGCAGAAAATAGGAAGCTTAATTTTACTACTAAAGAACTCTTGAAAGTGTTATTCTATAATAATGCTGGTGGAACTTTAAAATGTAAAAACGAAGAGTTTTCAACCACTCATCAAATAGATAGCTAGTATCAATTATTTAGAAAATGTGTGGTTAATTCCTGCAGTTACTTACAAAACTTTAAAAATTATCCAGCAATAACTTATTTGAACTTTTGACTGATTACGTATTTTTCTCCACAGATGTATATTTGAAAAGTTGTAAAAAGGTTGTACATTTATTTTATTTCATGTGCATGACTGTTTCTCTGAATGCTTGTATGTGCACCACATGTATCTACAGAGGTTAGAAGAAACCATTGGGTTCCCTTGAACTGGAGTTACAAATGTTTGTAGCTACCAAGTAGATGCTCGGAATAGAACCTGGGTTCTCTGTAAAAGCTGCAAGTGCTCTTATCTGTTGTGCCTTCTGGACTTCTTGAAACATTTTTATATTTCTCTATACAGATGTGTTAACTGGATTTCAGATTAGGCTTAGACATTGCTTATTAAATAATTGTTTCTGCTGAGCATGACATTTCAGGTCTTTAACTGCAGTTCTTGAGAGGCAGAGGCAGCTTTACTTATATTTTCTCAAGGCCATCTTGGTTTATATAATGAGTTCTAGTACAGCTAGGGTTACACTGTGAGAGACACTGTCTCAAAAATTGAGAAAATGTAATTCTCATAACTGTGTTGAAGGGTTTTGGTTTTTTTCTTTGTATATTTGCTTTTATTTCCTTCATTTATTAACTATGTGTATATTTAGTATGATACATTAATTAACAGAATTTTAACAAAATTAATGAATTTTTTTCTAGTCTTAGGTTTAGCATGTATTTCACACAGAGCTAAATGTACTGTATTGCTCTATACTCATGCCTCTGGTTTGATTTCCATCACTTTCTATACTTCTTAATGAGCTCTGTGCAGAAAACTCAGTAGTGCTGTATATGACCCTGAGTGTGAAGAGGGTGGTTAAAATGAATGTGGTTATAACTATCCTTTATTCAGAGCATCTTTTAAGTAACATGAGTATAAAGAGAGAGAAGTAATGTGGTGTTATATAACACCACTCTATCGATGGCTATGATGAATTAAATGGAGACTGTTGTGGCTCAGTCTTCCTAAGTGAGATTCAGTTGTCCTCAATCTAACTGCCACATACCAGTTCCAAACATGGCAACTACCTGTGCTTGGCATCTGTCCTCTTCTATAAACCAAAAAGATATTGTGCTGAAGCTTACATAAACTAAGAAATGTGTCTTTTCTCTGAGTAGCGCAGGTTTTCTTTCAGTAAGTTTCAAAAATATCATCCCTTTCACAGTGGTTAATTAAAATAGCTAAATTAAAAATATATGAACATACATGTGTGCAAATGTGTACATACACATACACAGAGAGAGAGAGAGAAAGAGAGAGAGGGAAAGAGAAAGAAAGAGAGAGAGAGAGAGAGAGAGAGAGAGAGAGAGAGAGCTCATTAACTTTCTGAAAACATACTTTAAACTTGTCCAACTCCATTACGGTTTAATCCACATGTACATATGTGGGTATAAAGAAAGACAGTTAGCTCATACCTCCATAAAACAAACTTTACCTAGTACCAGAGATGCATGGTATTAGATTGGAATGTTAGTTTGAGGTCCTTGGTGTTTTCCAGAATGTCTGAAACTGTCAAGAGTGAATCATATTCAAATGCTACTTAATAAAGGCCTCTGAGCTCCAGAAGTATATAGGATGAGTCAAGAAACTTTGACTTATGAGTGTGCACGTACCATAAAATGAACCAGTCAGTTCTTGAATCCCATCACTTTAGAAGACATCTAACTCGTTCTGCCAGTAATCGGCTTTCGCATGGTCTACACGTAGGCAAAGGCTGAAGCTCACAAAGGCTGCCAACACCCAGGAACCTAAGAATTCAGTGAATTCAGCTCTGCTCCAGCATGCTGCTGAGATACTCCCCTGTGCCTCCACAGTGTAACCTTTCTTCTTCCCACCAGCACTCCAGGGCTCCACACCCTCCCTTCTCTGATCTTTGCTGATTCATCTCACTCTGAAAGAGAGTTGGAGCTTCGTTTTGTTCTGTATATGTGTGAACAGCTCTGGTTCCCAGCATGGCTTCTAGTGAAGCAAGCCAGACCACATTCTAACCCAAATAGCAACAATTAGACCTCTTCCCCTTGTTCTAGAGGGAGAGAAGACAACAGCACCATCCACATACCTTCCTAACTACATCCTTGTGGCCTGCTCTAGGCGTTTGACTTCAGTAAATAGGCAACATTAATAAATTGACAAAGTCTTACAATCTCCAGGAAACTACGCCAGGGTGAAATTTAAGTTAACCAGGGAGACAGAAAAATGCTTTATGTTAAAGACTTACAGTAAAAAGATAAGCTCTTTTAAGATAGGGTTGTAGAAGAAGTGATACATGGTGCTGTTAAAATTCACTGTAGATCTGAAAATATGGAAATATAGGCATGTATTTGCGGGCCCAAACACATGCAGGCAGGTCAGTATCCTCATAAGGCATGTGATTCACTAGTTAACACTAAAACCTTAACTTCAAATAGACTTTGAAATTAAGGTACTAACGTTTACAAGTTGATCTCAATTCCTTAGATTAAATAATAGTATTTTTTGTAAATGTACATGCTCATAAGAAGAAACCAAGGAATAAGAAAAGATTAATCACAACACAGGAACATGCACTATTTTAAGATACTTTTTTCTGTTCTTTTAGATTCATACTCTAAAGTGTTGTGAATCGTGTCTTACATAGGTTTTCTCTTGGTGGAAAATTAATGAATATAGTTTATCATTCACAATTAGGGATCATCCCAGGGGTTGCTGGTAGACCATTTTCTCTATTTACACGGTGTAACAAATGTCTCTCTCTCTCTCTCTCTCTCTCTCTCTCTCTCTCTCTCTCTCTCTTCCTCTCTCTTCTGATATAGCATTTCCTTCTGACTTCTTTTGGGTTAAGGGTTTCAGTGAGCAGTCACTTGGAGAGTATCTGTAGTCACTATACTTTTCCTGTGCAAAAAAAAAATATTTAAGTAGTCATCATCAAATCGTAGCACTTTTTAAATAAATATATATGAAGATACCAAGGGATAAGAAGAGATCAATCATGACATGGGAGCATACACTATATTGAAAATACCTTTCAAATATGTATGAATTCATATATGAAATATATATGAATGATTTTCAGGAGCCTGGCATCTTTTAAAACCATCTTAGAGCATTTTTATTAAAAATATATTGTTTCCTTAATAATATTCATGGGTTTCTGGGTGCACATATTACATGTTTTTCTCAAGATAGCAATGCGATTGCCGTTTCCAAGCCCTCACAGCCTCTAGTAAAGGAAAGTGTTGTATACTTCTCAGTCTTGTAAACCTGAAGGCCACCTTAGGCAGGATTCACTGAGAAGATCAAACAGAAACATAACAGAACAGGACAAATCTGAAATATGCCCTGCTCAACCACATGAATCACATTGAGAGATGTCAATCAACTTAACGATGTAAGCAAATTGCGTGCTCTGTTGTACCACGGCTCCTGGGATGGTCATCATATCTCACTACAGAAAGATAGATTCCAGCACCGCCTTTCTATTCATGACCCCACAACACGATGCAAGACAAAATGTGGAGAGACTATATAGCTGTCATGTGCTCATACGATTTTCCACATTGCAAAACGCCTTCATTCTTCCCTCTAATTTAGAGCATGTGCTCTCATTATTCATCTCTGGCTTTACAGTTTATTAGTGAATAATAGTGTGGTAATTTTACTTAGAACAAGAAATTCATCAACCGACTCACATCTAAGGGATGCTCGCACAATAAAAGTATTCTGTGCCATCTGAGTACTTCTAGCATCACTTCGACTTGTCACAACCAATGCTGGAAAGCTTTGAACTAAAGCAGAAGTTCTGTGGTTTGTGAACCTTCCCAAAGGATGGAAAAGTTTATAGTCGTTGGATGCAAAGAACGAACTATGCATCATTGGAGATTTTTCTTGTAACCAAAATTCCAAGTGAGCCCAGGCACAGAATTATGAGTCCATTTTAATTTTCAATAATGCAGGGGAGATTTAAAGGCTTGAGTTAAGTACAATTTCTGATGATGTCTCTATCTCAGTGCTTAAAAAATTGTGACTTTTAAAAGTAAAGGCACAGCGCGGGACAAAGGGAAGCGAAGCCGGAGCTGCGGGTGCCTTCTCAGCCCGCGGTGTCTTAGATTCATTCTTAAGGAACTGAACACTTAATCTTCCAAAATGTCAAAAAGACCATCTTATGCCCCACCTCCCACCCCAGCTCCTGCAACACAAATGCCCAGCACACCAGGGTTTGTGGTATACAATCCATACAGTCATCTCGCCTACGACTACAGGCTGGGAAGGAATCCGGGCACCAACAGCTGGGTCACGGTGTCCTCTGGCATTAGGATTCCAAAGCCTCCAAAGCCACCAGATAAGCCGTTGATGACCTACATGAGGTACAGCAGAAAGGTCTGGGACCAAGTAAAGGCTTCCAACCCTGACCTAAAGTTGTGGGAGATTGGCAAGATTATTAGTGGCATGTGGCGAGATCTCACTGATGAAGAGAAGCAAGAATATTTAAACGAATACGAATCAGAAAAGATCAAGTACAATGAGTCCATGAAGGCCTATCATAATTCCCCCTGGGTATCTTGCATATATTAATGCAAAAAGTTGTGCAGAAGCTGCATTAGAGGAAGAAAGTCGACAGAGACAGTCTCGCATGGAGAAGGGAGAGCCTTACATGAGCATTCAGCCTGCTGATGACTTTTCAATGAAACAGACAGTCACTGCCCGTTTCCAGAGAAACCACCGCCTCATCAGTGAGATCCTCAGTGAGAGTGTGGTACCTGATGTGCGGTCGGTTGTCACAACAGCTAGAATGCAGGTCTTCAAGCAACAAGTCCAGTCTTTAATGGCTCATCAGTGTAAACTAGAAGGCAAGCTCCTTCAGATAGAGGAACGACACCAGGAAAAGAAAAGGAAATTCCTGGAAAGCACAGACTCCTTTAACAATAAACTTAAAAGGTTATGTGGTCTGAAAGGAGACACGGAGAAGACTGCAGCTGAGATCGCACAGGCGGAGGAGCAGGCTCACAAAAGGCAGGAGGAGAGGGAGAAGGAGGCCGCAGAGCAGGTAAAAATTACTTCAAATACTTATGGACTTGGTTATTCTTGGAGTTTTCGAGATCACCTTGCCTTTCGGCACTATCGACCCTGCCTAGTGGATAAACAGGAGTAAGCCAAAGGGGAGGCACACCTTGAAGACAGCAGAGAGCCAGTAGAATGGTGAAGAAGGCACATCTACTCCTGAGGACAAGGAGAGTGGGCAGGAGGGGTTTGACAGCATGGAGGTGGAAGGGACCAGTGACAGTAACAAGCTCACAGAGCAACAGCACCACAGTGGAGAAGCCGTCCACGGACCCAGTGGGAGAAGACCAGAAGAAGGAGTAAATGTTGCCTTGTTTTATGTGACCTAAAACTTTTTTAAATGAAAAAAAAGTTTTGTGTGTGTGTGTTTTTTTTTTTTTTTGGTAAAGGTAGAGGTTGGCAAGATGGTTGACCATGTAAACTTTGGTCCCTGGAACTTACCTGAGTAAAAGGAGAGAGAAGCGACTTTCTTATGTTGTCCTCTGACCTCCTCCACATTGCCAGGCTTCATACATAAACACATACACACCACATGCATACCCACCTAAATAAATGAATAGATAGAGGATAGATAGATAGATAGATAGATAGATAGATAGATAGATAGATAGATAGATGTTAGAGATGGATGGATAAATAAATAAATAAATGCAATGAATTTATAAAATGAAAGGTAAGAGTTCCTTAAGTTTAATGAACACCTACTATTATAGTTAACTGGTGTAGTTTCGAGCTTTTTCTACCCAGCATCTTTGTTCCCAGATATAACGACTCTAATTTTTATGAATAATTACTTAGCCCAGTAGCTTGGGCCTATTCCCTGACAAGCTCATAACTTAATATTCTATATATTCTATTCTGTGAATATCACATGGCTAGTTTCCTGGTCCTCCATTTCACCCAACTGTCTCCATCATTGTTTGGGGCCAAATTTCTCATGCCTGACTATTTCCCAGAAACTTCTCTCTTTCAGATGTCTCACCTTCTAATCCTGCTTCAGCTCATTAGCCAATCAGCTGTTTTGTTGTCAGGTAAAGCTTCTATACATTGCAAAAGAGATTCTCTCTATTCACAGGAATTTGTGTCTCAATATTTTAGATGTTTAATGGATCTGGAAATAGGGATGTAACCAGTGATGGACTCCTAGTACTTTGTTATACTTTGGTTAGCTCTGAATTTTTTATGCCTTACAACTTAACGACACTTAATTCTAATAAAATGTTGGAGTTGTTCAGACAGAGACTTGCTTGAGCTACACAGTCACTCAGTTATGTTTCAAGAAACATTCCTTCAGTTTCCCTGTGTCTGACTCAATTCCCCACTTGGTATCTTAGCTGTATGCTGTGGTTTTTCTGCCTATAAAATAAAATAAGTCACGTTTTTCCTTAGTTTCTCAGTCTTATTTATTTTCCTTTTTACCCCTGTAGCTGATGAATCTGTCATTTCTGAAGAGGAAATCTATCTTACGAGAATACAATAAATCTCTCGGTTTCATTATCTGAATGCATTTTGCTTGTAGCAACACAAATCTTAATGAAAAAGAATTGAAGGATTGGAATGACCAAGGAATGGTTCTTCAGTTAGGTAAAATAAAGACTAAATTAAGAAGCCACAGAATAGCTGCCTAAAGCTGGAATTGGTCATTTTAAAGGATGTTCCCTTTGTCCAGTCCAGAATTCTTAGATGACAGAAAATTCTTTGAAGGAGACAAATAGTTTTCTCATTATTTTTAGTCAAAGAAGAAAGTATTTTGAAATCTGTTTGCTTTCTTGTGATTTTGATCTATTGGAGTCAAGACCTGCAATTCAGCACATTGGGGAAATGGAGGTAAGGATAAGGGTGAATTCTACCCCCACCGCCTTGGGTAATACAGAGTTCCTCATTAGGGCTGTTCACACATGCTCTGCTTATCAGAAAGCTTCATTCCTCCCTCTTTACACATCTCTCCTCACATCAGGACCATCAATAAAATCCCAATGATTCTAAGTCATAAACATGCCAAGCTTTTCTGCATTTCTCAGTTGGACTGAGTCTCCTCTGATGCAGACTCTAATATCGTCACAATCTTCCAAGTGTTCTTCATACCTCATCTAGCCTCTTTTTGTTCATTGTGATGAGGTGGTTGTACTTGGGAACTCTGTAAGTCTTAAATACACACACACACACACACACACACACACACACACACACACACATGAGAGAGAGAGAGAGAGAGAGAGAGAGAGAGAGAGAGAGAGAGAGAGAACGCACAACCCCATAGCCACTCATATATAGTGTGGGGAGAATTATACAAAACATTATGTCCTTTTGATCTTTAATGGTTGATGGTTATTGCCACTAGGAAAAGGTCAAGTTTGTTCTTTATCATAATTATAACATTTTTCATATTGTTATACATAGGAACTAAGTGTATTGAGGAAACATGAGGAACTGACAGGTTGGAATGGTTTAAGTAGTCTGCATGGTTCCTGGGTGCTAAAAATTCTCTCTCTCTCTCTCTCTCTCTCTCTCTCTCTCTCTCTCTGTCTGTCTCTCTCTCTCTGTGTGTGTGTGTGTGTTATAAAATAGCTAAAAGAGTAACATAGCAAAACATAATGTCTATGAACAAAAACTAACTTGTCTAAACTTCAAAATAAAACCTTAAAATATTTTCATAGTAAGAAACATTAGTTTTCAAATGCTGATGCAAGTTTTACAGGATTTATGTGTGAAGTGATTTCAAATTTCTAATGAAAAATTTTAAGAAATAGGTTTTTGAAATCATGAAAGACATCAGACAAGAAAGTTTCATCTCAGGACTTGGTATTAGCATATGGCTGTGGAATATTAATCATTCTGTATTAATGAAATTTTCTTTTTCAGTAGTAATCTGAATTGTAACCATTTGAAGCATGTACATGTCCTATAATTAGTGGAATTTTCGTGGGTGTTGACATATACTATGATTTTATTGGTCAAAATCATCACAAAACATATGATAGTAAAGTCATATAGGTTTAGAATTCAGTTAGATTTTTCCTGTGTGAATTCAAAGCAATGACCAAATGTTCCTCAAGTGATGGAATGATGTATCTCTACCAGTCAACACTTATCAGAATCCATGGTCTCCAGACAAGTGAAAGCAACAGTGTCAGCATATTTGTGTGAGAGAGAAGGTGAGAGAAGAAACGGAAAAGGAAAAGGAAGGGGGAGCACTTTAAGGCAGTGGTAGAAATTATTATAGAGGTTTCATAGTCAAATTAGGAAGAAAAGATGGTGTGCAGGCTAGAGCTGTAGCTGAGTCCAAATATATAGGGAGTGCTCTATAGAGCCAGCAGTGTTGCTGTTACTGACAGTGGACAAAGGCAGCCTACTGAGAACTCCAGGTAGCTTGGGAGAAATCCATCTCTTAATGGGTTCAGTCCAGTTGTATTTCAGCTGCATAGATGATGCCAGCTACATTGTGGAAGGCAATCTACTTTTAACTAAAGTCTAATGACTTAATATTAATGTCATCCAAAATCATCACAGACATAAATATGCAGGAAAATGCTGTCCTGGATTCTGAGTGCTGAGTCCAGACAAGTTGACACATAAGAATAGTCATTGCTCAGTTAGTGGTTCTTAGAATTTACTCTTCCTAGATGGCAGGAATGCAATGCATGAGTTTTATCTTCTCCAAAAGAACATTTTTGTCCTTGATCTGTACATTTTTAGTTTATATTATTACGATATATATATGGTCTTGGGACATTCTCCCTATATTTGTTCAATCACTCAAAACCATCATTAATGAACCTGTTTTTCAAGCAGTAACTTGATTTTTAAAATGTTTGTTATTGTAGAATGAAATAGGCTTCTACTATTTTATATCTTATTATATCCCTATTTCATACCTGTTTCAGATCATAATAGACCTGCTCTCAGCCCCCTACTGTCACAAATCCTTAGCAGAATGAAGTGGCTTTCTTTCCTCTGACCATTTTAAAAAAATAAATTATTGTGATGTTCAACCATTTGACACTGTGATATGACATGGCCCTTCTCAAAGGTGTTGGGCCATATCTGTAACTATCCTGGGATGCACGTGACCTATGGGTTCCAGGTTGAACAGACCTGGAACCAGTTGTTTGCGTATGTAAATGCTGAGCCTTGTTTTAGTATAAGACCTGACTCATTTTGCTCAAATGTGTTAGCAAACAGTAATTTTTGTTGACATTGTATGTCTAATAATCTACACTATGGCTTTTATTAATAATGATCTTTATGAGAGCTTATAGAGCAAAACTAATTTTTTAAGGCAATCAGAATGAGTTTGCACAATATTTAAGCTAGCATTAGAAAGACATGAGTGTCTCTTTTTTCCCTTTATAGTTCATTTTCCCTACAGAAAACACCTAATTTTGGTTCTATTTTTTCCTGTGCTTGTTTGTCCTGGTCCATTTGGGTCAGTCAACAGGGTCCAGCAAGAGAGAGAGATTGAGGATGGAGGGGCAAGAGATGAGAAGAATGGAGACAAGACAGAGAATCTGTTCAAGTCCCCTTTATCGAAAGGAAATCATGGGTATAAACACACATTACCACGTGCCTTGTAGCCGTGGACAAGCAGGGGAACACAGCTGAAGACACTTTACCACATGCACCTTGCAGCTGGGGGCACTAAACAACAAAACAAGATATGTGAGAAAAACAAAATGTTTATCAGAGTGTGCTTAGCTGTTGTGGACTGCTTGAAAAACAAGTCTCTTGTCAGGGTATATGGCCTGAGATGGCTGCAAAGATGATAACCACTTTCTGCTAGGAGTCGGCTCCAACACTTGTTGTTCTCTTACTGTGTTTTTCCTAGTTTCCTTCCAGGTTACTATGAAAGAATGGCACTATTTATTGAATACCATCTCCTTCTAAGACAATGCTTGTTAAGAGTAGGATGCTCTTAAGGGAGGTGAAGCCCCCCTTTCTGCAATGAAGCTTATTAAAATTTGGAGATAAACAACTTAAAATCTTAAGGAAGTTCCTGAAATTAACCAGATTCCAGCACCCTCACCCTTACATGGTAGAGACTCAAACCAACTGAGCTTTCAAGAAAAGCCTCAGACCAGTCAAGTTGCTTGAAAAATATGCTCTTCAGCCATGAGCCACCTGCAAATTGTATCCCCAGTTTCCAGCTTTGTGTGATGCAGCTGTCTTTGAGTTATTTCTGTTGCTGAAAGGACGGAAACCCTCAGTCATATTCCTGTAGTTACCCTAGTGAAACTCATTGATTCACCAAGTTGGATTTGGGTGGTGTTTTATTTTGATCTGCTGTAGTTTCCTAACTGGAGTGAGTAGATTTGTTCATAGGTCCCCAGGAATAATGTCACAAAACAAACAGTTATTCATCAAACAAATTGTTATAAGACTCATGTATGTCTTTCTGCTTAAAAATAAAAAAAAAAACTATGTCAGTACATTGTTTTTATTCCTAGTCATTTTGACCTTTTAATTATCTCTTACTTATGCTTAATATATTTTGTTAGGTGTATGTTTGTTTAAAACCCACATTCCACATAGCCCAGGATGGTTTCTAATTCACAGTGATGCCCCTGCCTCAGACTCTAGGTACTCTGTTACAAATGCGAGTTATAATATCTGGTTGTGTTATAAAGCTGAATTTTTTTCTAAATGACTGAATTAGATCTGTGTTAATACTATTTTTGTCAATAAGGCAAACAAGCACAGGTAAACAATTTTTTCTGAGGTCATATAAATAGAAGTTTGAGATACTTTTCTATGAAGGAATAATATTTTCACAAAATACAATTTAGCTACAAAAGCAATACGGTTCCAGAGCTTTGATTTTAACTGGTATTCTGTGCCTACTTTTGTTCCTAATATGCCTTTTAAAATGTATTTGCCATTCTTTTTACATTGAGAATGAGCATCTTCAGAGATGAATGAAAGTAGAAATAGTTAATGAAATAAAATTTCAAAACAATACATATATTATCTAAATTTAGTGTGAGAACATTATCTTCAAGACAATTATTAACTCTTACATTGTGAGCTTTCTGTTATTATTGTGTATTATTATAGGAATTGAACTAATGTTTTATTATGCCAGTTTCCTCCTCTATTCATGCATTATTCCACTCACTTATCACTCATAGTTCCCCTATACAGCATTGTTCTTTCTACACATTTATAAACTAGTAGATAGAAGAGTTTTTCATCCTTTTTTCCTATTGAAATACTACTTATCAAAAACAGGGGCTAAATCAAAACAACATTGTAATAAGGGTGGAGTGGATTAAAAACTAAAGTTTTTGTAAAACAAATAAAACAACTTTCCAAACTGTTCTTTTCATTTTTGGTTTAATATCAAGTCACAGAAGCTAAGTAAACAAAGCCCCTCTAAGGATGATAGAAATTCTCTCTCCCCCCTTTCTCACATTCACACACACACACACACACACACACACACACACACACACCATACACATTCACATTGCACACATATACAAAGACATTCACATACGTACACACACAATCTTCATCTTTTTACAAGACATGTTTAGATTATTATTCTGGAGAAGAAACATCTTAAGCAAAATGTTGATTTTGCCCATTTCTGTCTGATAGAGTCAGGCAAAGATAACTCTTGGATTGTTTTTATAAAGTCCAAGTGTTCCATGATCTCAGTCACAGATTTCACAAGTTATCCCCAGATGTTCCATCAATTATCCAGATGTTTTGTCAAGTTCGTGTGAAATAACTGAATGATCCAAAATGATTTGTGCTATAATCTTAATGTACCCCAGAACTGGACTAGGGAAAGTATTAAACAGAGCCCATCTACACTGCCTTAATAAAGAGAGAAATGTAAATCCATTGTCAAATCTTACAGCATGCTTACATACTTTGATAAGTTGAATCCAATGTAATCTGTTCAAGAAGTTCTACCTACAGAGTCTAAAGACTGAGTGAAAAAGGTAATTATGAGGAACATAGGATTCTAGGCCCCACAAAACAAATGTGTGAAAAAGTTCCTTGTGAAGAAAAGCTTTGTGTGTTGAGAAACTAAAACAAGTTCAGTAAGGGCCTAAGTTCTAATAGGAGCAAGATCAGATGAGAGGCAGGGGAGTGGAGAAGAGCCAACATGAGTCAACTGTAATATTGAGGGCGTGAAATAAGCACATACAGACTTTGCACTACCTCTTCTATCAAGTCCTCATAGAAGCTAGAGAGGACTCCCAAACCGTAATGAGAGTTTATTGATGGTACTATGACATACAATAGAAACTCAATAGATAATAAATGCAAGGTGTGTGTGAGAAATCTCCCTTGCCAAAGGCAAGTATTGAACTGACCTTTTTCTCCCAAAAGTAGACACCAGTACATCCACTAAGCTGGTTAAACTGGGGTCATCACAAAGGAGTCATGCATAGAAAATACTAAAACCCCTACAAACTACAACATGTAATTTCATAGTGACAGTGAGAAGCCAAATGTCCTTCAATCCAAAGCCAACCAAGAAACCACAGACTAATAGGGAGGAACATGGAAGAGCCATGTAATGCACTTAACGAATCCTACCAAGAAATCTGCACCATACACACCACAGTTCCGTATCATTTTCAAGCACACAAATAACAGCAATAAAATATTACCACGCGCTAGACCACAGGGAAATGGTCAGCACATTCCATAAGGTGATAGTATGCAGGCTACATTGACTTGCTCATTAGCAATTATAAGAAATTCTACTAGCAAAAATAATTCTCATTTACAAAAATAATAACTGTGTACATGCACACACACTGAAAATGATTATGAAATTAAAGCAAAATATCAGTTGAACCAGTTAACTATTTGGAGTTGCATACCACATAAAAATGCTAAGAGCAAAACTTTTGAGTTGAGAAAAAAACACATGGTCTTACAAGTAGCTATTCAAAAA
Organism: Rhabdomys pumilio; assembly: GCA_030674055.1. Classification (NCBI taxonomy): domain Eukaryota; kingdom Metazoa; phylum Chordata; class Mammalia; order Rodentia; family Muridae; genus Rhabdomys; species Rhabdomys pumilio. Next base: position 45,408,308 of record JANHMN010000019.1, read on the forward strand.
CCAAAACGATCTATGTTTTTAATATACAGACTCACCAACATATAAAATAAAATGACATAGAATGGGAGAAAAGGTTAATATCAGTAACAGCCTAAAGCAACAAATTAGAAAACAATTTTAAAACTCATGAATAAAACAGGAAAAAAAACACAGTACTTTGAATGGTGAGTAGATGCTTCAAGTGCGATCAAGAACAAAGAACACAACTAATTTTTACACATAAATTGTGAAACACCAGCAGTAGACAGAAGCCTGGAGGATAGCAGAAAAACCAAACTTTGATGTAAGTTGAGATTAAATTTCTAATTTCAAAAGCTAAATTTTAAGTGTGTGCAAAAAGTTTAAAACTCTCTCTCTCTCTCTCTCTCTCTCTCTCTCTCTCTCTCTCTCTCTGTGTGTGTGTGTGTGTGTGTGTGTGTGAGTGTGTGTGTGTGTGTGTGTGTGTGTGTTTCGTAGAAAGAAGAAATACACATAAGTCATCCCAAGTTAGAAATGCCAGTGACCCATATAATAGTGTTTGGTGTTAGGGTCTGTTACTAAAGTAATGTCCTATGCTATACAAGATAATGGGGAGATTGGCTTGACTCTGGGACCAGACCAAGTCAGGCTTGAGAAGCATGAATTGATCATAGAAGACATACTGGTACCAAGGAAAAGATGTGACATTGATATTTATAATTATGCACCATTGTCTATACCTCTAAGTTGAAAAGACATTGCCATGTTCTGCAACAGCTCCCAAATCTAGGGTAAGCTGTCAGGGTTTTTGGTGTTGTTGGTAGTGGTGGTGGTGTTTTGGTTTGTTTTGAGACAGTTTCTCTGTGTAACAGCTCTGGCTGTCCTAGAACTCACACTGTAGACCAGACTTGTTCTGTAGACTTTGAACTCACAAAGATTCACCTGCGTCTGCCTCCCAAGTGCTGGGATTAAAAGAGTACACCACTACCACCCAGCTGAAGTCAGAGTTTTTAATTTGATCAGAAGTTATGGAATACTGGCAGGAATAACAAGAACGCAATGGTTTTTGTTTGGTTCTGGTTTTCATTTTTTTTCCTAGTCTGTGCTCAGCAATAAAGACAATGTTAGTAATAGTTCCTATAGTACTTAGGGATATATACTTCCTAAAAGCATTCATTTTCCTTGCCTTATCTACACTTACATCCAACTTTAATGTTTTAGAAGTAGTCATATAGCCTTAATAAACATATACAAATTATCATTGATGATAGGGAATTTTAAAGTAGTAAAAAATACCTGTTCTTTAAACTTTTCCAAAAAGTGCTTTATATGATGCTATATACATTTTATCTATTTTTGTCTAAACTTTAGAAATAGCCCATAAGTCATTACTTCACTCAGGACTAAGAATGAATGGTCAAAATGTAGGTAAACAGAGACATAAATGAATAGACGAAGGTCACTTTGCATTGTTGACCCTGGAACTATTATTGTATGCCCTGTTCGTCCTCATTTCTGATGTTAGAATTTTTATCTTTTACAAGAGGTATTTGAAAAATTAAAAATTAATTAATAAGCATAAAGATAATGGAAACCGTGTGAGAAGTTGCCCAAGCTACACAACTTTCTAAGCCTGATGCAACAGTTCAAAGGCTAACCTCTAGATCAGTGGTACCCAAGACAGAGGTAACAAACTCCACAGTGGTCACGTATCAAATATCCTTCATATTGTATATTTACATTAGCATTCATAACAGTATCAAAATCACAGTTATGAAGTAACACCAAATAATTTTTATGGTTGGGGGTCACTACAACCACTGATCTAGATAGATTTAGGTGTCAGATCCTTGGCTCGACTTCTCTCTGTTCTTATCCTTCTGCACCCAAACTTCTGTTTTCTATCAGAGTACCTTGTACACAGTTAGTGATTAGGATTCATCCCAGTCACTTCAGTGTAACCTCTTCAGTGATGGCTATTCTTGGCTATCAACTTGCCTACTATATAAAATTAACTACAATTCAGAAATGAAGACAACACAGGTGAGAGATTTCTTTTGAAGAAATGTTTGCTTTGAAGTGGATGAATCTACTAGTTTAGTCCCTTGAGGTGGGAAGATATACACAATTGATTCAGATCCTGAGGCAGGAAAGACATAGCATTAATATGTGCCAGGCCTTCTATTGGAAGTCTATATGAAAACATAAAAGGAGGAAGCTTTTACTCTTTGCTGGTTTGGTTTCAACTTGCTAGCACATCCATTTCTTTACTGGTATCATAGCCTATTCAGGATTCCGGCATATACAGAAGACAAGCTGAGACAAATAGCCTTGAGGAAGTAAGCAACTACTAGATTCTTGGCTTTCTATTCACAAATAGCCATTAGTTTAGCTAGCAGGTTAGAGCCTGTAATTGTTCTAATAAGTCCTACACACACACACACACACACACACACACACACAGACACATATATGTATATATACATTGGAGAGAGAGAGAGAAAGAGAGAGAGAGAGAGAGAGAGAGATTCCATGAGTTCTGTAATTCTAGAAATCTCTAATACAATGTATTGTTTACATACAACATATTCTGAGGTACTTCTGATTAGAAAGTCAACATGTGAATTTGGGAAACACCATTAGGTCTCAAAAAGGACTCTTGTAGACTTCAAAATGAAAAAGGGAGGAATCAAAACATGTATCAGGGATGTAGCTGATAAAACAGTACAAGACAATAAAAATGATTTGAAAAGCATTCAAAATACACAAAAACTTGCCTGGCTACTTATCAAGCAGTTAGAACTAATCTATAGCCCCACCCCCACCCCCACTCAAACTCAATAACAATTTATTGTTTTCCAGTCTGTGATATTTCTGAGTTGATTATACAAAAAGCTTTTAGAAAGTATCTAGGGCTGCGCTCATCACTGCTACCTAAATTCTTACACCTATTGTTTTGGAATCCTTGCGCTTATCATCTGTTCACAATAAGTAGATTCGAGCACCTCTCTCTGTCAATACTCTGGTTCCATACAGACCTCCCTCCAGTGTCTAGGTAACAGGATACAGTGCACACTGCTTGACACCAAGAATGTGCTAAACCAATATTAAATAGTCCGGGACAATACAAACAAGATGAGGGTTTGGCACTTTAAATGTGTAAATGAAATGGATTTTCTTTGGAAACAAATAAAAGAAGAGCCATGGAGTGAGGTATTTTAGAGGCTCGTGAGAAAAACACGACGAAGTCCATTTTAGAACATCATGGAAATGGGCTTTGTAAAATGCTTTGAAGACATAGACTGATGTGTGTACATTAAAAAAAAAAAAACTTGGCAGAGAGGAAAAGACACGGAGTACACAAAACCAGATGGAGTGTGAAAAAAACACATGAGAAGAAGGGGGATGGGGAACTCAACCAGCAGAATGCAGTTTTTCACAAACAACAGATATTGTTCATTATTTAAAATGACCAAAGTTTCAACTTTAATACAAAAAATAAAAATAAAAATACTTGTGTCCAATGTGTCAGTGTGTTTTTTTATTAAGAAGGAAGCTAATGAAAATGATATTAAAAGTTTTATCTTATCCTTTCCTCTGGAAAGCAGCACTATAGGATTGTCTTTATAAGTGTGGATAGCCCTGAAAGGTCCTGTAGAATCTGTAATTTTGTGAGGCCAGAAGCCCATGTAAGTAGATTCTTTGTGTGATATTACTCTTGATGTCAGAATGTTCCATTTCTGTTCTGCCTCATGAAACTATTGCAGAATGTCTATATTTATCTGCACAAGTTCGTGGTTGCTTGGGCATGGCTGTTCTCTCATTTCAGAGTCTCATTTTGAAGTGGTCCAAAGGTAGACACTTTAGGAGAATGCTATCCTTTAACTTAAACCTGGTTGGCATTTATAACGTTCTGTTTTGTTCTTCTCTGCATTAACTATGAGATAGTGGGTGAGTAACATATTTCTTTACTCCACTAGAATCTCAACATATAAAAAAAGATATTAACTAGTTTGCAAGCTAATGCTGTAATGAAGACCAGAATGGTATGTCACTTATCTTATTATTTATGTGTCAAAACCCACAATTTACTTTCTCAAGACTATCACCTATCCTTCAGATCACACCGTTGACTGGAGATGCCTGCCCTCTGCAGTACTGCTCAAACTAGAGCAAATAGGCTATTCATGAGATTTAGTTGTATATGGGAAGACAATTAAAACTTAAAGTTAGGAAACACTTAATGTACTCTGGAAGTTTCTTCATGGATATGCAGGTGATGAAACTGAAGGGGAGAGTCCGATTTGTTTAAAATTAATATTTTGAAATTGAATGTGATACTTATGAAGTCTGTTATACACTGCCCTTGGAGTGAGTCACTGGACTGTATTCACCTATAGTTCAGTTCTGGTCAACATTTTAGACCAAAAGGTCAGCAGACTATGTGAATTTGCCCGGGTAACAGACGCAGTCTGGTGCCCATTTGTGTCATTTTTACGTGGCCAAACCTCACTTTGTGGTTTCATCATGACTGATGGCTTTAGTTTGCAGCAGAGAACTTGTGGCTCAGGAGCCTGAAAAGTTTATTACACAGCTCTGTGGGTCTTCCTTAAGATGATCTTTGCGGATATCGTTCCGTGCTGTCTTTAAAGAGAGTTATTGTCATGCATTGCTGGCATTCAGGTTCTCAAGACAAGTATGTCATGAGAAATGAGCCTGCAGAGATAACCTGTTTTCTTACCACCCTCATTTCACCTCACCACTTCTGCCCGCTGACGGTGAGGTAATGTGAGTTAGCACATTTGGCTTGTTTTTCTGAGAGGAGCTCACCTAAACCACTTTTAGTTCCTGAGTGGTGAATTAATCTGAGTTCCCTTGGTAAAGCAACCTTTGTGTTGTGATCCTCTTAACAAGGCAGGGGAGAGTCGGTGGAATGCAGGGCATTGTGTGAGTGTGTTTGTGTATTCTTACTGCTCTCTACCGAGCAACCATGTGACCCAGGCTGAAGATAGTGTAAGTCTGTGGAAGTGATATTAACTTGGAACTGCATTTTGGCTGTCATCGAATCCCTGTCACCACTTTGTCACCTGACTCCTACATTTTGTCAGCTGCAGCTGGGTGTCTGAGATCCTTTCCATCCCTGTGGAATGTGCACAGGGCTTGCATGAGGCCAGTTTCTGAGGCTTCCACATAGGTTATGTTCCTGGTAGGATGTTTATTTGTGTCCCTGGTATTTTGAGATGGATATAAGTCTTTCATGGAAATGAGGGGGATTCCAGTATCAACAGAGGAAGTGTCCACTCTAGATGTTTCATTTCAGATGTTACGACATAAACTACGCTCATGACGCATGTTTCCTTCTTTTTCTCTCTTACTGTAAAAGAGAGGTGACACCAGACCCTAGTTTTCACTGCCCCAGCACATTTATACAGCAAAGACTGTGTGAGAGAACGTGGCAGAATCCAGAAGCAAGGAGCATCCACATTCCCAAGTGGTTCTCCTTCATTTCTCTCCATGTGTGCATGAGTTGGCACTTGTACTTTAGGTCAGAATTAGAGCTGAAATAGTTCAGTCCTTCAGCAGCCTTCATGATTTTTTTTGCGCCCGTGGAGATTGTCATGAGTGTGGGAGAAACATTTGGGCTCATCCACACACGATGAAGTGTTTGCATTGGCTTTAATACAGTAGCTTTCAAAACTGAGAAACATTTTCTTTTGTATAGAGACTATTAGTGGTATCAGAAAATGTAACAGACCAAAGGAATATGAAGAAAGAAGGCAGGAAGATGGCTCATTAGGTAAAGGCACTTGTTGGTCACTTGGTACAAGGAGAGAACCTACCTCCCTGTCTTTTGACTTCCACATGCTTACTGTGGCACACATGTGTCCTCCTACCCACAAACGAAATGAATGAATGTGGATAAAAGAAACATAAAGAAAGACATGAAGAAAAAAATTCAGAGTTCTCAGCAAGAACCAGAAAAACAGGATACAAAAAAACAAGCATAGTAGTGTCTTCTGGGTTTCATTTTCTGTATATGAGAACATCCCAGTAAGCATGCGCGCCTTGGCAATATTCTTCTGGGCTTCTTGCTTAGCTCTCTTTAACTACATGAAAGCTTGTCTCTAAGACCCCACCGGGAGAAGGAAAACATTCCCTGCGCTGGCAGGTGGTCTCCTTGTAATGGCTTTCCAATTGAAAACAGATGCTCCTGGGTGTGAGGAGGTTCCTGGTAAGTTACTGGGGAGCTTAAGCTAGGAAATGATCAAGTTATGCAGGCAAATGGAAGGTAAACATGCTTCAAGGACAGGCTTTGGGTTTCATGAACACACTCTGTACCCTATACATCGTTACCTCCAACTCTAAGGTCTTCTTCAACCAGCCCCGAGGCATACTTCAACACTGAGAGTCTTTTTTATAGATGCTGACTTAAGACCCTTTGTTTCTTGTCTCTTATGTGGGTATTTTCTGTCAAGGCTGCTAATAGCATAGAATTGATCTTGGGCTTTAAGACCATTTGCTGAGTTAATTAAAGAATGGAAAGTTACCAAAGCAAATGGCTTTTTTCAATTAAAAAATCAAAAGATGATCTTGGTCCCCCATCCAAAGAGGAGACAAAAATATTTTCTTGGCAATGATGTCTACAAAATGAAAACTTTGGAGCAGAAAGGGTAATATGTAAATGATCATTGGAAATGAATTCTGTTAGAAAAGTGCGAGAAAATAATTACACACATCCACACAGGAAAAACCACACACAAAAAAGTAGATTTTTCCTGATACACCTTTTCCTGAAATGTACATGTCTGTTAAGTACTTTTCCCCATCTGAACAAAATCTTAACAAAGCCCTACAGTGGCTGCTATTCCATCAATGTTGTATGACATTGCCTGAGAAGAAAAATGAATTTGCTTTGTGCAAAGTAAAATTTAATTGAATTTTTAAAGTACAAAAGCCATAAAGACATGTCCTCCAATATCTCAAGTTTTAAAAAGTAATGAAAGACAGCACTGAGTCAGTAAATATTTGTCTATTAATAGGAAGAAAGTATTGCTCCAAGCCCCAAACTCTTTCAAGAATGGAGACATACATCATGAATACTAATGAAAAGAAAGGTCAGCTTAATCTTTGTTCAAGCCACTGGTCACTGAATTCAAATTTGTTGCAGAGATTCCTAATTGCTTCCCTACTCACAGCAGTGCATGGTAAAATGTATTTTGCTTGAAAGTGCAGAGTTTTGCTGTCTTCTTGTCTGTTTGTTTGCTTAGCTCAGTGAAAGCTGGCATCCCATTGATATTTGTCCCAATAACAGGGTTTTATGAGTACTTACTCCTGAAAATGAATATAACCATATCAAAAGCACTGCTATAGCTCTTAGCTTGAAAAATCCTAAGAACAAAAAACATTTCTTCCTCCTTCTCCTCCTCTTTGTCCTCCTCCTCCTCCTCTTCCTCTTCCTCCTCCTCCTCTTCCTCTTCCTCCTCTTCCTCCTCCTCTTCTTCCTCCTCCTCCTCCTCTTCTTCCTCCTCCTCCCCCCTGTGTGTGTGTGTGTGTGTGTGTGTGAGAGAGAGAGAGAGAGAGAGAGAGAGAGAGAGAGAGACTCTCTGTCTCTCTGTCTCCCTGTATCTAACAAAAAACCTTTTGCCATCTATGTATTGCATGGATGTATTCGATGAGGCTACGCATAAAGCAGCTTACACATATGGAGTATTAGATATTCACAGTTAGCATTCCACGCAGCTGCTTGAATAACCCCCAAAAGAGAACAAAATTATTATTTGGCTGCTAGGCAGTTATTACAGACATCTTAGAAATTGGGGATCAAGTTAGTCCCAATCAGAAAACACATCATAATTATACTTTGTTCTTGTATAGTGTGTTTCAGACATGACTTCATTATTTATCAGCGCATTCTTCTGAGCGTAGGTAGCAAGGGTTTTCTTCAGTTTATAGAGGCATAAACTTGGACATAAAAATACTAATTGATTTCTGCTGGGTAGAGAAAATTCAAGCGAAAGAAAAGAAGCATTCCACATAAACTTCAGAGCCTGTGCTGTCTTTGTTTTGTGGAAAACACAGTATCATTAACATTTGTAATACATTGTTATCATAACACCAACATTGACCATCTTATGATGCCAATTTAAAAATTTTTGGATTTTGTCTGTTTGTTGCTATATGCTGATAGACTGCACTCATAAAACATGTTCATTGACTTGGTAATACATGTTAATGTGATCATAAAGCAAAAATGAGAGTCAGAAAAAAAATGAGAGTCAGTATGGATGATTTAACTCAAAAGAACAAGACTAATAGAGCTAAGAATTGTCATTGCAGAAGGTTGCATAAATTCCAAGAGTGCATTGTTGCAAAGAAAATGGTGGCCGTAGTGATACTTCAACAACAAAATTATATAAGGTTGTACTGATAAACTTCAGGAGCCATAGTTATACTACACTAATCAAAATATATGTAAGAGATTCCTCTGAAGGTCCTCCTATCTAAATCTGTCTTCTGACTGTCTACCACAGTCTCTCCTCAATCCACTACCCAGTGACTGTGGGTTGTTTGGAAACTCCATATGACATTGGTGAATCTGGTGGTAACAAGGGCAAGGTCCTCAATCTCAAGAAATCTGTAAACTGTGATAACAAAGATTACTCCCCACAGTAACCAACCAAGTGTAATGAGGAGGGGAGTTTCTATCATGGAGACAACCTGAAATGGAAGACCCCCTTTAAGTAGATTGTACTGGGATGGGGTGTGAATCCCAGTGCAGACAAACTGAACTAAAAACAAGGTTACAGTTATGAATTAAGAAGAATTTCTTCTTAAATCCTTGTGAGAGTCTGTTTTCTGTTATTGCCTTCTTAATTATGAAATCACTTACAATTCAAGCAAATAATAATAATAATAATAATAATAATAATAATAATAATAATAATAATAATAAAATCCTGCATATCAAAGCATGCCTGCAACATTTTCTTTCTCAGACACAAAGAAGTTAAGAACAGTTTCTGACCTCGCATCAGGTTTTACCATTTTAGGGATGTGACCTTGGATGGATGGAGGTGTTTTAGTTTCTTCCACTGTAAGCTACCTATTTTGTTGGCTTTTTGAACGTCAGTGGATTTGTATGTGTGTCTGATACATGTAACACTTAGGAGTATTATTGGGTTCGAGGACAACAGTTGCAGGTATCATTCCTATAACCAACTCATAGGAAATACAGAAGGCTGCCAAAATGCAAAGTGGAAGGATCAACTTTGTTCTAGCCTGTCTGTAGCCTAGAGTACCTTAATATAAAGGGCAGAGGGACTTCTTAACAATTCAAGATGGTGCACCAACAATGTACAAGGGAAGAAATGGCAAGAGTTACGGCTGAAAGCATGCTTGGGGCCAGGTGTGAACGACATTTCAAGACAGTTAAATCACTAATGCAGTGAATCACATATGTTGTGTTTCTAAAACTTCAGTTTGATTGTCATGTAGAAAACATGAAATTCAAGCAGATAAAAAGCATGTGATCCATGACAAGGATTTGATGTTTAAAGTCATCTATTAGGTAAGTGCTTGTGATGATGAATGTGAGTAGTGAGACATGCGCATATTTTCTGGGAAGGAAAGGCGTATTTAAACGGTTTCTAAAGCTGAAGAAAAGAAATTCATGATACCTCTCTTGATTTCTATTTTTTCTATTGGTGTTTTTTTATATAAAGTGGGTACTCTTGCTATTTGATGAGGCAAAGATTCTCACAGGACCACAATTTCACCTGGGGGAGATAGAGTGCCAGCCTCTAACATGGTTTGAGAAGCTTGGGAGATGTGCATAGACACACAGGCACCTGGATGTAAGACGCCAGGGTGGAGCTTCGGAGTTTAATCTTCCGTGAAATTGTCTGTGCCGCAGCAGAGGGAAGCCACATCTAAACACTGGAAGATGTTTCATAGCCAGTACTTTGAGAAGCTTATTTCCCATATTATTGATTTATACCTTACACTTGAGTTGCTTACACAGCACAGCATGATTCCTCAAAGTTAAAGGCAATGGCTATTTGTTTATTTAGGGAACATGATTCTTAATTTAGCTTCAACCATATAGTGTGTCCATTCACTTAGACTCAGCATTTTTCTGGTGCTATAAAATAAGACTTTGTTTTTCTCAACAACAGGTGTCTGTCGAAATGACTTCCTGAATGTTATTTCTGGAGTTTAAGTAAGTACTCACGGATTTCAGATATGAATCTATAATCTGCTCTGTATTCATTTAGTAGGCAGTTAAGAGATACAGGGTTGGCTACAAACCTCAGATCAAAGCTTGTTTCCTCATAGGCCATGGTCAATGAGAAATACAGATGACAAAGGAAATGTTCATAAAGCGAAGAGCATACAAGATGGCAAAAGTGATTTGGAGAAAATCCACACTGAGAAGTTGGATGGGGTATTTTTGGTTTTCAGTGGGGTTGTCCAAGAAGGCTGTGCTATAACATTGGAAAATTGATATATTGGGGATGAGGGTGGAAGTCAAGCAAATATATGGGGTCAGAGTCTGGCAGACACGCAGTTATGGCTTTCAGTAACCCAACAACAGTGGAACAAGTGAAAGAGTTACAGTAGATGAAATTGACTAAAGGAGAAGGCATGACTGCAGGTTGGGGGTGGGGGCGGCTTTGAGACTATGATAGGGAGGAAGCCAACGTTTCCAGTAGGGGAGTGTAGTGTTCCGGACTCCTTGCTGAAGGATCACTATGGCTGTTAATGAAAGAGAAAGAACAACTTTGGGAGTCAGCATGGCAGCAGAGTGGACTGCAGTGATTCAGGCAAACAAAAACGTATAGGCATACTTCATTCCAATAGGTCTGGAGTCTGCCCGCACTGCTCTGTTTCAATAGCAGACGCATGACAGGGCACTGATCCCAAGACGAGGCCTGAAATATACTGGGTACCATAGATAATCATGTGTTCACAGAACCACCAACCCAGGGCAAATTTTAAGTTGTCTTTTTCCATTTTGTCAGTTAACATTTTTTTTTACTTATAATAGTGAACTTGCTGATTCCTTCTTGTCCCTACAGGAGTTTTACAGGTCTCTGACATTCTTAGTATAAAGTATGCCTGTGTGACAAGTATATAAAACACCCTGGAAAGGTTCATTATGGACACATTTGTTCTAAGGTGAGGGTTAGGACAGTCAGGGATGGCTCTCAACTTCTACACCTCAAAAAAGTGATAGGTTAGAGTTAGGGAAAATGGTTTAATGTTTAGTCTATATCACATCCATTTAATATATAAACAGAAAGAAAATGAATATAGATAAGACATATTGTAAGAGCAGATAAAAGCAGAGAGAGAAATGAGGTTTTGAACAGTGGAAGCCATGAATGGAGAAGGTTTACATAACCTGTGGTGTCAGCAGAAAATGGAAAGTTTTTTGTTTGGAAACTTCTTTAGAGAAATGATGTCCTTTTCCTCACACTAACCATTGAATTGTAGCTCACACACTTTAAGAAAGTGGAAAGTGCACATTGGTATAGTATTTACTTCTGTTACAGGTTGTTTCTACCAACGCTCTTATTTTAACTCTAAGAAACTTTCTCTCCAAAGTGATAATTCCATTCAATGGCAAAGTAACAGGTAACACACTAAGCTACAAGACAAGGAGATCAGACTAAAGTCAATGGGAGTGTGAACATCGACCTAGCATGCTGTTTGCTATATCTTCTTTGAGCAATGTATGGTTTCCTACTGTACTAGACCAAATATGAACTCTGGAATTATGTGAATACTTACATGAGCTCTGAAAAAGACTATCTCATCGTAATGAATGAAACCTCTAATTAATGTCTCTGTGGCCTTGAGGATTTGTGCAGTTTAGTGTTTACAATTTCATCTAGAGCCCCTCTACAAAAAAATATGAGGTGGTTTTCACTTGCTTGGAAATGCAGAGACTTTAGAAATATTGTTTCCGAATAGTAGGCGTTGAACAAATATTTACTAAATGGATGAGTTCATATATTTATGAACAGGCAAGGTGATGAGAGCCTCATGAATGGCTTAGGAATCCACACATGAATTCACCATAGCATATAAAATACAAAAATGTCTTATGAGAGAAACTGGAAAGGGAGGGAGAGAAGAGAGGAGAAAGAGAATGAGAGCACATTACTAACTCTTTATGATTCCCTTTATTTATTAATAGGAACAATTTCAGGTGATGCAGAGTGAGTTTTGATGGAAAAGAGCCCCTTCCTGGAGTATTTTAGAAAAACAATGGAAAGGGGACACAGGAAAGAGTGAAGGGCATGGTTCATATTTGATCCAGGTGATTTCCACATACAGTTTCTGGAGCTTTCTTCAATTGAGATTGGCATTATGTTTTGAGGGAAAAAAAACGCTTCTCAAGATAAAGCTAGTCACTCTTGAGGTAGAATTGCCTCACCTGAAGAGGGAAGAGATATTTTTCCTCTTCTCTGAGTCAAGAACTCACAATCATCAACACCCAACCCTGCTCACATACACCTTGACACAGGTCGCTAGGCACTTTAAATTCTATGATGCATGTGAACTCTTAGAAAGGATGCAGCTGTTCTTCTCACCGTATTGAGAAGACATTTCTCTGCCCACTTACCTCCCAAGGTGGAGCCTTAAGCAAGTAGCAAAATGAGGTGTGGGCATTGACACAAAGAAGAAAGAGGCATTTTAAGACAGGTTAAATTTAGAATGCTGTAGGGAAACAAAAATAATTTTAAGAAATGCGTAGCCTCAGATGTTTACATGGAAAGATAAAATAATAATAGAATAGGAGAGAGAGGGGGTGAGGGAGATAGAAAGAGAGAAAGAGAGAGAAAGAGAGAGAGAAAGAGAGAGAGAGAGAGAGAGAGAGAGAGAGAGAGGGAATATTATGTCTTACCAAAAACACTCCCAACTTATTTCTTTTTACTTTGAGGCTATTCAATCTTTTTCTCCTTTCTCATTTGTGAGTTTTACTGGTATAAAACAAGATTGTCTTATAAGAAAATAATTCAATTTGGTGTTTTCTCAGAAAAGTGGGAATAGTTCTACCCCAAGACTCAGTTATATCACTCGGACGTATACCCAAAAGATACTCCATCATCCCACAAAGACAGTTGTTCAAGTACGTTCATAGCAGTTTTATTCATAATAGCGATGAACCTGGAAACAACCTAGATGTTTCTCAACTGAAGAATGGATGAAGAAAATGTGGTACATCTACACAATGGAATACTATTCGGCCATAAAAACAAAGAAATCATGAGTTTTGCAGACAAATGGATAGAACTTGAGATTATCATTCTAAGTGAGGTAACCTAGTCCCAAAAGGACATGCACGATAGGTACTCACTTATATGTAGATATTAGCCATAAAATACATGATATCTATACTACACTTCATAGACCAAAAGAAGCTAAACCAGCAGGAAGGCACAAATAAGGATACTTGAATCTCACTTAGAAGGATGAATAAATTAGTCATAAGAGGTAGATGGGAGGATGTAGGGAGCTGACAGAAGGCGGCTATCATTCTTGCAGCCATCTTGAGCCATATACCCTGACAAGAGATTTGATTACAATAACCCACAACAGCTGAGCACACTCTGATAACATCTTGCTTTAGATACCCAGGATCTTCCCTTGGGTGTGTGAGACTTAAAGGTGTGATTTAGAGTGAGACTTTAAGGTGTGTTTTAGAGATAAGACCTAAGGGCATGACCTAAGGGCATGACTTTAGGACATGACTAAAGGGAGTGACTTAGAAGTGAGACATATAAAAGGTGAGAGGCAGACAGAAGAGTTGAGTACAACTTGGAGTTAGTATTAGGCACTTAACACTTGGAGGAAGAACTTGGAACTGAGAAACAGACTAGCAACTGGAACTAGGATTAGGTGCTAGGAACTAAGGACTAGGAACTAGGGACTAGGAACTCAAGACTTGGGACTTAGACTAGGAAGAGAAACTGAAGAATAAACAGGATTGAATCACATTCTGTCTGGTCTCCATTCCTCGAATTTGTCCTCACTCTTTCTCTTGCTGAACCCCGACCTGGGGATGAAGCAACTTGGGGCAGTACGGGCTCTACCAACTTAGCCCCTAAGGCTTTTGGCAGTGCGGGTTACAGCATTGATAGAGTGGTCCCCGAAATTTTGGCCCCCAAACGTGGGCTATTGCGGTCCTCGACATTTTTGGCGCCCAACGTGGAGCAGCCTGGGCAGCAACAGGAGGAGGGATCTAGGAAGGAGTGAATATGGAGAAGAGAATGATGGGGATTCAGGATCAGATGTGTGGAGGGCCAGGAGAAATGACCAGATGGTGATGAGAATGAATGGAAATCTGCAACTGACAGGGGTGGGAAGATGGGAGTCATCTCCAGGACAAGGCTAAGGGAAGCACCCAAGAATCAGTGGGGGTGAGACACATCCCATGGGCAAGCACCAGTTCTCAGCACCATTAATGATATTCTGTTATGCTTGCAGACAAGAACATGTTGTCTTCTGAGAGACTCCACCCAGCAATTGATTCAGATGCAGATACCCACAGCCAAATAGTGGATGGAACTTGGGGATGCTTATGGAAGAATAGGAGGAAAAATTTTGGCCCCAAAGGGAGTAGGAACTCCACAGGAAGACCAATAGAGTCAACTAACCTGGACCCTTGGGGCTCTCTGAGACTGAAGCACTAACCAAAGAACATATATGGGCTGGACCTAAGCTTCCCCACACATATGTAGAAGATGAGCAGCTTGGTCTTTTTGTGGATCAAGAAACAACTGGAGCAGTGCTTATCCCAAAAGCTGTTGCTTGTACATGGCATATGTTCTACTAGCTGGGCTGTCTAGTCTGGTCTCAGTGGGAGAGGAAGAACCTAGTCTTGTAGAGACTTGAAGTGCTTGGCTGGGGGGTGTTACCCAGGAGTCCCCACACTGGCTCAGAGAAGAAGGGAGGAAATGGAGAAAAGACTGTGGGAGGGGGTGACTAGCAGGGGGCAGTGAGTGGATGTAAAGTGAATAAGCAAAAAAATTAAATTAAAACAAACAAACAAAAAAGGATTTCTCTTACAACACAATTGGGGGTAAATTAATCAAAGAAGCCAGTACTAGCCAAGCTGTCACATCGCCCACTAAGCCTACAAGTGGGAATTTCCATTCAAATAGTTGCAAAATAGTCCTTAATACTTCACATTGTCTATTAATGGTCAGCTTGTTTCTCCAGTCAAACAGAAAAATCTTGTTTTTTTCTAATGAAAAGAAAATTAAGTTAAATCTTAAAAGAAGGGGATTTGTTGTGCATTGTCTTTAGACAATGCACACTAGATACCACAGAGTAATGAAATAACTACAAGGAGGGAAGACAGAATTTCTCAAGCTTTTCTCACACAGCCCTGCTTCAGCTGGATGCTCCCCCACAAGCCTGTCCTTTGGCAGAAGAGTGTTCTTTAGCCTTCCATATGCTGTGCTCTCTAAGAGATGTACAATGCCCGTTAAAACAGTAATGGTCTCAGAATGTTGAAGTCAAGAAATCCATTTAATGGCCTTTCCAGACTTTATAAGCCTACAAAGCTTTTCAAGTGTAATTTCTACTGTAACTCTGCAGAGTTGGTGATACGGAATATGCCTGGGGTACTCTTAGGCAAATACTACAAGTGTGTCTGAGTGCACTTGAAATCAAACCCCAGGAAAATGAAATCACTTAAAGGTAATCAAAGCTTTTGGTAAAAAAGAAAAAAATATGACTTTCGATGCTAAGAGCACAGAAGAAATTATATAGGCTGGGAACCATGTGCTACAGCATTTAGGGAGAGTGGAGATTAGAAAGAATGGAGAAAAAAAATCAAGAAATAAGAAGCAAAAGTCTAATAATTAAATCAACTAGGCCATATTCTAACTTAATGTTTCTGATGGTAATAGACAAAATTTTATAGGCTAACGAATATTAAGATGATAATACTTTTTACTAAATCAGTACCTTGTAACCCTGTTGCCCATCTGGTTTTGGAAATCTCTACTTCTCTGGGATTTGAGAGGAGAGAGTAGGCAGGCTCACAAGGCTTCTAGGACATTGAATTTCTTTTACAAAACAATAGTTTGTTGAATTCTGTGCCAACTAAGCAGATGGATTACATTTCTCTCTCAATATGCACAAATTAAAAAATTAAAGACAAAAAGTATTTGGTAAAACCAGCTTTCTATTTTGCTAGATCAGAAGCATTTATGGAAATGGTTTGAAATGTTTGGCTAAAGCCCAGTGCCACCAGGCCTGCCTGGCTCCAGACACCAATCCCATTGACTGAAAATTTCTATTAAGCAAACAGATGGGTGCATGGTTTATTGCTGACCTTCCCACAAGTGTGGAACATGAAATATAATATTCCTGGAAGGATAAACACTGTGTGCCTCATATTTTTACAAACAGGGGTAGAGACACATTGCTAGGACATTGTAGAAATAATATTAGCTGCAAAATAAATTTCTAAAGAGATTAACTTTATTAGTTACTAGAGAAATTGAGAATGAAGCTCAAAGCAACATAAAAAACACTAGAAAAAAAAAAGGTAAAGTAAGGTGGGAATTGCCTGAAGTTCTATAACTGTAAATAAAATTATTGAGAAGCTCTCTGAAATAACATGATAATTTCACAAGTTATTCATCAACAAAACCCAAGGATTTGTGCCGTTTTTAAATGAGTAAATTTACCTTAATAGCAGTCTTAATGTCGGAGTAATACTGAAAAGAAAACCAAGTACTGCCCATTCTCCCACAACCTGTTCTGTCAGCATTTCTCAATAGCTGGCAAACTCATACATGACTTTAACTAAATATCAGACCTCACATTAAATGAATAAATAAATAAATTTTAATAGAAAGGTAACAAGGTTGTGAATTGTTGACCTTGTTAAGGACCTACTTAAAAACTAACATCACTTTTGGATATTTGAAGAGGACAGACACTGAAACAAACATTTGTGAAAAAATCATTTATGATTTCATAGTCTATTGAACTTCAAGAAAAACTAAATTACTCTAATGTGTAAGTTTTATAGACTTAATTCTGGTATCGTTCCAATAAGCAAGTCTTATGTATTATCAAATACTATTTGTAATGTGAAATGTGGAACTAATAGTATTACATGGCTGTAACCCACTCTTTCCTGAGACAGCTATGACAGAATAAAACTCATATTCACTTCCACCAGTTTCTTTTTAAAATGTCTGTGTGTGTGTGTGCGCGGCGCATGTGTGTGTGTGTGTGTGTGTGTGTTGTGTGCACCCACAGAGGCCAGATCCCATGCAGTTGGAGTTTCAGGTCTTTGTGCTGGCAACCAAGTGTGGGTCTGTGTATGAATGGCAAGTGTTTTTGTTTTTGTTTTGTTTTGTTTTTTTGTTTTTGTTTGTTTGTTTGTTTTTTACAGCTGAGATAACTTTTTAGCTCCCATATTTTTTTTTTTCTGTTTAAAAGACAGAAAAACATCAGCTTCCATCTAGATGTCAAGCTGGAATCTTGAGTGTATCAGTCATGTGTCTCCTATTTCAAAACGATTCTGCAATGTATCTATGCTGTGATTTTGATAATGAGATTCCAAAAACCGAATGGAGTTCACTTGATCTCTGTCTCTCGATCTATTCACTGGGCAGATTAAAAGTTCAAAGAAAGATTAGAAAACCTAATGATCAATTAAGGGTGAGTCAATCCATAATACCCAGTGTACACACTGCTGACGTTAACCTTCTTCAGATAAATTTCTCAAGATAGTAACTGTCACATCCCCCATTCTATTCAGAGCTTCTGTTTCACTGGGGAGTATTTGGCAATGCTGGACATGCAATATTTGCAATCAACTGAGTGAACAAGGCACTGACACAGACATGTTATCTGGAACCAACGCTTTCTGTGTATGATAGTTCCTTTGCTTCTCTTACTAATCTAATTATTATTTTTGTGCTTTGTAGAAAGAATAACTGATTAAATCAGAGAATATAATTTTTAAAGAAATGTGATATTCCATTGCAGTTCATGAATACTTTCACTCCCATTTTTATTCCCCTTCCCCCAACCTCATGGTTTTCTTTCCAAATACTTTTCTTCATCCTTGAAGTAATCTCCATCCTCCAGCTTTGATTCATATTGCTACATCTTCATATTTGAGCTCTGCACTACAGCATTGGGCAAAGGTATAGCCCCTGGGACTGGCTCCCTGTGCTTCACCCTCCTGTCCATGAAAATAAAGGGACATCGATTTCTAAGCAAAATTTGTTCCAATTCTATTTTTAATTACACAAACCAGTAGCACACACTGTGACATTTCATTCATAATAAGACTCTAGTTATAAAAAATTCTAGAGTTTTTAATTTTCTTTTTATTACATACTGTAGATTCCTTTTATCAAGTCATCTTTATAGAAGACTGAACAAGGACTAGGTATTTTTGTTGGTTTTTAATCTTTATCATAAAGACAAAATGTTGTCAAACAATAGTTACTTATCTGGGTAAAATAAAGACATGAGAAAGGCTAGAAAATGACTTCACATTCTTCTTCTCAGGCTGCACCATGAGTCCTCTCACTGATGATGAGGTGTGAGTGAAAGGAGCTAAGGGATACATCTGAAAGTTCTCTAAGCCCAAGTTTACTTAAACTCACAGTGGAAAGACAGAATCTACTCCTGAAAGTGGTCTTCTGATATCCACATTGCTTACAGTCATGTACATACACACACACACACACACACACACACACACACACACAGAGAGAGAGAGAGAGAGAGAGAGAGAGAGAGAAACACACACAGAGATTATTAAAATTTAAAAAAAGGAAAGTGAAAATTTTGTCTTTCTAATATTTATATTTCTAACTAAATTATAAATGTTATAACCAATTGTAATTATAATAATTTTCTCAGTTCTGTGATAACTACTGAGTTTTAAGATGTATACTTCATAAAGTTGTTTAAATAACATACTTGGGACAATCAAAATAAGCATACATTATAACCAGCATAGAATACTATTTTGTTTGTATTTTCCTAAGATTATTTTATTTTTAAATGTTGATGTTGGTTTTGAAACTTACAACCATTGTGTTTTATATGGGAAACTTAGAGATTAAGAATCAACCATTTTCATCTTTTCCATTATGGTCCTGTCCTTCATAGCTATGCTTACAATTCTTAGTACAATATATAAACTCAGCTCTTTTTCCCACTGATTTGTGTACCAATATTTCTAATAAATAAGTAATATTTCCTGCATTGGTATATTCTATACTTTGGATTTTTGAATGTTTCCCAAAGTCCACGGATTAAAAGCCTGGTCTTTTGTGAGATGCTTTTGCCCATGGTGGAGTCACAGGTCATTAAGAGTTTGTGTTAGGAAAGGATGTTGGGAACTCAGTCTTTTTAATTTCTACCCTCCCAATAAAGGAAGTGGCTTTTCTCTGTTACTTGGTTCTGCTATGGTATTGCCTCACCACAGAGCTAAAGCAACAGTAATTACACCACTGAACCTTCACAGCTATGAGTCAAACCAGATTTTATCTCTTGATGTGTTGATCACCTTAGATATTTTACTGTAGCCACGGAAAGTTGGCTAATATCATACACACATACACATTAGATATTCTCAATATCTATGCCATACAACCCTCACAGCAAGTCTGTCAGTTATCTTTGTACAGCTGTGCTCTGTATTCCTCAGAAAACAGCTTAAAGGGAAAAAGGTCTCCATGGTCTTTGAGTCCACTGACTCCCATTCCAGCATGCGACAGACATCACTTCGCTGAGCGAAAGTGTTGGAACATGCTGTTCACTTCCTGGCACAGTGTAAGCAAAGGGGAAAGGTAGGTGAGGGACCAAGTATAACCTCCAGCAGCCTCTTCAAAGGAATCACATCTCACGAATAGACTGTATCTCCTTTAGGTTTAGAATGTCCCAAAATAGCACCAAGCTGAAAACCAAGTATTGAACAGTGAACCTGTAGGTAGCATTTCAAATTCAAACCATTGTAGTCCATTGCAGCAATATACAGTTTAATAGCCATTATTACATCAATATTATTTTTATTTATGTATATGTATGTGTACATATGTGATGCATGTATTCATTATTGTATGTGAGAGTAGGCACATGTTTATATGCTTCTAGAGGTCAGAGAATAACTTCATACAATTTCAGGTATGAGTCCTTGCCTCTCCCTTTATTTGAAACCAGGGTCTTTCTTTTGTTGTGAATAGCAGGCTATCTGTCCCTCAAGCTTCAGGGGATTCTCCAGTCTCCACCTCCTATCTCTATAAAACACTGAGATTACAATTGTGCACTGTTTTGCCCTGCTTTGCCTATTTTTTATGAGACTTCTGGTGATATTTAGATCTTCATACTTGTTTAGCAAGCATTTGGTCCTGCTTGTGTCGTGCTCACAGCCCAAATTCTTCATTTCCCGTTTGTAAAATCAGCATCATGGACTGAACACTGGGTCTCACACTTGAGGTAAAGCAACCCATCCCTGAGATAAATGATTAATCCTCCTGCATCAATACTTTTATTTCTAATTATTTGTGACTTTTAAAGGAGTGTGTGAAATCAGATATTTACTCCTTTATTCATTCACCACATTTTCATCATTCATATCTTTAGTTCTGAGCTGTTTTTCTTGTAATTCTCCTTGGTTTTCTCACTGTGGTATCGTTTGTGTAAGACTCACAGGTTCAGTCTAATAAATCAAATGCTTTCTGGGTGTTAATAGACTACAGAAAACATGGTCTTTTCCCAGTATAGAAATAAGTATCACTCAGCAGTGAGCAATAAAATGCCATTTTCAAAGTAGCATGGGTACACTTACAACATAAAATGCATGGCAGTGGGGTACAAAATTGCTGAAGGAGAGGAGGTAAACTGTTCCTGGCAGGCACATGTCAGATGAGGTTAATTATACAGTGTTGTTAAAAGGCTGAGTTTAGGTTCGAGTCAGAGACTAATAAGAACAGGAAGGATGGAGTATTCGGGGAAGATGGCGGCAGCATGATTTTCTGAAACATAATGAAAAAGAAATGGATCCCAAGTTTAAATATACGATTAGCATTGTCAAAAAAAGTAGTTTATAAGTTTAATTTATTCCTGGAAATAGAAGATGAGCTGCTAGGGGACAAATTCCCTATCGATAAGATCTGGATTGGATTAGCTCCACTATGAGAAGAAGCAGAAGAAATGTATACACCACTTGAGAGATCAGAGAATCTTCAAATAGATAATAGTATTAACTTTTAAAGGACAACAGGCTAATTTGATAATAACAAGTTAGGTGCTTACTATGATAGATTGGTATACTTTCTTTAAAAACAAATTACATTAATTTAGTTATCTTATGTAGGATTAGTGGGTGAATATATGGGTGAATGTTGAAGTGAGTTCCTTCTTACCGCCCTGAGTCTCAAGAGTCAAGTTTAGGTCATCGGGTTTGGTGTCAAGTGCCTTTACCCACTGAGCACCTCGCCTGCTATGATAATTTCTCCCCAACTTACTGTGTTTCAATACAAATGAATTATTTCACAAATATGTACATCACAAGTCCT